>JAGQAX010000017.1:10434815-11084076 GCA_019142605.1 Cephalopholis sonnerati | reverse complement strand
GCTACATCAGAGCAATACCCTCTTTTTACACATTTCAAACATGCATTTACTCACTCCACTTCAGTCTGCTACTCTGCAATGTCCATGTAGCTGCCTACATTTTGATGTTTTGCCTCTGCTGATTATTTCTGTTTGTATTTTGTATTGTAATGTGTTTTTGTTTCATAACAGGAACTGGCTGAAAACCAGTTTTTAAATGAGTCAGGACAGTTTTAACTGTAACACACAATGTTACTTTTGATTTCTTTCCCATATAAATAAATAAAGGAAATGAAATTTCAGAGACCATGAAGCTTTGAAGCTTTTGGTTTCATTCTGATTCAGTGAATATGAGGTGCTCTACACTTGTTATCAGAGTTCATCCTGGCAGGAGGGCAGTGGTGGTGTAATACATTTAAAACCATGTTATCCATGTTATCTTGTTTTAGCTGGGAAACGTTAGCAGTGATTATTGGCACAGTAGAAATATAGCTGCTGTAAAAGTTATGTTTTACCTTGTGGAGTCTCTGTTAGGAAACAGTGTTTGTCAGTATTGTTTTTTGACTTATTTAAGGCAGTGGGCTTCAAAGTCAGAGTGGGGCCCAGATCAGACTAAGTCAAGACCAAAAAAAAAAATATTAATAAACTTTGTTACACCTACTATTATTCTGGATCTTACTTCTATGATGAGGATAATCATGGTCTAAATTTTGGAACTGCCGTTCCTATTATTAGGTGGTTTTGGAGATGTAAACAGGAGGTGGTGTTTTTATGGAGTCAGTTAGTTGTTGGCAACAACCCCTTTTGTTTACCATTGTTTACAATTATGCAAATTGGCACCATTAAATGTATGCTGAATTAGATATTAGCAGTTCCACTTTGCAATGTACCCATGGGTGTACAGACAACAATCAATGGATTACTTTAATACTGAAGAAACTGTAAGTGTAAGTGTTAGTCTTTTTTCTATGATTTTTCAGTATGAGTATGGACGTTTATCCTCATTGGTGCGAAGGGTTTCTAGGTACCACTATTGCTTCCATAAGCAGTGTGTTACAGCCTCTGCTGCTGCTGTAACCACTGACTGTTTTGGTAGGTGGGCCAAACTGCAATCACTCACAGTGGCATGTGCCTGTTCCTAACCTTGAGAACCCCTGATTTAAGACATATGATGCTCAGATGACCACAAATGTGTTTAAAAAAAGGTCTCCTGAGCTCTACCACAAGGTTCTGTGTGTGGCCCTCTTTTATTTAGGTCTGTTATTTATGTTATTATATTGTTTGGGATCTACCGAAAATAGGTTTTTACTTTTTACTCAGCTATGGTCGGCTTGCAGTGGTTCCTTCAGCCCTCTGCTGAATGAACTTCACCTGAGTAGATGCTGTTCTTGGGTACCAGAACAAGCTCTTGCATCACAGGCAGACTGTAACATCTCAAAGATCGAGTTGGTCTTACAGGTCACAGCTATATATCTGTGTATGTTTTTGTTCTTCAGGAGCGGGAGATCCGGAGTCTCTCTGCAGAGATTGAGAGTCTAAAAAACCCACAGAGCCTGAGTCCATCTCCGCGTCTGGATGAGCTGCGGGATGAAAACACCAAGCTGAAGTACCGCCTTAACGTCCTAAAGAGAGTGAGTAGTACAGCAGGCATTCAACAGGGTGTACTCTCTGCCCTGAATATGAGTGCAGCACTTACTACTGAGATCCAGCTCCTTCTGGCTGCTTTGTCTTGAAAGATCACAGCCTGTGAAAAGAAGTCAGATATTTAATGATCTAAACCTGCTGCTGTCAAGTTGGTTCAGCAGTTCAAAAGTTGATGATGGATAACTGAACATTTATGATATCTGCACATCAGTAATAGTAAGTTAATATAGTGGTCAGATTCTAAACAGTCACTCAATTGGTTTTGTCTTGTATAGATGTAGGTTTTTTCTAGTGTAAAGTCAGTGTTGAAGCGTATTCCCAGCATATTCAGCATATCCAATATATTTTCATCTGTTTCCTCTTCATGCATCATCATTACGTTAATGAAGCTGATGTGCTGTGTGTGTGCTCAGAGCCTGCAGGAGGAGAGAACGACTCACTGCAGTAAATCAATGTTGAACATTAACCAACGGCTCCAGGAGATTTTCGGCGAGGCCATCCAGGCATCCTGCCCTGAGCTGGACAACCCTCCACTGTCTGTCGCTCCCAACCAGCAGGCCAAGTTTGGAGACTACCAGTGCAACAGTGCCATGGCCATGGCCCAGGTGGGGCTGCCAAGTCTGTCTGTGGATCACAGAAAATTACCCTTTAATTGCGGTTAAATAGAAGTTTCTGTGAGTCTGCAGATCCTGAAATTGTTTAAATGTCTGACATTACACAAATTGCAGCCTTAAATTGTCTTTGAACACTGTTTAAAATACAGCGTTTAATAATGAAAGTTAAGTTTCAAGGCTTTACAAACATTGTCTTCAGTGTTTTCTCAGAAAAAAACACATTTTTAACAACGCTGACATTTTTAGTGATCAGATAATATTTGGAGGCTTTTCATTGTAACAGTGCAGCATTTAATATTGTTCTGTGGTGGCCAACTGCAGAATCAGCACAACCACTGCAGGTTTCATCGTCTGTAAAAATCCAATACATCAAATTTTGAAATTACACTTGTCAAAAAACTTACTACACACACACACACACACACACACACACACACACACACACACTGTTTGCAGATCTGCAGTGCTGATGTCGGCTGCCTGACAGTTCAGAAAAAAATGTCTTTCTGGGATGAAAACCGGGAAATTATTATTATTATTTTTTTTTTTGTATGAGTTTATGTAACACATTTTAAGCCAGACTGTCTTGTGTCGTGCAGATGCTGAAGGCAAGGGGAATGAAAATCAACCCGCGGGAGATTGCAGAGAAGATCATCCAGAACCTTCCAGACAATGAACTCATCCAGAAAACCGAGATTGCAGGACCAGGTGCAAAACATCTCACAGCGATTCATTTTAATGACAGAAAACTTATAGATGCAGCATTGCAGAGAGATTTCCTAGCCAGGTTTTCCTTGCTGCTTCCTGTACAGCTTTGTTATTGCATACATATTTTAGATTTTTGGAAATATTTTTGTTTGTGTTTATATTGAGCATTACGATATTTGGGCAATGTAGACCATAAAAGATATTCTGAAATAGATAAATAAAACAAAATGAATGTATTAGTATGTTAGATTTTAATGCACCCTTATCAGTTTTTTATGAATGAACGAAACTATTTTTAAATAGATAAGAAGTATTATTGGACATAAAATAGCAATATGTATGTTCACATGTTCAACCAGAGTCCTTACTAAAGCACTTCTAGTATCCGTCTGTACTCTGATTCAGTCTCATCGTCCCCTCTGATATCTTTTGTGTCTTCAGGGTTCATCAACATCCACCTCAAAAAGGTGTTTGTGTCCAAAATGTTGAGTAACCTGCTGGTCAACGGAGTGCAGCCCCCCCCACTGGCCTCCAGGAAGAAGGTTGGTCACACTTCCTTATGCAGCATGAAGCCAGATGTAGATACTTTTACATCATCAGAAAACAGGGGATTTCCTAGTTTGATTCTTACTGTAGAAGGCTTGGAGTGAAATCAAAGTGTTGTGAGCTGTTCCTTCTGCCGCACCAGTTCTCTCACACCATAAGCCTTCACAACAGCAAGAAACAGACTGTCATTAGCCAAAATCCATCAGAATGTGATGCCAATTGAAACGAATTTCCAGAAAATCTGCAAAATAAAATGTGAATTATTGTGCGTTTCCATCCACTACTGTTGCCTGAATATTAGTTTATTGACTGATGTTGGAGCTAATTGTCAGGTTTATTTATATTTACTCATTATTAGTTGCATTTGTGTGTGTTGCTCAGGTCATCCTGGATTTCTCCTCGCCCAACATTGCCAAAGAGATGCATGTGGGTCACCTGCGCTCCACCATCATCGGGGAAAGCATGAGTCGGCTGTTTGAGTTTCTGGGCCATGACGTTCTCAGGTCAGTTCGGTCGCTGCTCACAAAACCTGCAGCGTCTGAGACATGATCACACACAGTTAAGCAAGGCAAACCTCACTGTACAACATCCTCTCCCAGTTTACGCAAATCTGCATTTTCTTAGGGTAGCGAGGAAGTGATCCACCCTACTGTGCCTTACTCACTTTCATTACATGTGCATTTTTTTTATTTTTATTTTCCACTCCCACTAAAGTGGAAGCTATTGAAGAGGCAGGTGAAGTCATCCCCTGCCTCACAAACCATTTACAATTTGAAGTTTTGTCAGTGCTTTAGCAGCAGGGTTCCACTCATATTGTAGACAGACAAGTCTGGTACAGATTCTTTTGTACTGAAGCTGCTGGCACAATGTTTTTTATCTTTAAATATGGCCACAATAAGTATTCATTGTTATGTCAGAGAACTGTATTCTGGTCAGGGTGGAAAAGCCTCCGAGGCAGCGTTTTACATCTACTCACTATTTAACTTGCTACTGAAAACTTGCACCTCTCAGCCTTCACAAGTACATCAACACTAGGTATGCAAAGTCAACTAGTGGGCCAGATTGAACCCTTTGGCAGGCCAGACACTGATTTTCACTGTCAAATATTATGCCAGTGTGGTCAGTTATAGAGATGTCTCACTTGTAGAAGGTTAAAAATCAAGAACTAATCCTGTAAAGGCCTCAGTGGTATAAAGTAATGTATTCATGTTTGACAATGCTGATGCCATTCTCAGGTTGAACCATGTGGGCGACTGGGGGACACAGTTTGGGATGCTGATTGCCCACCTGCAGGATAAATTCCCAGACTACCTAACCACCTCCCCGCCCATTGGTGACCTGCAGGCTTTCTACAAGGTCAGTTTAAATTCCATCTGTCTCCCCGTTTTCCTCTGCTGCTCCATAGTATATCATGACAAAGGACCTTAACTTGAAGTACTCATATAGTCACACGTATTAGGTCCAACAGTAGTGAGCTGCATGTTTTAACATTTGAAGAAGTCTCACTGAACGGAAGAAGGGAACGAAAAGACTCAGTTTCAGTACAGCAGAGTACTATTGTTTTCTTCTGGTGGCATTTCATGTACATATTTGACTGTTTAGTTTACTGTCACGTACTTTTGGTATTGTTTATGAATATATTACATGCAGATTAACTTAGAGTCTGCAGCTAAAGTTCATGAAGTGAATGAACACGAAATAAAAACTTTTAGTTTTGACAGTAAATGTCAACTATAAAAAGTGATATTTTCAGTAAGTTGATGCATAAATATTCAGTGGAGCATTATGTGCCTGCTGTGTAGCACTCGTATAGCACACTTTGCATATGTATATTGTGTGAATACATTATGTATAAAAGCAGAACATTATCTGTTCTTTCTGCTGTCGTCTTCCCTCATTTCTCTCTACACCTCATTTACTTCTTACATCATCCACCCTATTCTTTTTGGTCTTCTGTGCTCTCATTTCTTTCCTTTCGCCCCATTTTATTTCTCTTCATCCTCCCTCAATCAGGAGTCGAAGAAGCGCTTTGACGAGGAGGAGGACTTTAAGAAGCGAGCGTACCAGTGTGTCGTCAGACTGCAGAGCAAAGAGCCCAACTTCATCAAAGCGTGGAAACTCATCTGTGATGTTTCCAGGAAAGGTAGAGTGCACATGGATTTATCAGTTCTATTAAAGGTAGAATCATCATTTAAACACACAGTGCTGCGCTCAAGCTCATGCACTGCAGCCATTGAACTCTTCTGATACATTGTTGGGAAGCTGTGAAAGTCTCACTTGGCTTAAGCCTTCAAAATGTTACCCAGTCTGGGTTAACTCTTTTGTTTCTAAAGTGTTACTTCAATATTTTTCAACCTGAGCCATATTTTCCCATGTTCTTGGGTCATAAGTGACTAATGGGAACAACAGTTTTTGAAATTGGTCCGGTATTGAGAGCGCACTGCTGTCGACAGCCGTGAGGCAATTATGCACTGTCCATTTACATCCACTAAAGGTGCTTATTTTTGCCACTTAGAGGCTCACACTATTATTGTAAGTGTCTGACAACTACAAGTGCAGACCTTTTTTTTTTTTGAATAATAAGATCTGTTTTGTTTAACCAGAAATGGCCCAAAAACCGCCATTGCCAAATCTACCAGACTCCATTAAAATAAACTGTAATTTTATCATTTTAAAACATGCTTTATTCAAAGTTGGCGGATTCTCTCTCACTTTGGTTAAAATAAACAGTTCCTTTACCGAGGTAAATGTGAAAATACACTGGCTCTGCACATGCTAAAATAATGTTGATTGAAATGGCGCCTGGTGGGTTTGACGATGGCAATTTCGAGGCCGTTTCTGGTTAAAAAAAAAACAAACAACTCTGAAGTTACCCTTTAACCCAGACTTTCACATTTTAAAGGGCTGTTGAAAAGCATTCTGGGTAATGTCATCAATGAGAAATAAAGTTGAAGGCAACATGGCAATGTGAGGTACAATGGCAAGGTACATTTTGTCAGTTTGTTTTCATTCAGTTGAAGGCTTATTCAAGCTTTGTTTAGTTTGATTTTATCTTTTTAGATTGGTCTCAAAACTGACACTTAGGTGGCAAATGTGTGTGTTTCAGAGTTCCAGAAGGTTTATGACTGCCTGGACGTCAAGCTCATTGAGAGAGGAGAGTCGTACTACCAGGAGATGATGGCGAAGGTGGTGAAGGAGTTTGAGGACAAAGGTCAGTGTGCAGCAGGTCAAAGGTCACAGGAGGATAAGTGAATGTTTTTACTCCGAGGATGTTTCTCAGGAGATTGTCAGAGGAACTATTGATTTTATTTCAGTTATGGTTTATTCTTGATTACTTTTGGTATTTTAAATGGTCTCAGTTAGAGCCCCTGTTGCCTTCATACAATGTTCAAGTTGTACCTTTGTGTACTGAGGTTGTTAAAGGCTTTGTTGGAGTATTTTTGCACCAATAATACTTAATCCATAATCCTCAATGTTTAAGAGAATCGTTGTATTCCTTAGAAATTGTAGTCTGCTTGTTCCTTGTGTGACCACCAGGGGGCAATATTGTCTCATTAATGTCTCCCTCCAAATCCCCCTCCACTATTTTGTCTTTTTTTATGGCATGTCCAACTTCTGTGTTTATCTGCACTTTCTTTATTCTCCATTTCACTCATTATCTCCTTTTTCTCTTTTCCCCTTCCAATCATACTCACATTATTACTCTCTCTTAACCATCATTCTTTTAATTTTCCTTTCTCTGATTTCATTTCACTGTGTGCCCTCCTCATCTATTCATCTATCTTTCCTCTTCCTTATGTTCCTTTCCCTGTCTTGCCTCTCTCTTTAGGCTTGGTGGAGATGGATGAGGGTCGTAAGATCGTCTTCGTCCCTGGTCAGTCCATCCCCCTCACCATTGTCAAGTCGGATGGCGGCTACACCTACGACACGTCAGACCTCGCAGCCATTAGGCAGCGGCTCTTCGATGAGAAAGGCGACATCCTCATCTACGTCGTCGACAGTGGGCAGGTGGGTGGACAGAGAGAGAAAGAGCGAAGATGGGGAAACGTGGATAGAAGAGTTCATATAGAAGTCAGTATGAACAAATATAGGAGCTAGACAACAAAAGAAAACAAAGAAACCTGGAAGTAAACAACAGACGAAGTTTAGAATATCTAATAGGGAGCAGAGGGACCATTTGTCTCACAGCAGTTTTACTGTTCAGCACGATTTCAAGAAGCAGAAACTCACTGTTCTTCAGAGGTGAAGGAGGAGGAAGTCTGCTTTAAATTCAGATTATTTGACTGTTGTGGCATGGAAGACACATTATTATGTTTTTAGGAATAAAATGTGTCCTAGAATTTATTTGAACACAGGCACAACTTTTTTTTTTTTCAGAAAAACATTACCTTTGATCTAGTAAGAGTATAGATGAAGACCTTTTCAGTATCTTTTGTTCCTTTTCTTGTGAGATATGAATAAATGCAGCATTCAGACTACCACTTAGAGTTCATCTAAAATCATTTGGTGCTTTATACACAAGTTGGAGTCTGAAAGCTTTAAGAAGTCATCGTCTGTGTCAGAGATGGCGGGTTGGGCTTTGAAATGTTGGTTATGAAGACAGACATCATCATCAGCAGCAGCAGCAGCGGCAGCAAGCAAAAGAGAAGAAAGGGAGCGAGGGATGGGCTCAGTGTCTGCAGTGTGAAACTAAAACTGTCATCTGAGGAAACTTAATAAACCATGACCAGTAAATCCAAGGCCATGGCGACAGTATCCTAAACGTGTTGCAAAAATACCGAATAGGAAGAAGTCCAAGTTTTCACTTATTTGGAGAAATACAATATCTTAACATCCACTCCATTAATTTGTACAAACATTGATGGTGCCCAGAGGAGATCAGGCCTACTGACTTTGGTGATCCTTTGACTTTTCTAGTGCCATCATGAGGTTTACATTTGTGGTTTTGAGTGAAATTGCTTGACAACTATCAGGTAAATATCCAAAAAAGTTTGGTTCAGATATTCCTGTTCCCCTCAGAATGAATTGTAATAACAGTTCCTTTTTATCTTTCACCATCATCAGGTCTAAATTTTAATATATTTAATATTAAATGACCAAATACTTGCTATATTGACATTCCAATCAACCTCAGCTGTAGGTGCTAATTAGCAATTATCAGTATGCTAACACTCTAAGCTAACATTATACCAGTTTATAATGAGCATGTTAGCATTGTCATTGTGAGCATTCCAGCACAGTAACATAGCATTTAGCTCAAAGCACTGCTGTGTGTAGAACGCCAGAGCTGCTAGCATTGCTGTAGACTTTAAAGGAGAAGTCCAGTATTTTGCACTTTGAGCCCCATTCCTGGGTTGTTTATGATGAAATAGAGTGGTTAAGACCAAAATCTTGACAATTGCTCCTTCTCTGAGAATTTGAGAGAATTTGGCTTTCCCCTGCCTGGCTTAACAATGCTGTCTATGGCCATGTGTAAATCTGTCCTAAAACCACCTTAAACATTTGTTTTCAAAGCCATGAAACTCACCGATTGGTCAGTGGTGTTCGTTGATGTTCCCACATAAAAATCGTAGCAAACTGTGGTTTCCGTGATGATTTATTTGACATTTTGTCCATGCAGTGATTTCCTATAGGAAGCCTCATTGTCTGTTTGTAGTAATCCGCCACCGGAAATGGAACAGGGGTTGTTTACGACAAGGTTGTTGTCATTGTAGTCTTTTATCTCAGCGAAAGTGCCGGCTCGACAGTGCTGTGTGCGCTCCTCCTCTTCGGAGGAATTCTCCTGCAGTCGCTGACCACACAAAACTTGACCATTATTACTCGCTTGTAAACAACCTTGTAAACAACCTTTGCAGTATGATGCCTTTGAACACAACGCCAGCCTTCTTCTTCTGCTTCTTTCTGTGTCCCATTACATTGCAATGGTTTCCTGCCGGTTGGCGACACTCACATGAAGGAGCATTATCTCCATCAAGTGGGCTGGAGTGTATAACGCTTCAGGGTCAAATGAACGATCAAGCGGACGTTTACACATGTGTGTGAGGCAGCTGAAAAAATAGTTCCACAATCAAGATGAATAGCGAAAACACGGATGGAAACCACAGTTTGCTACGATTTTTATGTGGGAACATCAACGAACACCACTGACCACTCGGTGAGTTTCATGACTTTGAAAACGAACGTTTAAGGTGGTTTTAGGACAGATTTACACATGGCCATAGACAGCATTGTTAAGCCAGGCAGGGGAAAGCCAAATTCTCTCAAATTGTCAGAGAAGGAGCAATCGTCAAGATTTTGGTCTTAACCACTCTATTTCATCATAAACAACCAGGAATGGGGCTCAAAGTGCAAAATACTGGACCTCTCCTTTAAGAGCATGGTCTTAAGTGCATGACGCAAATGAATTCAAGGCATACACCTCCACATTGTTAGTTTAACAGCATATAATCTAGGCACTAAGTAAGGCACAAGGGGCAAATGGGTTGTATTTAGTCCCTGAAGTAATCATAGGAGAGTTATTGGTGTTACATAAATTCAACAAGAGTTTCAGTGCCTATGCCCTTTAAAAGGCAGATGCACCTACAGTTGGCACATTGCTATTTATATGGCAAATTCTGCAAATTGAAGAAGCAAGTGGTTTTCTGCTGAGAGTAATTTGGTAAGAGCAGTAATGTCACTGCAGCAATTACCATGAGACGTTCAAGGAGCAAAACTAAAGACTGTAGTTATGAACTTGTCAGAATAGACAGAACTAAACTTTTAGCTTCTGAAAAAGTTAATGAAGTTACACTCCTGGTCCTCGTGTAAATAAGCACAGCACGCCTCTTAATGGTGACTCACTTGCCTGATGAAAAATGAAGCTGTAATTCCTATAGGTCGACTGAGATTTTAGAACAGTGAACCTTTTATTCAGAGACAAACAACAAAATGTCTGATGAATGTGTTAACTGTGTATTTCTCCCACAGAACAAACAGATGTCTCACTTTAAATAGTACAAGAAAATACAGCACCATTGGCTCCAGACCAGTTTTTGTTGGTCACTGGTGCAGTCACTTTGGGCTGCTTCAACTACGTTGGTCTGAAACTAGCAATGACAGTTGCGCTGCGCTGTGTGCAGCTTTGCGACGAGACAGGTTCTGAGACTTTAATGAAATTGTGTCTTAAATCGGTGTCTTAAAAGTTGCCACACAAGAATACAAGGCTGAAATGTACGAAGACATGGTCAACTGACTTGCATAGAGTTCTGTACTTATTTTATTTGTACTTTGTATGTGTGTGTGTGAACTCTGCAGCTGCTCAGGATTCAGTTTTGTTCCAGGCAGCTGTGACATATAGGAATCTTCTTTTCATCTGGGAAGTACAACGTGACATTTATGTTATATGCCACTGTATTTGTGTGTGTGTTTTCTCTTTCAGGGCACACACTTCCAGGTGGTGTTTGCTGCAGCTCAGATGATTGGCTGGTACGACCCCCAGGTGACCCGGGTGGAGCACGCAGGCTTTGGTGTGGTGCTGGGTGAAGACAAGTGAGTTAACAACACACAGAGCTGACTCGTGACTGTCTGGATCTTTTTAATATTTTGTTTTTCTATGTTTTTATGGTCTTGACACGCCGCACCATGGCTCTAACTTCATACTAAAGGAACAAATACAAGAGTGGTACGGATCTTCTTATTAGCCTCTCAGCAAGAAAGCAAATATGCATATTTCCCAAATTATCGCAAATCCAAGCTTTATGGCCTTTTAAAGGATCCATGCTTTTATATAAATCCAAAAATCAGTCAGTTAAGACTCTGGCAGTAAAACTCTTGACTCTGACCGTGTTGATACTGAGAGCACTGAAGAACCGAGTGGTGTAGCTGCATACAGACTAATAACAGTTTAACACAAATCCAAATTGCCGTCATCAGACCAACAAAGACCAGCGGCTCCTCTGAAGATTGAGACTACTCCAACACCACCACACTATAATCATCTAGATGTCCTTCACTGTATCTTTATCACCACTGCTTCATGTTTTTATCGCATTTATTATCATACATAAAAACAGAATTTTACTGCATGACTGCATCCACAAATAAAAAGGAGAATATACAGCCGCTGGTCCACAAACAGTACAGTCAGTGTTTGAACTGTTAGTTCAAACACAAGGATGCAGAGCTGTTATTACTCAGCATGTGGAGGTGCGGGAGGAAACGGGAAAGTTGTGCTGTAGGTGGACAACAGTAATTAAAAGTTGGACAACGACAACATGAGATCGAATTGGAGAGACGCTTTCAGTTTGAACACAGAATAAACACAGACACACCGAGGTGACTTCAAAAAAACTAGTGCAGACAAAGAATGGTGGCTGCTACATATCTTTTATCCGAAGTTAAATGTGAACGCACCACAGAGATCGCAACCAAGAAACTCCTGTTTTCTGACATATATTTTTAGACTGTGTGAAAGTTAAAAAAGTGTCAGTCAGTCTGAATTAGTCCAAAAGAACATCACAGTGACGCAAACACACTAAACTAGTCAAACCACTCTTTATCATGTACAGTTTCGTCATGTTATTGAAATGCAAATTGGGAACAGTCAAATTTATTAGCATTTTGCTGTGTTTTGCACTTGCAGAGACACAGATTTAACATACTCAACTGGCTGAATGGCTGCTGATGAGAGCCAGTGAAAGAGTGCCGGATATACCACAAAAAAACAAAAGATGAAAGATGGCTCGTGTCAGGGTCAGACTTAAAGCGTTGAGACCAGCAGTACTCCTGTACTGCTGGTCCTGCCAAGCAGGAATGAAGGTAGCGAGGTAACTTTGGGGTTGACCCAGGGTTTTTAGTACTACAAAGCTGGTTCTCTTTTTACCGCGATAAGTCAGCTAACCTGCTCCAGAGTAGCTTAACTTCAGGATAAGGGATCACAGCCCGTCAGCACCCTGACCTCTGACCAATCAGATCACTGAAGAAAAAAGTATCCATAAATGAAAGTCTGGAGTGACAGGTAAAAATGAGGAGCCTATATGCTGTTATAGGTCAGTAGAATAATTTCATTGTTCTAATTGTTGTTAATTGGTTTAATTAATTTTTGGGTAGCTTTTTCAATGTTTCTAGATTTTCTGTATTAAGATTACAGATTTGTTTTTTCATCCCACGGCACTGATATTTTACTGTCTTGTAGCCACAGGCACTTTCGCTACCGTTTCATCTCATATGATATGAAGTCGCTTGCAATTACCACCCCCGCTCTTTGACATGAATGCACTCATGCCTGGAAAGAAAAACGCAGAGTTGACTGAACTAGTTGATAACCAGCTTTGTAGTACCAGTTATCCAGATGGCCAGTGTTAGAGTTAGTCAAACCAGATGAAGAGAAGATATCCCGGGTAAGTTGAGCTAGCTTTGTAGTTCAGGACTGAAGTTATGCTCAAGTCATAAAAACTCGGACTTAAGATGCAACTTCAGACTTTAAAATGCAGAAACCTTCAAAAGCAGAAAAATGAAGAAAAACAAGCACAAAACTGCAACAGCTGCGACCATGTACACACATGCATCTCCTCAACGCCATGCCCCCTTTTAGCCAATTAGCATGAACACAAAAGCCCCATTTCCACCAAACACTATAGGTATGGTACCCTTCAAACAGGGTGCCTACACCCTAGGTTCGCTTACCGTTTCCACCACAAATAGTACTCTTTCATGTAGGCGGGGTTGTTGTCACTCACTGCTCTGTCCAGCATCCACTGTATATCCTCCTTTACCAGTCTGCACCCTGTTTATCATCCACAGAATGAGGTTGCATGCAGACATTTTCAAACAAAATACAACACACTGCAGTGAGAGTCTCTCTCGACAGGATATTTAAAAATAGCAGGTTTGTGTATTCAGTCCTTCTCAGGCAAACTGGACTGGTATATATGCAGTTCACATAATCCGGTTGGAATTAATAAATATTGATCAAATATTGACCAACGAGCGGACTTAAGTGTTCACAGCTCCTCCTATTAGTACCAGATCTGTGTGCTAGGTACCCCAACAGAAGGGGTGACCAAAAATGGGGACTGTACGGAGCAGTTCCATTGGTACCATCCACAACTTTTCACAGAGGAAATGGAAAAAAAGCTTCCCGAACTAAACTGTACCTTACGATACTTCTTGGTGGAAACGGGGCTAAACACACACTTTCACACACACACACACACTTACTTGACCACCTTGCCAAATTTCAGCCTCCTAGAGCAAACACTGGCTGCTTAAGACTAAGACCAATCAGCCGACCGACTGATAAAGCAAGCTATAGAGCAGCTGGTTGTAGCTAAAAATTAAATATGGCAGATATGTAAGGTGGAACCTATAAAGGCACACACTTTGAGTATTTAATTATTAGTCCTCTATAATAAAAGGACTTTGTTGTAAAAAACACAGTTACCGCTTTTTTTTTTTTAAAGACCAAATTCCATGTCATTTTAATTTGTGTTCCTAAATCCCAACAATTAACTTGATGAGTAAAACGTTATAATTGATAGAAATGATGGACAAAACTATGAAAGTAAGACACAAGTTATAAGAATCCTTCACTTCTTCATCTTTTCCCTCACCTCCACCTCCTTCTTCTTCTTGTCTCCCCCCTTTATTTTCACTTTCATCCTCTTCCTCATCTTCTTCTTCTTCTCTGTCATTCTCTTTCTTCTCCCTCCTTTTGTCCATCTTTACATCTTCTGTCTCGTCCTCCTGCTCCTGCTCAATCTTCTCTCCACTTCTCAGTCCCAGTTTTTTCCCAAGCATTTACACCTACAGTCTGCGTACTACTGTATATCCCCTGTGTATTATTTATTCCCTCTTTATAGTAAGCAGTGATTACTGTGTGGCTGATAGGTGAGCAGGCTCTATAATTTGAACACTATCTGTCACACTGTTGTTTTTTCCCAATCAATCGTCCAGAGAAGAAGAGCCAAGCCCAGGCAGGAGGTTGATGTTACGCTTCGCAGAGGCCATAACTAAGTGCTGCTAAACGCCCCACAGTAACCTGAGGGGGCGTAAATTGGCCCCACAATGTCTGCGCTACTCCAAACTCCATTAGAAATTTATCATGCTGTTTTCATAATCGCTCATCCAGACAATAAGGGCTTAAAGCAGCCACTTGGGGAGATGTTATGGCTGCAAGTAAACAGAGAAAAAAGGGGGGTTATTAAATTTTTGGCTCATGTTCTGCTTGTATCTGATTTGGTTGATTGTACGAAATGTTTTGCCCCGAGGTGTCGACAAGCAGAATCTAATAGTTTGTTGTCGCAATAGCTATTGGCAGCAGAAAGTCAAACCTGAGTACCTGGAAAGTTCTGTGTGGGGATGTTGAGACGTGACCAAAAGAGTTAACCAGAAAGCTCTCACTGTTGTCTTTAGGAAGAAGTTTAAGACCCGGTCAGGAGACACGGTGAGACTGATGGACCTGCTGGAGGAGGGACTGAAGAGGTCCATGGACAAACTGAAAGAGAAGGAGAGAGACAAGGTGAGGGCATCTATCATTTCTTCAGCAACAAAGGCTGCTGATGGAGGAAATTAAGGGAGGAGGGAGACCATCTCTCTCTTCTTTCTTCATCATTTTGATGTCAGAAAGTGTCTCATGCCTCACCACTGATTTACAAGTGGAGAGTGTATTGTTTGGCAGTTTTCCTGGGCATCATTTTGTGAGGATGTGAAGCCCATACCCTCCACATGAGCTTTTACTTTTGAACATCATAAAAAAGTTGATTTCTGCTGTAGGACACATTTGCTGTCTCATAAACTGAAAGAGAAAGGTGACATTGATAAAGGGCAAAGACACTGTATTTAATTTTCTCTTACTTTTAGTGGTGCCCAGCCATGCAGACAGTTTTGGTTTTATTTGTCCTATTAGTATCAAAGCCCTTTCACAGTGAGGGTTCAACCTGGGCTAAACCAGCACTGACTTTGTATTTAAAAGTGTTAACCTGTATTGACTTAGCCTGGCAAACCAGGTTAAGCAGTGGGTTGAGCAAGGGACGATGTTAATGTTAATGGCACACCAACAGGATCGCTGACAGCCAGGGCAAGACAAATTATGTCACTGGTTGTGAACACTGCAAGCAGCCATGACGCAGCTGTCATAGGTGACCACAGCCCAATGGTGCAATGGCAGCAAGAATGTTTTTACCTATAGCTACGATTTGATGTGGCAAGACTTAAAAAGCGGGAGCTCTGGGCGTCCAGGAAAAAAATCAAGCGGCAGATGATTGGTACAGTGAGGGACAACGTTGTATGTACTAACATAATGAAGCCGCTAAATAAGTGAGGCATCCACCGTACACAGAAACAGGTCACAAACAACTTAAGGGCCCTGAAAAAGCAGTACAGGTGATGTAATCATAATATTACAGGCCAAACCAGGAAGGTTAATTGTGTTTATAAATGTGATGTACTAATATACTGTACAGTGAGGGATTCAAGTGCAAAACACTAGTTCTGAGTATGATGTATAAACCTCCCACCCATTTCTTTTTATAACACACTATTTTTACTGTTTTTACAAAATGTTATAAAAAGGCAGAGAAATAAAAAAATACAAAACACAAACAAACTGCCATATACCATCTCTTTGTGATGGCCTTTTTACAAGCTGCCAACAAGATTTTCACTAGGTATCAGTCTTCTCTTTACACAGTTCCTCCTGCCATACTGCCTAAGTACAATACCGTGCATTATCTAGGTATATCATAACCCGAAATTTTATTGATAACCATATGAACATTTGCCCAAAACTGTACAATTTCAGGACAGATCCAAAATATCCAGCCCATTTCTAGCACATGAGGTAATTGGCATGTATTGCTCCTGGGTTGTGACCCAGGTTGCATCTGAATTGTCATGACCAGGGATTACCTGTGTTGGCTGGCTTGGCTTGAACTGACAAAAGAGGGGTACAACAAAGTTCTGGTTACCCAAATCCAACCCTGGACATTTCTGCCTTCACCCCAGTGCAGTGGAGTGAATTTCATGTGATGCTTTCAGAATTTCAGCATCATAAAATCAACATTCATTTTCACAAATTGCATTCATGTTTTCTCTCGATCATCCATATTGGAACTGCTTTCTAATGAAATAGAAACAGTCAGAGTAACGAGCAATTGAACATAAAATGTAATTCTTTACCTTTGGACTACTGGTTGACAAATTAACTCGTGGTACTAGCTTTTTGCTGAGCTTTCCCCAACTTTTTGGGCAATAAAGCAAACTGAATTTGTTGATTTGACTGTGAGATTCAGCTGAAAGCTCAGGAAGAAGCTGCTAAGTGAACCATGAGTTTAGAGGTTTTTGTCAATTAGGTATTGTTTGTGGAAAGAGATGTTGTTTTAGTGCCTAGTTCTAGAAATCTAGTGGACAGATGTTCCGTCAGTAGCACAGAGAACACCGGACTGGTTGAACCATTTAGCGGCTGTACATCGGATAAAAGTTGTTTTCATAGCCTGTTACTGCAACAAACCAGTTTGATTCTAGCTGGGACCTTTGCTATGTTTCATACACTTCTCTCCTCAAATCAAGTAAAAATTATTAAATTAATACAAGTAGGCTTAATGAGAAGATAACAGGAAGAAAACAGCTCTTGTGGAAAATTAAAGGTTCACACCAGAGTTGCAAATTGTAAGCACTGGATTAATTGTGATAGTTTTAAAAAAAATTTGCTCATACCAAACATTGCCAAATGCGTTTTTTTTTTTCTTTAATTAAAGCTCACAGCAACATATTGTCAATTAATCGTTATCATTCCCACAGCAAATGTCCATCAGATTTAAAACCAAGGAGGTTTTATCAATAACTCCTCAAATCGCTACGAAATTCAAGCTTAATGCAGTCTAATAATCTGGCTTTCCCCAACAACCAGTGGTGACAACATGATTTTTCTACCCCGTGTGCGGCTGTGACATGATGTACAGTACAGCTAGGTGTGTGTGGTCACACCCAGCTGTTGTATTGGGTGTGGTCAGAGGTTCAAGAAACTTGTAACTCAAAAAGAGTCCAAGGTGGCTATGTTTTCCTCCCTCAGAATCTATTTTGAAATTACTGTTTAAAAATGTAAAATTCTAAGACAGATGTTTGAAGATAAAAAACTCACAATTTTGCTTCACATTCTGTCCTTGTTACACCAGTGATTTCTAAATGAACAACTTGTGGTTGTATGGTGCCTTTCTAGTGTTCCAACCACTCAAAGCACTTCAACATTACATTGTTACACTACAATGTTACATTCATGCATTCACACACACATTGTTACCCTGGTGGCCAAGGCTACCATACAAGGTGATGCTGAGGTACCATACAGGGTGCACTTCAACATTCATTCTCATTCACACACCGATGGCACAGCCATTAGAAGCAATTTGGTGTTCAGTACCTTCCCCAGGGACACTTTGACATGCAGAGTGAAGGAGCCAAACCACTGATCTTCTAATCAGTGGACGGCCTGCTCTACCTCCTGAGCCACAGCCCTGCCCTTTGTAGGCAAGCTGACAACTGTCATATTTGTGGGTCCAAGAATTTTTTTTAGAGTCATGAAATTCCTGGAAAAGTTATAAAGTTAGAAAAACTGTTCTCCGGGCCTGGTAATTGTTTCAACTATTGTTATTCAGACAAGCCATATCCAGCCACTGTGTTGGGTCATTGATCCACTTTGATGGGGGAAGCCTCATGATTGGATCAAGGTATTGCATACACTTAGGTTTGCAAAACAATTATCAGTCATCAGTCAAATATTTGTTTGTTTGTCCTTAATGAGAAAAAAAAATGCACAAAAATGTGTTAAAATCATAGTCTAAGCACACATCAAATTGCATTGACATCTATTTATGGGACCCTCAGTTTTTTATCCCCACAAAAAGGGGCGCAGCCTGGATGTTTTGTAAAGTGACCAAATGTGCTGGTCTGGTCTGTGATAATTTATAAGCAGCTAGTTGGCAGCAGGAATGCCTAATGAGCAAGTAAACGTACCAAGCTTTTGCTTTTCCTCAAATGTATGTATGTTCTCTGTATCGTGATATAGGCCTACCCACTGAACCCATGAAAATACAAAGTAGTTGTCATGGAGTAAAATAATATGAAAAAGTTGTGGAAAATTTTTTAAAATTAATTGGTAAAAATGTGTGGGAACCCTAAAATATCATAACAAATATTGGACAAATTGCCATTAAGTGTTGTGTAGACATTTATGTTCCCAGGAGGATGAATCAGACCACCTCTGTGATCCTCTGACATGGCACTACAAACAGATTGAACAACAAAACAAAAAGACAAGAAAAAAAAAGTTCTGCACACAAACACATCATTGTTATGGTGGTAAATAAAGAGTGAGTTTTGTCTTATTTTGGCCTTAGACCCTTTGAACTGCACATTTAAAAGATTTGAATTGAAAAAATGTGTCATATCTTTTTGGAAAAGATGAAAAAGTTAGAGGACAAAACAACAAATAAAAAAGATATACACAGCTGCAGCACCTCAGGAGTTGTGTTGTTGTTTTTATGAATATCTAACTCTGAGCAGTTTTATTTCTGACCGGCTGTTTCATATTTAAATATCTGTAGGAAGTCTGCTTTATTCCTCCAATATCTCCTCAGAATAAATGGTTACCTTGGTAACTGTCAGAATATTGCACATTATTTTTTAACTTGTATAATAATCATTTTATATCAATATGTCCTGTCAAATGTTTAATCTTTCATAAGCAGCCATTTAGTAAGAGGGATACCATCCACTGAGCAGCTCATTATTTCCACCTTGCGCCCGGCTTTTGATTCACCCAGAATGACGAGGCTTATTTTACAGTAATGACCGTCTCACTCTACAGTAGCCATTAATTCTTCGCGCTCTCGTCCTGCGCGAACCGAGCCAAACTCTGGATCCTTCTGATCACATCCAGAGACGACCACGACTGAAATATGAAACGACGCCAACAGAAATTTTTCCTCTCATCTGCTGAGCCCTGAGGACGGCCCGGCTGTGTGTGGTCTCTCTTGAACGCACACACTCTCTTTATTCTTCTCTTCCTCCCCTCCATCTTTTCATCATGCTTCTCTTTTCTTCCTGTATCCTGTGTGAGCTTGAACCTCATCATGTCTGCAGCCGCGCTGATGCTTTTTCTGTTGGTTTTGTTTGCTGAAAACACGTCAGTCTGTCACATTTATGTTTTAGTTCAAGAGAAAAACTCAGACGGAACTGTCTGGAAATAAATAATGGTAGTTGGAGTGAGCATCACCTAATTAGCCAAAAGTACTGAATTATAACGTACATGATATCACTTTATTAAACTCAGAAAATGATGTTCCCTAACTGTGACTGTCACCAACCAGGAAAACACACGTTTAAGCTTTTTCATAATGGTATGAGAACCACAATCCAGGTACTCTTTGTGGTTGCACCGTTGATGGCAATAGAAGAGTAGCCTGTCCTTAGAACTTTAACATTGAATTATCAGCATTGTTGCTGCTTAATTTTCTGTCATTTGCACAGTTGTTGACTATTGCACAGTTGTCATTTTCTAAACTTACAATTCACATGAATAAACAAGACTTTAAGAGGGAGTCAGAGTTGTACATTAAGGCACATGAAGGCCACGCTGTTGTTGACATGCGCCTGCTTGTAATTGTAACTACTTGACAGGGATACAGACACATTTATAATGTATACCACAAAAATTCTGATTGGCCAGTTTGGGTTACTTCTGTTTTCTCCCTCAAATTTCTGATGCCAGTAGAGATGCAACATTAGTCAAGTTGGAGAAAGGTTCAGTTACCTCCTGCTTTTCAGTAACATACAGCAGCAAAGCTAAACATGGTGATTGTACAGCAGCAGTTTACCATTATATAATGACAAATGGAAGTTACTTGCAACTTAGAACTTCACTTTTAAGTGTTCATAGCCCATAGAGTAAACAAACAAGAATTGTTAAACCAAGCACTGGCTAGATAGGAAGAAAAGCTTTGCCTAGTCAGGCTCCAAGACAATGTTATCCTCTGCCTTCTGCTTAAAAGTGACACATTTACGGCACATATCAACTTCATACGGTGCAGTTTCTGGCTTTTGTTTGATATCTAGTGTCAGCAAAAAATGTTGCACAATTCAGATCCATTGACAGCGTAGTTAGCACACATTAATTTGTGCAGCTAACTTGGCTTGTTTACTATATTTCTTGAATTTCGCAGTCACCCTGAACGTCCCGGAGTACCCTGTGTAGACTCCCAGAAAAAGGAATAAATAGTAGAATTGGGAATCGACAATATATCGAATATTCATGTTGTACGCAGCTTGTTCCACGCAGGATGTATACAATGACTATATCATGAACATCAAGTGTAAATGGGCATGTTGCTGTTTTTAAGCCAGGGGCATGACACTCGCCTCTGTTTGGGTTCTTTCGCCCTCTCCCATGACTCTCTCCTTCTCACAGACACACACACACTAAGAAAGACTCACAAACATGATACATCACACACACCCCTCTGCCCACCTAGATCACTCTGTCGTGAGCGATAGAGTGAGCAGGCAAGGCGAAATAATAATTTTTAAGCCATATCGTCCTGCCTAAGTCGAATATTCATATTTAACGGCCACATCCAATTCAGCGGACATAATTCTGAATCAGTACAACCCCACTGCTACTACAACTGAAAAATAGCGTGCGTTACACACATCAACTAAAAGAACTCTGACAGTAAAGGATCTGAAAATCATTTGAACACTTCATAGAATGCAGTTTTCTTCTTGTGTCTATGCACGTTGTATTTTTATGGCAGCGCCCTGACTAATGCTCACAAATTACCCACACTCAGCTGCTAGGATCCCCCTGTTACATCAGTTCTTTGTCACTGGCCCCTGTGCAGCTCAACTGGGCCTTGTTAAAAGAAGTTTAACAAGGTCATAGTTTTTTTTACCTTCTAACCTTAGATTGTCCCACCTAATCTCTGGATTCAACCCAGAAAATATCTGTTCACAAGCCTTTCCTTCATCCCAAGGCTATCGTTAGCTGTTGTTTTCCCTTTACTTCACACAGCAAAGCCTGACTTTTGTGTTAATTTGAGTGTGTATGTTATGTGTTGAGGGGTTTGTATCTGAAATTAAAATTGCAGGGGGATAAACATGAGAGAAAAAAACAGAATCTGACCTGGTTAAGTATTATCTGGAGTACTTGGTGCAGTGTAAACAGTCAGTGACTTCCAGTTGAACTGCAATGATTTTAATGCTGAGAAGGTTGTGGGAAACCGGTGCCAACACAGTATCCCTGCAGGCCCCTCTGGCCTGGTGCTCTGCTGTCTGTCTGGGTCGGTGCCCACGTCTACCATCTGCTAACCCTGCCTCATTAAAACAAACCCCAACCCTGGCCTCCATGAACCTCAGCCTGCGCCGCTAACGTTGCTGCTAAGATTTGTTTTCTCCTGTTGTGTTGTATTATACTCAGATCTGTTCTTCTGTCTTCTATTATTTATTCCTGTCCCAATTTCTCTTTTTTTTGTTTTTTTGTGTCCCATACTTTTGTATCCTGTTATGTACTGTTCTTTCCTGTTTTGTCCTGTTATTCCCTGTCCTGGTGTGTGTGCGTACTGTTCCTGACCTCTGTGGTCGTATCCCTGTATGTCTGTTATGATCTGCCCTGTCCTGCATGGCTCGTGATCGGCCTTGGGGATAGTCCGGATCTTGTGAAGTGAGGTCGTATGAGGTACTTATCCAAAGTCAGCGTGTTAGGTTTTCCTAAGCCAGACTACTATCTCCACAGTGCTGTGTCAGTGCTGGAGAAAAGTCTGGAATCACCTATTGTCTTTTTTCTGTAAGGGAAAAATGCTTTATCTTGTTTTCGTTTCTGTAAAGCAACCACAGTTGTCTTGGGCAACACCAAGCCCAGGATAAGGCGATGGTTGTCCTGCAAAGTAGTGTCAGGGGTGAACTTGTATGTGCATTTTGCATGTGGGGAGGTAAGCACCATCACTGAGATGGCCCCGCAAAATAAAACGGCACAAAAAACATGAGCGGTCATATGTCACTGTGTGATACAACTTTTACTGAGAAAGAGATGAACGTAATTTGATAATTAATGCCCTAGAGGTGAAGTCTTATGGTACTTAAGCTCTTGCGGAGATAACGGGACCTGTTAAAACCCCAAAAGATTTGCTGGTTGTAAGTGGCTCTAGCAGAATATTATTACGATGATATCACAGAGGCCCAGGTGAGGTGGAATGGATCGGTAAATTAGTGAAGTCATTTAAAAGATGCTACAAATCAACTCTGACTGGCCTTGGCAAAAAATAGATCAACATTGGGCATGAAAGTCCTACGAGACGAGGTCTGGACTTTTCTAAGGCGCATTCACAAGTTGTTGTATTTGTTGTAGACCTTTACAACAATTCACTGAAAGAACAAGGCAGGCTTACCTTACTGCTTACTACTAAGTCTTTATCAAAACTTTTGCAGTGAGTTATTAGCTTGGAGGTTGTTGTTGTTGTTGTTGTTGTTGTTGTTGTTTGCTGTAGTGAAGGGGATTTGGAAGCGGCACATGCCGAAAGTGGAAGGAGGGTAGAATGCTAGCCAAAATCAGCAACCCAGTGGCACGTTTATATGGCTTGCCCCTTGCAAAAGCTGGCACAAGTACTGGCACAGAAAATAAATAATGTACTGCTGTGGAGTGGTCAGCCACAAAATGTACTAGAGCCACCTAAAACAGTCTCACCTATCCCATCAATTTTCCTCTTTTGGCATTTCTGCTTTATTTGATAGAGAGAGAGAGATAAATAAAAAGGCAGGTGAGAAAGAAGAGATGACATGCAGCAAAGGGCACGGGCCGGACTTAAACCTGCACTCCTGCAGTAAAGACTTAGCTTTAAAAGTGCTCAACCCAGTCAGCCAACATTACTGAGGCAAACAGTTTCAGAATATGCTATATTGTAATATTTTTACTGACTAACCCAGCTGTCAGACAGGGATTTCCAACAAGAAACTGAAGCCATTACATTGCTTCCTTTTAAAGCCAGACTCCACTGAGGAAAACGGTAATTTAACATTACTGAAGGTGGGAGCTGCTGGTCTACCACTGCCTGGATCAGTTAGTTTTGTCTGTGTTATTATGTGACTTTGGCATTTTAAAGACTTAATTTGGATCCACCAAAGTCACACAGTAACACCAACAAACAGACTAATTGAGGCAGCAACAGACCAGCAGCTCCTGTGTTAAGTGAGCTAAAATTACTGTTTTTCTCAGTGGAGTCTGGTGACTTTGATGAGAGCACAGATGGGAAACTGAAGTCCTTAATTGCATCCTCATTAAAAAGGGCTTTCTGTGGCAAGGTAAAGCGGTGAAAATATTCTCATCATAGCGAATAAACAAACTGGTACAGATTTTTTTGTTTTAGGTTGGACTTTTTTAGGTAGTTTACATATGTTTTGCTGCTGCTCTTCTGTCAACAGCAGGAATCCCACATGAAGAGTGAGAAACACAAACTTCACACAGTTTTTGTTATTGTAAAATTAGTCCCAAATTTTATTCAGACCAGCATTAAAAATTCTTAAATCTAACTTGTCATAAGCTGTAGGAACCCTGCTTTTTGAAAAGTAAAGTATATTTGAGTGTCATTATGTTCTTTTGTTATGTCATGACACGTTCTCTTTTGCCCGGTCATGACATACCGCTGTCGTGTTCTTTCATGTCATATTATGTTGTTTACTGTTGTGTCATGTCCATAACTATCCTGTCTACTCCTGTCCTGTATTTTCCAGTTCTGTAATATAATAATATATCCTCATGTTATGACCTGTCCATGTTGTGCTCTATTTTGTCATTTTCTGTCCCGTGGTATCATGTCGTTCCCTCCAGTCTGTAGTGCTCTGCTTTACTGGAAGTTTTTGTTTTCCAGTCAAATCACCTCGTGAAACTTTCTGCATAACCCCCTCATCACTCTGCTCACTCCCTGTGGTATCAGACACGTCACACACAGATTCAAGGGAGGGCGATGACTTAATAAGTCAACTTAATCTTTGCCTGAGGTTACTAAATTAGATTCATCACTTGGATTAAATTTAACTCACTGGTTTTACTGTCGGTAGCATAAGATGACGTACTGCCTGCAGTAATTACAATCTGATAAAAGCTACAGAGTTATCAGAATATTTAATGTCTAAAGGAGTGTTGGAGGGGGGATTGTCAACTCCAAAACTGTCTTTAATGTGTCTGTTTTATTAAATGAAACTTAATTGTGCTGAAATTGTCTCTCTGCAGGTCCTGACCCCGGAGGAGCTGACCAAAGCTCAGAGGTCCGTTGCTTTTGGCTGCATCAAATACGCCGACCTCTCCCACAACCGCATCAATGACTACGTCTTCTCATTTGACAAGATGCTGGATGACCGGGGCAACACTGCGGCATATCTCCTCTACGCCTTCACCCGCATCAGGTGAGGGCTTATTCTTATGTTCACATTATGACTGGAGGGTGAATTCTGCTTCTGCATTGATGCAAAAGTTAAATATTCAACTTGTGAAACATTGATAAGTTCACATATGGTGATGCAGAAGAAAACATGACTCTGTTCAGGCTGTCTGTCTGGTAAGTGAGCTCGTGCTCACTTTGGGAAAGTATCCTAGGAAGTTAAATTGAGTTCCTCAAACACGTTTCTTTCTCGTCTGTGTCCTCTTCTCCACTTTGCCCTGTTAGAGAACCTCCTACCAGTACCAGTATACTTTCATTACCCATATCAGATCAGCCTTTCTGGCCCTTGTGGGAGCTTGTGGCAAGGGATTAGTCTTTGGGGTCTTTCCAGTCAGCAAGACCCAATTTCTCCTCGCCCCTTATCCCCTGTATCGAGTGACCGTCTCCTGGCTGCAGAGTGCTGTGTTGATCCCCTTCCTCTCCAGCTTCCCTGGAGGTGTTAGTCTTGGGGTGGCACAGTGCCCGGCTAAGATTGATCTTCTCTTTTTTCAGCGTGGGGGGGAGGCAGAGCGGTCTCGCCTGAGAGGATTCGATGTTCCTGCAGTCAGTCAATAGAGCACTCATTGGTGGCAGCTGCCCCCCACTGTGGGCGTTCAAGTGTCAGAGAAGACAGAAACACAGACGGACTTCAGCAGGGCTGTTCAGCTTGGAGCGTCTTAATAGAAAAAATGAAGAACAGAATGGCAGCCACTTGTAGCCACATGCTCAAATATAATTACACAATTAAGAAACGTCTTAGTGTTAAGTATGGCGCTGGAGCCAGGAGACTATAAGCGTAGCGTAACTGTACTATAATTCATACAAATACTGGAGTGTATAAAAGACCATTTGTGGTTTTATATGGAGTAGTGTGTTGGCTGTATTTGGTGACCAGGAGCCAGACGCTGTGAAAATGTAGTCTTGTCTTCAACTCCCTGTCAATTGTTGTAATTGTTCCTTTTAATCATGTCATGTCCCCAAAATGTAATCTAACAAGAGATCCTATTTACATTGGTAGGATCTACACTTAGCGCTGCAGAGTTTCCCTCAGAAATACTTCTGTGTGACATTAGCTGATGGGAAGAGGAGTTGTGGGTCTATGAGCGCAGCGCAGGTGGAACCCCTCATGAGTTTGACTTTTTTCCTCAGCAGCAGTTTGAGCTTGAGTAACAGGATGAAGATTTAAGGAACAAATTGTTTGATCATCTCACTCAAGGCATCCTTTTTGATCAGCTTGTGGTTGGATCGATCAGAGCTGATTGGATCAGTTTGATGGATTAGAGGAGCAGCTGCTGCAGAAGCAAGTGAAAGCAAACTGTAACCTGCTGTTCCTGACTGTCTTTGCCAAGACAAAGAGAGGCTTTCCTGCTTCATTAATAATAGTGCCATTGAGATTCATAACCGTGGGACCACTTGTTGAAATGTAGGCTATAAGCTGTTTAAACTTACTGGAATGTAATATATGACACCTCTATTAACAGTGTTAATAATTTCCCATAGGTCCATAGCTCGTCTGGCTAACATTGATGAGGCTACACTGAGGAAAGCAGCAGAGACCTCAGAGATCCTCCTGGACCACGAGAAGGAGTGGAAGCTGGGGAAGTGCATCCTCCGTTTCCCAGAGATCCTGCAGAAGATCCAGGACGACCTGCTGCTCCACACACTCTGTGACTACCTGTACGAGCTCGCCACCACCTTCACAGAGTTCTACGACAGCTGCTACTGCGTGGAGAAGGACAGACAGACAGGTACGCTAGGGTGAAGATAAGATATGTTTGGAAATACTTCTGGGGAGGAAATGCTCTTTTTACAGGTGGGTCTGAGGTCAGGGTCAGACTCTCACAGCTTAGAGGAGCTGGAAGAGATAGAGGCTGAATCCAAATGTCTGCACTTCACTACACCTGCAGACTCACATTCTTTGCGGGCCATTCCCGGGAAGTCTGGGAGTGCTTAGGGCTGTCCAAATCCACAATTCATCCAGTCTTCGAGGGTCCTCAAGCGGACTTTCTGCAGTCTGCTTGGGGTGCAGACTTCACTGATTTTAAAAACCCACAATTCATTGCAATACATTCTTATGAATGTGTGAAATAGTTATTGATAGTTTGGTCTATTAAAATTCTACTTGACTTGTGTTGGCCAGAAATAATATTCAACCACATCATGATACAGAGATATGTATAAGTATAGGCTGTAGAGGGACTGAAAATTTATTTTATTATTTCAGCCTATTAGCCAGTAAGCCAATAAATACCTAATTTATTAAGTTATAGTCCTGTCCTTATTATAAATATTTCTGTTTTTGGACGCGTGCAGCCTGTCATATAGAGATATATTAATACATTAATGTTTAGTCACAAAAAAAGGCTGTGCATGGGATTTATATCTTGTTATCTTCAGCAGCAATAGGTGAACATTTCCACAGCAACGAGTTAAACAGTTGAGGGCTATCTATCAGCCGTTGCAGTCTCTGCCCTCGCAGACTCTACTTGATGACAGTAAATACGTCACACTATGTACAACTGAAGTCGGCGAGGGCTCAGGCTGCAAGTCCAGAGGGTGGACATTTGGATTTAGTGTCTTGTTTAAGGGCACTTAGAAGAGTTTAGCCTTATATTCCTGTAAAATTGTCTGACTTCTGGTGGTTAAAAAGAATCAAAATTAATGCAGCAGAACCAGAGATATGGTCCTTTTTATTCCACTCATTATTCGTCCTTGTCAAAACCTGACATCCACATTAGCCACAGTGTAAGTCCGCCCATAGTTAGGTCAGAGATTCGGGTGCGTTATGCTAGTAAGTGGCTAATGTAGCCTCAAGCCTGCAGCAGAGATGAGGAGTGGGCTACAAGGTCTGGTAAGCTCACTCATTTCTAACTTCACACCGCCAGATTTTCAGACTTGTAGGCTTCAGTCTCATCTGATGCTAACTGAAGTGTCATAACTTGAGCACATTTTTCAGGCTTCACACAAGAAGAGGCTTTATACAACTTTTTTCACATATGCAGTAGTACACTCCAACACATGTAAAAAGACGTCAGTGTGTAAAATTGCTGCTTTTCCCTCTCTGGCCTTGTGGATGTGTGCTGACAGGAATGCTTTGATCAGGTTACACTGTTCAGATTGTAATCCCTTACTGCTAAAAACAATCAGATTACGGTATTACTGCCCAACGCTGACAATGACGCAGTCACTCAAGATCAAAAGTGCAAAAAGAAAACAAAGGAGCAGAGATTCCTCAGTGTTCTGCTTGCGATGGGAGTCAGCCAATTAATAGGGGGTTTCATTCTGAGAGGGTTTCCACTAAAAGCCATCTGAACACTGTTAGCCCTCCACTTGTTCCCGTTAGCATTTTATCCCTGCGGTGTGTTGAAGTGCACTTCAGGCTTAGAGCTGCTTAATTATGCTAATTCTCAGTTAGCTCTGTGGCAGTAACCTCAGCGGGAGGTTATTATTTTATATCATTTTGCTTTGTTATAAAATATCTGATGGAGAGCGTGTCTGTGTGAATGAGACTAAGATCATCAGACAGTCTTATATGAAGTCAGTTGAATTTGTTTGAATGACATACTGTTCATGTTTTCATCTTTTAAAGGGTAAAAAAAGAACAAAAACATCCAACAAAGTGGCAGAGGCCAACGTTAGCACACAATTAACAACATGGCAAAATAAACCAGAGGCTGAACAGTAGTTTGATCTTTCTCACTGTAGTTGATGTGTCTTCGCCAGGCAGATATGTACTTTATGGCTAAAACACCCCTCTGTGCACTTATGTTTAGCCACATATGGGTTGTGCTAATTTCAACTGAAATATATTTGGGAAGATGCAGAACTGAAGCTATCAGCTGACATGATAAAGACCCTCAGGGGATCCTGTCACATTTCCTGATCTTGAGGCCATGTCATGTCTTGTGCTTACTAATTATTAGCTTGTATGCACAAGATGGATCTATAGAGCACTCAAGATAACAACTTTTGAGCAGTATACAGTAGGTGATCATTAAATTTAGGGGAGACGGACCCGATTTGTTTCATTGTACAAAAAAGTTTTGACTCCCTAACGTTACCTTTAAAGCAGTCCTTAGATCCGAATATGTGTCCCATCCTTGATTGTTGATATTCCTTTAGTCCTTAAAGGCACGGATTAAAAGAATCAGAAGGCTTTTTCATAAAAGAATAATTAAAGTTGTGAATACTGTCATGTGAAGTCCATTGATAACTGTGTATGCTCATTGTGTTCGTCAAATGGACATGATTTGGTCATTTTTATTTCCCAATGACCAAAATTTGTGTTTGTCCCCCTCAAGTTTGCCTACTGGCAGAAGATATAAATATGATTATTTTGGACTTTCAGGCGTCAGTAGATTAGTTTGTTTGATCTAATTCTTTTGCAGCAAGCCCGTGGCCAGGTAGTTCTCCAACAGAGGCTGTAACAACGAGTGAAATCATGTCGTCCTTGGTGATATTTTAACAACCAGAGGAGTTAACGTTCTGCAGTGTGGAGAATTCTTTGACATGGCATATAGACGAGGGGCATCAAATACTAACTGTATGCTGATACAGTGATATTTCTTTCCAGTTTACCTCACGTGTGACGGTATACTTCTATATATAGCAACAATTTTATCAGGTAATCAAGCGATGGCCATGAAATCAGTTCAATCTAGTTTTGCTCTTTGATGGATCATTCAGCTGAGATATTCATCAGTGCTGTAAACTGCATTTTTCCCAAGTTAATGGGTTGTTTAGATTTGTTGATGAGCTGATTTTATATATATACCATCAAAATATGCTTTTAAAAATTAATTCCTTTCAAAACATTTAAGTGAGAGGTGCTTTTTTTTTTTACTTTGAGCAGTTCTTAGTGACGTAAAAGTCTTCAAGAGTCCTTGTCAGAGCCAGTTTTAGTATTACAAAATTACTCTTAGGCCAAGACCTCAGTCTACCTGACTAACTGAGCCACTAGGAGCTACTTTACACCTTAGGATGTGATGTGAATACAGCCCCTGATGAAATGAATTAATGTCACGTTAAAAAGATAAAATATTCTGACTTTGAGCCATCAATTAAACTCAGGTGAAAAAAAAAAAGCCACAACTAATATTTTCTTCTAAAATGTGAGAACACATTTTTAATAGAAATGTCTGCTTGTCCTCTTTTATCTTTTCAAAACTTTTCTTTCTCATCAGCTTCACTTCAACATCAGCAGCACTCTGTCCTCCTCTGACATACTCTGATGCGTCTGCTTGTTTGTGAAAATTACAAACTAATTTTGCTGTCTGTCAATGATCATCGATGTTTGCGCCCCTTTAACGACCTGTCTGTTTAATTCACCCTCTGCTGCTCATTATGAACTTAATTTCTATTGGTTTTCTGCTCCGTGTAGCAATTTGGCCTGATGGGGTGGACGGTCATGGATGTTGCGTGTGGATGCAGACGTCCAGGTCATTGATTTTCATTTGATGTGGTGGTGTCGGCTGCCGCTGTGTTGGTGGTAGCATCATTAAATGTGTCCCCTGACCTTTTGTTGTTTGTTGTTACCGTTCAGTGCTTCACCCCTGACTGTTTCTCTCTACCTCTTCAATCTGCCTGACTTCTCGATATCTTTTATTTTCTCACTTCCTCTCTTTTTTTATCCCTCTCACCTCATCTCTTAAGTCTTTTTTTGCCCTTTCCAAATTACTGATTGAATCCATTATCTTTTATATATGTTATTTGACTACAGTGTCACCCTTATAGTTTTCCTGACGTACGTGAGGTGTCGCAAATGAAAATGATCGTCGGTTTTATCCCCTGCAGTGTCATATTGAAAGACAGCCAGATAAATCTGAGTGGTCGTAAGCTGATTTACAGGCCAGGAAAGAAAAAAAATCTCCTAAACACAGTTATTTCCCAGCTTCTCCTCCAATCAAAGCTTTTTCGGTGAAATAATTGAGCCTCAAACAGGTATTGAAACAGTTGAAACATGTTTGTCACTGATTGGTTGCGAGGGGTCACAAACCAATAAGTTTAAAAACTGGTTTAATCTTTAACAACATGTTTTATATTCATATATTTCTTTTATGCAAAATCTTAATCCATAAGGTAAGTAGAAGCTGTGTAGATCTGTCAGATAGCCACAGTATTTACCTGTGAAATCTGTCTGTCTCTCTCCAGGTGAGGTGGTAAAGGTCAACATGTGGAGGATGCTGCTCTGTGAAGCCACGGCCGCCATCATGGCCAAATGCTTTGACATCCTGGGCATCAACCCCGTCGGGAAGATGTGATGTCACAGTGATCCACCCTGCCGCTGTCTTTTTCGCTTGTGCATCCAAGTTCACCAGAATCTAGAACAGGAACAGGGGGAGAGGTGACAACATGACAATAAACAGTAAAGATAAAAATCGTGAGTCCCCTTCACTCACGTCAAAGCCAAAACTCACTGGACTTTAAGAATATATTTCCACAAAAGTATTATATCCATCCTTGGATGAAAGATACTAATGTAAAGTCCATAAATTAACGTCTCATGTAAAGGATCTTTTTTATTAAAGAACCCATATGAAGCCAAAATATTACGCAGTCTGCTGTCAATTATTTTGTTCATATTGTTACTAAAAACTACTGTCATACCTGAAGTTTGATCCATAAACAAGAAGATGTCAGTTAGGTATTTCAAAAAAGAAAAACAGTGAATCTGCCGGAGTCACTTCCTCCTGAGCGGGACTAAATAACTCTCACTGCTGACATATGATCCGATAATGGTCGACCAAACAGTGCACCAAAATTAATACGACCTTGTGGTTTAGTCAGATATGTTTTCACCTGTCAGAGGGCTCTTTTTCTTCTCAGGAGTGACAGAATCAACACTGCCTGAAGGGCTAGGAAATTTAAATGGTGTGCACTCTCCTTCAGAGGGTACACGAGTCGAGATGTTATGAGGCTGTGTGGAATGGATGAATCAGTAAAAATGTCAAAGTTTTGCAAAAAAAAAACCACATTTAGAGCTCCTTTTAAGGAATCTGTCCTACGGTGTGTCGTCACAGGACAAAAACTTTAACTTAAGTTGTTTATACAGTACCTTTAATGCAAAACTGTAATACAAGGTGCTGAACAACACAAACAAAATACAACAATACAAGAAAAATACAACAATATAATGGATAAAAGGCATGTTAGGTACACTTATTTTTATGCCCACAGCTGCCAACTTACCTTTATTTTCAGTTTTAATCATCTTTTGTGTTAATCAATGAACTCATAGGGTCTATTAAATGTAAGAATACTGTATAAGAAAATGTCCCATCACAATTTCCTTAAGAGGATGCCATCATTTGTCTTGGACCAAAACTTAAAAATATTGAGTTTATCAAGAGAAAAATAAAAGCTTAACTAAAAAGTGTCGGCATTCTGTTTGTAAAATTACTTTTATTTATCAGTTATTAAAATAGTTGATTAAACAACAATTAATTTCAGCTCTATTGATGTTAAGTGTTGTTGGTGATTTGATTGGATCTTACTTACTCTCTCAAAATTAAGATATGCTATTGAAAGATTTTTAATGTATGTTTCTGACTCAGCAAGGTGCGTTACCTGCAGCAGCTCTTAGTGACCCAGGCGTCTTCCTCTAACTTTTCTCAGACTTAGGCTACATCCACACTAACATGTTTTTGTTTTAAAAAGCATAAATACTGGTACATTTATGCCTAGCATCCACACTACTTTGGTGTTTTGGAACCACTTATCCCATGTGAAAACTCTTGGGTTTGTGTTTAAATCTGGACAGGTTGAAACAGAGACTTTTGAAGACAATTTAAGTTTGTTTCCCAATTGTTTTTTTTTTTAGTCACGAGTCAAACCAGAACGTTATAGCTAGGCTGCATACCTTGTTTGATTTAAATCTTCATGTGTGGGTACTGCTTTCTCATCGATAGGCATGGTTTGAGCTGCGCCTTAATGAACTGTCCTATGTTCGTCTTCTTTTCTGGTGTGGACGTCTGATAAATGTCACAATGTAGCAGAGAAAGACTCACACACAGAACCAAAAAAGATTCAGACTGATGTCTGGATTTCAAATATCTCTATTTTACAACATGTTGCAGGGCTGTCCAAGAAGTGACTGAAAGGTTCACACCTTTTACATTCTATGGACATTTGCACATTTTTTCACTGTCTGTTCAGCCCTGCAACATGTAAAATAGAGATTTATGAAATCCAGCTTGAATCTTTTTTAATTCTGTGTGTGAGTCTTCCTTTGCTACATTACTCCCTTCTCATTGCCATGGCTTCCTCTGGCTTGATAGTGCTCCCGGTAACACCGGTACATGTTGCCGTATTTACTTTGTACCATTCTCAAACTGTTTCTTATCGCCTTATACTCTGGTTCAGTCACAGTTCCACCTCTTCCTCGGTCCAAGCAAAGAAATCTCTGGTCTCACTTTTTGCATTCTCTGACATATTTTCTGCAACTAAGCAACCGACCGCAGAGTAAACAATCTGCTTTCTGTTTACACCAGCATGCGTGTGCAGTGTATGTAAACACTCATGTAATATGCGTTTTCAGGTGTATTTGTAGGGCTGAAGATTATTTCAGAAAACAGTGTTGAAACAACAGTTTCTTTAAACTGACTTGTTTTTACAAATGGATTTATGCATGTTGTATTCTGGTGGGTCCCTTTTAAATCAGGTCCAAACTTTTGGGCCTGAGAATGAATGAAACAACACACACTGCACCAGGGTTCACCGGGATCGTCTCATTTTCTACAAACAACTCCAGTCATCAGAGCGAGTTTGTGAGATGCTTTAATCACATAAAAATTCTACACGTTCGAGCTCCGAGCATCAGTGAGAGAATAGCTTTGCATGCATTTCAACTCTAATTGCTTTCCGCAGCGTCCGCCCCTCCGCTCCGCAGACATTGACATATAGAAAGTCGCATTAGACTTGAAGCTGCTTTTTAGATAACGACAATTACAGTCTTTGCCTTCCATGACTTGTGCGAGTAAGTGGGCTTTGTTTGCAGAAACTCAAAGTGCAAGGCAAACAAACCCATTTGATGAAGTTAATTATACATCACACACACTCCGAGGCAGCCTGGAAGCCTGTAATTGTTAAGTCTGCCTGTACCCACCAGACAGTTGTGCACTTCCATAGATATAAAAGTTGTATGACTCGGAGAATCGCCACGAGTCATACAATAGTTGTTAGAAGAGTTCTTAAGCCGCGCCCATGGGAAGAAGCATGCCTGTGACCCATCTTTGAAACTTATGAAATATCTACACTCCTCTCCTTTCTAGTAGTCTCTCATCATCCTGTACGTCCCAGGACTTTATGGCTCATCTCAGTACCTTCTCAGGCAATAATTCCCACAGCAGCTTCATGAAAGATTCATTAAGCTTTCAAAGAGTCAAGCTTTTTTTTTCCCTTTTTTTGAGCTGCTGCCGAGCTGCTGCTGAAGGACGGTGTTAAAGGTGTTTTGACAGTCGCTCCAGGAGGAGAAAGCCTGCCACGCTGCTTCAATAACGCCTGTGGAAGCAATAACGTTCCCCAGCCTCAATGGGACAGACGGATCTCATCACCTGGTGGCCTCAGCTGATATTTATTCCCTTTCTCTCGTGTCTCGGGGTGCATTAGAGAGGCGGGGTGGTGATGGGGAGGTCGCCTCTTCGAAGGCCTGAGTGGTTTGGAGAGGCTGCCTGTGGAGAATGAAGGAGCGACGTCCTCCCTGCTGAGCAAGATGCCTCTGAATCAACATTCAGGAGAGAAGTTTTGGGGCATCCTGGTGATGGGGATGGGAAGTGCAGACCAGAGGTTGTGAAAGGTAAATGCAGCGTGGCGCCTAGTTTTGGTTGTGTTTTGTGCTTGAGTGTCACTGCTCTTATCAGCCTTGTTTCCAGCAAAAGCAGGCAGCTGTTTTCAGAGAAAATTCTCTCATACACAAACTGTTCTCTGGCTGTCCAGCACCAGACAATGATGACTCATCATTTTCTGACTAGCTGGAGCCAGATATTGAGTTGGTGGAGACCAAACCAGAGCTAAAAGACAAACAAATATTTGACTTACATTTGCCAGTTGGACACAGACATGAATCCAAATTTACGCTAGCTCTGTCTGCTGAATATGTAAATATGACAACTTTAGAGGGCGGGGATGTGCGGGTAACAGTGTATCTCCCGATTTTTTGTGATGCCAGAAAATGATCAATGCAGCTTTAAGTAGAGGGATACAGTAAATAGCATGATAGAATATTTTTCTTATATGTGACTTATCTGTTTTGGAAGATTTTCTACCTTTTACTCCTCTATTTTTCACTGATAGCTGTGGTTTCTGGTGACTTTGAGTATGCAAGTTTTAAATTCAGTATGTGTAAAGTTAAAATATCTCTACATACACAGTTCCTAAAAACAGGCCTTAATTGGTATTAAAATGTCTTAAATCAATCTGTCAACTCTTATAAATGCTAAAACATGGAAAGCAGGACTTTATGAATCTTTTTTTCTGATGCTTCATCATAAAATCTTAAAATAATTGGTAACTGCTATTTAAAAATATGAAGAAAATATGGGTGGTATGGCAGTGCAGTGGATCCAGAGGATTCCTGGTTCAAACCTGGGGTGATGGGTTTAAACACTGGAGTGGGAGAGCCCCTCTGTGTAGAGCTTGCATGTTCTCCCCGTGTCAGTGTGGGCTTTCTCTGGGTACTCCAGCTTTCTCCCACAGTCCAAAGACATGCAGGTTAACTGGTGACTCTAAATTGGCCGTAGGTGTAGATGTGAGCGTGAATGGTTGTCTGTCTCTATGTGTCAGTGGAGACATGTTTGTGCTCCCCTCGTGAAGTCTAAAAATAAGTCTGATATTTTCTCCTCTTTTAGCTCTGTTTTGGTCTCCACCATCTCCTCAGAAAAAGATCTGTCTGTTTAGCTGCTAAATGCTTCTCTTTGTTCACCAGCTAGTTGCTAATGTTGTCTGCCGTGTGGTGCTGGGCAGGGAGTGTACAGTGTACAGCATTTTAGCTGAAAACAGCTTCCTGCTGCTGCTGCTGGGAACAAGGTTGATAAGAGACTGGATCATACTGAAAATGAGCTGTAAAAGAAATAAATCTAAAGCTCTGCAGAGCTCCAGTGGTGATGATTCAGCTCCTTTTACATAAGAGTCATTTAAACCTTCTGATTTCTGGATTACAGACTTTATGGACGACCACTTTCTTTGCCTTTAACCTTTGACCTGGAGTTCATCTGAAGTTCTCTTCATGGTACTTCAGCACCATATGGAAGGAACAGACTTGTACAGAAATTAAAGCCGCCTGCAGGCACTTCTCTGCTTCTGTTATTTGTAATTTGCATAAATTATCCCTCTTCCTTAAAATCCTGTTTAGACCGGGGCATGATGTCCTCGCCACAAGAAGTATTTTTACATCACATTTTGTTGCTCGGCATCTGTCTCTCGCTCTGAGTGCCTCTGCACCGAGTGTTTATCAGTGATTCAACTATCTGATCTCAGAGATGAATCAATAAGATATGTAAATAAGCTTTATGCAAATTGGATGCAAGTGGGTGTTGTGAGCATGAGAAAGAGGTGAGAGTCGTGGGTTTTTTGGTAGTCTGCGGCGCGACCACACTGCCAGGCTTATTAATCTCTTGCGCTTCAGTGGCGCAGTGTGGTACCTCATCTTCACACTGCCTGCTGTTTCCCCCACCTTCCTCTGAAATTACAGTCAGTAATCTGTTTGGCACTTAGACGAGTCACAGAGGAGAGAAAGAAACTAGAAAAAAAACAACGGGAAACAGGTTCGGAGAGAAATAAACATTTTAATTAGGTGTTTGGCACTGATAAATTTAGATTTCACACCCACACAAACAAGATAACATTTTCCAAAAGCTCTAAATTAAATAAGAGATTTGAATTTAGATATAAGATTTGTTTTTAGATATACATTAAGTTAAATAATCTGAAATATGGCATGTGAATACATTTGACTTTATAGACATTTACATGCACACACCTGCCTGAATTCACAACAATCACACTTTGAAATATGTAGGACACAATCGACTTAGAAAGTGAACACCCAAGTGCCACATGAAATAAGATTGTACAAGCGCAGAGACACGTGGACATCATGCTCTTGACAGACAAGAATAAATACAGTTGTTAAAAAATTCAGGAAGTTTGGGGAGGGAGTTGTCTGGTCGGATATCCATCACAGTGCCGTGAAGCACAACACAAAGGGCTCACCCCCCCCCTCGCCGCATGGCAAGGCCTCCGTCAATGCATTACTTTGTTATGCTTCAAAGTCACGTAACTGTGGCGTCGTCCTGTGGAGAGGTAGATATCGCTCGTGTTTGAACTGTCACACACACGTGTCCTGTTACAGAGCGGCTCAAAGTCACAGGGGTGAATTAAAATGTGAGAACAGTTACTCAAATGGGACAAAGACACGCTCCTGTGATGGTGACAGTCTGTGGCGTTGTGCTAATTCCTCGTCACAGCTGTTATTTAAAAGGAAACATCTGATTTGAAAGGAAATGTCTCAATAGGATTTCATCTCACCTCAAAAGTTCAGTTCAGTTCATCTGGCTTTGGTGTATAGATGATTGTCTCAGAGTGTAGTTTTTGTTTGTGAGCTATTGTCTGGCCAGAAGCTGTCGTCATGACTCCAGACAACGTCTCATCATCCAATGGCTGCACCGTTTTTTCAGGTATTCAGGGCAGCTGTATCTCTTTGTGACATTGCTTTGTTCCTGGTTATAGTTTTAGTACAGATGCTGTCATCCTCCTGCCTTCTCAGCATCCACTGTCTCCTCTTCCCTTCTTTCCCTTCCACTGAAGCCAAATGTCTGGTGGCTAAAAGTCTGTTTCCTGATGTTTTCTGTCCTTATTTCCTGATGTTCATCCAGGCAGCTGCCATGTGTTTCCCCTGCCTCTTTCTGTGGCTACAGGAAATAATCTGATGGAGCACGATGACTCAATTTCCTTGATAACATGTTTTAGGTTAAAAAAACATTGCGCAAATTACATAATCAGTTCCTGATAAAAAAAATCTCTTCACTGTCCACTTGCTCCATCTCGCCCTTTTCTCTCAGTTAGAAGTCAAATCAGACCTCAGCTTTCCATTCTCTCATCAAAACGTCCTTTGTCAAAGCTCGCCATGGTTTGCATTTTTTGTGAACTTGAGTGTGAAGCGTAACAGACGCAGCAGGGTGTGTAGGGGTGCTGCTGGCAATCTGCAAGGTCATTGAAAAAAAAAAAAAGGCGAGCACATACAGCAACTCGAAAAGGAGCCAAAGAGACACAAATGGCTCAGGGAAGCCCTCATAGGTCACCTTCCCTGCTTGCTGTGCTCTGGGCCACGAGTTTCACTTTTTAAAACTTTGAGAAAGTCCTGTGAAAATGATGCTGTAGCCTCCTTTTTCCAGCATCCTGCCACGATGTCAGGAAGGGATGCACTTTAACCAGACTACAAGTTGGGGGTAAGTAATCCACAGTAGTGCAACATCCGTAAATCATCCTCAGCTTCCATTCCTGCGCTGACTCATACTTTGGTCTCTTTGTGTACTTCTCTGAAGGAGTCCCTGATCGCCAGGAGACCGGAGGCCAGAAGATGTCCACTCACTTTGCTGTGCCACTCCTGCGACCGGCCCCTGGAGGACAACACAAAAAATATCTTTCAGCAAAGAAATGTCAGAAAAAGTCACATTTAAATGATAAAATAACTTAAAAGTTTGATTCCACAGCAAACTTTCAGCTTTAAGTTTGACTCCTGTAAATTACACAATGAGCCGAGAAGCATGCTGCGCTCCATTTTACTTGTATAGACGCTCATTAAGGTCTAAGCTTGTAGAGTTGATGCTGAATACTTTAAAAACTTATGGAAAAAACACCCACATACTTTTTGTACATGTTTTTTCTGGGAAAATGTTTTTCATACAGTAATTGTAACATTATGTATCTTGCAGACATTCACCCCCATTAAGAGGACATCCACATGCCTACTGCTGTTAAGATTAAAGATTATAACATGGTTAAAGGCTTTTTGAGATAAACGTTCATGCATTTTCATATGCAGTCATGAATAAACATTTCCTATATACATTTTTTAAACACTGCGGAGAAAGCAGTACAAGTTGAGTTGAGTGCTTCATAGGTGTCACATTTTTCTCTACCACAGCAGTCGGCAAAAAAATCAATCATAGAGGATTCTTTTCCGCCACTAGTTTAAATTATATCTTCCAGTGCTACTTATATTGTAATGAGATGCTACATCTGGCCAGTTTTCTTCTATATGTTTTAAGCTGAATTATAAGAGAACAAGTATTTTACTCAGGTCCTCTCAGAGACAGGAGACATTTGGACTCATCGTAGCAGGAAAAGCAAAGGTGTACCTAATAATATTGATAATATGGACTGTATTCCAGAACAAGTAGTATACCTGCTGGATACAGAAATGGTTTACTGGAACACACAGATAATTAAAGTTGTAGTTGACTTCTATAAAATAATTTATGTCATACTTGCTGAAACTGTCACTATATCCTGACAATCTGTGACAAAAATCATGTTCCCTGGCGTCCTCATAGTGCTTCTAATGGCATCTGCAAGAATCTGCTGCGGCTGAATGAAAACAACCAATCAGCCGAGGAGTCTCTAACGCTGCTGTCAGTCACACCTCGTGAACTATTCAAATTGTTAAACTAGGCAGCGCTGATCAAATATGAATTAAGATTCTGTGCTGCATGGCCAAGTTCTCACCTCAGATGTTTTCAGAAACATATTTTAGTGTACTGTTTAGCTGTAGAATTTAAAAACAAATTGCTCCAGCTGGTGGGTGATGCTTTATTTTGGCTCAACTGCTTTCAACATGGTAGCTGGGTCACAAACATTCTCATTTTACAGCTAAACAGTACACTAAAACATGTTTCTGAAATCATTTGAGGCGAGAAATAGGCAATGCAGTTACAGAATTTTGATTGGTATTTGATCAGCGCTGCCCAGTTTGACTGCAGTTCATGAGCAGTGATTGGCAACAGCATTAGAGACTCCTCGGCACTAATTGGTTGTTTTCGTGATTCTCGCAAATGCCATCAGAAGCAGACGAATGTGATTTATTTCACGTATGATATGCTATGTTGAACTATTCCTTTAATGTTAGTAGTTACCTCTGTGCTTTTCCTGTTATCACAAGTCAACATATCTGCTGTGAAAAAAGTTTAAAAATAAGTGACTTCCACTGCTGCTTTACGTGCTCTGTCTCAGTCCTGGTTTTAGGGAACACATTGCTTGTAATATTCACTTGTAAAACCTACTCCAAGTTATATTTGTTTGCACTTTTTACGCATCGCTGCATTTTAGTTTCCACCTCAGTTTCAAAGAGAACATCCTTGATGTTTCTCTCTCACTGAGGCTGTAACGTATTTCATTTCCTCCGGAGGCGATAGGATCTGTTTCACAGGCCTGTACTGTTAAAAGCCCCGTTGACCTTGATGCTGTGGATCTGTTGTCTTGCCTTGAAAGTTAACAAGCACTTCAAATTAATGTCACAGCAAGTAAGCCCAGGACAGCCTGGCGCACCGCAGACGTTTAGCTTGAGCTCTGTCATGAGAGGAAATTAAAGGCGAGAGGAAGTGACAGACAAATGAAAGAGTGAAGGCATTCATCCCTCTGGGTGTTTTCACTTCTTTCTTAGATGATCACTCTTCCATAACAGGAGCATTGGCAGGCCGACGGGTCTTAGACGCCTGCTGCTTGCTTGTAAATGATCTTGAAATTGAAGCGTATTTCACCTCTGTGTGTACTCTTTGCAGCTCTGGATAACAGTTTCAGCTAAATGCCTAAAATGTGAACGTGTGTACACTTGATAGCAATAGCAGTTCAGCTCTCGGCTGTTCTCTATCAGTTCACACAGTCTGCTCTTTATTCAGCACACACTCGTCAGAAAATTAGAAAGAGACACAGGGCTGTGAATGTGTGCTGACGTGATCCTTTCAGTTCACTTGTAATGGCTCGACTAAAAGCCTGCTGAGATAATCACACAGCTATAGATCAAATCTGTCTCTGCCTATCCTCCCTCTCGTTGATGTCACGAGTCACCGTTTTTACTCTCAGTTCAGCCTGTTTCTCATGAAAGCTCATTCCACCGAAATAAAAATATTTGATAAAATTTTAGTAAATCAAAGTTATGACTAATAGTGAGGATTTATGATCTGTAAATAAAAATTATGGCTGCAATTTTGACTTGCTAAGTGAGAAATGGTTGAAATTACAAGATACTGATTTGCAGTTATGACTTAATCAAAGTTGTGACTTTCTAGGGCAGAATTATGAGACAGTAAGGTAAAAGTATGAGCTCGTATCTCATCATTTTGACATTAAGACTTGGTACCTAAAATTGATTTATTCAAAATTGTGAGCCGCTACAGTCAAAATTATAGACTACATTTTTATCATTTTAAATTATCAAGTTTTTTGAAATATCTCAACGACTACAGTATAAAATGGATTATCGTGAAATTGTGTTTACTTTGTGTTTTGTAATAATTAGCAAATGCAAACGTAAGGATGCATAATAATATCAGCATGTCATTGGTATCGGCAGATACGGCTTTACAATGAACTATCACAATCAGCCAACGTGCTTTTTCTTATTTTGTACAGTGATTAAATATCACATACATTGAAAAGTGTTGTATTTCATGTCTCCATCTGCTGGTGGGCCATCACGATAAGAGCATGCAGGTATAATATGATGTTAGTCCCACCACAGAAGAGACTTGACGATCACTAAACTTAGGCAGAAAAAAAGTGGATATACCACAATCAGCATTGGTTATTGGCCAAACGAGTTGTTATATATCGGCACATCAGATATCAGCAAAAAATCCAATATCATGCATCCCTATGCAAAAGCATAGCATGCTAACACGCTATACTAGGATAGTGATCAGAGGTAACATTATACCTGCAACAACAGCATGTGGCTTTGTTATTGGGAGCATGTTAGCATACTGGTGTTAGCATTTAGCTCAAAACACTTTAGTGTATAATACAGCCTTGCAGGGCAGCTATATAGTACTTGATATACTCTTTGTAAGTTTCTAAATTCTGATGAACTGTGAGTTACAAAAGCACACTATATTGTCTTTAAGGGAAAGTTCACCCCAAAATCAAAATTGCATATTTTTCCTTTTACTTGTAGTTGCTGAGTGTTGGAGATATTGGCCATAGAGATGTCTGCCTTCCCTTTAAAAAATAATAGAACTATTGCACTCTAACTTGTGGTGCTGAAGTGCCAAAAAAAATCAACTTGAATCTATTGAATTACACTCGCCATCCACATCACCATGCAGAAGGAAGCGTGCATCTACTACTAGCTCACCTAGCACCACTGAGCTAGCTAATGTTACAGCTCAGCTGAGAGGACGCCATTAATGTTTACATCATGCGCTGTCACAAGCACAAGCTTTTTTGTCCATTAGTAGATGCAGGCTTCCTTCTGCCCAATGATATGGTTGGCAGGTGTTGCTCAGTGGGAAGGAAATAGTTCCTACATGAAACTGCTCACAACAAGGTCTGTGGATTATTCTGAGTAACCAGGTCATGATTTCTGGAAGGAGACATTGCTGTTGAGTTTTTCAAATGTATTTTTTTGGCACTTTGAGCTCCACAAGCCGAGTGCCATCTAGTTCCATTATATTGGAGAGAAGGCTGTATAATCTACGGCCAATATCTCCAACACCCTGCAACTCACACCAAAACAACCCAGACTGATAAACAGCACTGCAGGAATACGGAAAAATATGTATTTTTGATTTTGGGGCGCACTGTCCCTTTAATGACAGTATGTAGGATTACTGTGTTCAGCTTACAACAAATTTAGAACAAACTGAGTTGAAGCGACCATCAGTGTGTGTTTTGGGCAGGTCTGAGCCTCCACAGTAGTCTGATATCAGCTCTTCCTCTCTTTTCCCAGCCCTTTGCCTCCCTGTGTTTTCTGTTATATTGAATCTGTGCAGAGGAAATACTGTGCGTGCTCATAACTGAATTGACCAAATCTGCAGTTGCTTTTTCCTGCAGCTTGGGCTGTTGAAAAAAAAAACAAAAAACTATGGTGCAGTTTAATGACAGAGATGCTACGAGCCCAGCCCTCTGTGAGAGAGCTGCTGCCACCTGTTTTGTGTCGCACGGAGCTTCATTTCATTTAATCAACTGAGACAAATGGAGCCGCAGGGCTCCACCGAGAGTCAAATTGATCATGTAAGCAGCAGAAAATCTGCAGCAACTTAGTTTCAAAGGGCATGAATCATGAGAAGGAGGGCTGTTTCTCCTCCTCGTGTGCTCACCTACAGGGAGGTTGTGATTGTGCTGCAGATAGATGCTGGCAGAGGTCAAAAACACAGAAGAGGCTCAATTAAGACAGATGAGATGGACTAAGTGCTCTCTCCAGATATTTCTTTTAATAGGCTTCTCACGGCCTTAAATCCTCTCAGCCTCTCTGTAGCTCCTGCAGCTTACTTTGCCCTTGGTTTTACTTCTGTCTTGTCTTTATTACTTAAAGAACCATTCTGCAGTTTTAATTTGGATGAAGTAAATACAGTTATGAACACACTAAAATTCCCAGTAAGTCATGAGTCAATTAATTTTTGCAAATTATTCTCTTCATACACAAACTAACACTGCAACAGTGTTATAAGAACAATGATCCCTTAAACAAACAAACATGATATCATTGAATTGTAAAGTCAATCAGCTCTTACATTATAAACAGGAAAAATCTGAGATTAGGCCTTTAAAGTTTTTTTTTTAAATGTATTATTAGTTATAAAAACAAAACAATGCAGTGTGTGGTATGGGGATATGGTGGTTTAAAAAGAAATTTCAACCAACTTATAAACTTTGAAAGTTATTCCTAGTTATATCTAGTAATGGAAATATTTTTGGTTTTATATGAGGTTTGGAGGTATCAGTCTCCAGTTTCTGCCTCCACCCCAATACAATGGATCTGTGAATTTCTATTTCTTTGTTTGAAAGTATTTTCAGTCTCAACTGTTCAATGAGGTCTCTGTGGAACGTCTAGAGCAGAGGTTTTCAAAGTTTCGATGACTGGTGCCAGTTTAAGTGTCAATTTTAGGGAGCCAGTACATGATTGAGGGCCACACAGGAAAGGTGCACCCATAAGATAAAATATCTTTTCCATCTCACTTCCAAATTGAACTGCTGAGTTGTCCACTGAAATCGTTAACTTTAGCTAACGGCACAAATGATAGAACATAATTCCTGCAACACTTGCAAGGTGCCACTATTGGCCATGCAATTAGTGGCACTGTTGTTCTTCCTAACCTGACAGAAGCTTGTTAGGAGGGCGCAGTTTGAAACAGAGCTGAGAAGTGTATTAAATGTAAGCTATGGAAATGGACCCTGCATGATTAAAATATAATGCAGGCAATTTGATGTCTTTTTCAGGGGCCACAAAAATTGTTTGGGGGGTGGCTTTGGCCCACAGGCTGCACTTTGAAAGACTATACTATGTTTTTTTTTTTAATGACTATAGCATACTTTGACATGTTTATGCCATCCTATGACATGACATTTTAGTGACATTCTATACTATGTCTTGTATTTTGACTATGTATTTTTGCTAACATTTTTATGGCATACTATACTATGACATTTTTTGTGACATATTATGCTATGAGGTTTTTGGTATACTTTACTGTGATTTATTTATTTATATTTTTAAACATTTTTTAATGACTTTGATGGCACACTAAACCATCACACTTTTTGTGATATACTATTCTATGATGTTTTTGGCTTTCTTTAGGATGACTTTTTATTAAATTTTTTTCTACTTTTCTTCTTCTAAGTGTTTTACCAAGTAAACAGTGCTATTTTTTATGACTTTATAGCATACTTACCTTGCTATACTATGACATTTGGGCACACTTCACCATGTCATTCCTTTGTAACATACAATACTATGACTTTTAGGCATCCTATACTAGGACATTTTTTATGGGATACTTTGTTGTGGCATAATATACTATTACCTTTTTTGGCATACTTTACTATTTTTATACAACTTTATTACTTTTATGGCAAAGTATACTATAATTATATATAACTATAAAAGTTTTACTTATGGCATACTTACTATATCATGACTTTTTTTTGCAACATTCTTTACTATGACTCTTTAGCATACTATACCATGGCTTTTATGTTACATTTTTATGACTTAAGTAGCAAAGTATACCATAATATTTTTTATGACTTAATGGCACACTTACCAGACTAGAACATTTTTTAAAACATACTATACTATGACTTTTTTGACATACTATCGTATGACATTATATGATATGACTTTTTGTGACCTTTTAATGGCATATGCTATGTATACATACACAGTATACTAATTCATGGCATTACTGGCATACAGTATTGTGTACTTTTTATGACTTCTGACACACACTGTACTGTGATATTTGTTCATGACTTTTATCACATGCTGAATTATATTTTTTGTGACATTTTTATGACATTCTATACTAGGTACAAAAATTCTGTTTTTGTAAAATGTCCTGCTGTTTTCTTACTCTCAATATTAACTGTAAATCCTCCATTGTCATCTGTCTATGAAAGCAAAAACACAAAAAAAGTATCCTCTAACTCTCTCCGTCAAACATACTGCAACACCTACTGCAGTCTCATCCTGCCTCTACTCTTCCTCTTTGACTCTCCTCCCTGATAATTAAACAACATGGATTTCTATATCCTGGCAGGTATTCAATATGAGTTGATGCGTCTTTTACAGTCTCCTCCGTCCCCAGTAACTCATATTTATCCATCACAAACTAATTTAGAAAATTAGTAAAAAGTCACTTCCTACTTTTTCTTTCAGTGTATGGACCATTACCTGGTATCTGTTCGACAGAGGTGTGTCAGTCGGGTCTTCCTGGCTCCTGTGGGCTCCAGCAGGTAGAGACAGGAGTGGACGTGGGCTCTAATCCCTTCTGACAGCATTTTAGGATGCTCTGTGGATACAGAGGACAGGTGCAAAGGGCTGGAGGATGGGTCTGCCTGCCAGGTCCTGGGAAGATGGAGATGAAAAGAGGTTATCAGGATGTAGAATCCAAACATGACACACAAATGCGATTGCTGCCAATAATCTGATTCCAACCTAAATCAGCTGACATTGGGCGAGAGGCGGGTTACACCCTGGGCAGGTTGCCAGACTATTGTGGGGCTGACACATAGAGACAGACAACCATTCACACTCACATTCACACCTACGGCCAATTTAAAGTCAACAATTAACCTGCATGTCTTTGGACTGTGGGAGGAAGCCGGAGTACCCGGAGAAAACCCACGCTGACACGGGGAGAACATGCAAACTCCCTCCTGGGAAACCAGAAAACCCTCTTGCTGTGAGGCGAAAGTGCTAACCACTACACCACCGTGCCGCCCGTTTATGAATTATCATATGTTTAAATATTTTTAATGTGGACTCTTGGAAGATTAGCCAATGAGCCACAAGAGCCAAATTCAAATCAAATTCAGTGAGAACCAATGGGCTTTGACCTGACTACAGACAGGAAGTCAGAAAATAGTTAGTTATGAGAAAGTACTGACTTTGACGTCTTACTTGGGTAACACAAAGTTCATGTATGCTGTCATAAAGGGAGGAAATATGACAAAGATACACAGTGTGATGTGACCCAGCTGCAGACACAGATACTGTCATGTCTCATCTGACTTCAGGGTTGGATTAAATTTTCATCAACCCAATTCAAACCTCATACAGACACCGAAAACCACACAGCTGTCTCCAACTTTTAATCAATCTGACACTTTCTGAGTATTTCTGACTCAGACTCCATCCTCCCTGCTCTGTAGGGCTCAGCAAGTTAAAACTCAGAGGCCTTTGAAGCCTGGGGTTTGGCTTGCCTCATTACCTGAGCAGCAGATGCTCTTGTGGGGGCCAGCAGCCCGGGCCCTGGAGAAGATAGTGGTAGACTTCAGTGTCCTTGGACATGGTCTGGATGACAGCGGCCTTGTGCAGATTTCTTTCCCACAGCTCCTGCTCCCTCAGCAGCCGTTGGAGCAGCTCCGTCTGGGGGGCGTCAACCTCCACGGAGCCGCGCCACATCCACAATGGGCAGCCATCATCCATCTACAGACGAGTGGAGAAAGAGAATTAGAACTCAGTGAAGCCACCAAGACACTCTTGTATACGCAGCATAAAAAAAAAAAAAAAAAAAAAAAAATCAATGTATAGTATGTCTATAGAACCTCCTAAAAAAGGCACAGTGTTGACGCCCATCAAGGATAGAATTATTGTCCTCTGGCACACAGAGCTGTTAATTTAAACCTCTTGGTTATTTTATTTTGAGACAGACCTCAGTCATAGTTCAAACTGTCCTCCATTTCCTTCCATTTACCTTCTTGAAGGCCAGCTCAACATGCTCTGGAGCTGGGTGGCTCTCCCATCCTCGGCTCTTCTCTCTGGCCTCCTTCAGGAGGTGCTGGGTGCTCAGCTGTAACTTCCTCCTTCTCTCCTCCTGCTCCTCCTCACCTCCACTTTGACTGCAGGATGCTGGGCCTCCTCCCTCCTCAGACAGCGAGTCCTCAGTGGGGCCTGTGGCACTTAAATGTTGACCGGGCCAAAACTCTGGAAGCTACAAAAAGGATTTTGTCAATTGTTAACATTATTTTGTTAATTCTGCCTCTTTAGCTTGTAAAGTTTTTCTTTAAAGAAAAAAACACAGCCTGTTCTGTAATTTCCGCCTGTGGAGCAGGCTGTCAGTTTCTGTACCTGGAAGAGTCTCTGGGCCTCGGTGATCATGTTGGCCAGGCCCTGGGTGGCAGCCAGGTTCTCACTCAGGTCCCGCTGGTCTGGGCGACCCAGGCTGTACTTCCTATGACTTGACCTGCAGCAACAACAGGAACAAGGTCAAGGTCACTTGACACTAAAGCATCACCAATAAGGGACCAAGTACTGTCATGTTCAGTGAGAACATCAAATAAGGAGGAACGACAGCTGCAAATGTTTTTTTTTCTTACAGTTTCAGGTACACTGACAAGAAATGGGAAGAGGGTGTGAAACATGTGACATGTCACCATCACAGCAGTGATGGCAGCTTCACACTACAGGTAGAGTACATGCCAGTCAGCTGAAGCAGTTTTAACAGGCAGCAGACAGGAATCAGCAGTACTGCGTCACCATTAAAGCAACTGACAGATTCAGGTTATTTTGGAAAGCTTTCACTACAGGAAGTTGTTGTCCTCGATTTTATTTGGTACACAGTTTTATCCTTTATGTTTTTTTTAGTTTCTGATGACTAAAGAAAAGTTAGAAAGACGAGCATTTTGTCATGCAGACTCTTTTCAGCGCTGCAAAATGGGGAAATTAGATACCGACACTTAAGACAAACCAAGCTGGTTGGACAAATCCATAAAAAAGTATATATCTCAGTGGGAGTGGTGAGTTCTGTCAGGCAGAAACATGAGCACAAAGACGCCGAGATGAGATTTTATAGATCTGTGGGAGAACAGCTGCGAGCAGCAGTCAATTTTCCGAGTTATTGTTCCCACCACAAAGTGTGACATGATTTCTGACAGGCCGGGACTTTGGCTTCCAGGAGACGGGAGGCACAAAGTGCTGATTGTGTCGTTATGTCATTTCCATCTACTGTCCAGTCAGCCTGAAGGGAGGAAAAGAGCCAAAATGGAAAAAGGAAGAGGTGGAGATGAAAGGAAGGGAGGAAAATACAGGAGGAAGAGGAGATAGTGAAAGGAGAATGATTACGAGACTGAGAAGAGAAAACAAAGAGGAGGAGGAGATATGAGGGGGATATCTGGGGAGGAAGATGAGCAGAAGGAAAGGAGAAATGTGGACAACAGAGATGATGTGAAGGTGGATGGAGAAAAGACAGATCACAGAAAAAAGACAGCAGAGGATGAGGGTTGACGAAAATTAGATGAATGACAAAATATGTGGCAAGAGAACAAACAAAAGGTTAAAGAGGGAGAGAGGAGGGACGTGTGTGTTCAAGGGAAAGAAGGAAAGACTGAACCAACAGTGAATGTATCCACCATAGATTGCATATGATGATGATGATGATGATGATGATGATGTCACCCATTAGTTTGTGGACACCCGTTTTTAAACTTCAAGTTTGGCATTTTAGCCATCACCATCCGGGCTGTAAACGTGTTTATTTCTGCTGTAAAGCTGAGCATTTTAACATGGGTGTCTATGGGGACTGACTTCAAGTGGCCATTCAAGGAACTTCATTCTTGGCACTTCTGTGTTGGCTTTATTTTTCAGTCTTGAGGATGCTGCCGCTTGGTGTCTTCTCACAATAACTGTGTTTATATAACGTATTCTTCTGTGCTATAGAGCTCTGTTGTTCTCCAAAAACTATAAAAAGCACATCAGTGAGCCTCACTGCAGCACTAGGTGACATATTCCTTCATTATAACATGCACACTGTGGTTTATTTTGACTCAATCCCACATACATCATCCTGCTGTCCCAAACACGCACTAGAATACAAAATGTGGATGAATCCGCAGCTGAAAATAGTCCCAAACAAATGCAGTATTTCCTTTTGTTTGATTAATAAAAACTTCAGTGACCAGTGTGTTACTGAGGCGGATGTGTCCCCTCTGTCCTCCCAGAGAAATCCAAATGGAGTGGATTGGTGTACCGCTGCTAGGGTTGCAGCAATATACCATAAAACAGTACACTGTGGTAAGAAAATTAATTATTATATCATGTAAATTTGCTTATCTGGAATACTGAAAACAAAATGCAACTGGATAGAGAATCTCACCTGCGTGTGTGCATCTTCTTTCCTCCTCAACTACCTGTTAAAACTTTTTACATATACTTTTACTAAAAGAATTGTTTCAAGTTTCAATTATAATTAAGTGTTTGTCCAACCCGAAAATCCCTCCTGTTTTTAATCCTGTAAGGATCTTTGTAACTGCTAATAATAACAATAATAATTGTGTAATAATATATACTGTGATACAGGGGGGCGGCATTAGCTCAGTGCATAGGGACTTGGGTTTGGAACTGGAGCGATGCCAGCTCAAATCCCCATCTGGACCAAATATGGAGCGTGGACTGGTGGCTGGAGAGGTGCCAGTTTGTACCCCCAAATACACAGGGCGTCTGTCCATAGTCAGCCCCTTCACTCTGACAACTCTCCATTTAATGCATGTATAAGTCCTGTTTGTGCATGTGTGTATATTTTGGGGCTGTGTGTATATGACAACAGAGCGAAAAAAATTTAATTTCCCCTCAGGGATTAATAAAATATATCTTCTGCTTCTAAACCGTGAAATTATCTGTGACGATTACTGTACCCTGAAAATCTCATACCATCGCAACCCTAACCACTGCTGTGACATGAGAACATCCCATCCCCTCGACTCATGCAAAAAATACAGTGAATGTGCTTCTGCAGTGCGAAGTCTGAGCTCAGATAAATTGTCTGCAGACACTGATGGGACAGAGTGTCTCCTAATAATTACGTTCATACCCTTATAATACATCATCAACTGTATAGCCATTATCATTCTCAACTGTCTCACTCTGTCCCCTCATGCTATCACCCCTATCACTCCTCTCTCTGTGCCACCCCTCTCTGCTTTCTCTCCCATTTCTAACTCCCAGCCCAGCAGGATTCTTAGCTAAAAAAAAAACAGACAGAAAATATCTTTCATATCAGGGAGTGAAGTTGAGGCCAGATGAAAATTGATGGAGGTTATGTAATGTGCTCTGTGTGTAAACTGTGCTGACAGCTTTTCATTACACAGAGAAAGTGTGAGTGTAACAGCTGGATCTGATCCAGAGGCGATGTCATCTGTGTGAGAACTGAGAACTCTGGAAACATGACGTCTATTGAAGCAACAAAAGGAGGAAGAAACACATGTTTCTATGGCACCTAAATGGCAGTGTGCCTTGGGTAACAGCTAACACACACATTCAGACACACATGCACGCATAAATCAAAGGTAAAGTCAGGATCTGGAGCTAAATCAGAGGCTGAGATTTAAAAGTGAACCATGATGAAGTTGCAGCCTGAAGTCAAAACTGAGTATATAGCAGATGTAACAAAATGAGACGGAGTTTAGTTTTTTTTTTCCAGCCTTACTGTTGCACGGAATTGAATGATATCCTGTTCAATCATCTGAATGATGGTTTTCCTTTCCTGTTGGAGTCTCTCTAATTAACTCAGTAAGTAAACTATTATGTTAACTGATAGGAATGATGGTTACCAGAACTAACTTAGCAACTAAAACTAAAGAAATTACAAAATTTACTTTCCTTAAAAGGATTATGCTAGTGGTTTCGCATGTTTTAGCTTGATAACTACAGTTAACAGTCTGTCATCTTTATTTTTTGTTATGTTTTTAGACTGGTATCTCATCGTCCAAGCAAGTGTTAGTCTTAAATCATTTCTGCACATTGTAAAAACGAACTACTTAGATATTTTAAACTTGCGTATGGTCATTATCTGAAACAGTATGTACTGTGTCAGTTTTATTTTTTGTCAAAACTGTCCTTAGTGATGTGTTCAAGGACAACATCCAAAAACAAAATGAAAAGAACAGCACGTTGTCAGAAAATAAACTCCAGATGAAATATCATATTACCAATCTGCAGTTAATGAGCCAACTCTTTGGGAACATCTAAATTGTTATGATCTTCGTGTTCCTTTACGGTCAAATATCTAATTAAAGAGAGACGCCGAGTGGACTCCACACCTATCAGAAGTCTTATGTAATGGTGCTGCTGTTAAAACTTATGTAACTGTGACAATGTGCGTCAGATGGTGTGTGCCGAAAGAAAAAATCCTTCATTTGAAACACACCACCTCAGTATTTACAGGATATTGGAGAGACAACTTTAAGTGTGACTGAATAAATAACTGATGCTTCCCTCACAAAATTTCAGTCAGCGTCTGTGGTCTCAGCTCACCTGGTTGCGTTGGCGTCTCTCTTCAGGGTGTTGAGGTGGAAAAGCGACGGCGCCAGGCAGACTGCAATGTTGGTAGGAGTCATTTGGTTCTCGTCCACACAGGACACCACGTCCCGCAGGAAGAACAGCAGTGTTTGCAGCGCCACCCTGTTCTCATCAGGAAGCAGCAAGATGGCCGCCTGAGCTGCAACCAGCTGCTGATCCTTGGGAAAATCTGGAAGCAGAGAGCTGACCTGTTACTATTTGAGTTATGCAGTTTGATTGATTTTGAACTTGGTGAAGAAAATAAAGCAAACTCATTTACTTTGTGTTAAGACTGAATGCATGATGGCATGACAGCATATAAAGACAACATTTGTGCTATTTCAACTTGAGAGAAGAAATGTGTGTTTATTCTTAATTTTAATGACTCCAAATTACTTACAAAAACAAACATAGAGAAATAAGTGGGGCCAAGAAAATGGAGAATCTGGTAGATTTTCAGAGTGGTGTGGACATTGACAGCTAGCTTCACAACAGTCACATGCACACTCATGGTGATTATTTTAATCTAATTCACTCTGAATGCACCCTAGAGTGCTAATATCCTATTATTTACAATGTACATAAATGGTTTGCATGTTAGCTGGTAATACATGTTAGCTGTATCAACATAGCATGCTAACATGTCAACATGCTGACATGTCAACAGACAAAGATGAAAACATGCTGGTGTTTAGCTAATAATAGCTACATCTCAGCATGTTAGCATTAGCCAATGATTAGTTGATCAAAAAAGAACGAATCACCAACTATTTTGATAGTCCATAAAGCATTTCAGTCATTTTTCAAGCAAAAATGTCAAACATTTTCTGTTTTTAGCTTCTTAAATGTGAGAACTTGATGCTTTTCTTTGTCATTAATGAGAGTAAATGAAGAGGTCTTTTAGTATGGACTATTGGTTGGACAAAAAAAAGCATTCTGAAGACGACATTTTGGGCCGTTGAAACTCGTGATTGCATTTTTACAACATTTTTGGATATTTTATAGACTTAATGATTAATCAATTAGTCGTGAAAATGAGCAATCCAGTTTTCACGAATAGAAATGTTATCTTTTCAGTGCTGGTCACATCCATCCATCCATCCATCCATTTTCTAACCGCTTATCCTCTTGAGGGTCGCGGGGGGGCTGGAGCCTATCCCAGCTGACATTGGGCGAGAGGCGGGGTACACCCTGGACAGGTCGTCAGACTGTCCCAGGGCTGACACATAGAGACAGACAACCATTCACACTCACATTCACACCTACGGACAATTTAGAGTCACCAATTAACCTATTCCCAATCTGCATGTCTTTGGACTGTGGGAGGAAAGTGCTGGTCACATGATAAAAAAAATTAAGTGCTCACATTGGTAAATGTGGAGGAAGGACTCGCAGAGTTTGCTGGTGAAGATGGGTTCCGGCAGGTCTCTGAAATACTGCTTCACCATGTCAGCTACATCGTAGGCAGACTGACTGTCGTATGAAACGCCGTCTGGGTCAGACTCCACCATCTCACGGAGGTACTGGATACGTGACTTCACCCCTGATTTCCGAAAGAGACCCACCTGAGAGAGAAGACAATAAAAGAAAGAAACGTATTTTAAAAATTCATATTCTCTAACTTTTTGGACCGGATGTCACCACCTCAAAATATTCCTTTAGATCGAAATTACTGTATCTTGTCATGTCCAACAGCGCCTCCTACTGTTTCTAAAATCACTGCAGACTTCTTGCAGTCTTTAGCTACATTACCTGGTCCAAACACTCTGTCCTCAGGTAGACCAGTGCTCTGAGGATGCTGGGAGGAAGTGGCTCTCCTGTCTGCTGGACGCTAAGGAGCAGAGGAACCCCAAATACCCGCCGGCCTTTCACCTCTGTCACCTTGGTCTTCCTCAGCGGTTTAGGAACAGTCCTGCAGGAGATGGAGATGTCCATTAGATCCTGCAGCCATTCCTTTTTTAGGAAGCAATCAAACAGCATGGACTAGTGCCGAGGGAAAAGTGTTGAAAAGTTATCAAAAATTGTTTTGCAAATGTTCTGGGAATATGTAATCTCAACCATTCAAGTGTGAAAAAATACTCAACTTGGCTGCTGTTGGATGCATTTCCTTTTGAAGGAAGAGCCAAATAAACATTTTTTGATTACATAAGTCCCCAGTGATCTCTAAAATGTGCGTGCCATTCAAATCAGCTCTGCAGGAAAAAAAACCCATGCAGACATTGAGAAACCATGGACACTGATCAAAGAGACTGTGCTGTGCTGAAGTTTATTCATGTTTCTGAAATGATATCATAGATCTTTTAACCTTTTATACCAGAGACTGAATTTTGTCTTTTCTTTTTGATTGGGCAATATTGTTGTTCCAGATGCAGGAGACCAAAAAGTTGGACTGAACTTTTGTTTAAATTGAAAACCCCATAGAAAGCTCCATTTTTTTTAGCCTCTAACTCTGAAAATTGTAGGCCTGAGTGCACTCTGGATAAAACGGTGGTCTTGTAATAGTAATGTTTAAAAAAGGACAGATCCAAAGCACTTAAACAATCATTAATGAAACCTCCTCTCTACTTGGTGTAAAAACGCATGCTGAACACGAAGCTCTCAGTAAAGCACAGAGTCACTAAAAGAAAATGGTATCACATATGCACTCTAAATGCTCTTCAACTTTCTTTCCATCCCTCTGCTTTTTTTCCCACATCTAACAGCAGCTCTCTGAAACAAACTGGCTATTTTGAGGAAAGTGCCTCAGAGTATTGGCCGTCCCAATCAGCAGTTAATTGCTGTATTTTTAATGATCTAGCACTCACTTTGGCATCAGTGATTAAATCATTGAGATGACAAGACTTGAACTAATCGTTGAAGGCTGAAGAGATATTGGAGTATTTGGCCTGATGGTGCTGTGGTGACAGAGCATGCAGGTTTTACTCACTGTGTGTGTGTGTGTGTGTGTGCGCGCATGTGTGTGACTTTTGCAAATAAGTGTCACTTTTAGTCAGTCTATTGATTATTTTTAAACCACATGTTCGCATAGACAACCAGCTGCGATGTGAATGGAATTGTTCACATTCTTGCCAATGTACTACTTGTTATTACAAAATTCCACTGGAGGACACACCAGAGAACTCAGACTGTGTACAACAAAGGTTACGATATTGTAACCCTAGTTCTATTAGCAAAGGCGGAGCATACTGAGGGGCCCTGTCACTCTAATGTCTTCGCTGAAGAGGATGTTGAATGGCAATTGATGTCATATGCCTCCTTACATACTGTGGGCTCCACATGTATATGAATGGGCAGGTCCTGATTGGCCTGCTATGTTTCTGAAAATTTCAGTGGGCAAATGCGGGCTTGTGATTGGAGGAGTCTATTACCCATAGAGTCTGTGTGAGATAGAGCTTCCAGATTTGCATGATGTTAACAGTACACAGGCTGACACTCAGGGAGATTACTACATTGTTAATTCTGAGATTACTGCTGAAAAAGTTGGCATGTAAGACCCCTAAATCAAGCATATGTATTACCGTGCAATGGCAATGACATATCATACAGATGCAAGTTTTAGCTTGTCATTAAAACTTAATGCCAGTGTTGTAGCTACTGACGTGCCTACTGACCTGTGACCCTGTCACATCACCATACTGCCCCTACACTTTATGTGTGTATTGCATCTTGTGGACACATATTGTTAATGTCTGAGGATGTGCACAACCAATGCTCCAAATGGACGAAGGATACATGGGGCAGCCATTAAGCTTAGCTTAGCACAAAAACTGAAAACGAGGTAACAGCTTGAATGGCTCTGTCGAAAAGAAACAAAATCTGACAACCAGCTCCTCTAAAGCACGCTATTCAAGTTAAATGTGTTTAATTGTTTGTCAGGTCTGTGCAGTTGCCAAACAAATGAAACATAGTTTTTACAGGGGTAAACCCTAAACAAACAAGATATAATGTGTGTGTCCGTGGGCTTTAGAGGAGATGCTAGCTGTAGCCTTATATTTAATGGACACATATGACAGTCGTATCAGTCTTCTCATCAAAAGCTCTCTCAGTTTTCTTAAGGAGACAACAGTTTCAACTTTGACCTTGTTTGTCAGTGATCTTTAAAAGTGTAATCAATGACATTACTTTGACTGCAGTAATTTCACCACGACTAACGACCTTCCCAAATCAGCCTTTAAAACTACCAGAACTCTAAACAAAGTTAGCGCCTATATGACTTGCCTGAACTTACCATAGTTTGTGAGACTAATAACATGATGCTGTGTCTAAGATGTATTATTGTCACATAATCCAGTTTGAGGTGAAGGAACATGATGTTCACATCATTTGTGTAATAACAAATCATTTGCACATCAGAGTCTGCGCTCATTTAAAACTCCTGCTTTTGTTGAACAAAATGTTAACTTGATGTTTTCCTCCTTTTTCCTGTGGAGGTCAGCTCTGACATGATTTCTCTTCAGCTTCCCTCCTATTCATGTGATTTATTAGAGTTTAATCTCTGTAAAATGGAGCAGTTTGAAATGCTAAAACACAGCACACCTGAACTACAGGAAGCCTTGCTGATGTTTTTCAACCTGCTGCCACAGAGCGGCTGTTTTTCCTGAATCTCCCCCCTGAACACATGTTTGATCCTGAAAATTAAAGACGAATATCTGTGAGGAGTAATTTCAGGAGGTTTTTTTGTTTGGTGCTCAGTTCCCATATTCAGCCTTATCTCATTGAGCATAACAGCCCCAGCAAAAATCTAATTGGTTTTCTACCAAAGCATTAAACAAGCAGGTCATGTTTTTACTCAGAACACATTAGAAAATACAAATGATCAGCCGAGTAAACAAGCAGAATATCTGAGTGTTTTATTTTTCTTAAAAATGAATTTGTCTCGATTTTGCACGAGGGCTTATTCCAAAACATAGTGTAGGAGGTTGATCTCATTAAATCCATGTATGTCAATAAAAAGTGCAGCGAAAACATCCTACGTTTTAAACGAGACAAATGTTTGAGCTCAACAGTCTGCAAACTTCTTATTAAAAGACACAGGTCTCATTTGTGTCCTAAATCTTGCAAAACTTGTGCAAAACAACCATTTTTAAACAATTTCTTGGTGTTTTTCTGTGCCGAGATATCGCTGTTTTTTTTTGTCTTGACCTCAGCCACCTTATGCACATTGTGATCTATGAGGTACTTGCTCAGGGAGTGAGAAATAAATGTAAATACAGAGATTAAGCCAGAGAAAGACAAGAGGACAGAGACACAGTGTGACCCACTGAGGAAAGAGAACACCATCCAAAATAACCCACAATGCCTGAGCAGTTAACCAGCGAGCAGAGAGGATGACAGAACCAAACCTCGCTGTGATTTCCCCGGAATACAGACACAAGGTGAGGCACCCGCAGTCCTACGGGGTTTTTTTGGGAAAGGAGTTTATTCCTCTTGAAGCATGTTGCTATTGTTTTTTTAAAGCCGAGGCAAGGTTGCACCCAAGCCATGAATAATGAATGAATTTTCTAAATCGACTGCCTGAAATATTTACCCTCCGCCCGCCCACCTGCCCTCCTTTACACAGTTTCCTTGAAGAAGTTTCTCCACGCAGGTGTGCAGGAGCAAAGAATCCAGGAATACAGAGTTTTGTTTCTCACCTTCCCACACCTCCGCTGGCTCCGTCCTCAACCTCTGCTCAACCTGCACATTTATTTTCAAGCATGAAATCAGCCCCCCCACCCAAAAACCCCTCAGTCCTTTCACACTTCTTACCAGTTCCAGCCCTGCTTACTGGACGGAGAGTATTTGTCCATCAGAGCGGTGAGTTTGAGCAGGGAGAGTTTCTGCAGCAGGAGGAACTGGGACACAGACTGGTTCTCCACTCCTGGACTGGAGGGCAGTGAGGGCAGACTCTGCTCGCTGGACCATTGCAGCTGCTGGCTCACTCTGCTGGACACACAGCAGTGAGAGCAGATAAGTACACCCACATAGACACAAACATGCACAAACACACACACACACACACACATGAAAATGCCAGTTTTTAACATATCACAATCAAGAGAAATGGGAACCAATTATCTACCAGAGTTGGCACAAACATTTTTTAAGAAAATTTAGATGTTATTAAAGAAAATATGAAGTTATTAAATTAAAATGATACTTGTTCCCTCATCAGTTCTGACAGCAGAGCCCTCATCTTTAGTGGGACAGACCAACCAGACAAAAAAAGTATGCTTCATCTTATGATCTATGTAGATATCCTAATAAAACAGGCCCATATGCACAAAAGAGATTAAAGCACTGTATGGAACCATGCTAGCAGCCATGTGAGGCTGTAACGCCCTTAACACACCAGAAAACAAAAACTGTTTATGGATAAATAACTATAAGTGATAGCTGTTTGACACTTGTGGTGCAAAAAGTCTGCAAAAGTCACCAAAGGTGACAACTTCCATATTATCGGTTCAGTATATAAGATTTAGGGGGGTATAGTGGCAGAAATGGAATATAATTTTATAAGTATGTTTTCTTTAGTGTATAATCACCTGAAGAATCCTTGCGTTCTTGCTACCTTAAAATGTGTGTTTATATCTACATAGACAGTGGGTCCTCGTCCACAGAGTCTGCCGTGTTACACTGCTATGTTTCTACAGTAGCCCAGAACAAACAAACTGTGAAGTCGTTAACGTTTTCGTGTTGACCACTGTAGTTAGCAGCCCCTCTGTGATGAAATGGTCAGGAAAACACTTATTTTTTTAAACATGAAACTGCTTTTTTCAGTGTTTCTCCTAGTTTTAATCACCTGGTCTGTTTGCTTTGGAGAAGACGAGACCTCCACATAAAGTTCAGATCCTGGTAAAAACCTTCTGGGTGTCTGGATCTTAAGTTACCAGAGAAAAAAGGTGAGTGCACATTAGTATGTTTTGGGCTCGTGGCCTGTCTGTGATATGCCAAAGTGTGCTCCTTTAACAACTATTGGATGCTAATAGATTTAGCATACAGCATTCAACACGTCAGCATCACAGATAATAAACACCGTCACATTTCTGTCATATTACTCAACTAAAAGCTGTAAATAGCAGTCAGCAGGTAAACACACATGTAAATGAATACTGGATATTAACATGCTGATGTTTAGTACATGAAATGTAGCATTAACATTTATTTTAGCTTGTGAGACTGCTACTATGCTAATGATAGCCTGAAAGTGCAACTTGCTAACCTTAGCATGTAAACATGCTATGCTAGCATTAATTGTTAACACTCAGCTAAAAGCTATAAATAGCAGTTAGCAAGTAAACACACATATTAACAAATACTGGATATGAAAATGCTGATGTTTAGCACATAAAATTTAGCATTAATATTTGTTTTTACCTGTTAAACTCTTGTTATGGTAATGACAGCCTGTTAGTGCAGCTTGCTAACCTTAGCATGTCAGCATGCTATGTTAGCATTGATCTCTGAGTACACTACAGCTGACAACACAAATAATTGGGCAACTATATCAAAACTAAGCCAGTAAAACACACACTAAGCAGAAAGTGAGAGGAAAAAAACAGCATCTATCAGCATAAACTGATGATGTGGCTGACTTTACACTACAGGAGAGGCCTCATAGCGTTTTATAGCTCTATATCTGAGAACAAATACGCAACAAAAAGAGATATAAAAGCAGCACTATAAAGAGGCGATCAAAACTATTCACCATGAGGTTACTGCTTTTACGTTAAGTGCCCCACAGTAACTCTCCTCTTACTTTGGTTGATGCCTGAGGGAATAAATCCTCATAACTGTCATTATTAGTGCTCTGCTGGACATAAAGGCTTACACTTACAAAATGTCCAGGGCAACCTTAAGTGTCCAATAATTTGCTTGTATTTCTTAGATCTGAATTTTGATGCTGATCAATATTTGGCAAACTGCTTAAATGTCACTCCTACTGTTCCTACTTTCTTTTTAATGACCCTGATCTGTTTATACCAACACCTGTGAAAGACTCTGAGTTGGACTGCTTGTGAAATATTATATGCTCTATAAATAAAACTTAAATTGCAGTTTTCATTTCTTGTAAGACGCTCCAAACTTTCTCACCTGCTCCTGGGCTGTGGTGATCTGGTCTTTGGCTCCTCTCCGTTCAAAGGGACCTCCTCATGGCTCTTTACCTCCTCCCCCTCTTCCTCCCCCTCCTCCTCTTCCTCCTCCTCCTCCTCCTCCGGATGCTGCACCTCCAGGTGAATGTGGCTTGGAGATGAGGGGCAGGGGGAGGTGGCTGAGGAGCCGTGGGCAGGTGAGTCCTGGGAGGAAGTAGAGGAAGACGAGGAGGAGGAGGACGAAGAAGAAGAGGAAGAGGAGGAGGAACCTGTCCGACAGTCGTCCTCGGATAGAGTTTCAGACCAGGTGGTGACAAGCTGTTGGAGGTCGCTGATCCTCTCCAAAACACTGTCCAGAGCTGAGAAAACGTCTTCATCTGCCAACAGTCGGCTCACCTGAGAGGAGAAAGAAATATAAATACTTCACAAGAACTAAAAATATTACAAGTGGAAACATTTTTTTTCAAAATGTTTCTTTGAACTATTGGCTATGACCTTTTCAGAATCAAGAGAAAACAATACAGCATCATTAAAATTAAATACCATGCCAGCAAGGAAAGTTTTTTACAGTACTTTTTCACTTTCTCTTCAATTTACTGATTCAGCAGATTTAAGGATTTTGCAAATTAAGCGTTTCATTGCCATACATCAATTTTGGAGGAAAAGTATAACTCAATTTCACCAAGGATCAGAAGTAAAAAATAACAGGTTCCTTAAAAGCCATTACCTAATGACTTCTATATAATAGTCATGTCAACTTTTACCTCCATGGCTGCCATATTTTGTCAAAGAGGCTTCCAGCTTCATTCCAAATGGCTCCTCTTCTACTTTAGAAAGAAAGACGTCTGGAGCAAGATGATTAATTTAAACTGATTGTTGTCAAATTCCATTTTAGTTTTAATCTAAAATGGAATTTGATAAGCACTAACAAAATGATTTATCGCTTTATGGGGAAAACTCCACATGGTACTTAACTTCACAGAATCAATATCCTCAATTAAATGACCTGTTTTTATAGACTTTCATTTGTGTTACTATTTCAGGGGATATTATCCTTTTTTTAGTAGAGAGGCAGGGGAGGGACTGCTCCTTCTATTAACTGCTTTTTGATATGTAAGAATCTGTATTTGATTCTCTCTGGAAAACCTTCACTAAAGGGGACAGATGGCAGGATTTTACAGCCTTGTTACACAAAATAACCATAATAATGTTGATCCCTAACAGTGACTCATCAATTACCACACCAGGTAATCATTTTCTGTTCATCACTCGTTGACCTGTCCTGTCATTTTGAAACAAACCTCTCCATTCACAAAGTCACAACCAGGTGGAACAGAAAATAAAACTACGGTATATCTGGGCCCTTGAATTCATTCATCCACTACAGTGACAGTCAGGGGTTCAGCACCACAGAGAGACACCCTTCAACAGAGGTCACCTGTTCAGCATCTGGACAGCTCCACTCTGCTGTAGCACCAGTTTCTACAGAAAGAATTATGGCCTTGAATTCAGCATTTTAGCTGTCACCATTTTGTTTTTTTTAGAGCCAGAAATTACCAAATTTGGATGAGGGAGTGGAGCTGTGGGGGAGTGCGGGGGATGGATCTGACTTACAGGAGGCACCCAGGAAGTGCACAGGGCACTGAAGCCAATTTTCGTAGTGGCTAAACAGTGGAACTACACCGTCTGGGTCCTTCACATGATGCCCTGCGGCCCAAAAAAGACTTTTCCAATTGACTTACATAGCAAAAGAGACATCTGTAAATCAGTAGATAGATTTTTTGAACCACAAAATGACTTGTTTCACTATTTGGATTTAATTCACTGGGTTAAATAACATTTGAAAAATCTAGAAGAGCTGCATTTGGCTTTATTTTTTAGTCCTGGAGGTTGCTGCTTGTGTTGTACACCTAGTCTATGAAAAGTGCTATATGTAGCTGTGTGAAGGATAAAAAAAAAAAAAGACTTTACACCCCACCTACTTTCACACCTGCGCAAATGGACAGGATTGTTTACTTGCTTTGAAACTTTGGAAATGGGATTTCAGACACTGTTAGACAATCTAACAAACACTTTGAAGCATTCTGAGGTCTAAAGAATAGTTGCATGCAACAAACTTTTTCTCCCCTGAACAAAATACAAATCTAAATATCTAAGTAAAGTATATAGTGTACAGTATCAGTCTTTTGACCCACCTCTGACTCCTCAGCCATCCGTTCTGCATCGCTTCCACTTCCGCCACTGCCACCTTCACTCTCAGACAGCTGCTGGTCGTCGGGCACATTGTCGTAGATACTCAGTCGATGATCCAGCACAGCAAGCGGACTGCGGACACCGCCATCACAGGAGGAAGAAGATGAGGGATCCTGGTCACCAGTGGCCAGCGATGACGTGCCATGGCGGCAACTATGTCGCCCTCGGTAACCGTGGAAGCTCCCGGTCCTCCAGTTGACTGAGGTGTTGTCGATGATGGGGGACAGGATGGTGTGCTTGTGTGCAAGAGAGGTGGGGAAGGTCCCTGGTTTGTGACCGTGAGGGATCTGGAAGACCAGACTCTCGTGGCTGCTGTTGTTGTTGTTGATCTGGTTCCTGTAGTCCTGAGAGGGTGAATAGATGAATGAGTGAAGGTTTAAATGAAAGGAAAAGGTAGGAACGGTATAAAGTAATCAGTGGATAAAGAGAGGGAAAAACCACTTACTGTTCAAATTCAATATTATTAAAGATGTCTATTGATGAACATGAAAACACTCAGATTTTAAATTATTACCCAATACTGTAAGGACTGCTTAGTGTCAAATATATTCACTCTGAATGGGTTCAAATAAAAACTGTTTCTATTCAATGCAAGACATGTCCTTGTGGATAAATGAAAGGTCTGCAGCTACAGTGGCCTTGTAAAAAGAAACCCTGAATGTCTTTGTTTAAAACCTTGCTTAAGAAAGTCTTTCTGTCATAGCTGCATTTAAGTCTGGGCCTTTTGAAAACCCTGGTTAATGGGTTTCGCATTTAACACTGTGGCCCAACGTTTTCAAAGAGCTAACTAGAAAAACTTGCTGAAATTTGGTGGGACCAAAAACATCCAACTGGTTTGGCTCTAACCCTGATTCACACCATGTGTGGGAATAAATCTGAAAAGTCTGTCATCATTGACTTTAGAGGATCAGACATTGCAGACACAATCAGACAACATTGCACTGCGTCAGGTTCTTGTGATACAATAACACTTGTTGAAGAACATCAGTATCTTGGACTGACCTCTGTTCCTGTGTGGTTTTGGTTGTTACGGGTCATTCCACCACCAACCCCGACACCGCTGTTGGAGCGTTTGCAGTTACTCCTGACCCTGGTGACCGGGCTGGGCGTGCTGACAGTGCTGCTGCTCTCTGAGTGGCTGTTACTGCTGCTGCTGCTGATGGTGTGAGGAGACGAGGGCGAGGAAGATGCTCGGCTGTTGGGCCGACCCTGCAGGCTGGAGACATTTAGGAAGGTAGAACTCTACAGTTAAAGCTGCAGGACTGGGAATGACCTGTAGATAAAATTCGTGCACAAAAAAATACGCCATCCACAAGAAAAAGATGTTTGTCGAAATAAAGGAAGTAGCCAGAAGTGACATGTCTCTTCTTTTATGATCAGTGTAATATTATCTTCCACCTTGTAGGCTTTAATAAACATTCATTCATTTATTACAATTGTCATGTTTTTTTTATTTAGCTGCATCTCAGGGATCTGCTTAAAAATGTTTTTCATGGTGCAGCAGAGATCGATCTGATTTTGATGGACAGCAGAGTCTTTGCTTTGCTTAAAATCAACCCTCTGGGTTTTTTAAAATTTGCAATCTGCAATCCTCACCTTGACGGGCCGTGCAGCCTCTCCATCCTGTCCTCCTGGATCTGAAGTGGTCCGCTGATAATATGCCGGGTCCGACTCCCGCCATCACCACCACCACTGTGAGTAGAAGGGAGGAAGCCAGTTGTTCCTCTCAGCCTCAGTTTCTCCATCTTCCTCAGCAGACTGGTGCCCTTCTTCCTGGGCGGTTTGTCAGGGAAGGAGCCTTCTGCCTCCAGGCTCATGGTGGATGATCCTCCACCACTTCCACCGGGGGAGGGGGGTCCACTAAACGAGGGGTCCAGAGAAGGCACCTTGTTCGTGGAGGAGCAGCGAGAGGAGCTCCTGCTGGTCTCCTGGTCGTCTGTGGTGCTGGGGGAGGTGGTTGTGACAGTGGCAGCATCTCTATGACTCTTGTGGTGTCCGTTGTGGCCTTCACTCTCAGTGCTGCTGGAGCTGTGGATGGAGCAGACATCATGGCTGTCGCTGACATCACCCAGGGACACATTGTGGGATGCAGTGGGGCTGTCAGACAAACGAAGGATGTCCATAGTAGAGTCAAGGCGTCGCCATCGACGTGTCCGCCTGTCGTAGGTCCAGTTGGGGCTGATGGCACAGAAGTCCTCTTCATCACCATCATCTCCCTGGAAGAAGAAGGACAGCTCAGACACACAGACAAACAGAACAGAATATACAGTGACACTAATATATGCAGAGAAGAGACACGTAGGCATGCACAACAATCTGCAAACAGAATACAAGCACTCAGACAAACATAGAGGCTTGAAATTTACACAAACACACAAAGATGTTTTCAATAATTTATACAAGCATGAACATCATTATACATTCACACAGCGCAAAAGCTATAAACATTACCTACAGTGTGCTGGGTAACATTATATTTAGAGTTGTAGAGTGTTGCTGAATTGTTTTATGTGTTTATTGTAGTAAGAGAAAAGCTGCATGCCTTAAAGGAGAGTTACACCAAATTTACACATGAAGATTAGTTTACTTTTGCAGTAGGTGCTGAAGAAGTCTAAAAAAAAGCTGCTTTTGAGTTGCATTATGGGAAGTGTAGGATCTGTGACCCTTGCTTTAGCCATCTGCTGCTTTGATTCACAGAAGTGAAATGCTAAATCATTGGCGTACAGTTTAAATTTAAGTAAATGTTACTTGCCACACTCAGTTTTATCTTTGGATAATTTCTTTTAACTTGCTAAGAGATAGCTTCCTCTAGGCTATACACTGTAAAAACAAACTGTTATCTTAACACATTATTTTGTTTGATATAAGGTCCTAAAAGTCTTATTTTATTATAGCATGAGAAACAAGCTGTCAGTGGAGCCAGATTCTTTTTAATACAGATAAACATGTTTCAAGGATTTTCCAAAAATAAGTGTTTGATTCTTAAAACAAGACAGAATAATGAAGAATGTAATAGGTGACAGAAAATAATTCCTAATTATTCAAGATAATAATCATAAATTTGATTTGATTACAGTGAGAAATGTCTTTGCCAGGCAGATCCAAAACTGAAGGCATTGTTGATCAAGGTGTCTAAAACCCAAATTAGCATTAATTCTCTTTAACCCCAGCTTTCTCCTAGAAAGGGAAACTGCTGAGGAGGAGGAGGACCTATCAGTTGATATCAGTCAAAATCAAGTAATGCTTAACGAGGAGATTTCATGGTGTGACACTCCCCTCGGCTCCAGCTGCTTGGATATGAGAGTCCTGCTGTGTTTGAGTTTCTCGGTGTTTGCTCTCAACACTCACCCTGCGTTTTGATCTCCGCGGCTCCAGCCTCATTTCCACACATTTGTTTAAAGTGCTTAATCTCCTGAAAGAGGAAAGAGAGATGAAAGTGGATGGTGGTTAGACTGACAGTGTCACATAATAACAGTAGCTTGTTATGCAGATTTTTTTCTACATTTGGCAATGAGTTTGTCACACTGATGCAAACAAGGACTTATGTTTCAAAAACCATGAAACTTTGTTTTCATAAAGAAATCAAAAGGGAAAAAAGTGGCCTTTTAAAAGGCAAGCTTGTGACCAGAAGGCAGCCAGTTTTATCTCTGGAACAGCAGGATGAATCTGAAGAAATAGCAGCACTTGCCCATCTCTCATTACCACCACTGTGGTGTGCTTGAGCAAGACACTAAACCTATAAGTGCTCTAGTGGAGCATCTTATTGGCCACAGATCAGACTATGGTCATAGTAAGTGATTGTGGATGTTCCTGTAAAAGAGTGTTTATTTACAACGGTTAGGTAACACTCAGCAGAAAATAATCAAGTCACTGAGTGCGATCAAAAGATTGCTCTGTTGCACCTGTAACCACATAATAATGTCTGAGTACACCTCTGCATCACTGTAGGAGGGTGAGACCTTTAATCATGAGAAGGTATGCCATCGATTGGGCATCTTGAAACAGAGAAGAGTCAGCTTTGTTGTAGAGGTTAAGTTGGGAGGCTTCAGACTCCAATCAATTACAGTTTCATCTGCAGTACATGTATGATATTTCATGGTATGTTTTAGGGCTGCCACCTGTAAGTTGGGGATTCAAATAATTAGTCAGAGACCCTTCAGTCGACTGGGGTAGCTTTAAGTCGAGCAGCCATTTATTTTTTTTGCCAGTTAGTGTGCAGTGTAGGCTACTTTTGGGGAAGTTTGGTCCCAGATTTGCCCGCAGAGTGAGCGCTCTTCAATTTCATGCTGCTCTTTGGTAGAGACAGCTGGCTCTGAAATAACATTATGTTCTGCTTTCTGCTTTGAAGAGGTGAATTTACAGCTCACAGCATCTTAATATGATATATGCTTTTGTTAGATATCATGTGTCAGCAAAATAAGTTATAGCACATTTCTGATCCGTCGTTAGCACAGTTGGCTTAAATTTTTTAGGCCTATGGAAACGTCGCTGACATACAAAACATCCCACTGCACACTATTCAAACTTTAAAAGTCTATATGAAAGGAATGATGAACCCCGTGATATACTCCACTACAACAGCAGTACAAAGTACATTCTCAGTCCTCAGACATACAGTAACCATGGCATTCCACAGAAACTGAAAGTTTAAAGATCGCATCTACTGCTGCATGGTTGTATTAAATTACACTGAATAGTAGAAGCTCTTGACGACATTATATCTGAACCTGCTGCATTGTATTTGAAAACAGAGTTGCTTCGGTACACTTGTATTACCTGCAGAGAGAATCGAGGGCATCCTTATCCAGGAAGTGATGATCACGCTTCGCCCACTCGATGTCAATGGGGAACCTGCAGTCTGACACACACGCACAAGACAAATGAAACAGCAAGACAACGTTTGTATCATTTCAGCGATGACTCTGCGGGTTGTGTGGATTACATTAACAGTCTCATATTTACCTTTGAATAATTGCACATACTGAGGGAAGCCGGCCGCTTGCAGCCAATCACAGGCCTCCCTGGCTTCAATCTCTGCAAACAGCGAGAAGGAAAACAGCATTTGATTCAATTATAATCATTTCATGCTCCACCCGCTTTAAGAGGGCAAATATTTGCCCTTAATCAGTCGTCTGTTTATGAAGTTTAATTACATTTGCATTTGAGTGGAAGAAAAAACATTGAGAGAGAAAAAACTGGAAGCACATACAGGCTATTAATTATCTGTGACTCTTGGAAGAGGCCATTTTAATTACTGCTAATTGGCTGAGTGTGGAGATGGGAGCTTCTGAGAGAGAGCGAAAAGAGATTTTTTCATGTTTCCCTTCTCTTTATCTTCTATCTTTTTGTCTCACTTCACCCTCTGAGGTTGCTGCCATGAGCAGGCGGATCAACACCACAGTTCTCACATGCCACTCATTTGCTAGTGGTACTCATGAAAAGTGATTAAAGGAGTGTTTTTTGTAAAACATTTTTCTCATGGACATAACATAAACATTCTGAGCTTTAGGAATCTTTGTGCTAAAGCTGGTATTTTCTCATTATATAAGAAACCTTTAAACCCACATACCACAGGCAACATCACTCTGATGTGTCAAATCGGTTTGATTAGTTTTGACCCAAAAATGTGGTGAAATCTCCCTTTTCTCGTGTTAACTTTGATATTTGAAGGACTATCCGCTATGTTATGATTTGTTCAAACCTGAGCTAATGAAGGGAAAGAACAGTATGTCTATGCCACCACAGGCAAAGATTACACAAACCCAAAATTCACTGACTGATGCTGTTCAGAAGGGCAGACAGTATCCAAGTCAGCACAGAACTGTTGCAATACTCTAAGTGCTGCTTATGCACAGACTGCAGGTCCGTGTTTCTTTTCTTCTTGTTTTTACCATTCTTGCTCTTATCCCGTTAGATCAGAGACCCTGGAATGATGTGTTCATCTAATGACTGCCTTACTGATGTTAAAAGCTGGATGTCAAACATTTTTCTTCAGCTGAACTCAGACTAAACAGAGACTGTTGTCATCGGGCTCCGGCATGTTACACAACAAATTCTACTATTAGGCTGGTCCCCTATTGGATAATATCAAACCTGTTGCGAGAAATCTTGGAGTCTGGTTTGACGGTAATATAAGTTTTGAGCAGCATGAGGAAAGTTCAACATGGACTAAAGTCTTTACACCGTTGCATTTTTGGACATTTTTTTTCCACTGTCTGTACAGCAATAATGTGTAAATACAAGAATTTGAAAATCCAGTTCTCCATTGCTGCAGCCTTGTTATCACACAAAAAAGTAGAAAATTCATATTGAATTTGTATGAGATTAACATTTCATTATTGTGAATATTTTTTAGGTGTGAATGTGAGTGTGAATGGTTGTCTGTCTCTATGTGTCAGCCTCATGCTAGTCTGACGACCTGTCCAGGGTGTGCCCTGCCTCTCGCCCAATGCCAGCTGGGATAGGCTCCTGCCCCCCACGACCCCTATCAGGATGAGCTGTTATGGAGAATGAATAAATCTAAATCTACTCATAAATTGTACTGTTATGTGACTCTGAATTATCTCAGTCTTTCAAATTTTCTTTCCCCAATAAAGGTAAAATTAAAATTTAAGTCCTTATTTTTGAAAAGTATCTCTAACAGTGATACCTGCTCTGGTAGCCTATTAAAAAAGTTTGCAGCTTTACAACGTGACTTCAAGAACACAGTTGTAGGGTTAAATTATCACTTCTCCGTACTTCTTTAAGTTAGAGTGGCAGCAATTTTATCACCCATTAAAAGCAGCACATTAATACCTGACAGGATGTTTGACATAATGATGCTCCAGCATACGCGGATGATGAGCACACACACTTAGACAAGAAACACAAATAGGTACACAAGATTACACGCCTACTTCCTCGCTTCAAACAGCATTAAAGAGATGTACTCCAGAATACCCATGCACACACTGACACACACAACCAACACATCACCTCCACTCCAGAAAGCATTTTTGTGGAGACTCTGATGTTAAGTATTAGAAAAGGCTGAGTGGAAAAGAAAACATTGTGGCATGAAGCATAAAAACGTTTTGTTGATCCCGGATGTTTACAATAAGAAAAATGATTTTCTCAGTCTGGTTGCACAGCTCAGAAGAGGATTTGGATTTTCTGAGAGGTCTCAAAATATTTGTCCACCACAACCCTCCCTGAAATGTTAAACCTGCTCTCTCACCGTGCAGAAGAGGCCCGTCGCGGTTTGAATACTGCCAAGGGCATTTCTTGTTTTCATATTCAGACAGCATGAAATATGGCCGACATTAGTCTCCTCTAAAGAACAACAACAGCAGTTTGCCCGTGACTGATCGCGTCTTCAAACACTTCTTGTCTGGTGCTTGTGTTCTTTACTGCCTACTTATTCACTTCAGCCGAGATGAAGGAAAGGCACCTAATTCACGCTTCATTTTTTCTGACTTTTCAAAAGTTTTTTCTAAAATTCACTTGACAGTGGGATGGAAACTTGGCTTATGAAGTGGTCTCGCTGTTTCCCCAGACACCCTGGGATCAGGAGAACGGCACGACACAAAGCAGATGCCCCAGATATGTAAACACTCGGGGGAAATTCAGCGAATGTCGCAATCATCAAAATGACAGAACGGGAAGACAGAAAGAAAGACAGAAGTAAACTAACTTAAAGTGAGAAAGAGGCAAAGAAATTAAAGACTGAATAGTAAAATACAGAGGAATTACCATAACTATGTTTACTCTGACCCTTCAAATGTTCTCCTTGTTAAACATCTGAGTGCAGATCCCATTTTCAGGCATCACGATGGAGATGTGACATTTGAGATAGAAAAGGGATCAAGTGTGCTTGCAGAGTGGCGGTCTCGCATGTCCGCTAGAGGATCTGTAAATCCAGGGATATGTGAATCTACCAGAGTTAGAGCCCTGAACTTAGCGAGACACCCACACCACTTTTTCGATGCTGACACCACTCCGAGCACTGTCTCTATCCATTGCTAACACTGAAAAATACAGCCTGTCATTCTGCAACCTTGAGGGTCACAAGTTAAAAGCTCTTGACGTTTAAACCAGTTTTCCACTTTAAATAGGTATAAAATTCTGCTTTAAGGCAACCAAGGCTCAGAGCTTAGAGAAGGAGCTTCTGTTGAAAATGTTTGAGGTTGCAGTCCTAAAGCCTGCAAGGAAAATCTTAGTGGGTAAAGTGAATGATTATCATTTTCAGAATTATCTTGGAAGTCCTTGAGTGAAGCATTCAAACCTTAATCACTCAAGGGCAGTCGGGGATGGAAATGAATTGGAGTTGCATTATAGGTAGAACTGAGATATAAATGTGTTGAAGTCAGAATTATGAGCTGGAGAGTCAGTCGAATGTGGATCAAAAGAGAAAGCCCCAAAACAAAAGTTTGTTTTCTTTCATTCCTCACATGCTGCAAGATGTCTGGATGTTAAAGCTGCACTTGGCATCTTTACAACTTTGAGGCTCCAAAAGGCAGTGAAATGTAAATGAGCCATTTCAGCATCAAAACAAAGAAATCCAGGAAGCCAAGACAGGTAAACTGCACTCAGTGTGTTCCAACCCTTTTTTGTCTGTGATCACCCAAAGATCAATGTTACACCAAAGAGGTAAGAAAAGATCCAATGTTGTGAGTCCAGTTTTCTCTACATGGTGAGCTGTGGCTCAGGTCTGGGCAGAACACAGTTTGGATTTAAGATCTGATTCACCTCTTTCATGTGGGTAGAGAGGTGTCCAATGTTTTGCTTTGCCATTTACACTGATTTACTCTACGTTAAAAGACTTTCTGATTTCTCCATCTTGTCTTTGGCTGACAGCCCAAAGTAGGGCTGCATGATATGCAAAAAATATTCAAATTGCAACTATGTTTTGACAGATATTGTGATATGAGTCGAGACTTAAGTAGGAATGTAATTTGAAAAATATAAAAATGATGATGTGAATTTGCTGGGGTCTGTACCTAACAGACATGTCCCTTATGTCTGGAATGTGATTTGTAGGTCTTGGCATTTCTGTGGCACCACAGTGCTTCATTAATAATGATATGCTGTGACCTGTTATGGAAAAAATTATAGCTCCTTTGATATTACACTTGGACATATTTTGATTTTGATAATATTTTAAATAACTGTGCTGCCCCAGCCCCAAGCCCATTTGTTCCTACTTACACACAGATATTTAATTTACTTAAAGTATGCCTATTCATTTCCACATTTACAAAAGCAGCAGTTTTTTTTAATGTATCATAATCAGATTATTGAATTCAAATTATTGGGGACTATTTTCAGGGTTGTTATATATATATGTATATATATATGTTTTTGTAGCACATATGTGGAAACAGGGCGGCACGGTGGTGTGGTGGTTAGCAATGTCGCCTTACAGCATGAGTTCAGTCCCGAGTGCGGGAGCCCTTCTGTGCAGAGTTTGCATGTTCTCGTAGGTTCGTGGGTTTTCTCCGGGTACTCCGGCTTCCTCCCACAGTCCAAAGATATGCAGATTGGTGAATCTAAATTGCCTGTGAATGGTTATCTGTCTCTATGTGATAGTCTGGCAACCTGTCCAGGGTGTACCCAGACTCTCGCTCAGTGTCAGCTGGGATAGGCTCCAGCCCCCCCGCGACCAAAGAGGATAAGCAGTTAGAAAATGGATGGATGGATATGTGGAAACAAGGGGTAGACAAAAACAGGAAATCAGAAAAGAATGAGCTGACACAGGCTATGCTAGCTTGGCTAGCTTGTGAAAAAACATCAGCAAACCATCATTTCAGTTGTCAAAGCACAGCTAACATATCTAAGCTAACATATCTATCTAAGCCTAACTTACTGTAAATAACTTGCAAACTCTAGAGTTGGGGAAACCTCCCTAAAATCAGAATACCTAATTTTGTATGGCAGTTTATTTATACAGGTCTGTATAAACTGCCAACTGCCATGTCTATAGCTGATATCTCCAACACTCGGAAACTCACACCAAAGCTGTCTAGACAAGTACTACAGTTTGGAGGATAAATATGTATTTTTGATTTTGGAGTGAACTGTCCCTTTAAATACTGGTCGGCTTATGCTGTGTGCTGCGTAACGGAGCCTTATATACAAATGAATGGCATCACAGCAGCTGGATACTTCACTAGTGATTGAGTACAAAATGAAGCCCTGCCATGCCCTTCCCCCCACCCCTCACAGAAGCGGGCTAACAATACAGAAACACTGAAACACAGTCTGACTATGGAGCTAGGTCTTGTTGACAATAAGTCATTTCAGTGAGACGTGGAGAAACAAAGGTGATGTCAACACATTCTACTCTCAGAGAAACAAGGCATTGAGAAGAAAGTCACAGGCTCAAGAATGACCCTTATACATATCTGACCTGATTACCACATGAATTATGAGTCCAGTTGAAACAAAACACTCCAAACCTGTCAGAAACAACAATAAACTGCATACTTTGCTTGTATGTTTGATCACCGACTTTAAACCGCCTCATTCAGGGGCCCCTCAGCTCAGCATTTACGTAAGAGATGGTATCTCCTGAGCTCCTGTATGCCCACAGAAGGCAATGGCCTCTTCCTTTTCCAAATGACTCTGCCTCTGAGGAAGTTATGATTTGGCCCCTCTGGGCTCTGATAAGAGATTTGGATGTGTGATTAGGGCAGCTCCGCCCTGCTAGCGCCAGGAAGCTGGACACTGCGCGCTTGGATGCAGAGACGTGCTCGTCAGACCGTTTGTGTTTGGGTGTTTATGCTCGTCTGGACACCAAAGCTTTGACCTGGACTAACAGAATTTCTGCTCACCAGAAATGAGGGTCATTAAGGGTTTCAGACTTTTTGTGTGAATATCATCAACATGGATCTGAAGACCCGTTTTGACATATTCTTTTTCTCTTGAGGCTGATAACAGTTTGCTCTGTAGTCCATAAGCTAAGCTAGCTGCCTGCTGGCTGAAAACAGACAAGAGAATGACATCAACCTTCTCATTTTATCTCTAAGAAAACAAAATAATTTCCCTCCCAAAATGTCACACCGGCCCTTTAGGCGGAGGTCAATGACAGTCAAGGCATCTCTACACACACTAAACAGTATGACACAGTTTGACCCTTCATTCAGCAGCATGTCTACCATCTGACCGTCTGTGTCCAACCAAATCTGCAAAAAACCAAGCTCAGCTCTCTCCTCCTGTCTCACACAATCAGCCATATTTCTGAGCAGCCCCATTCCTTCAAAGTCCAACATTGAACTGATGTTTGAGGGCTTTCACACCACTTTTACGGCTCACTAAACACCCAGCGTAACTGGTGGGGGGATAAAGTGCAGTCACTGCTCTGCTTGCATTTCAGGGAGACCCTTGAGAGCGTCTCACAGAGGTGTGGTTGAAGATCAGAGGTATGTGAGCTGTCAAAACGGTGAACAATGTTTCCCTCCTCCTATTCACTATTTCTCTGATGGTATTCCCCTGTCAGTCCAGTCAGCTCCGCGAGGGGAAGTTTAAGATGTCTGCGGTCACGAAGGGCTGAAGGGGCGAATACTAAAACTCTACTATGTGACTCGTTGTGTGTTTAATGCAACTTTTCTGATGAAGCAGGACTTGGAAAATCTGCCCCAGCTTTACATGTTAACACTGCAAACAAAAGTATCGTCAATATTAAAAAATATATACACATTTCAAACCCCATTTATCACAATATTGCTGTGTCTTTGGCCTGCTGATATGGGTCGCGATCAGCAAAGCATTCATATGCTGTGTTATGAGTTCAAAAAAATGTTATTGAAAAATTTGCCTTCTGTCCAGGCAATGTGAAATCTGATATCCTGTAACAATCCTTTGCTAAAAAATGAAAATAGTCAGGCAAGGTCTAAATGATCTCAAGGTGTATACTTGTGTGGACCAGCTCATGCAAAAGCACAGACATTCAATTACTGTTGGGAAGGAAGATTTGAATAATTAATGAATTAAAACAGTGTGTAAAATGATGCACCCTGCACAAATCTAAGTATTTAACAAAGAAAAAAGGTCTGAGAGTACGCCTTAGCCAATAAGCCATGAACACTGCTTGATAGGCGGTCTGACCAGATGGAAGCACAAGTGCGTTTGCTTACATAATGTGCATCTATCATTATGTTATCTTATTGTTTTCTCCCTCTCTGTCTGCCTCCGTCTCTCCCCTTGCTGTCATTTGGCCCTACAGTGCCTTAGCATTTGCTTATAGCTCAAATACCAGCAGCCAGCTCTGGATGGATGCATCACAGCGAGGCTTGTTGCCAGTTTGGCCTATTGGCCAGTGCAACTAAAATATCCCCTCCAGTCGAGACAGCATTTTCACTATAAACACATGTCTATAAAACTGTTAACAGGACACCTCCGACTGCAAACGAGGTCAAGTATTACTGTTTGTATCATACATGTATAAACTATGGAGATTTGATATTTGTAAAACTTGCTGGATGAGCAGATTTCATTAAAAGGAGTGGGCATGATTTTGGAGACCAGCTCTTGTACTGTAATACTTCCAATACATGAATCTTTTATGACAACTGGATAGCACACAAGCCAGGCCAAGCCAGGGCAGACCAGGCCAACATTTGACCTATTATTAAACTCAGTCAGCATGCACACAGAGGACCCCAACTCCTTATTAATTACCAGAGAGGGAAAGTAATCACATTATGAATTCTAAGTGTAAAGCAGCAAAGAAAAAACACCTCACACTTGCCAAAAGGGAACAAAAAATGATTAACCTTCTGGCTTCATGTGTCTCAACTGTTACAATGGGCTGCATTAATTTCAGGCATCTGGCTGACCCTCCTATCCAAAACAACCTGCAGCCATTACAGCAACAGAACAAAGATTACATTTATAAAGTAAAACTTGGACAAGGAAGCGATGGCAGTGGGAGACAGAAAGCTCTAACCCTTAAAAGGTTCAGTGTGTAGGATTCAAAGGGCTATACTGGCAGAAATGGAATATAAAATAATAAGTATGTTTTCTGTGGTGTATATTCACCTGAAAATAACAATTGTCACGTTTTCGTTATCTTGGAATGAGCTGTTTATAAAGAGACCGGGTCCTCCTCTATTGCGATTGCCATGTTGCACTGCCATGTTTCTACAGAAGCCCAGAATGGACAAACCAAACACTGGCTCTAGATAGGGCCATCTGCATTTTTGGCGCTTCTGTGTTGGCAACCATAGCTAGCAGTCACTCTACAACAAAAGTGTTGTAAAAACACCAAATTTTTTGACGTAAAACAGCTTTATTCAGTGTTTTTATTGGTTTAAATCACGGGGTCCGTGTTTTGGGTAGAAGGAGACCTCTGTGGATATTGCAGCTCCTGCTAAAAACCTCCTGAGCTTCTGGATTTTAAGTTAACAGAGAAAAAAAGATGAGCACACATTTGCAGGTGTTAGGCAAGCAGGCCATCTGCGACACACTGAACAGTGGAGGAGAAACACTGATTTGTGATGTAAAACTGCTTTAATCAGTGTTTGTACTGGTTTAAATCACCTGGTCCATTTGTTTCGTAGAGGAAGAGACCTTTATGAATAATTTGGCTCCTGGTTAAAAGTCGTTGGGTGTCATTTATAAACATTGCGTATGTGCAAAACAAGTCCTGAGAGACACGTACGCCACTTTCCATGCAAATGTTGTGATCTATAAAAACAGAATTGACGGGAGAGATTTTCACCCATACTTATGAACATTTTGGAGACAGGAAATTGGAGATGCAGATGGTGAGGCTGAAACCTGATAATAGAAATTGTCAAATATTTTTTGGCACACACCATTTTTGGCTCTTGTCCATATGGACATTTTTAGTATGGATCCTACTCATTGTTTTATAAATGAGACCTCAGACCAATGAAAAAATTAAGAAATATGCAATATGCAATCTTCACCACTAGATGCCACTAAATCCCCCCTTAATCCTACCCACTGTTCCTTTAAATCAAGGCACCAGACACAGTCAGTGATTGTACATCACCACCAGCTTATTCACGGTAGCCTCTTGTGTCTATAATTGTAACACTGAGGAGGTTTCCTGAGTAGGATTCAACTTCCTGTCTTTACTTGAAGATGATCCAGGGTCACCTCTTTTTAATTCTGAGCCAGAGGTAACAACTGGATGGACACCATGAACATAAAACATACAAAGAGCTCTTTAGCTGTACCCAGATAATCAACTGAATTATACTACAAGCTAATACATCTTTAAATAGGACTTGTAAGCATGTAAATACTAATGTTTCCAAGACTGTAAAAGAACATTAATTTAAGTTTTGCAGGTGTGACACATGTCAGCACAGCATGTGCTTCTAATGATGGAAGGACCTGTTACTGAGTTAAAGAAGTTAAAGGTCTTGATGTTGATTAGCAATTACTGTGCAACTACAGACAATTTACTCCCGCACACTGTCATGTCTCATTATACCTGTTTAAGGGAAGTTAATGTAGATACTTCTTACTTTATTCTGGATAAGATAACAAAGCATCTTAGCTCTGACCATTAGGAACCGTTTTAAAAATTCAACATCGGCCCTGTTTTCTATTCTTTTTTCCCTAAAATTTGACAGGTAACTGGTTTGTTGCAAGGAAAAGTTGACTGAACATGCATGTAAGCATTGGCATCAACCCAGTCTGATATTCAGTACTTTACCCAGAGGCTCTTCAGTGGCACAATTTGAACCAGCGACCGAGAAGTTTTGTTTTCTGAAGATCTTAAGAGTTTTTTTTCCATCTTTAAACACAAACAGAGAAGTGCTCAGACTTGCTTGTGCCTTAAGTGTCAGGGAAAAGCAACACAAACAGAAATTCAATTAATCCAATGAAAAGAAACACACTCTAGAATTTAGTTTCAGGTCAAAAGTGGTCTCATAAAATTGACTTTAGAGAACAAGACTGCACAAAATGTGTTTATGTAGTCAGTGCTTTATTCTGAAAAGTACAAGACAACCCAAACTGACCCTGACAGACAAGGATAAACCAGGACCAGTCACTCAGAGACAGACATTCCATAGTTAATATGGAAAAAGTCATAAAACCACTATGACGGTGATTCCGATGCCTGCCTATTGTCACTGTGAAGTAAAGAAAGAGTTCACTCAACACAGGGGAAGGACTCGGAGAGCTACAGCTGCTTTGAAATATCAGCATCAGAGTCAGGTTACATTCCTGTTAGGTGATAATAGCATGGACTGGACTCAACACTTTCACCTGTTTGTCATGCAGCGAAGTTAGCCAGGGTTCAATTTGTAGATGGACAGATGATGACAATCATGCAAGCCAAGTGTAAAGGGTCACAGGTTGACTAACAGGATAAGAGAGCAGAAAAATACATATATCTGCTGCACCAAATTCTTTTCATTTTTCAGACTTTCCTCCAATATTTCCCCCTTTTCTTGTGAATTATTAGATAATTCTACCTCTAAAAATGATCCCAATAAAACAAGGAAAATAGCTAAATAGGTTGAGAACTATCTCATTAGACAGCAGGCTTTCCTTGGGTGTTTATCTCCTGGACAAGTTCTGATAGAATGCTTCAGATAGTCTTAATATAAATGTTGGGAAACTGGTGTGTGTAATCAAGCATTGTTTTTGGGCCTCTAATGGAGGCGAACTCTGCCCGTCACATCTGATGATAGATACAAGAGTCGTCTAGGTTGCAGAATCACAAGGGTATCATAGGAACAAGTGTTTGCTCTGTCATTTACAACACTGTCCGATTCTGTGTCCAGTTGGCATCTCTAGCACATTTAATTCCAGCTAAACTCAATACCCTATATCTTGGGGGGAGGTTGGACCCCCTGATATAATTGCGGCTGCTCCCCCGACTAGCACCTCCTGGTGACAATAATTGAAGGCTGACATTACTGATTTTAGGAGGCTATGGTGTGCTCATTTTTTAGGCTAGCGTGAAGTGGTGTGTTTTGAAACTGGATAACCTAAGGCAGTGGTTCCCAACTGGTCCAGCGGCAGCGTCCAGATTTCTTCCTAGTCATTAGTTCAAGGTCCACACAGTTTAATATATTCGGCATCTTACTTGCATTCGGCCATGCCATCAAGCTAGTTTGCTGTCTCTGTCAAGTAGCTGTCCATTAGTCACTGACTCTGCAGCATGAAACAGCACTTCAAAATAAAAGCTCTGTGCCAGAAATTCACTGTACTTCAAAATTAAGCATGCTTTTAAAAAACTTGACACGTTCCCGAGTCACTTGTGGTCCATTCAGAAAGGACACATGACCCACTTTTGGATCACGACCCACAAGTTGGGAACCACTGACCTGAGGCATCCATAAGTACTAACCATGATAGCACAGTTTGTTGTTAAGGGGGGTAAATATTGCATCAAAGTGAGGCTAAACTTTGGTGGGAAAACAACTCAAGGGGTTCAAGGGGTCCCTTGAACTCTCTTCTCAAGATATCCGAATAAGAATGGGCTCTATGGGTACCAACAAGTCTCTTTAAACTTGAGAAGGCTTGTTTCCAGTAAACGTATTGTTCCTTACAATCAATGTACTCCTTTAAATTGAAGCTGTATATTTGTCTTTTTAAGGGAAAGGACAACTATAGCCTTCTTGAAGATCAATAAATTGCCTAACATGTATAGATACATGGCATACTAAAACAGAAAACCCAATTATATTATGTCTTCCTTCTTTATTGATTGTGCTTAAATAATCCCAAGGGCCAGCATCTCCTTTGACTCATGTCAGCTTTAGTAAGATTTAGGTTGCAGTTAGGTTCATGCAAATTAGGGTATTAAACAAAAACACAACATTTCACCTGATATGACTTCTTTGTTAACTTTTCCCAACAAGGCTGATTTTCATTTTTTGTGCTTGTTAATTGTCTTTATATGTGCCCAAATTAAATAAAGCCATCATCGTCTCATGACAAGATTCAGTACCATTTCAGTATAATATAATTATTTGTATTCTGACTCCCTGTAATATGATTTCAGACTTTTCATGAAGCTTCCAGGCTGCACTCTCTCTCTGTCACACATACACACACACTGAGTATGATTTGGCTCATCCTCAGTTGGCAGGTATAGCTGCATTAGCTCATACGTAGGTAGGTATAATCCTACAGTATAATCATTCCTGCATGCTGTTGCCCTCCGTTGCTAACAACACTGGCAGCCGGTGGAAAGATGGCTTTACCGAATTCGGATAAACGCTCTCAGGTTACCATGAAGCAAATTGAAGGAACTACAGGGGTATTTCGTAGAAACAGATATGACACAGGCCAGCAGTGTGTCCCCGGGCAGAAAAGCAGCTGTCACCAAGCCAAACTAAACCACAAGGAGAGATTTTCTGTATTTTCGCTAATCTTGGAGCACTTCACCTGTTGTGTTCCCTGTCCAAAATTAGCTTTGCGCTTCAACTGCCAGTTGCTACTAAGAATTCAACCTGCCAAAAAGTTGTTTTTACTTGTCATATGAAATGATATCTTTTTTGAAAATGTCAGCCCTCCCTGTAATCAGTTCTGCTTCATGCATAGAATCACTTCAGCCTTCAAGATGAGACGAGATGTCTTATAAAGCAAATAGTACAATATGTGCCCTGTACAAAATAAGCGAGAGAAATGCTTGCACTCATCAGGAAAGGATTACATAGCCTAACAGAGGCAGCAAACAAATTCTACTCCAGTCACTGGCCTGTGAAGGCTCAATGAGTCATTTGGTTGAATTTGGGCATTGCAGGCAATTGGGCTAGCCTTTTACCATCATTTCAGTCAGGCTGCACAGCAGATGACTGTGAAGTTATGTAATTGCTGAGACATTCCTAAATCTGAGTGGACAATTTGCTTGACTCTGACTGGCCTTTGCATCCAACTATGGCAGCTATGCTGGAGGAAATCTAAGAATGTCAAATTTCCACTATATCATCCAACTAAAATGACTCCTGGATTATTCTGAGGGATAAAATAGGCCATGCATCTGCAGAATAAGGTTCCTCTCTACATCTGCTATACCTACTTCTGATTGGAGTCTACATGTTTTAAATTGTTTCCATCAGTTTTAAGTTTTTTTTTCAAAGCTACACATAGGTCTTCAGTATTTCAATAAATGACATGGTCATCGGTCATACTGCAACATTTTTTCTGGTTCAAGCTGTTACGTTCAGTTCGATATTAAATTAAGCACTCTTTATATAAGGTTAGCAGTACAGCAGCCAATTGTCACATTATGATTGTTTCTGTGGTTTTTGCAGTCTTTTATTAAACTTTTAGGGCCCTTTCACAACTAAAATATTAAAGTAACGCACACAAAAAATTATAATAAGGTGCTAATCACTGGCAATAGACTTGATTGTAGAAAACAAGTGTTGCACACTCTGGCTCTAAAGGCATTTCTTTTATTTTGATGACGTTTCGGCCTTTGGGCCTTCAAGATCGACAAGTGTGCAACACTTGTTTTCTATATCAACCCCTTCACAACGTAGTCATTTGGTACAGACTTTTAGACTTTTCAGTTTGACTGGAATCAAAATTACAGGTGTGAAACCTTCTCCGGAAAAATGCAGCTGAAACTTGGTCCGGCAAAAAGAGGTGGTCATAGTCAGTTTTTATTTTTTTTGAATAATTTGGACTTTTGGACCATTTATAGCAACTTCTGGCAGGCAATCATCAGAACAGGAAAAAGGTAAAACAAATCAACAAAACAAAATGTGCCGTTGAGGCATGTGGAGAGGAGGACACCAAATGTTTAACTGACGTTTGGTCCGACAACTTTATAAAGAGTCATTTGGAAAAAGTTATTTCTATTATTTTCCAAGAGGATAGACAGAGAAGAAAAGAGGACAGGAGCGCAACTTCTACAAACCAATAAATTGGAAGTATTGGGAGACGCAACTCACAAAGGTGATCACAGCATATAGGCATGTATCATTCTTTAGTGTGCTTGCATAATTGCAGTGTGAAACAAAAAATAAACAGATTGAATGTATACAATGCAACAAAACACTTAAGTTTAGACTTTGGCTGGAACTTTCAGGTGCAAAAAGGCCATTAAAGAGGAAGAAGAGCACAACAGTGCTCTTAGTCACCTGCAAAGGTTACCAGCCAGGTAAACACTGTCACTCTGTCACTGACAGCAGTCAGTTTAGTTTGAAGATTCTGTGTTGAAGATTTGTTCATAGATGTAACGGACACTTCCATGATTCAGCTGAAAAATAAACTCATCAGTTTTCAGCCAGTGTGAGGCTAACTAGTAGCATTCAGTAGGATCTAGCATAACAGATGAGCTAAAAATGTTGTTACAGTATGCTTAAAAAGCTTCATTTTGACCACTGAAATTGACGTGATTAACTCCATCACTTAACTATGACCTTAGGTCAAACATGAATAAATCTGAAAATCAAAGCCATAACATTCTTATTGTAGCACAACTAAAACATGATCACAACTTTCTGTGTCCCAACCAGCTTCACACATTCACTGACACACAACAACATGGTGAGGAAGTTATAAAGTAACACTATATGTTATGTAATGGGAGTGCAAATGAGAGGTCAACAAATGTAGCTGTTGAAAGCAAAAACCGCAGATATAAGGTCACAGATTCCAGAATAAAAGCAGCCATTTCTGAATAATTTACATCTGATTTTCATACAGGAGTGCATTACTATACAGACATACATATTTTTAAAAGTTTCCAGACACAAATTCACATTCCAAAGTTTGAATATCTGCACACTTTTCTTTAGCAGGTGATCCGTTCTCTACAACAGATCACATTTTAAAAGTAACCCACACACATTCAGAGTGAGTCCTACGCCCTTTCTGCCAGAGAAAAAGCTTTTATTCCACCAGAGTTCAAAACTGAGCTCGTGATGTTTTCAGGCCCACGGCCTTGGAACAATAAAGAACTCTCAGTCGATACGGGAGTGCTTCAAATTCCTTTGCTGCTCCATGAATCAAGAGCAACTGTATTACGCTTTAATTAAAACTGCTGATACATATTTACACAAAAAAATCTGTTGAAACTTGCGGCCAAGCGTCATCCCAAGTTCTTATGCACCTTATAATGTGAATTCTTTCCTTCACTAATTAAAGATACTACCATATGAGACTTTTATAAGTAGCCTAGGAGTCATACTCTGTCTAATTGAAGCTCAATCAGGTCCTCATTAAATGCCACTCGTTAAGCTAATTAACCAATCATCTCCTTAATGAAAGTCATCAAGCACCAATTGTCAGTTGTCATCAAAAAGAAACAGACAGAACTGAGAGGCTGAGTTTCTTATTATCTCCCTGTCTGTCACATAAGAAAGGATGCGAGCTGCAGCTGAACACATACTCACTTGTGATTAACATGCTTGTCAAATCTGAAGTCTTGGATGAAGAAAACTTTAGCAAACTTCCATGTTACCCCTGAGAACTGATGTAGGATCAGACACATAAATATCAAACAAATAAATCCAAAAGGGAAAAGTCATACATCCAGTGTAGTAATGGAGCAGTAAAGTCCAGTTGTACTGGTCATGTTGGGCATCATGTTAATGAAGTCATTGTTGGAGATTTCCCCTTACCCCTACCACTCCCCTTCCTCTGGCCTGGACCGGACCATCTGCACACCAGGGGGGGAGGGTGTCCTAAAAATAACTTGAGGTAAACACCTCAGACACACGAGCGCCTTCCTGAGCAGACTGAGATTACTTTGTGTTTCTGTGACAGTATGAGACGTGAAGAAGTCATGGATAGGCCAGTGAAATTAAGGAGATAACATCTGTAAATGATGAGTGTTGTTGACCCTCCCTGGAAGGGAATGAAGGATCCCAGAGTGAGCTGGCTGCCCACTTGGTACAAAAGTGACCACAGATTTCCGCAGGGCAGGAGTTGGCTTTGCGGCTGGCGATTTTTTCCCCTCTTATAATACTATAATTCAAAATAGGCCATTTAGAGTCAAATGTTCCACTTTTGCTGAAATGAGGTCTGTGGTTAAACTTATGATACAAATCAAAATTCTCCTCCACTTGAGCCTTGCATTACAGCCTTCACATGATGAAATTACAGAGAGAGAAGCGAGGAAATTAACATGACTTCCTCTTTTCTGAGATTGAATACTTTCCACCAGCTTTCATCTGTGACCTGCTCTAAGCTGTTAGCCATGGCGGGGGGGCTTTGAGAAAGAGCCACTTCAGACAAAATGAAAGACAGATATCCGACTGGGGTCTCAACACGAGGAGGAGAAAGTCCTTGCTATGCCCTAATAGCCTGTAGTTCTTCAAGGTTTCATCTTGGCTCTGTCCAAGGTATACCATTAGTGTTAATGGCCTTCCATTTAATGCGTAGGTGTTTGATTATGGGATTTTAAATGTGAATAACTCCCTAAGAGGAAAGGAGAAGAGAGAAGAGCGGTCTGCATGATTCGCAACATTAATTCACAAGTGGAGGGGGAGAAAGTGGGAGTATGTAAACAACTAATGGACTTTTTCACAGTCTGGCAAGAGTCACAGAGCGAGAGGAGGAAGAGAAGACAGAGAGAGAAAAAGAGGTCGAAACTTGTCTTCTTCATTTTGGCAACATTTCTAAGAAGATTTCAAAGGCTTGATAAGTTGGTTTGTGGGCTAAAAAAGATGTGGAAACATCTGATTGTGGAAAATATACAACATACAGCACAAGTAGAGTCAAACACTTCTTAAGTATTCCTAGCGTTCTACTGCAACGATGTTCAGGTAACCATGTTGGACAGGGTCACCGATCAAATTGCCCTAGTTCTAACTGCTTAATTATAATATGTGAATATATGTGTGAACAACCTAGTTCCATCCTGACAGCTGTTACGAACAGACGGAGCAGCAGATTTTACCCTCAATCAGTTCTATCGCCTGCTTTACATTTACTCTGATATTTTACAACATCTGTGATTTATGGAAACGTGTGGGACATTTGATATGCAGACCTCCACAGAGGAGTCCACTCTGAGGTCTTACAGAGGAAAATGTAGGGGGCTTTCAGAGATCTTTGAGGATGAGAACTCTTAGAAACATGAAACATTCGTTATTTGCTCAAATAGCTTTGGAAAAAACATGTTAATATTTGGTAGCACAGCAGGGAGCAGTTTATAGGGAGTGTCTTAAAGCAAAAGTTTTACATTTTTAGAATTTTGCTTATTTACTTTCTGGCGTCTCACGTCTATCTTTTTTATATGAAACTGCAGGGAGCAACCTTAGCTTAGCTTAGCTTAGCTTAGCTTAGCTTAGCACAAAGGTTGTAAAGGGAGGGAAACAGCTACCCCGTGGGAGGTTTGCTATGCTGTACACTCACTTATTCTTTTTTTTTTTTTAAAGATTATTTTTTGGGCATTTTTGCCTTTAATCGATAGGACAGTCAAGTGTGAAAGGGGGAGAGAGAGAGAGGGGGAATGACATGCAGCAAGGGCCACAGGCTGGACTTGAACCCGGGCTGCTGCGGCTGTAACCTTTGTACATGGGGCGCCTGCCACCAATGCCCCCTTATTCACTCACTTCTGCCGGCACACACAGAGTGCGGGGGGTAAATGTTGGCATCACATGGCTAATATTACCTAATAGTTATAAATTAGTGTAACAACAGAAATGAGCCGTTTTGTTGTTGATTTGAGTTTGCGGGACTGTTAACCAGCTGCTGCTGCTGTGTTAGCTCATGCTAACCACACAGACATTGAACTGACTGTTGGGTGGTGAGTGGTTCAAGGGGACGGTCCTTTAGGGCTGCGTTTACCGGCAAGCATACTGAGAGTCAGTAAGCAAGGACCACTTGCGTAGGTGGTCCTTCAATGTGGCCCAGGACACATTAGCTGACACACTGTATGTAATAATACTGTATGGCCATAATATGAGGCCTGGACAATCTTCAAATGTGGTCTGAGAGACTAGATCTCAAGATGCACTGAAGATGCATTTGGTGCATTCACACCTGTACTTAGAGCTGTTTTCTTGTGATCTGATGGATGCATGTTAACAACAGGTGTGAACGTGGCCTGATGAACACATTATAACTCACTTGTTCAATCCATTCAAAAACCAAAGTGTGCAGGGAAAAAAAAGCTGCATGCTGTAAAACCAAAACACATTATTCATAAAGGTTTTTTGGGCTGAATACCTGCAAACACCACTTAGGGTTGAAATAAGATACAGCAAACAAAGGTTTTCAGGTCGGAAAAAAAATTCCATTCAGTATTTTAATTTACAGTTAATACTGTCTTAAGAAGACGCTAGAAATATGATAGTAAAGATGCAAATACAGCATTATTTCATACAGTACAGAGGCTAACATTCTATTTTTACTACCATTACTATGTTTTATTATAATTGTTATTTGATATTTTTTTCACTTTAATGTGTCCCCCTAACTTTTAACTAGTGCAGCTTTAATGTAAAATTCCATATCCTCTCTGAGCTTCTGCAGTAACGGACTATTAGTAGCAGAAGACATTATTAAAGAAGAATATTTTTTGAAAGAACTAACTTCAGCTATTAAATGACTCCTCACCAGTGACATTTGTATTCTAACCTATTTTACTGCACTTGGAGTCATTCATGTATTTATTCATTTGTAAGCAGTTAAACCCTCATCTCAAAGTCACACAGGGGAAAGAGAGGCCTGCTGTCTCTGGAGCTGACAAGATGTTGACTGTAGAAATGAGGATTAAAGCAGAGCTCAGGGCCTGACCTCTGGCTCTGCTAACAAAAGACTCTGACTGTATGCGAGTGTATCTCTCTCTCTCTGCTCTGTATGAAGGTTACACAAGACTGCATTTCCTTTTCCCAAGCAAGAGCCTCACAGGCGTCAGAGGAGGAAGAATCCAACAATACTCCCAGCGGATGGGAGTTTTTCTGCATGTGTATGTGTGTATGTATGTGTGTTTGTGCAGTGTTTATGTGTGATATGTGTATGAGTGTGTACATATGTGTGTGTGTGCGCTTTGGTGTTTGAGGGAGGCAGTTACAGTACGTGAGGATGTGTTGTGTTTACTCTGACAAGCTTAGCCTCGCTGCATATTCACTGTTGCTTGCGTGTGTGCTCTGGGGTGTGTACGTGTTGGAGTTTACTTTGTGTGCCTGTGAGTGTATGTGTGTGTGTGTGTGTGTGTGGGTGTGTAGATGTGTGTGAGAGTGTGTGTAGTCTAATCTGAATCCAGCCTCAGAGGCTTCAGGGCTGGTATTTCCGATGCAGCAGGACAGGAAGCGGCCTGCTCCCTTGAACTGTGTCTGTCCCTCTGAACACTGCAGCACATACTCTGCAAGACCTATCACTTCATCTGTGTGTCTGTGTGTGTGTGTGTGTGTGTGTGTGTGTGCGTATGATACAGAGAGAGAGTATCTTCTGTAGAGTATGACATGGGCCTGAAATCTCTTCCCAGCCAACATATATATCGATCAAAATTAGTAAAAAACAACTAATAAACAATAAGTTAATTATAGATCAATCATTTAAGTCATTTATTAAGTGAAAACAACAAGCGCTTCCTGGTGCTTCCTTTCTTCTGTTTTATGTAATGGGAAACTGCATACACTCAAGTAAAATTGCTTGTGTAAAAATCAGAATTACATAGATAAAAGTAAAAAGGAGGTCAGTTACAATGGACTTTGAGTAAATGTTACTGCATTACCTTTTTTGAAAAAGACAAAGGGCATTGGAGGGAGGGTAAAAAATATATGATACTAATGTTGAGAAACCAATTAAAGCAAAGAACATATTTAGACTACAAAATAAAGTGTCAAAAACACACACACATCACACCACAAAGGCCCATACCAGCACTATATTTCTTCTCTTTAGTAGATAACACTTTGCAGCCTGTGCATACTGATGGGTTGGATCATCAGTGCAACCTTCCTCTGTATAACCTCACCAGAATTAACTAGAAAAGAGGACAAAACTCAAGGCAGCTAAACAAAAGAGATCAGCAATTAAGAAAAAGAGCTACGGGCACCACGCCGAGTGCAACAGGCATTATTAGGCTACAGGAATTAAATAGCCTGACACTTCATATAGAATTAACAGCAGAATAAACCACCGCAAGAAGACAGCACAAAGATGTATGAACAATATAAACTTCATAGCGGCTGTTGCTACACACCCACATATTAAAACAAAAAGAGAGCTGCACAGTTTTTCCACAATGTGTAGTACACACACAGATGCACGTACACACACACAATACTACATTGCCTAGCAATGTTGACCACCACAGTCTAGGATACTGGCATCAAGCACAGCCAATAACCAATCTACTCAGCTTGTTCATCCGAGTGCAAAAAGTCCACACAATTCTCACTGAACTTCCTCAGTGAATGCAGAAGTCGCTGCTGGAGGATCTGCCATCAGTATTTTAGCCTTTAGCATGTTAGCATGACCCAGAGTGCACCTGTTTCACAAGTGTCTTTCATGTGGCTCAAATGCATGCCAGGTGGTGATTGTCTAAGGTAGATACAAGTCTGGGTTTTTTCACCTCTGCCCAGGTACAGATAATGCTAACCTTAAGCCATTATATTGTTATACTGTTGACAGACTGCTAGGAACAGTTTCTCAAAATATAGGGGGACAGGACACTGTTTATTAAAGGGTAGTGGGCTTTATTTCTACAAAGATAATCTCTATTTAAGAGTCAACAAGCGCATAATCAGTTTTTACTGCTACGGTTGGCATTGTTGATGACACAGTGGGTGTGGATTAAAAATAAATAAAAGGGATATCCATGAAACCTGCATTCTATTTCAGTTCAAGACAGTCAGCACCAAATTTCTTGAAAACGATGTGGTGAAAATAGCACTAAGCATCTCTGTTTCTTAGGCTGGCTCTCTCAAGCAAGCAGGCTGATGTTGATATATAAATCTCCAAATTCTGTGGCTGCCAGTGCTACACACATCTGTACTATGGTTTTGAATCAGAATGATGGTATTTTCTTCCCATAAACAAGGATATATGACTCAATTTACCCATCATAGCAAATCTCCTTCTGTCTCTGTGTGTAATTCAAGTAGCAGCATAAATGTTACAGTCATCATTCCTCCTAAAAAAAACCCAAACAAAACAAAACATCACAGCCATGACTTCCTCACAGGAATGGATGTCTTAATTAAATGCTTAAATCCTGGTTCCTGCTTTGTTGAAGTAAACATTGAGTGCTGCAGATCTGGGCTCTAGCAGCCTCCCCTGGTCTTCGCAATCAATTAACTGGGAATCCGATTGTGATGCTCTTTATTAGCACTTGGAATGATCTGAGAGTGTGAAGTAAAGCCTGATTTGTGGTTGTGCGTGCAACACTTTTGATGAATGTTGCTCGACAGAAATGATATATAATCGACAGAAAAAGTGCGGTTTTCCTTTTATGTTGCGGACAGTGTCATACTTTATCCTGCAATGTGATTGGTAGTGTTACTGCTGTCACCACAGAGATAGTAGTTTTCAATCCACACCGACTCTGACCTGCATTTAGCGTCTCTGTCTACAGAAGCTGCTGTCTGTCAGCACCAGCTCCTGCTCAGTGGAGAGCACAGTGACTGACCAAACTGCTGTCAACAGGCTGACTGAGTGGACATTTACTGAACAAAAATATTTTTCATGTCACTGCCACGGGAGGAAATCACAAGTGTTCATATGTATTGATTCGTTGATTTTATTTACCAGCCCACCATAGCGAGTGAGGGGAATTTGCTGCTTGCCGCTTTAAGACAGAATGGGAGCTAATAAATCAATGAATATCGGTTAATAAGTTAGGGATATCTGTGTGACTTTAAACAGCTGTCTGTGTAGATTCCGCTTACAGAAATATGGACGGTGAAAAAATGCACGGGGTCTGTGGTCACCATGGAGATGACTCACACCCGAGCCACACTGTCTGTGTGAACAGTGCTGCTCAGTCATGACTCGGCTGCTGCTCATGTGCAAAACATCTCGAGAACAGGAGTCTTACTTATTTTGTCCATGTGATGAGAAGTTTCAGCAAAAATAGAGAGTAAAAATGGCCTTTTGATAATCATGTTGAAATTATATCAACTTTTTTTTACAGTTTCATATCTATATCAGTCACAGACATAATTTCTTTTAACTCAACCTTTCCTGTTCCCATTTCAAAATAAAAGCCCTCTGACAACATATCTGTTGACAGAATTCCTCCATTTGTTTACGCAAAACTTTTTATTGTGAAATATTGTCACGACTGTGTTGTTGATAATGAAGTGGCTTGCACTGCTCCATAAATGTGGGGAGTATTGGCTTTTAACTGGGGTAATACAGTAGTTACAGCAGTAGGCAGCTCTGCACCAGCAACACTGTCTAAGTGAACACCACATGCATGCAAGCTACAGCAGTCCAGTGAAGTAGCTGTCATGTGCTGCTCACGCAGGCAGTGTGGCCCACGCATAAACCGCTCACCAAAGCACAAATTGAAAACATCGTGTTGCCCTTTAATTTCTGTCAAGCGATATTTTTCAAAAGTGTCAAGCACCCAATCATTAATCAGCCATAATGGGTCATCCACACAGTTCATTTGGAAAGTGTCTTTATGAGAAGTACATCCCCAAAATGGCTAGATACTCTGGCAAGTAAACACAGCAGACTTTTTGGGCCCTCATTTCCTTGGCATGGTTCTGTCATCTTCAAAATCTGCTGTTTGTTTTGGCCAAATGACCTGTATCTGGATTTAGAGGAGCCTGTGGATTTTGGGGAATAAGACTTATGTCTAATTTTTTTGTCCCTCCAGTTTTACTTTGGCTTTTGTCACTGCAAGAAAAAGATTTCTGACATCTTTGAGTGACCTTCATGAAAATGTTACAAAACACTGGCAAGCCCTCCAGCAATAAAAACACGTTTATTTAAATTCACAATTGCCCCAAAGAGTAAAGTACAACTCCCTTAAACTCTCTACAGCTGTAAAAAAAAATAGCAAAAAGGCCTAGAGTACAGATTTCTTTTTAAGAAAGTGGAAAGTGATCTGATGAGGAGCCTTGAATTTAATAGCAGGATGAGCCTGAAAGACAGAAATGTAAGACGTAAAGCTGAGTCAAGGTGGAACAGAGCTGTTGTAAGGAGTAAGCAAAGAAGAGCAAAATGATTTTCTTGCTAGTGTCAGTGACCTTTATATTGGAATCAAAGGTCAGATCATGCAAGTGAAATCATTTAGTTTTTTCCTTAAAAAAAAAAAAGAGGTACAAACTACTTTGAAATCAGTTAGCTGAATGGAGAGGTTATGGCTGCGATTTGTCAAGGTGCTGCTTTTCACCAAAACACCACCAACATTTTTTATTTATTCTGTTTTTTGAAAATATAAACCATTTTAAGAAAGACTTATGGGTCACTTCAAGTTTCCCTGAGAACAATCACAAGCACATCTTGAAGCTCCCCTGAGTGATGCTTTTGATATGTACTTTTAATCAAATGACTTCCTATGTTATAAAAAGTCAGGCGAGCAGCAGTGTGGAGCTCTATTCAGCTTTTATCCACTTTCACATCTATGTTTTGGTTCACACAGCTTAACTGTGTAAAAGGCAACAAGTCAAAGAAACCAGTGGCTGAGAAATATCAGAGGTAGATCAAACATCAGGATATACTGGACTTGTACTCCTCAGGCAGTGAGAAAAAAGACTTTAATGGGATGACTCTGGTGCTTTGCTCTTAATCCATATCACTTATTTGTTGAGCAATCCAAATATGTCTGGTGTTGTGCTCCCTTGGTTGGAGAAACAACTGTGCCAACCAGATGTTGTAACTTTCTAAATGGCGAGCTAGCTATCAAGCTACAGTTGCCACAAAAATGTTGAAAGTGTTAACTGATACCAAACCCTCATGATCAGACGTTTTATTCCCAATAGCACCTTTGGCTTGGTCATGTTTCCCAAAACATGTTTGCTCATGGCAAGTCGAGAGCTCGCTAACCCTCCCGACTCTGCCAGGAGACTCCCGTTTTTCATTGCCCTCTCTTAATTTCCTCCTTGGGTCACTGGGTTCAGTATGTTTAAGCCAAGCCCTACATCTCTAAGAGTCTATTGTTGCCACCCACACAACAATACAGTTACACTGAATGTTCTTTCCTGGCATGCACCTGACACAGAGCAGAGCTGCCTGTGCCTCCTCCTCCTCAGTATATGCAACAACTCATTTGACCAAAAATCGGTACTATTACCAATATATCCACTTTTTTCTGTACCTTATTTTATTGATCATGGAGTCTCTTTTGCAGTGGAATTAACATCATATTATGCATGCATACTCTTATCGTGATGGCCCACCACCAACACCACAGTGGGGACCCCGGATTGGTGAGCAGCTTAAGTCATCATGTCAAGCAAGAATGGGAAAGAATTTCACTTTCAAATTTCAAAAGTTCCCAAACTCTTACTGAGTGTGGTTAAAAGAAAGGGTGATGTTGCAAAGTAATTATCATGATCCTGTACTAACTTTTCTCAAACATGCTGTAGGCATCAAATTCAGAATGAGTGTATTTCTACAAAAAAAAAAAAAAAAAAAAAACAGAAGAAAAACACAATTAAGGTTATTAGTTTGAACATTAAACATCTTGTCTTTGTACTGTATTCAACTGAATATAGGTCAAAAAGGTTTGCAAATCACTGCATTCTGTTTGTATTTACATTTTACAGTGTTCAAACTTTGGAATTGGTGTTGTATGTCTCAACCATAGACTCTATAAATAATGGATGTAGCCACTGTGACATCACCCATTGGATTGTGGACTGGCATTTTGATGTCTTGAGTTTGACATCTTGGCCTTTGCCATCTTGTTTCTTTTGGAACCAAAGGTGACCATAATTTGATTAAAGGTTGGAGCTCTAGAGGAGCGAGAGGTAGATCAGACTCCCCAAAGCCTTTCACTCAAGCAGCCACACCCTTAAATATGCGTAAATTTGGGCCTTAATAAAATGTACACGGTTAAGTAAAAAAAAAAAAAATTCACTCCCCTATAGATATTATGAAGGGGGAAATTAGCTTAAGAAACTGTTTTTTTTTTGTACCAGGCTGTAAACATGTTTATTTCTGCTGTAAAGTTGGACATTTTAACATACAAGTATTTGGGGATATACTCTTTCTTGGAGCCAGCCTCAAGTGGCCATTCAGTGAACTACAGTTTTTGGCACTCATGCATTGGCTTCATTTTTCAACCTCGGAGGCTGCTGCTTGGTCTCAACCTTGTTGCTGAACCAGCAAGTTGCACTGGTTAGTTATTATCTCAGGGAAGACAATATGAACCTTACATTTTGTCATGGACTTAGCACCTGTCTGCCTGTAGCACTGTTCAGGCTAACAGTACAGTTAGCAGAGACTAATAACTATGGTACATATCAAATTAAGAATTGTAAATTGGGAGAAAAAAATTATTAAAAAAAATCCCCAAAAGACACACAAAAAAAGAAGGCATGAAGTTTGAAGCAACAACTGGTTCACTTCACTGATAGATGAGAGCCGTTTGTTACAAAATGCCCATTCAGCTCCATCTCCAATGTTGTTGATATAACAAGCAGAAATGGCTGTTTGGGGATTTAGTTGATGGATTGCTTTCTTCTTGCCATCTTGTTATCTTCTTCTAGAGTTCATCCTTATTTCCATGCTAAAACCCGAACATTACCATACTGTCAGCCATGTTTTCTTTTTGATGAATAGCCAGCTGCAGAGGAGTGTATTAGGACTGGGCAGATGCGAATGTCTGCACCTGTTTGTAAGTGAAGCTCTGACCGAAAGCACCCTGCCTGCTCAGGAAATTTCCTCAGATCATTTAAGATTACAGGAAATTAAGGGAAAGGGCATCACTCAGCAAGAGTAATTTCATGCATTAAAGTTAAAATCAACACCACAGCAATGGTGATTTGTTACATTTTTCTAGGCTGCTTTTACCTTAGAATCCCTCAAATGCGTGAACAAAGCAGTTTATTACAGTATGATTACAAAATGAGCAGCCTTGCAGCATCTCACGCACAGTCCGATGGGCGCCTTATCCCGCTGAGTCACTGGGACGCCCCACAGCTGACCCCTCCGACTGTACTCGTGGACACACACTATAAATAAAGCGTTCTCTGTTGTTTTGTTCTGGGCAGTGGATGGAAACCCGGGGACATTGCCAAGGGTCAGCAGAGCCCCTGGCACCATGTTCAGAGATGTTATTACCAGGCTTTCAGCACTATCATTGTTCCAAAATTCCTCTGGACACCAAGTGTGACAGTTGGCCTGTACTGGTGTAATGTTTGACATCCTCCTCTGAGTCCAAATGAGGACAATGGTGAGGGACAGAAGCTAAACCTGGAGCCACTGTGGCTCATTTCTGTTCTCAGAAAGTGATCATACAACACATTCTCACCCCAAACCTGTCAAATACTGATGTTTGGTCAGGGATCTTACACATCATTTTTGGACCCTCAGGGACGGGTGTTGTCAATTTACTCTTGTAACATAAATTGTGTCTTTTCAAAATAAGCCTCTGTTTTTTGCAGGAAAGTGTATACAGAATGTTTTCAAATTGAACTTAAAACCACCTGTCCTTAATGGACTTTCTTGCTTATTATACTATGGCAGTTGCTTGGAGTGTTGAAAATGGTGTCACCCGCTGTGTGTCATACCGTTGCGAAAGGGTCCCATGGTGCGTTGATATCTAACGCTGAGGGCCACTGACCAAGTGTCAGTATTTGATGCATTGGGAGTGAGACTGGGTTGAAACATAATATCAGAATATCTAAAATACTCACAGTTACTTAAAATTTCACTCCATTTTGAAAAGTCTTCAATTAAGTTAGTTGTTTATGGAAATTTTTGTATTCAGCATTGATGAAAAATGATTTACTAAAACAGATGAAGCAACAAATCCACCTATTAACCACTCTCACTTTAAAAAGCTGTAGCGGTTTCTCTTCATTTTGTAACAATTTTGTTTTTAATCAATTTTTTTTTTAGTCAAATACCACTCCTACACCTTATTCTCCATATGCCCCATTAGAAATAAACCTATTGCTCATATTTCATTAGTAACATTTAAATAACCTTGACAGGTTTAATCAGCCATCAATAATGTCTGCTTCCCATTAAGTTCCAGTTCCAGAGCACTGGTATTGTACATCCTAGCTCAACATGGGGCACATACTGTTATTATTTAAAGTTCCAGTGTGTAGGTTTTCGGGGGATATATTGGCAGAAAGAGAATAATATGGATTACTATTTTTATTCATTTATAATCACCTAAAACTAAGAATCGTTGTATTTTTGTTGTCTCATGAGTCATTTATATCTACATACAAAGCGGGTCCCCTTTATGAGAGTCTGCCATGTTGTTCTACAGTAGCCTAGAATGAACAATAAATTCTGGCAACCACTGCAGTTCTACTACACGCTCGGCACACAGGAGAAGTTTCAGTTGATTGCAATCTGCAATCTCACCACTAAATGCCACTAAATCCTGCACACTTGACCTTTAAATCTGTGTTGTCATTAATGTTATTAGCCATATTATTGGTTACACCTGGGCTACCATTAATCAGATTAGTTACATCCAGGCTTTAATTGTAAATGATATTATTAGTGACACACATGGTGCTGTCAATGTCATTAGTTACATCTGTGCTATCATTACAAATTCAATTAGCCGTGTGATGTTTGAAATTACTGCTTACTAGGAGTCTTTACCAACTGAAATATCCATACTGAAGCACATATAACTTGCTTAGGTGATTATAGATGGATTACATAACTTTTAGTGTATTTCTAAGTGCACTGGTGTACTATAAATAAAAGTTTGTTATTCAGTTCAGAGCAGCGAAAGTTGCGTCCTGTTCCTAAGGTCACAGTGGTCACTGTCAAAGGTCTGTGTGTTCCCGCCAGGAAATCCTACACCAACACGATGCTTCAACACATACGCTGCCCAGAGTCCATCAACACCTTCAACTGGAACACCATGTCCAACAACAAATCTAACTTTCAATGCCACTGCCTGGCATGGTCGTCCAACAGGGTTCACTTCAAAGGCTCAGCTCCGGCCACTGATTAGATAACACTTATCTGGTTTAGGTATCACTATACCTGCTCCAGTCTTGGGAGTTAATTCAAATGCTTTAGGTTTTAGGTGCAGCACCCTGTGGTTCACCATGAGGGATTCGTGACATTTTGAGTGACAGTAAGATGGAGAGAAACAGCAAGAATCAGTAAAACAAATGTCCAAGGTCACATTCAAATGACATCAAGATGCCCCTGAATGGAGCAGGTTTTCATCAGACCATAACAATCACGGATGATCCACTGTGTTGGCAAAAAACAAAGCAATGAAAAATGTAAGAGTTGAGGGAAAGGCACTTAAATGGCAGGAGACAAAATGGGGGAAATGCTGTCATTATCTTCTGATAGTGCCTGCAATCAGCCCTCAGCAGGGGAGAAAAAGTATGGATTCAAGTGCTCCTGAAAACGTCCAGATTAAAAATTAAAAATTAAAAACTTGACTAAATGTACATTTGTAGAATGATGCAAAGGTCTGGTTAAAGTCAAATACAGACACGCATTCACTCTGTCATTCATACATTTCTTACGTCAACAGCCATACACGTAACATAATAACACCCACTCAGCCATACCATTACTGACATGCCTTTAATTCTAACAGCCAACAACACACAAGGCGGTGACATTCAATCAGTCAGTCTGTGTGTGTGTGTGTGTGTCTAAATCTCCCTTGTCAGCCATGACTACTGTTTGACCACAATACAGCACTAAATGTTCTCAACCAGAAAGGACTGAGGGCAGGTGAAGCCTCATTAAGAAGGCAATGATGGTTGAGAGAAAGGAATTCAACCACACACACACACACACACACACACACACACACACACACACACACACACACACACACACACACAAACACACATACACAGGCGAGTTACAAAAGAAAAAGAGACAATTAACAACAAATATCATCATGGGTAGAGGGCAAGGGTCAAGTTGCAAGCAAAGACAAAAAAAAGGGTTTATTAAAGGATGGTTACACATTGTGACTGAGTTTAATGAAAGACTTCTCACTGTAGAGTGACTTTATATTTTTTGTTAGCAGGAAGTTCTGCTTTCCAGTACAGTACAATTAATCTATGTTTACTTGAATTTAATTCAGTTTTACTGAAGGGATGCTTGTCATTATTTTTGTGTCATGGTAGTTTTGTACATTATATCTTTTATTATTTTTTGCAGGCGTCAGGTCATAAACCAACGGACCTGATCGTGGTGCTTTTGGAAGATTTGAAGGATCACCAAAGTTATTAAATTCAGCTGGAGGAGGACATGTATGTTTGTGCCAAATTTTCTGACAATCAATACAATAGTTGTTAAGATATTTATTTCAAAACTACAGATGTCACGCTTAAGGTGGATCAACAAAAGTCAGTAAGAATTATCCTCTGGGGATCATGAATGTCTGCACAAAATTTTGTAATTATCCATCAACAATTGTTAATCAAAGTGGTGAACTGACTCACCAAAACTGCCATGCTGCTACCATGGCTAAAAGTGCACCTACTAACACCTGTAAAGCTCACCTAACTTGTTTGTTTAATGTGCACCCAACAGCAATGTAAAAACAACAAGATTTTAGTACAAAAAGAGCAATTAAGCATTTTTCCCAAAATGCTACTCCTTTAACATACATGAAAGTAGAGTATGTGTTATATCATGCTATAATGTGGAAATTTCCATAACACATCACGTTAACACTTACTGGCATTCAGGTAGTTACTGGTTGTACAGTGTTTCCAGAGAATGGAAACTCCACCTTCATTATATAACCAGAGGCAAAATGGCCGACCTCTGGGATTTCCTCACTCTCCACTGAATGTGTCTGCAGTTGTGTGTATTTTTATTTTATTTTTTAGATAATTGCGCCATGATGTGACTGTGTTGTTATGATCCTGTGTTTCTCTTGTCTTTATGCAGCTGTCTGTAAGTGTGTATTGTATTTGTGAGTGTGTGTCATAGGAAGTCATTATCTGAGAGGAAAATTACCATCAAATTAACAGTAAAAGCCTGTCTGGATGTCTCATTTCCATTTATGGTGACAGGGTGTCTCCTTTGAAATGTGATGACAGAATAACATCAAATATATAAATATCTTGAGAAACAGAGTGAGTAAGCACAGAGACACAGCATCAGCCACACACATAACACCAGACCACCTGCCATAGTCTGTGTAGACTCTTTGAGGGGCTTCAGTGAAGTAGGGGAACATCTTCCATGATCAAGCTGCTCAAGAACTGTAGAGCTGAGTGATTGCTCTCTGTCTATTTATTACTGTTTATATATAAATATTGGTGAGTGCCACTTTGAATTTTTATTTATTAAAGTCCTATATTCGTTGATATGCTGTGACTCGGCCCATCCATTTAATCACGTGTGTTTTTTATGTTAGGGCCCTGACACACCAAGCTGACTGTAGGCCGTCGGTCAATGTCAGGCTGTGTCTGAGCATCTGTTGTTCTAGTTTTTGAAGTGTGTCCGGCACCGTTGGCTCTAGATGGCCCTTGTTGAAAGTGAACTGAAAGTGAAGTGAAATGTCTCTGATTGGCAGTTAAGCTCAGTGCACGAGACATGAAACACAAATGAGGAAAGTAAACAAACTGGCCAAAGTTTGTGTTGCTGTTCAATGGTGCACAGTAAATATCCTTCATTCTTTCAACATCGGGTCATGTTGTTCACGTGCTAACTGGCTAACCAGCATCTTAAATCAGTCCTGTCAGTCATAAGCCCTCCTTCTTTGAACTATTAATACAGACTACTGCTGCCTGCTGGTTTTCAAGTGTAACTTTTTTGGCCGAGACATAGGCGACACAAGGTGATACAACAGTCAGCTTTTGTTGCCACTAGTTCTTTGGTGTCAGTTTGATGTGTCTGGGCCCTAATTTCTTTTAGGGACTTAAAACAGTGCATTGAATTTGTTTGTGTTTCGCTGTGCATGGAGTGGAGCTCTCGGTGCAATTTCCACAGTTTTCTGTAAGCTTCCTATCTCGTTCAAAGACCTTGCTATTCCATGTTTCATGTTTGTATCTATATAATTAAATACTTAAGTGTAGGTGCATTAAAACTGTGCTACGAACAATGTTTGTGTGATGAACTTTGGTGAAGGAGGTGCCACGGTTACCGTTGTGTCACCATTTTGACATCAACAAAATGCAAAACACTCACTGTGTGTTTCTTAGGCTACATTCTTTGAGGCCCCCTGTGATACAACCCTCACCTCTTAGTCATAGTAGCATGACTGCAGAAATTCCCCGCCCAGCAAGCTGCAGTCCACAGGACGACACAGCCCTTTAGAGACACTCCGTTCGGAGCGCTCCGTCCTCAGGAAATCCCTCCGTGATTAACTGACCCTTCCGGAGCGGCTGCTTGATTGCCTGTCTGTCTGCCTATTACCCTATCCGACTGTTTGTGTCTGCAGTAATGCAACTGTCTGCTCGCCTGTCCGAACCATACCACACATCTGATTACCTGTCTGTCTGTCTGTCTGTCTCCCTGCCTTCCTGCCTTTTGACTACATTAATTCAGCCGCAGCCTGCTTTGCTTTAAAGGAACAATAAGTAAGATTTTTACTGCCCAGCAGAACAAAATCCCCATCTGCAGAGGGTTGATAGGGTTTAAGGATCAATAACAGCAACTAAACAAATACTTCTTCAACTGCTGAGCAGTTTCTTCAGTGTATCTGAGGAAACACTCCCTGTCTGGAAACAAAATTACTCAATTCTTCTTTATCTTAAGAGAAGCCAGTGGACTGCAGTGGCCAAGAAGTCTTCAATGAAAGGCGTAAATTTGTTTTCTTGTGGGTGTTAATTCACATATATACTGTAATAATGTAAAATTGTTTTTATAAACAGTTAGTGGATTCTTCATAGCCTTGATTACTGTATTATTGTTGTTTCTGATGTGATAAAAAGTGAGTATTTTAGGCAAATGTGTAGCCTGGGAATCAGACAAATCTGCAGGCTCATGTGTTTTTTACATTGGTAGATAAATCTTGTGTTCCTTTACACAAAAACGTGATGACTCTAATACTGGCTGACACACTTGCACCAGCAACTCTATAGCAAGCATGAACCTAGCTTAAAACAACCAAGATGGTTGTGAATCTATCTGTTGAAGTACTACTCTGAAATTCTGATGTCAAAAATGGCAACACTCCTTCACAGACAAATTGATAATACACCATTACAGCTAATTTCTGCACAGTGTAGTGTGTTTACATTTGTCCGTCACTCAGCACTATGTCACATGTTCCATCACTCTGGTTGGTTGTAGGTTTATCCAACTGTGTCCCGAGGCATTTTGGTCTATGGCTGTTGATAACGTTTCTTGGAAATTGGAGAGGGTACATTTGGAGACCTGGCAGTCAAGAGAGTGGATAAGTATTCCACAGGTCAGACATTTTAAAACCCGCACCAACCCAGCCCATAATGAGAGTCAGCATGTCCCACCACCTCATCTGCAAACATATGCATTAATCAAAGACCTGAACCCGACTCGCAAACCTTAAAGCCAGAGCAGAAAGTTTCTGGTAATGACCATCACTGATAACAACCTAACGGCTATAGGCTATCATCATCATCATTGTACATCACAATATAAAACGTATGTTTTCTGTCAACAAGTACAAACATAGGAAGACAGCAAGTACTCACCCTTCCTTCAAGTGGTTATGTCTTAAGTATGATCTCGAACGCCTATCTGATATCATACATGGTTTGTTTACATGAGATCACAGCTGATAGGTATAGTGGTTTGTTTACATGACATAACATGCTGTAAGTGCCTATCTAAGGGATTCAGTGTGGACAGAGACGTTTGCTTGCTGTTACAGTTTTAGGTCTACTATCTACTATTTACTATTTACTGTTTCTTTTATTTTGATGATGTTGTGGCCTTTGGGCCTTGTTCAAGATCAAGAAACATAGTCATCAGCACCTCATTATAATTCTTTGTGTGTGTTACTTGTAAGTTTTAAATATTCCAGCTAATACCTCCCAGTTATAGTCATTCGCAACAAGAAAATCTTTAGGCAAAGACAGAAAACCCTTTTATTTTAGTGTGTTTAAACAGTGATTCTGACTGTTGGGGAAAAAACTTGAATTCTTTTGAATGTGACCATGCATGTACAGGTACTAAAAATGGAACAAGAACAGCTTTCAATTTACTTTAGGTATGTCTTGGATAGGCGTTTTAAGTGAATTTAGGTGAATTTTACAGGAATGCTAAGAGGTGACCCACCAGTACAAAACCTGAGATGTTTTCTAACAAGAGTAGTAGGAGTTGTAGGTTAACCCGCGCATCACTACAGTGGAGTATTCTGACAAATTGATGAACGTGCGGATAATCTCTCAAACTAAGTCTCTTTGGGACAGTTTGAATCCTGAAATTGTTTGGTAAATTCCAAATTCCAAAACAGCTGATTGAGGTCTACTGGGGTTTGACCCCTCTGGTGCCATGTTCATTTATACATTTAACTTTGTGGGCTGAGATAAGACATGAGCAGTTTCTTTTGTTTTGCCATCCTGTATCTCCTACTTTAAGACTAAGATTCTTTTGCTCCAGCAGTACTCTCAGGCAGAAGCTGATTGTAAAAATATCAAATAACAAAAGATTAATTTATGCTCCACACATTAAATATGGATGATCTAACAAATGAAATGATTTTTTTTTCTCCCAAGCTGCAGCAACAAGATGTCTTCCTGCTCTTGTGATTGAAATGACAACATTAAAGTCTCACACGCAGACCAATATTTCTGGAACAGTGCCTTCTTCCTTCCTTTCTTTCCTCTCACTATCTTCCTCTGTTTCTAAAACTTAATTCCACTTCACATTCAACTCTCAACTTCCAATTACTCTGGTGGGGCCGACTTCTTCGGTGCTGTCCCCTCCTGGGGCCTATAAACCTTTGATGGAAACAATGACTGATAACTCAGGAACAAGAAAAAATTAGGCCGCTTCGTTATTGGTGATTCATAATCCACTTCTGAGGTGTTAATGGGGGGCCGTATTTAAGCTGCCAATGTTTAATATACACTTTCTGCAGTTGCACTAAATCTCCTGCAGTTTTTTCAGTTAGGGGAGGGGTGTTAATGGAAGGAGTGGAGGGGCAGGTCAGACTTGGCCGTCTGCCCAGGACGAGACTTTGCTTTTGGGTTTTCTTAACACTTTGAAGTGACCTGGATATTCAGCGTGTGGATAACTCTTTCACTCTCAATCTCTCTTTTCATCTCTCTCCGTTAGTCTCTCCTCTGGTTTTATTTTTCTCTGTTTTTCAATCTTTCTTCTTTACTCAGTATCACTATCTGTCTGCGTCTGATTTGTCTGACTTTCTTTCTCTTTCAGTTTCTCTGTGTGTGCATCTCTCTTTTTTATCTCTCCCTCCTTTTTTTTTTGTTCACTGGACTGTTAAAGGAATACTCCACCAAAATCCTATCTTTGAATATCAAACGCTCATCTCCAGCAGACTAGAAAGGTGGCTCTCAGTTTGTAGCTTCCTTTTTCCTGATGGCCGGCAGCTGTAGTCAGCTTGGATTCACAGTATGGCTTCCAACAGTGATCCAATTTCACAGCAATAAAAAAAAAAGTCTCAAAACATCCGCAAAAACTTATCGAAACTCTCCTGCAGCATAATCCACTTCTCCTTTGTCTGTCCTTCATTGGTATGTCCCTAACGAGCCAGTTTTCAGGCCTTCCAGTGGTGAAAGTTTTTGTTTTACTACAGGACACGCAATTCTTATATAATCCACGTTACCCTCTCACACAGCACATACTGTACCATGAAGTGTCTCTTCGTGCTGTACTCTATCTCTATGAATCTCAGTGAACATAATGAGGCGCAGTGAGACTGATGAGACCAGGCGAACCAGGCAGCAGCTCGGTGGAACAGTAAAAATACATTCATTTTTATCTTAATTGCCACGGTGAGTCAGTACCTGAGCTTTGGGGCCGTAATCCCTCTGACATTTGCCTTTAATGCCAGACTTAATAACATGGACCCTCGCGCACTGATAATGGATCAATGCAGTTTGCAAATAGCAGACCTTTGAAAAGTTCAAAACTCTTGAAGGGACGTGATAAAACCCAGAAAAATAAACATCATTTAAGAATTTGATTTACAATCCCATTTTCTTTACACAGAACAAGACACGCAGTGGCACTGCTAACGGAATGAAAGAGAGAGAGAAAAAAGAATTTCACACTGCTGAGCTTAAAGTCCTGCTGTTAGAAAATGGAAATATAACAAATTTAGCAGCGTCAGTAGTCCAATCAAAGGACCATTTTGTTGTTTAAAAGTTTTTTCTACAATTTTACAATTAGAAAATATTAATAGTACAGCTGCTGATGGTGTCATTAGAGCAGAGTGTACAGCACTGTGACAGAAATAAAGAGGGAATGGTTTGACATAAAGAAAAAAGAAAGTCTTTCTACATCAAAGCCATTCATCTCTAATATTAGAGCATTACCGTGGCCGTTACAGAGTTATTAGAAGAGAGAATATTATAGCCTTCAGTAGGTGATATTACACTGATGTTATAAGGAGGATGAAACTGGACTGAGACCTGCAGCAAGACTCTGGGGCAAGCTGCTGACAGAGGGAGAGAAATGTATAAGTCGTTGAGAAAAATATATCATAATTAAAAAAAAAAAAAGGCAAGCCATGATGATGATGATGATGATGATGATGATGATGATGATGATAATATGGTGAACAGACTATTCATTTCCCTTTAGGTCTGTATGTATATCAGCCATTCTTGAGAATTGGGAGAAATCATGTCCTTTCAAAAAACTGAAAACAAAAACAACCTTAAAACTGTAACGTATCACCACACTGATTTTGTTTCTGGGGTGAAACATTTTTTTAAAGGATACATATGTATGAAAAAAATGTTTCTGTAAACTTTTTCTGTGCCAGAAAACATTCTCATCTCAGACAAGAATTCACAACTTCAAACAATTAAATAACATGTTAAAAGCCTTCAAAATCTAACATTAACTGTGCCTAATGAAAACATTGGTGTAAAAATGTAATGTATGAAAATATAAATATAATGTATGAAAATGTTGGCCCTTTAAAGATGTGCCCCAGATTTTTGTAACATCTGTCAGATTTCTGCATCAGGTATAATAGGGGTTACAACCTCAGGATTCCTGTCTCACTTCCTGGTTTCCAAAAAACAAGGATGCTGCTCAGGTATTGTAAAGCTTTTTATTTATTTTTTTTTAATTAATGAAATAATTTTGCTATTGGAAGTGTTTCAGCCATAACAGGTCAACTCTGTAGCCCTCCTAAATCAAAACTCAATAAACTTATGGTTTAAAAAGTCTTTTTTTTAATCAGCATTAAGAGAAATTGTGGCAACTTTGAAAAATAAAATGGCTACTCACTACGACTGCTGTGAAATTGATAAATAAACAACTTTTTGTTAATTCAGTAAGGAGTCAACTCTGTCAGATCTTACTTCATCTTACTGACATCCATTTTGTATGATACTAAAAAAAAGCTTCAATCACTGGGAGGTTGGCCCATTACAAGAGTTAATGGTCAAGACTTTGATCATTTTATTTCATTACCAGCCTAATTGAGAAGAAAAAAATTAAAACCTCCCATAAGAAAGATTTTGTCCCGATTCTCAATAATAAGTGATATTCTTAAAAAAATGTCACAGATTTTTTTTAAGTTACTTGCGTATGTGACTTGTGAGCACATTTGTTCATATGACTGGTTCTTACATGAGTCCTGTTGTATGCATCTGTGGGGCCTTACAGACATGTTAAATGATTTCCCTATCTCCTGAATTATACACATTTTTAAAAAATCATTTTAAAAGCTGCATCACAGGGCACCAATAATGAACTCCACAATATCATTGCAATATCTATATTATGGTATTTGGTTAAAGTTATTGTCACATTTGATTTTCTCCATATCGACCAGGACTACTGCATTGTTCATCAACTCGTCAGTCTTCTTCTCCTCTTTTATTTGCACTGCACCTACAAGATATTATCCATTTGGAGACATACTCAATCAGCACATTGCTCTGGTTAAAAGCTTGACAGGTTTGTTTTTTTTTCTTCCCCTTCGACACAGATGATAATTTGACTGTGCAGATTGATAGACCAGAGAGTTCTGAAGGACACCGGTAATTTTCATGCTTTTAACTGTCACCACTACTGTGTAATTTGGCTTTGAAATACCACAAAGCCAAAGTCTGCCATTTGATGTTAATAGACGCCCAGTGAAGTGTGTTGTTAGTCCCTCTTTTTTTTTTTTTTTTTTCACCTGACCTGCCAACTATAGATGAATCAGAAAGTGGAAATAAACAAGATGTCATAACTGCATTGGCACCTCACTTGTAAACTAATGTGAAACACCATACTGTATGTTTTGTTTTACATGTTTAAAATATAAAATGGCATCAAAACAATGTTTATAATTCAAAACCTTTTAATTAAATCTGGTCCACTTGTAACAGATGACTGGACAAAGTCATCTGGACGAATCTATTCAGGGCACCTTATTTAAACTTCCTGCTACTGCTGCTTCCTCTGCAAGCTGCTTTGCAACCCACCTCCACCCCAGCTCCTCATTTTCATGTTGTGTCTGACTTATCAATGTCATTTCTGTTTGTCATTGATGCTTGCTCTGTTCTGTTTCTGCTGGGTCTTTGCTGCTGCTCTCCCTGCCTTAGGCTTTCCATATAGGCGCATGGAAGGGCAGGGAGGTTTGCTCTCTCTACCTCAGGCTTTCCTCATTTTTACACGTGGATGGCAGAGAGGTGTGCTCTTTCGGCTTTAAGGCTTTCCATGTAGGCATGTTGAAGAAGCTTTCTGCATAGGCCCGAGGAAAGGCAGAGAGGCCCCAGAACAGAGCCATACCGTAAAATATAATACTGCAAATGGAAATAAAGTTTTTCTTGACTAAAGTGTCCCTGACTGAACTAAAATTTGTGAAGATTGTGAATCTCCTCCGCATCTCTCTTGCTTGCTGGTAAATTAACCTGGTCTCATTCCGAAGTTGTCAAATAGAAGCGCTTGGGCAGTGACTTCTGTGTTGGACACCAACAAAAAAAGCGGTCCTTTCATGTCAGCATGATTTTTGGCCGGGTGGCGTCAGTGTGTAACAGTGCCTGACGGCATCATGGGAAAACATGGCTGGACAACAACTTAAGTTAGACGGCGAAAAGTCCATGTAGGGCAGGCGGTAGAGGTGGTGGTTGGATCCAACAATCACCGACTTTCACTTGAAAATATTGTGTTTGCTTCCTGCATAAGCCAAACCTTGTTATTTGTTTTCTAAACCTAACCACGTAAATGTGTTGCCTAAACGTAACCATGTGTGTTTGATGTTGAAGGCAAAAAAGTCAATTCACAGTGTTGTACCCTTGTAGTACTTTTTTAAGAGACTATAGGCAAACTGTACATTTCTTATTAAAATGGAAGTGATTTTGAAAAGACACCCAGGCTTTCTTGCATGTCATATCTAGATGTAAAGAATCGATGACCAAGCCACGACATATGACGAGGTCTGAGTGAGAATGTGTTGGGTAAATCTATTGTTCCCTGGCCAACATTCATATGAAGCGGTACATTAATATTATTTTTCCCTAAAGGCTGTGTCATAATTAATTTTAGACTAGTCATTTGAGACTGAATAACTTCCACATTTACAAACGGCCTTCATCTGTCAGAGCAGGCGACCTATTACAACTGACTCATCTCTGCTTTTACAGTCATTGTATATGTGCTCAGTTCAGCTTTGCCACTGCAGTAACGGTAGCGGCACATTAGACACTTTACTTCCAACGTCTTACCTTATGATGTGTGGCTCTTTTCTTTAAAATACACCAGAGTCAACTACGAACATCTTCATTAGGTTTATTTAATTGTCTTACTGAAGGCAGATATAAGCAGTTGTGACAGTGTAGAACAGTAAATCTGCGTTCGGCCGACATGACTAACCACAGGTCCATTAGTGGTAATCAGACGGCAGCAGACATAAACACTGGTGAGTAATCAGTAAATACTCTCTGTCTTCCTGTTTCCAGTCCTTTTCTCTTATTTGTGTTGTTTTTTTCATCTTTCTGTTTTCTGTCTAGAATTGCGGGTCAGACATAATTTTATTAACAATATCCACTGCCACTGCGGAGGTCAGAAACACTTTTTAAACACATCACAATAATTTGGAGCTCAGCAGGTATAAAGGGTAACATTTTCCAATAATTAGTGTGCACATATTAGTTATTCATTACCTCGATTTAATAATTAATGTCCTTAAATTACTTAATCATGGCCTCAAAATTTTTGTCATCCACTCACATAAAATGTTGCAGCAGGAGAAACTGAGGCTCAAGGTTGTTGTGGCGCCGGTCAGTTGTAAACAAGTGATATTGAGCACAGAGCAGCTGTGCTTTCATGTAGAGGTGACTGCCGAGCTACATGTTTTCTCTAAAATTAATTATCATATTAATTTGTTTCTGTTCCCTTGACTTCATCTTTTCAGACAGTTGATTCTCAACATGTCCTTCAAATTAAGTGATGAAATTTGACAGGGCTCGCAGGACAGCATTCCAACACTTGGTTTCTATGTGCAGGCCAGCTTCAGCTGCTGGCTGAGCTTGCCACATTATTAGTTTAATAATTTGTATGCAGAACTATATTGGCCCAGATATAGGATGATAGTTCTGGACATTATGTTTGGAGGAGCAGGGGTTGGATTATCTTCATGGACTAAACATTTACATGTTTGAATCAGCAGATTCTTTTAGAGTGGAGAGCGTGCCAGTGTAACATTGGCTCCTAATGACAGTGTTGCAGTATGAGTTGTTTGTAGCTTTGTAATGTTGATGGTTTCTGGTTTAAAAGAAAATAAATTCCTGATGAGTAAAAACAGACTGAAATCTTCTTCAGACGTCTTTACAGCAGAAGCACACTGCTGACCAAATCATCTGTCAAACTGTCAAGAATTACAGTTGTCACAGATGATGAGGATCCCAAAAAGTCAAAAATACAGTCAGACAAATGCTAATTGCCAGAGAAAATCATCTTGCACTACTATGAGCCTGACAGGTGACTGATAGACAAGCTATACAAATCTGAGAGAGATCTGAGTGAGAAGGCTTCTCTTTGGACTGATAGTAACTCTGGGAATCATTCCCAGCAGGACTAGTCTTAAAGGTTTAACTTTCAAAAACAGCTAATCGAAAAGAGGGGGGGACTCATTTCTTAATCTCTAAAGGGCCATCTTATATTTGGGCCAATACCATACTAATTAATTCTAAGGTATGAATTACCAATCAGTGTACAGTCATAATTAAAACCTTTACTCCTGATACCTGTCAGTTCCCATGTTTCCAACAGCATAACAACTGCTGAACAAGCTAAAAAAAAAAATCACACACGCTTCTGAAATATTATCACTTTATAAACAGGTGTGCACATGCACTTTCAAGTTGAGGTTTATGTCACAGTTTCTAAGGTGGCAAGTGTCTATAGGTCTACACTGGTCAACTATACAATCAAATGTTGGATGGATTTTTACACAGCTTGGTAACACTTTCTATGAAGACCACATCTATAATGCATTTTGAGGGCATTCAGTGAATTATAATGCATTTATAATGCTCTATGAATACACTTATGATCACACATAATGTTTCCTGATGCACTATATCAACAGCCATAAAACATTATAGATGTGGCTTATAACTAGAAAAAAAAAAATAGAGGTTGACTGATGGAACTTATGATGTATTATGAATACCCATACTCACCTATACACACATCAGCAATCAGCTGTAGTAAGAACTCATAGAATGTTATAACAGTTCATGCAGTATTGTAAATTATCATTGTATGTGTTAAGTAAAGTGAGGTACTTATTTATGCATCTATAATAACGCATGCTTCATCATGAGGTTTCATTGTGTGTGTTGCATTTTCATGTGAATAAAGAATCTATGCTGCTTCGTAAGTGATTAATGCCTACCATACATTAAAAAACTTTGAAAATAATTTTAAAAGACTAAAGTCATAGCCAACCTAGTTGGAAAGCTAACTTGCTAACCTTGCAGTAGCGTTGTCTCTTTGTCTGTCTGCTGTTTGGCAGGGTTGGTAATTAGCTCCAGCCACCAGCAAAATGATAGTAAAATATGTGGCTGCTAGATTTGCATCACTTACTAGCCTAAAAAAAACGACGTTAATCTGTTAGGTGGCTAGTAGATTTTGGAATCCACCAGCCTCAGTGCAGGTGGACAAAAAAGTTAATTTCCAAACCTGCTGTTTGGTGCTGGCAGGGCAGGTAATGTGCAATCCAGCTGCCTTCTGGGAGCTGGGAACAGTGGCTATTGAGATCATTCTAAATTTCAATCACCCCCTCTGACTCACAAGTTTAAAAATTGATTACTGGTCAATACTTTTCCTCTTCATAAAGTCTACTTCATATAATGAGCCATTTTCCCAAACATTTTGTATACAGTTCACATCCTGCTGTCACTAGAGACTGAAGCCAGGAGCCCGATTCTCACAACAACCTGCCTCCTTGTATTAGGAGGGTTTGGAGAGAAGGCTTTGACGAAAAGGTCAGGCCACCTTTCGCTATTGAAAATCATTGGCTGCTAAAGATCATGACATTAAAGGTATGAGCCGAGAGGCCATAAGAGAGCAGCAGCCAGGAAGAACAGGTGAGGTCGTAGTGGCAAAGACGGACAGACGGAGAGATGGGAATAGAAAGAACTAGACAGAGAGAGAGTACCCGAGGATAAGAGAGAAAAGGAGGAGAAAGAGAAAGACAGGAGGGCAAGTGGTAGACTTTAAGTGGAAGAAGTATTCAGACTATGACCTTGTACTTCGTGATAACAATGAACAAATGCTTAACTTCAAGTGAAAGTCCTGCATTCAAAATTCATCACAAGTAAAATGCGTCATAATAAGAAATATCCCCCCTCCAGATTGTTACAAATTACTGACTCATCAATATGTAAGCAACATTGTAATGTAGCTTGTCCAGAATGTGCCACGCAGCAAATTACTATACTACTACTAACACTACTACTACTTCAGTAAGGGATAACACCTGTAAGCTGTGGGCTCCATTCTGCAGTGGCAAATCACCCAAGGCCAATCGACCCAATCGCCAAAGTAAATGTTCGCATTGCACCTTTCTACAAACCACTACTACATTACATCTGTACCTTCACTGGTAGAGTTTTTTCTTAAACACAAATGCACGTGGTTACGTTTTGCCAACACACGCATGTGGTTTGGTTTAGGCAACAAAAACATGTGGTTGGGCTTGGGGAAAAAAAGAATAGGATTTGGCTTCACATTCATATGGAAAGCCAACATCGGATATTCAAATGGGAAACGAATGCTAGACGTTGTTGTCTGGCTGCGTTTCCACCAGACACTGCTGGGCGCTGTTACAGAATAATGGCAACTGGCTGCATGTCATGCCAATGTGAAAGGACAGCTTTTTTCATAGGTGTCTGACACAGGAAGTCACTGATCAAGCGCCAGTATTTGATGATTTCGGACAGAGACCAGGTTATATTTCATTTCATTTGAATTTTATGTTGAGACAGCTCTTTAGGCACAAACAACACTTGGCCATGATTAGGAATTGATTGTGTTTTAGCTTAAAATACCCGGCACTGTTGCCAGAAACACCACTAGAACAAGACTGGTTTTAATCAGTATTTGGCAACCACCTTACCTAGGTGCCACACCAACCACCATCACCTCCAATCACCTCCAGATGAAACTCAGCTCTTATACATGTAAACTGAGTTACATCACTTTTGAAACATTGTATGAAACATACAAATGTAATGTATCCCAGGTTTGCGGAAACATACAGTGCCAACATTTTCTTCTGGTGACTTCTGTGCCATTAAGCACAATCACTGAACGTACAGACTTGGTGGGCATTATCTTTCAATACCATGGCTGCTTGCCAACAAAATACCAAATAATTAATCAGATGAATAAGACATGTTCATGGTTGTAAGGTAGACAAGACAGAGACTTTTGCAGTGAAGCTTATGTTGTATGGCGTCTGTGGCACTTGTGTAGCAGGCTGCTGGCTGGTTTCTTGTCAGCGTGACTGTCTGCTTTGCCTCAGACAGAATAGTGATACTACTGCTTTATGCAAAGATTTGATTGGCTAAAGTACCAAAGATAGTGGGTGCCATCATAAAACCAAAATTTTTTAAAATTCATTTATTTATTCATTTATTTTTGTCTTAAAAGACAATACAGTCCTGACGCAGACACACACACACACAAAAAAATTAGCTGGACTTAAAATGGAAAGCTGTTCACATGAAGTGTTAGTGCTCAGTGCAGAGGTACAACAGGACATTGTGTTTTAGAGAGAGTGAGAAAAGAAGAAAAAACAAAGGACAATTTTATCTTAGAGAAAATATATTTGAGAACAAACACAACCTCACAGTAAAAAGTTGAGCCTGTACAAAAACTACAACATGTTTTATTGGAGCACCCAACAGTGTTTACTGTCCTACTTCATGTGTTCAAAAAACAGGTTTGAAAGCACAAACTGTTGAGCAACATTTTGCCATAAAAATCAATTTTCAACCCACAGTGAAATGAGGCCAATGTGCTAAAGGCTGAAGAATTAGGCATACTGTATGTAGGCTAACGCTGCGCTAACAGAGACTCAGTGGAACCAAATGATTAGAGCAGCAGACAAACCCTGCAGAGCACAAAGTGAAGAAGCCATGCTCGTAGACCTGCTTTACAGTGTGTGTGTGTGTGTGTGTGTGTGTGTGTGTGTGTGTGTGTAAAAGTGGGTTGCTTTTAGCACAAACCTGTCAAAGGCTCTCAGATGTGGTCTTAGACCTAGTTTTCTGCATGTAGTTTTCCTACAGTATCTGTATGCCAGTGTGGTATATATATTGTCCTATGGATGTACATAAAGGAATATATCCACCGTTTTTTCCACAGAAAAGGTGGAACTAGGTCACTGAATATCACATCGTTGCTTATTTAAAGTGTAACAGTGAGACACTGTAAAGTTCAACAAGAAAACACTAAATCTCTCAGCCCAGTCATCAGAGGAATTATTGTCTTATCCATAGATTTGTCAGATCATAAACTGATTTTCAAACAGTATTTTATGTCTGTCCTCATGTCCGCTCAACCATACTTTGTGCCCCAACAGAGAAGAGTCACCATTACTACACTTAACTAACTGCAGCCAACATCTATACAAAATATTTTCCTTTTAGATCACGTTGTTCCCTTTTTTCACTGAAAGAGAAATTAATCCTTGACCCTGCAGATCTCCTGCTATTGAGCCTTATCGGAACAAATGTTGTTTCAAAGGCCATTCAAAGCATGTAAAATCAATGTAAACTGACACAAAGGCAAACACTTGCTACATCTGCATGCATGGAGTCACCCAGTGATTGAACATGCTGTGGTTAAGGTCCTGAGTGTTAGTCTGTTTACATGAACCTTTGATTTCTTCGACTGACTGACTCCCACTTTTCCATCAATAAACCATCTACAGAATATTTCTGAATAAATAAACTGACATAAAAAAGTATGAAGAGTTTCACTTGCCAGGTTCCCACAGAGCAGTGCGCGACTCCTATTACAAATGTGATGATCTGAGAGAGTTCTCACCAGGAAAATAACTATATTGGGTTTTTTTCCCTTTCCATGTCTTTTCCTAACTTCAACCAAGTACTTTTTGTTGTCTAAACCTAACCAAGCCATAACCATAGCGGGGGCGGTTGACATGCAAATGGATCAGTAATGTTGCCAGTAATTAAATTTGTCTAGCCCTACTAGCAGGTTGACATTTTTGCCTTTTGTCTCAACAGCTGCTGGATTAATTGTCATGAAACTCCCTGACAAGATGAACTGTAGTAACCTTTATGAGCCATTGTCGAATTTTTAAACTGTTCAAAACTTTGGTTTATGAACGGCATTCCCATTAGCCTCAGCTGTACTTTGTCTTTAATGCTAGTTAGCAAATGTTAGTATGCTAACCTTAGACTGTATGAAATTTAGCAGTTACCGTGTCATCACCCATTGGTTTGTAGACTTCTATTTTAAAGCCTTGAATTCGGCATTTTGGCCATTGCCATCTTGGATTTTTGAAACCAGGATTGACCAATTAAGACAGGAGGGTGGAGCTGTGGACAAGCAGGAGTGGATCTGACTCAGACTGTAGCAACTACAAGCCTTAATAAAATATAAACAACCATGATCAGGGGTTGCTTTTTTTTGGGGGGGGTATGAAGAAAAAAATGTAATATTAATACTGATAAATGTAATGGATCAGTTAAATGTCAATATGACATCATAAATGAAAAACGGGTCGACAATATTCAAAATATCTAACACCAATAGAATTTCACATTGTGTGGATGTTAACATTACGATGTTTTGCAGACGTTGCATTTTTGTCTCCATACTTCATGACTGAATTCCGTTACTCAACGTCAAAATGACACTTGAGACGGATGGAACATGTTGGATTTTAGTCACTTAACACTTAACACTACAACCAACACAATGTCAAAGTCATCTGTCATCATTATTGTATGTCAAATTAAATTGTCATAAGACATTGTCCCTTTTGGTCACCTGACGTCGCAACCTGAATCCAACCAAATATTGAAATCTATCAACTCTCTGGGAGCTAACTGGCTAGTTTTATCAGTTTCATGCTCCTTTTTACTTCTATTTCTTCTACATTTCAGAGGGAAATATTGATCTTTTTACTGACAAACATTGGCTTTAATTATTAGCCCTGGAGGTTGCTGCTTGATGCTAACACGCTAAACAAAGATGGTCAAGATGGAAAACAATAAACTTGTTTACCATCAGCATGTTAGCATTGTCATTGTGAGCATGTTAGCATACTGTAGAATTAAGATTTAAGATTTTTATTTACTAATTTGCCAATACAATATTGTCATATGCACCATTATTAAATGTCAGGAAAAGCAATAGCATCGGTAGAAACCATGGTGCACCTGGTATCACAAGAAATTCTATGGCTAATGATAATTGTTTACAGCTTGGTATGTAATCATGTCCCACTCAGTTAAATTCTGGTTGACTCGAGGTAAATGTAAATATCATGAGACACATGTTTTCATTATGAACCCGCCTTAAAAAAAAGCGTATATGGAAGCATTTTGCAGGCAGAGTTCTGATGATTGCACAAATGTGTCAGCAGCTAATTATGCTTTCTGGGAGAATATAGGATCATGGTGGTGCATAATTACTGTAAACATTCCTGAGCCTAATTACAGTTAACATCCACTGGCACACATTGCTGTTTCAGAGGGCTTGTTAGGGGAGATTTCATTCATTTTTTGCAAACACAGATGCATATTCTCTTGATCATTATGGGTCTAAAGAAGAAAGGGCTCTGGGGAAGTTTTTAGTCTGTAGGTGGCTTTCAGAACAAAAAAGTGCTTTGATTTGTGCTGCAAAATGTAGATTGGGTTAAGCAGTGATGGTAATTAGGCATTTCAGGGAAAGAAAATAAAGTTCATATAATGTGTGACTTTTAAGACAAGTGGGCAAAACCCCCATTTCCCCCTTCACATATTATTTGTCGTCAACTTTTCATGCATGCAGCTACTGTCCCCCTCTGGCTCCTGTGACCGTTTTGTTGGACTCTCTGACTTCTAACTTGGTAAAATCTTTGCAGAGGAAAAATGTTGCAGAAAATACTCAAGTGTGCAGCCTGAAGCAGGTGGAAATAACTGGCAGCACACCGTCAGCAGTTGGTGAAAATGCTGACCAACACAAAGCACTCCATCAACTAAACATTAAAGAATCAATATTGTGAAAAACAAAACTCGACTGTATGAGGGGCTGGAGCATGGGGAGAGAGGGGGAGGGAAACATCACCTTATTCTTCTGTAAGAGCTGCTGTCATGGTAAAATTTATAATATAACTGTATATGCTGGTGTACAGGAAGTTAAAAGCTATACCTGAAAGGGATCAAACAACTGCTGAACGAGAGGAAAGCAGCTACATTCAGTATTTTTCAGAATAATGTATGAAACAACAATGTGAAAAAAGCATGACACTGTAATAAGGGTGGTCCGTAGTGATGAACCTACATAGAATTATCAGCTGAATCTGCATCTCCCCTCAGTATGGAGTTTTATATTGACTTTCAGCTGATTGTTTCTCTCTCTGGCCCACAACTTTACTGCTCTGGTTCACTCTTGCTGCTCTTATAGCACTGTTTCCAGATTAAAAAAAGCAGTAAAAAGTCATTGTACACTACCTGCTCAGCAGCTAACAGCAGACAGACACAGTTAGAGACTAGCAAGTGAAAGTAGCGGAGCATTTAGCAGCTAAAGACACGCATATTTCCCTCAGGAGTGGGTGGAGACCAAAAACAGAGCTAAAAGAGATTTAATATATAGTTTTATCAAAACTTTTCCACTAAAATAGCTTTTTCCCCTGCTGCTGTAAATGTTGAGGCCAAAGAAATCCAAATTTAGGTAGCATTTGTAGCATGGTTTTGTTGTGTGGTTACATGTTGTTTTGTATATTTGTATTTATGTGAATTAATGTGAAACAGTTGATGTCCTGGAACGCAAAACAAATTTCAGATTTTTTCCTGCTAACAAAGTAAAATTGAAATTATGAGCTAATATATGCTGAAACATGCTTAAAGTCCCCGTATTTAAGTAGCCATAGTGTTGCTTTCTTCACAGTATTTACAGTAGTAACATTATTGTGCTCAATGTAAATGTACAAATTAGGCACCACATAAGATTTTTTGTAATTTTACAAAACAACTTTCCTTTGTTTTTCCAAGTTTTTCTACACTGACAGAATGCAGTTCATATATATATATATATATATATATATATATGAACTGTTTATCGTGTTTTGTGTGTAAATTCAATCAATTATTACAGATTAATAAACTGTAGAATTATTGCCAGTAAACTGACCCTTGTGTCTGTACTGTGTGTAAAACCTACAGTATGCTGTACACTGTGTCTGTATTTGTGTGCTTGGGCAGTACTGTAAGTCCAGTTCTCTTTCCGTCCGTTCCTCTCTCTCAATGTCTCACTGTTTGACTCTAATACGACACCTGGTGGCAGGAGACCATCCCTACAGCATGACATCGAGTAAGCATGTGGGTTTGAGAATGTGTTATGTAATAATGTAATCATCTGTGTGTGCTCTGCACTAATGGCTTCAGTGCATAGTAGGTTTATGATGGGAGTTGACCTCTGAGATGAGTCTGCTGCTGGTAGTTGTTTGCAGCCTGTGCAGGGAGAGCAGAGAGCTGCACTTACTCTTGTAAGTCATATGTTAAAAATACTAATTGTTGCACAAATCTTCTTGCATTGTTTTCCCACATTTGTCTTTACTTTATTACCATCAGTGTTTTTGAACAGTGCTTGTTGCAAGGGACATAAAATCCAGGTTTTAATCAGCTCTAACAAACAATCTGGGTATTTTATCAGACATCAATGAGCCTCATCTTTATGCTGAGAGTAAATGCTGCAGAAGCAGTGAGGTGAGAGTTTTCTCATGTATTTATGTAAAGCATCACATCATCATTCCCATGTCAGAATCTAGAAAACAAAGCAGCAGTCACATAGGAACAACTACATTGGAGGAAAAGCTCAGAGACTAATTTATATACCCTGAAATACTCATTAGACCACAATGCAATGCCAACCAAGTTTGGTTTTTAGTGAGCAGGGACTCTCTTTGCTCATGAAACACTACTTTTTAATGGCATTTCAAGACACGTCCAGCCATGTTTGTAGCAAAAAACAAGGGTATTTTAGGACACACCCTAACCCGTACCCTCATCAAATGTTTTTTTGTGCTTTTTGTGCCTAAACCTAACCACACATTAACCACAGCGTTAAAACATAAAACTGAAAATTGAAAATGTGCAATTTCAGCAAATCTGCTGCATATGAAACACGCAAATGTAACAAATCTGTGGTTTGCAGAAATGTACAATGCCAACATTTATCCTGGCGACTGGGTTGGTGATGCAGGGGTCTTAAGTCACCCTTATTACATGATTTTACTAAAGAGATTGATGAATACTAACTTAAGAAAGATTTTATTGCTTTTAATAAGGGTCCTTGATCAGAACTGCGTTTATAGCAATGGTCTATTACTTATAGCAGCAGTCGGCTATTTCTATTTAGGAACAACAGACTGCAGAATGCCGTAATCGACCAGTCAGAACCAATTAAAAACCATGTAATAATTAACTGTAAAATCACTACAGGCTCTTCATTTTCATATAACATTCCAATGTGATTTTGGCTGAGTTTACATTAGTATTAACACTTGCTGTTTGCAGACAAAGAGATGGCTATACCACAAACAAACTAAATCTTGTTTTGAGTGCATTCACTCAGAGGAAAACCTGCAACAGGGCGTGAACAACCTCAGTTATTCTATATATGTTCTAGAAGAGAGTGAAAGTAAATTGAGTCATCTGTCAATTCAGTTGAAACTCTGAGCTTTACTGGTTTCACTGATTCAGCTGTTGTTTCGTCCTCCAGACCTTCAATTGTGTCCCTGTGTGCCCGATGAGCACCCATTCGAATCAAATAGGTCAACTCAAGTTGAACGCTACGGGAGAATAATAGTGACATTTGACAGCCAGCATTTTCCAAAAAGAAAAAAAAAAGCCCACATACTGAAACGACTGCAGGGCTTTTTCTCTAAAAGCCTGAGACAAGAAGATGATTGACAAGTGTCCTCTTTCTCCCTGAGGAACTTTTTCCAGTAATGGACAGAAGAGGTCTGCTGTGTCGGAGGAGTGTGATAAAATGACAGAAAATCAAAGTGTCTAACAAAGGAAATTAAGGCAGAAGCGGAGCATCCATCAAAGTATTCTTATGTGCATTTATGACTTATGATATATTCAAATAAGCAAATGAAGCAGCAAATTTTGATTAAATTAATTAGTCACACTTTATTTTATGAGTCCATCATTTCTGAACAATTTCCGAATAATTTCTTAGGCATGTTCCCTATTTAATTATAAGTAAAAATATAAATAGTGCCGCATGCAAAAAATATGTTTTTTTTCCCTACAGGCAAACACACAATTCAACATATAGAGAGGATTAAGTCTCAAATTATTATGTAAATTATTTTCCACAAAAACACTGGATATTAATAACTAAATTCACTTCTTCTGTCATGTCTTAGGCTTCAATTTTTTTTATTAATAAGATTTCAAGGCTTAAAGAAAGGTTTTTGTGGGCAACACATTCTCACTGCAAGCTCCTCATATATTGATGTTTGGTCATGGACTTTCCACGCCAACATATGACATGCAAGGTACCCTGGGTGCATTGGTTGTTGATAGTCTGGAACACCATGTCAAGTTCTGCCATGTCCATTTTCACAAGAAATTTAACGTTTACATAGTCTCTTTCAAAATAAATGCACTACGTCAGTACAACACCGCAAATTGATGTTTTTTTTCCTTCAACAACTAACACATGGTTAGGTTTATGTAACAAAAGCAAGTGGTTAGGTTTAGGAAAAAAGAACAGGGTTTGGCTCTAGAATCTTACTGTATGCAAACACTGCTCTTGCGCGTGAATGTCGTGTGTTTCTTGGACCCATCCACCACCTCTCCTACCCGCCCCAGTCAATCTTTCGCCTCCTTTAATTTCAGCATTGTCCTGCCGCATTTCCTCCTGACGCCGCTGGGTGTTGTTAAACTATAACAGCAACCGGCTGCATATCATGCCGACGGTAAAGGACGCCTTTTTTTGTTGGTTTCTGATGCCGTAAGTCACTGCCCAAGTGCTGGACTTCGGATTGAGTCCAGGCTCGTGTGGGCCCCAGATTTGACATTACAAGCTACAGCAAAAAAGACAAATATGGTAATAGGTGATAATCCTAAATCCAGACTCCGGACTCTTTAATTTTTCCGGAGCAACACAACAGAATAAATATCAGCAAAGAAGAGCATAAAATCACTAATGAAAGATAAGATATGTTAAACACGTTTTACAACATCGCCCCCAAAAGCAGAGCTGAGAGACAAACTCAACAGGTGGAGCATCGGGAGCAACCCAGTCCAAACTAGGCTTGGGTGGTATCAAGGTGTTGGGATTCACTGGACCACAGATGATTCGTCATTTGTTAAAATCTAAACTGGACATGTGATGGCTTTTCCTCCTGAGATGGAGAGACCTAATGTTCTTTGTTCTTCAAGCAAAGACCATTGGACACCCATCTCAACAGGATGCCCACCTCACACCTCAGTGAAGTCTTCATGCCTGATTGGACAGTACTTTTATGGTGTCATGTGACTGTGATGTCACCAGGCAACTCTGAGAGAAGTCCTGCAGTCTTTGGACAGACTTTTTTTTTTTTTTCTCCTGGGCTCTTGACCTGGCCAGAAGCTCTTTTCCAGCAGTGCTGTCAGAGACCCCTGCCCCTGAACCACTAAAGGGAGGGTAATTGCTCTACAGACCTTTATTCTTTTTCTCCTAAGACTCTTGTGCCCTCGCTCATGGCAGAAGCACAACCTAAAACCAGAGAGGTAGTGTGCCAACACAAGGTTGGCAACTAACCTTCCAACAACAAGAAGATCCAAGTTGAGTTAGCACCCAACGTCAAACTCTGCAAGGACCCCGAGCGACCAGCTTCCTCAGAGCTACAACTTCAGGACAAGGACACAACAAAGACTGCTTTTGGAACCACAGCTCTTTCCAGCCTTCCTCTGCCGGCCAACAAAAGCAGCATGCCTCAAACCAACTCTTTCCTCCATCCATTCAAGGATTGGTAACGTAACAACTGGGCATAGCTTTATTACAGCTGTACAGGCTAAGCAAGACAGTTAACTTGTTGAATGTGATTTAATGCTGTTCACTGAGTATTGTTGTGATTGACTACAGTTAGGTTATTGATTAGTTGGCCTCGCCAAAGCTAAGTGTTTAGTTTGCTTACGCTTTTGACAGACAACGTCTTGCATGCAACTAAACATCCTTGGCACTAATCAAGACCCTTTGCAACACATATCACACTCACATTGACTCAGTTACAAATTTGCTTTCAACAGAGCTACACCCAAATAGGCAGCTCAAAGCTCCCGCTTTTTTTCCTTTGTCACTGTCCTGACCACATGGTCAGACAAACACCTCCCCCGATCTGAAGCCAGCTTTGATTCGGCCATCTTGTAGTTCTCTGTTGTCAGCCATTTTGTTTTGCAGGCCAAACGGCACTTAGATTACCACACCCGCCCTTGTCTTTCTCTCGCGCGCGCGCACGCGCGCGCACGCACGCACGCACGCACGCACGCGCACACACACACACACACACACACACCAAGCTTGTATATAGTTAGTTAGTAAGAATTTGTGTGTTTTGTTTGCTTTGCTTCCTTTGTGAATAAATATAATTTTTGGGATCATACCTGGTGGCTGTTTAATGTTTTACAAGAGTGAATGAATAGTCAACCTCTGCTACGTCAACAACTCCGAAATCCTTCAGGACCATACCATTTACTGGCTATCATTTTTCCCTTTTCAGGAATGGTGCCCCACAAAGTGATTTGATGTTAATTAAGTCACAGTATTAAACATAATTATTATTAATTATTATTAATAATTATTATTTTTGATAGCCAACTTGATACTTTAATTGGAGATTTATTATGAGGTCAGGCCCTTAATAGATCCCCTCTTTTGGTGCTGCCGTATGAGATCTACTAGAGTTCCAACAAATAGTATCACTAGTATTGTAATTAACAACATTTTTGGTGCCTCTGTGTGACGTCCAGTATTGTTCCCAACATATTTTGTGCCGCCCCCCGGGAGGCCTTGTATTATAAATCCCTACAAAGGTAATAAGGTATACCGGGTTATTAAGAAGGTATCACTGATACAATATGATAATTTTTATATCACTCAACCATTTACATTTTTATTAAGCACATTTTAGGGTGGGGCCGCTTGAGTGACATGTTGTCTGCGAGGCGTCACCACATTCTACAAGTCAGACACATCCCTCGCTTTTCCACAGCTCCAAAGTCTTTACCTCTCCTCAAAATGTCGGTCACTACTGGCTCCAAAAAAAAGAGATGGCGGTGACTGAAATGAACTCGAAGCTTTAAAACAAGAGTCCACAAACCCACGTGTGCCATCACGGTAGCTACATCCATTATTTTACACAGTATTTGACTGATGTGGAAATGTATTTATTTGTGGAGCTCTCTTTTTATATACTGTTTTTCTTTTTATTTATCTGTGTTTTTACCGGTACCATGCTCGTAATTTTGTTCTGCATTGCATCACTGATGATTTGCTGAATGACATTACAAGTATCTTGAATCTTGAATCTGTATTCAGGTGATGTTGCGCACACCACGCTCTACTGATGAGACAGGCAGCTGGGCTGAAAAAGATGGTAACTGTGAGTAGTGAGGATAATTTTAGAGTCTGGGATGCTGAGAATATTTTCGACAGGTTACACATGTGGGTCTATAGGTTAATGTTGCTACTCTTCAGTTTACTGCACTCCATGCTACTTTGGTCTAGTAGGAGCTAGTTAGCTAGCCAGTGGCACAGCTCATTTGGCGATTACTGCTAAGTATCCCATCCCGACAGTGTCGCTGTGGAAACATTGCACCCACCCACGTGCTTCACCCTTCCCCTCACCCAGAGCAAGTACTCCATCTTTTGCAGACATTTTTAACCCTGCACGTGCTCCGTATCATACCCACTTGAATTTATTCAACACATCATCTTCGTTCAGCACACTGATGTGTCCGTATCCACCGCAGCAACAAGTGTCATTGGGTCCCCCAGCAAAAAGAGAGCTTATTTCCTATATTTTCATTATTCCATGGGGCAAAAATAAAAACAGAAAGACTTGTTTAAGTAGGCTAATTGCAAATCAGAGGCACACAATGACATGCATGTTACAATGACTTCTCACTTCTTACTAACTCTTACTTTTTCTTTTGTTGTTTTTTTATTCGCACAAATATCATCATTTACTGTATACAGTGGTGAAGTGTCAGGAAGGTATGAAGATATGAGAAAAAGAAATACCTAAGCCTAGCCTGAACTTTCCAAAAAAATGTCCCGGTACATTTCAAACCACTCAACCAAGAGATAAAATGACTGCATGGGACAAACTCATAACCTCAGATCAGCTCTTAAAATAGATGGCCATATTCCATTAGATCTATGATAACCTGTTTATACACACTTATAATAAAACTTCAGTATGATGAGGAATTACAGTTTCCTTGGAATAGAAGTAATAATTTAAAGTGATGAGAACACATCCCACTCTTGGCTGCTGAAACGCCAAAAAGACACAATTTCTCTCCAAAGAACAAATTTAATGCTTTCATCTGTATCTGGCGGACCATGCAAAGTGCAATCAAATCTTTAGTTACACAAAATGTGTTTCCAGCAATATTTCTTTATCCAGAACATTCTCTCGGTTCCATGTAAAGCATTAAAAGTATTTATTGTGATATTGAGGAAATGTTATCACATCTGCTGTCAGATCTAATCTGAAGTTGTTTATTAAAAAAAAAAAACCCTCTTGGACTCAAACCGAGCAGTTGGTGAAAGTCCGAGAGCAGCGCAGAGCTTTGACCCTGATGCTCTGTTAAACAGCTAATGCTTCCCATCCCGGGTGGAAAACGCTTTTGCTGCCATGTTGGCTTCTTTCTAAACTACACACACATACACACACACACACACACTGAAAGCGGCATGAGCTCAGTGTTTTGCTGTGCTGCAGCTCGTCTGTATCATCACACTCGGCTGACTCTGAAATCTGATCAGGGCTGCTGGGACCCTAAATGACTGTGAGAGAGAAGAGGCAGGAATCTGTGTGTGTGTGTGTGCATCAAAGTGTGTGTGTGTGTATGGAGCAGAAAAATGAGTGAGAGAGAAGGACAGAAAGGAGTACATCCAAGCATACAGTATTTTTTTGTTTGTGAGTACAAGCATGTGTTATTAGTGCATGTGCATTGACAGATTGTTCGTCCATGCTCTGTGTGTGTGTGAGTGTGTGTGTCTCGTCCTGTCTTTATAAAGACAGACTTTGAGTTTTAAAGCCTCTGAGTTAGCCTCAAATTTATTTGTCATTTCAACCATAAAACATACAGCTGAATGAATTTCTCTCAGGGTATAAAAAAACAACAAAACATCAGACAAAACATAAAAACATTTTTAGGATATTTTTGAAAGTGGGACATTTTGGAACACGAGAACATTTTTAAAATGCGAAAAAAAGAGGGAGAATGTCTTGTCTGGTCCTAATTTCCTCAAAGGGAAATTTGTGGTAGGCCACGTTCATGTTGTGCCACTCTGCACCATCCAGACAACAATATGATGTCTTTTTTTGAGTTGTTATTGTAATGCTTGAAAATACTATGCAGGATCTTCCTAAAAAACAATGCATAGACTCATATAAAAGTAATCCCCTCTCAATCGTCATTTATGGCCCACTAGAAGTGTGTGGAGGTGTACTTGTCCCTGGATTTTCTTATTGTCTGTGTTTGGGATGTTTATGGGCGTGTAGCCCCACAGCACTCAGGTGAGGTTGGGGCTTAATAAAAAGGTAGGAACCAGGTGCCAGAAATTGCCAGTATTTTCAAGCAGTAACTGGCAATCCTGCGTTTAACTGTGATTGGCTCAGCTGTTTCTGAGTGATGAGACCACTGATGTGACTGGATGTGAGTGTGTCGATGCATAGCGCCCCCCTTGGTGGTTAGGGTTAGGGTTAGGGGGTTCAGTTCAGGTTTAGGTCGGGGGGAAATACATGTTAACAGGAAAACAGTCAAACAGTGTTTGCAGTGTTGATGTACAATGTAAAAATACATTTCAAACAAATTACAGTTAAAAGGTGCGCATTCAAATTACTTAGGAAAAGTACTCAAGCCTTATTTGCAAAATCTTCTGCCGCCTGCTGTTTGTCAGCCGGAAGAGTCCTGTATTTGTAATTCCTACATCTGGGCCAGATTTGGTAAAAGTCCTATGGCTATGTAGGGTGCAGTTCCTTGAATGGCCACTGGAGGCTGGCTCTAGAAGTGTGTCAATCTTCATAGACCCCCATGTTAAAATGCCCAACTTTACAGCAGTAGGAAACAGGCAGCCTGGTAAAAAAAAATGGTCTGGTTTCTACAGCTGATTTTAATATTCATGACAACTGTACACGGATTAATTCTTATATAACTCACCCATTTACATTCCATTAAGGCTTGAGGTTACGCATATTTAAGGGCAGGGCTGCTTGAGCGTCAGGCTGTCTGCGGGGCATTGCTACAGTCTATAAGTTAGATCCATTCAGCGCTTATCCACAGCGCCACCCTCCAGTATGAATATGGTTAATTCTGGTCTCAAAAATCCAAGAATCCACGGCTAAAATGCCAAATTCAAGGCTTCAAGACAGCAGACCACAAACCAGTTGGTGATGACACCGTAACTACTAAATTTGACAATAGCTCATAAAGGTTACTACAGTTCATCCTGTCAGGGAGTTTCATGACAATTAATCCGGCGGTTGTTGAGACCAAAGCCAAAAATGTCAACCTGCTAGTAGGGCTAGACAAATCTCTTTAGTCGCATTGTTACTGATCTGTTTGCATGTCAACAAAAAGTTCTCCGACCTAAACAACAAAATAATAATTTGCCCCCGCTATGGTTATGGCTTGGTTAGGCTTAGACAACAAAAAGTTCCTGGTTATGGTTAGGAAAAACATGGAAAGTTAAAAACCCAATGCAGTCATTTATCTGGTGAGAACTCTCTCAGATCATCACATTTGTAATAGGACTCGCACACTGCTCTGTGGGAACCTGACAAGTGAAACTCTTCATACTTTTTTATGTCAATTTGTTTATTCATAAATATTCTGTTAGCTGGTTTATTGATGGAAATGGGGGAGTCAGTCGGTCGTAAGAAATCAAAGGTTCATGTAAACAGACTAACACTCAGGACCTTAACCACAGCATGTTCAATCACTGGGTGACTCCATGCATGCAGATGTAGCAAGTGTTTGCCTTTGTGTCAGTTTACATTGATTTTACATGCTTTGAATGACCTTTGAAACAACATTTGTTCTGATGAGGCTCAATAGCAAGAGATCTGCAGGGTCAGGGGTTAATTTCCCTTTCTGTGAGAGAAGGGAACAACGTGATCTACAGGAAAATATTTTGAATAGATGTTGGTTGCAGTTAGCTAAATGTATTAATAGTGACTCTTCTCTGTTTGGGCACAAAGTATGGTTGAGCGGACATGAGGACAGACATAAAATACTGTTTGAAAATCAGTTTATGATCTGACAAATCTATGGGTAAGACAATAAATCCTCTGATGACTGGGCTGAGAGATTTCGTGCTGTCTTGTTGAACTGTCTTGCTGTTACACTTTACATAACAATGTGATATTCAGGTTTTTTTGTTTGAATCCCATCCTCAAAACATGAAAAAATAAAAGTCTTAGTCTAACAACATAAAATTTGTCAGTTTTGTTTTGTGAAATTCTAATGTCATCAGACATTTTGTATACTGTCAACCCATTTTTCATTCCAACCCCAAATTTATCAGCTGTCTGATGTAAGAGTCCAGCTTCTCTCTGATGTCAGCTGGGTAAGTGCAGGTAATTAGTTAATTTGATAATTTCCGAAGTAGAATACCTGTCTACATTTACTTTCCATTATTTTTAATGTGTCTACTTTTAATATTAACACAATGTCAGATAATGGATCCATTATCCATTAGATTCTGATCCATTATATTTACCAGTATTAATATGACACTAACACATCCATGGCTACAATGAGCTGGACACATGAAACTTAAATGCTTCATGCTTCACATCAAATTGGCCTGATGGTGGATCTTTTGCAAAAAAAAGTGACAACTTCGAACAGGTGGACCCTCACACTTCAAGTCCAATTTTAAAACTACTTTTCATAATATCAAAAAATAGTAATGTGACACCAACTTTTTTAATTTGGACTCTATCAACATGATATTTGGTATACAGCATTGGAGAATGGAAGTGCACAATTCTAAAACAAATGAGACAAACTGGTCAAAAAACACGGCCACAGTCAATCCAAAAGTCCCTTAAAACAATGGGGCTTAGCAGGAAACAGGCCAAAACGTAAGCTGTGTTACAACAATTCTGTTAAAACTCAGTGGAGACATTCTGCACTAAGTCTTAAACAATCACATCAAGTTTTATTAACTACTGATAAAGCAGGGTGAAATGGCAGGCCTTTATTGATAAAAAAAATGTAAGGAAGAAGTGGAATTACTTTGGGACCTGTAGATAAAAGCATCAAGAGTAGTAGAATTTTAAAGTGGTGCAGATTGAAGGTTTACACATCTTTTTTAATTCACTGCAACTTGTAAAAATTAAAGAAAGCTTTAAATTTGATTATAATCACCATCTAGGGAATTTGATTTTTAAAGTACAGCCATGTTCAGGGTCCCCCAATTTTGTCACCATATGGGGGCTTTTATTTTGAAATTCAAGTCTTGTTTTGGGCCTCTGGTAAATTTGTGGTACAACAATGAGGGGAACTGCAATCAGGAGATAATTATCTGTGGGTTCATCATTACAAGCAGCCCATTACACATAGAGGTAGTAATTTCAACCATTGCCAATACAGAACTACTCTCAATAGCAGCTTTTAAGATTTGACTTTGTTAGTTATGGAGATTATTGTGTAATTCTGTGTTGTGTTTTCTGACATAATAAGAGTTTTGTTTTTTCCTATAAATATCTGACTATAGAGAAGGGAATCTGTGTGTGTGTGTGTGTGTGTGTGTGTGAAGCTGGCAAAATCTCATCCATGTCCTGCTGTGTGTGATTTATGAGATGAGCCATGCAAAGAGATGAACACAACAGAACCCTGCTGCCCACAGACACAAACACAAACAAACACAAGCACGCGCACACTGCATCTAGATACACAGCCACACACACACATGATCACATCTTTATCATTTCATTGTTACAGGATGTGGGATCACTTGTGTGTCTGTGTGTTTCTGTTTTGTTTACAGTCCAGATATAGAGCCACATACACTTTTTTTTATTTTGACACCTGTGTGTTCATGCATTTACAATGTGTGTGTGTTGTGTTGTGATGTGTTGTGTGTATGTGTTGTCACTGTGGCTTGTAGTTGCAGTGATGTCTCAGCACTAACAAGGTGCCTGACAGGACAGAGAGAAAGAAAAGTGAAGAGAAACAGGGAGAGTGAGCGCGTGTGGAGGGAAGAGTCAACTGAAGCTTATTTTGTGTTTCTCCCTCGAAACAGTATAAGGTGGATGTTATTAAAGTGCAGAAGTGTAAACACACACACACACACACACACGCACCTCTTATTTATTCATTTAAAATGTTGTTGTTATTGGACGACTGTAGCAGGCAAGCAAAGGGCTCTATCACGCAGGCCAGCAGGAACATACTAACACCACGTTCCCCAAACACTTTCTATCTTCTTTGAATTACACCAATTCATTTCAGAATAACTGAAGAGGGAAAAAATGAGTGTGTCTAGCACTGAGAGTAGCTGCCCCCCATCCCCTGCCTCGTTTCCACTTATGCATGTGACTGGTATCTGTAGATTTGAAAATAGAGATAGAAAACTGATAGAAACTACCTGTAGCCATGGGGAGAGGCTAATTTTGGCCATTTTTCCACCATTCAGTAGTTTGGAATATGCGATGGGAGCATTACTGGGACAAATACAGTACCAATACTACATGGCAACAAATAAATGAATGTACTGGCCTGCCAGGTATGTGGCATGTTTTGTGAAATATTTAAATAAAAAGTCTGCTGAACAAGTCATAATGACGATCTGACTGTATATACTGTATAAGCATATTATAGCACTATAACATTAGTCAGATTCGCAATGTGTTAAAACCAGATAAACAACTTATTTTTAATTATACAAATTCACTTGACAATCAACACAGGCAACTGAATTTAAGAAAATAGCCCGTTAGCCAGGTAGCAGCCTGTTAGCTAAGCTAGCACACTGTCATACATTCTCTCTGAAATCCATCAAAAAAGTTCAATTTTTTTTTTAACATACACGAGTCAAATTCCAGACCGAAATATTACAGAGGGGAGGAGTTTTGCAGGCACATCATATATCATGGAGATTCCCATAGGAATGAATGGATTTCCCGATGCCTCATCTCCATACACATATGTAAATGGAACCGAGGCGTTAAAGTCCAGTGTGTAAGATTTAGGGGGTTATACTGGTAGAAATGGCATACAATACGTATATTTTCATTAGTGTGTAAGTATAAGAATCTTTGTGATTTCATTACCTTAGGGAGCAGGTCCTTGTCTATGACTGCTATGTCACATCGCCGTGTTATACAGCAGCCCAGAATGGAAAAACCAAACACTGGTTCCAGATGGGGCCGTTTACATTTTTGCATCTGCCACTGCAATTAGCAGCTACTCTGCAACAAGTAGCATCAGTAAACAAACAAACAAATACTTTTTTTTTTAACGTAATAATAATAATTATTATAATAATTCAGTGTTTTTAGCGGTTTACATCATCTGGTCCATTTGTATCGAAGAAGAGGACACCTCTACAGACAATTTGGCTCTTGGTAAAACCCTCCCAAATGTCCCGATCAATTAAGCTATTTGAGAAAATTGATAAGCACCCATCTGTAGTTGCTGGGCAAGCGGGACATCCAAGACATGCTGAACAGGGTAGGACAAACAGTAATTTGTAATGTGAAACTGCATTATTCAGTATTTTTACTGGTTTAAATCATCAGTTTTATTTATTTTGGAGAGGGAGAGACCACTGCAGATAATTCGCCTCCAGGTAAAAACTGCCTAAACAAAGGCAATGTAAGGATTTCTAACTAGGAGAGGTTTCAGTTGGTTGCAGTCCTCGTGGCCAGACTCCATGAAATCCCCCTAAATCTTACAAACTGGACCTTAAAGGGGAACTATTATGCTTTTCCTCTTTTCTGACCTATAAATGTTAGTTGACATTTTCAAAAGGGAAATTCTCTCAACTTCCACACCGGCAAAATAAGGGGGGGGGGGGGGGGGGGGGGATTGAGTATAATAGGCCATAAATACTATTATTTAGTAATAATAGTATTACTAAGCCATAAAAACTTTGGCCCCCTTTACACCTTGCATTAGCATACGTTTTTTTGCGATCAGATTGCAATTGGATAGCGCTTGACCACATACATTTATACCTGGTATTAATATGCGTCTCTGGTGTCCCATCCAGATCCATTTGCTATCAGATAACGCTCCATCCCGCTGACATTACATCCTAGCGGCACACTACAATGTCATATCATGTGCACCACAATAACAATAACAACAAGATGTTAGCCACCCATGAAGTTGTGTTCTTGTATGGACACTTTTGTCAGACCAAATGGAGCGCAGACACTTCTTCTCACCGTGGCTCCGTCCATGGCTAGCATCCGTGTTTTCTTTACCGTGGTGAAGACAGTTTGACGTTGGATATTCAACAGATATTCACATATTCATTTTGGGTTCAACACTGATTTCCACCTCCATGTGATACAATGAGCAACATAGGGTAGGGCTATTAACCCCCCCCCTGCCCACACATGCACACAAACACTCACAAAAACACACTTTTTATTTTATAAGATTTTTTTAAACAAACTCCAACAAACCATTCTACATTGGTGTGTGGTGTCTGGGTCCAGTAATGTGAAAGCTATTGAAGAAAACAGACTTTTCTGGAGGGATACCAATAGAGTTTGTTTAAAAAATTCTTATAAAATAAAAAGTGTGTTTTTGTCAGTGTTAGTGTGATTGGATAACAATACGTCCTCAGTATGTTTCGAGTGTATTTAATGCAAGGTGTAAAGGGGGCCTTTGAGAATTTGAGAACAACTGTCCCAAAAGTTCCCAAAATCACGATCTTTCCATAAACCTAACCAAGTTGTTTTTATGCCTAAACCTAACCAGACTCTAAATATTGTGTCACATCAAGATTTTTTAACAGTGATCTACAAACAACATTTTTTTTAATCTACATCTAATAGCTAATCTACAATCTATTATTTTGTCATTCTGATTCTTTTAAAAGTGTAACTATGTTGGTCTAACCTGTGCAACATCTTCTGCACATCTGTTCATTCTAAGAGAGAAATCCTTCCTCAATGACACTTTTTGGGGCTTTTTTTTTTTTTTTTTAAGAAGTTTATCCTTATCCTAATTGAGGGTGTAAAGACAGAATGTGTTGTATGCTGTACAGATTATAAAGTCCCTTGAGGCAAACTTGTGATTTGAGATATTGAGCTATATAAATAAAATTGACTTGACTTTCCCTCAGGAAAAATTATACAGATCCTAGATCTCTTGCCTCTAATTTGCTGCTCTGTGATATGAGTCCTAAAATATTTAAACAGTTTCAACTTTTGTCATCTCGTGATGCAAAATCACATTCTTTTAAACAGTTGAGAGTAAACTGCATTTCCATGTCTCTGTGTTAACAGGCTATGGCATGGAAAATCTAAATGCAGACAAACAAAATTGGAGGAACCCTCAAGAGAATATGAGCAGAGAGTTGGTAGAAATCCAAGAACAGTCCCTCCCTCCTCTCTGCTAATTGGGGCAGTTTGAAAGGTTTCCTGGTTTCCTTCCCCTCTTTTTTTTCTCCATCTGACCTCACACCTGTTTTTGTAGTTACCAAGCTCTCTTTCAACTTGGCCTGCTGCTGTTTATTTGCCCTGTGGTGCTCGTAGCTTATCGTCCATTATATCTGCGGCACGTATTCCCGGACTGTCGCATCTCTGCCTTATCTGACCCGTCACAGCTCCTAAGCTGCTGCTCAGACTACATCTCTCCCTCCTGCTCTCCCTTAAAACCCTCCCTGCTTTTTACTCTTGTCTCTTTCACATCTATTCTCCCTTCTTTCCCTCCTTTGCTCTTATCTCTTCCTCTCCACCTTGTGCTTCTTCTATGATCTTTCTCCCCTCTATTCTCTCTCTATCTTTTACCCGACGATTCCTGTGTTAGGACCACCCATGTTTCTTTTCTATCCTCCTCTCCACGTGATAAGGAGCCCAGGTGGCATGATGGATTTCAGCCGGGCCAGGAACAGTTTGCTCCCGGGCTACAGCGGCTCTGGATTGTGCTGGATAAGCAGGTCAGATGGAGTTGGCGTGCGCAAAGAGAAAACAGCTGACAAGAAGCAATAAGAGGAGCAAAAGCTTGGCCACCCAGAGATAAATGCATCTCTTTTTTTAACAGTGGGGTGGGACGGAGGAAAATAAGCCATTTCCATGTGAAAAGCTCAGAGGAAAGAAAGAGGAAAGTAGGGGAGATCTAAATCAGAGTCACTTTATCCGACAAGTATGATAAATGTGCAGGAATATGCCTTGGAGGCACTGGTGCAGAGAGGTTGGCACCTCGCAGAGTTTCCCTGCACATGCTTATGAAGGAGAAAAAATCTGATCCATAAAGAGCAACAGACGAGCTTACAGGTTTAAAGCAGGGTTAGGGAGCGTGGAAAGGTGCATGCAATCAATAAAATGTCAGGAAAACTGCAGGGAGAGACACAGAGGAGGCAGGAAATTAGAGGTTAAAGTGGAAAGACCTTCGTCTCACTGGGCTGTTGCTTGATTTATTTACAGGCTCATAGTAAAGTTACTACCACCCCTTTTCAGGCAAATTAGCCCTTGGTAACACTTTCTACGAGGACCACATCTATAATGAGGTATGAGGGCATTTATGGTGAATTATAATGCATTTATAATGTTTTATTACCACACTCATAAACACATACACCACTTACTGATGAGCTATACTCACCTATACACACTTCTATAATCAGCTGTAGTAAGGACTTATAGTATGGTATAACAATAAGTTACCATTACCAAGTGAAGTTTATATTGATGCATCTATAATAATGCATGCTTCATCATAATGTTTCATTGTTAGTGTTAAGTAAAGTGTGTTGCATTTTCATGTATTTAAAAGAATCTATGAGGCATCACAAGTGATTAATGCCTATCATACACTAGAATACTTTGAAAATACTTTTATAACACTAAAGTCTGACCCTCTCACATCTAAAGGCAATGTTTCATGAGACAGAGAGTTTTTAAATCACAGAATAATATCTTGCAGACTGGGGATCTTGCAGAATCACTATTTGCAAGATTGGTAACTTCAGAAAAGGAAAAAAAAAAAGTTGCAGCCCATAAAATCCCCAGTGAGTATGCTATATGCGTTACAGCTAGCAAGCTAGCTAACCACCATTCCCATCCCAAACAAGGTTAGCCTACTTGTAAGATAATGTTAGCTACGTGACTATTTGATATTAGCCTACAAGCAAACCATACAGTTCAGCTGAAGATTTGTAGCTACACTCATATAAATGGTTACATCATATGATTTCTTTAGCTAGTAATCTTTAGTTGAAATATATGGTTAGCTTGTTAGTAACATCCGAGTAGCTAAAGTTAGCTTGCAGATAGTCTCTACAGTGGTTAGCTAGCATATAGCATACTTAAAGGGGATTTTGGGGTCTGCAGCAAATTTTGTCACTTTTTCCCTTCTCTTCTCTGTTGTGGCACAAATGTGAGGACATGTTAAAGAAGCCCTTCTGTTCGCTCCATAGCTCAATTTTCTCCTTTTCCACACTCCAAGAGAAACGACACAGTCGCTTCAGTGACATTAACCAGTTGGTGCTATGTCGAGTGAATGTGAGTATGCTATATGCTATAGCTAGCTATCTAACCACTGTAGGGGCTACTTGCAAGCTAATATTAACTACTGGAATGTTTGCTAGTAGTCTACGAGCTAACTGTATGTTTCCACAGAAGCCTGCAAACTTTACAAGTCACATCCTATAACCATTTACAGTATATGAGTTAAGCTAGAAATAATCGGCTGAAATGTACGGTTAGCTCGTGGGCTATTGCAAACATTCCAGTAGCTAACAGTAACATTAGCTTACATTAGCATTCATATAATAGCTGTTATAATAGTCCATGCAGTTGTAATGTTATGTTTTCTTTATCTGTATAGTTTTATTGATATAATATCAATGTCTGGGGTAAATTTCATGTGAACAGCTGCATTGGAAATATGTTGAATAAAAAAATGCTTACCAAAACACAGCAAGAAAAGAAGGGGACTGCGTCCTGCAGTTACTGTAACTTTCTGAATCTGATATTCACATTTTAGGAGGTATGAGGTAAACAAGGTTTGAACTTCTCGCTCTAGTTCTTATTTTTATTCTTTATGCAACCATTTGTGTCACTTTTTCACTCACATGCCTATCAGCCAATATGTTGTTACTCTTAAATACAGACATACTGTAGGTATCAGCCTTGAAAATCCAGTATTGATTAGGGGAGAGCATTAACCAAACAGGCAATCTGTGATAATAAACAGCGTATCCTTGATAAGGTTGCCTCAGATAAACAGCCAATCTTTACGTACAACACTGAGTTTATAGTACCATAAGTATGGGATGTTTAAAAAAAAAACAAAAACAGAACTTTCATTAAATAGAGCAGCAGTTTCAACTGATTTTATGTCAGCTCACGCCCCCTCACACAGTAAACAAGGTCCACTCAGATCAGTACAGTCCAAGTAAACTAATGATGGAGAGTGAAGAGAAGAGTAGGTGCAAGTGTGCTTCTAATTATATACACAAAAATAACAAGGTCAGTGTTTCCATCAGCGTTAACAAAACACATAACCCTTAACCCTAACCCACATTTGTTTTAGAAAATGCCAACTGGTGTCATATTGAAGACCCCCCTCCCACACCTCACCCTGCTGGCTGTGGATCACAAAATCCACCCACTGATATCTCTTCTCCTCTCCTTTGTCATTTCTCCTCTCCCTTTCCGCTTTCATCACAATCACACAGACAAAAACAACTGCAGGCAGTAAACTGTCTGCTCACATCTGAAATTGTGTTTCACTGTTAGTTGTTGGATTTTTTAAGGACTCCAAATGAATTCCAGACACTTTGAATGGCTGCCAAAGTGCACTGACGCCGCACAGGTGGCATAAAGTGGACTCTTGAATTTATTAGGACAGAGAGAACAAATGATTCATCTTCTACTGTAACCTTCAGTCTGGCAGCAGAATTAACCAATAAAGAAAAAAATCTATAAAACATATTTACTCTTTGTGTAAACAAATTAAGACCCTAGACTGAAGAATTACATCATATCACAATTATAAAAATATGAAATAAAAAAATAGAGCAGTGAGGTTAGCTCCGAAATAAACAAATCCATGTATTTAAATATCAATATAGGTAATCTGAGCCCCTGTTCTCCACAATGCTAACAGTGGTTACTGTGTCAACTGCATGTCTGAATTTAAGACCACCAAAACTGTCAAGAGATAAAAATCTTACAACCCACCAAAGGATCGGAGGAACATAAAATAAAAAGCTATTTTTTAAGAGACAGATGAACGTAATTATGATGCAGACTCCTCAAAGAACAGCTGCTCTTAGATGATGTATCGGCACTTAAAGGTACCCTGTGGTATTTTTTTGTAAACAAAGAAAGTTTTATTTACATCCTTTCTTTCTTACCACAATTTATTGAGTGCATTCTCATAACCTGACAAACATGTTGAGTGCAATTCTGTTCTCATACAAAATTTGCAAAGCTGATTTTTAAATATTTTTTAAACCTGCATTGGAAACATAAATGTTTGCCTGCTGGTAGTCCTCCTTGTCCCTGCCTTTTCTTGTGCATTGCTGCATTCATACCATAAAACTGGCGGTAGGGAGGTGTATCATGTTACCACTGTACTTGTGCATGGGCACAAAAAAAAAAAGAAAAAAGAAAGAACCCATTTATTAAAATAGTGCTTCACAGCACTACTAATGGTCAAAATGTTCATGCTGGTGATGCACCGACAACCCGTGGGTCCCGCTGGTTGGGCGGTTGGGGTTGGCTTCTTACAAAAATGTCACAGATTTCTGGCAGGCAGGTCATTAAATGACAAAGCTGCGTTCTGAGTGTGTTACTGATTTACAGAAACACTGTGCAATAGTCCACGTTCCACCTTCTCTTCCCCCCTCTCTCAATTCAATTCAATTCAATTCAACAGGCTTTATTGCCATGACATTTAACGTGTTGCTAAAGCACAGATACAGTTAAAAGACAGTGAATGAAAAAGCTACCTTAAACACACACCAGGCAGCTTTATCATCAGCATTGCTGTGTAAAGGGTTTCTGTTATCCAATTTCTGACTAGGAAAATCTGTTGAAGGTCGACATGTTTACATCTCTCGGATCATATTGTTGAATAAAAATATTTCCATCTGAGAATATTTAGGCCCAACACCGTGTCCTCACAGCAAGCCAGCATCTCTCTGTCCACACTGACTCTGGTTCATATGCACTTCTATTACATCTTGTAAACAAATCAGTGTACCCATTAGCTGTGCGCGCATGTAAACAAACCACGTAGGATATCAGCTGTGGGCTCATCATACTTGAGATGTAACCACTTAAAGAATAAGTGAGTAGGTACTTGCTGTCCTCCTACAATTGTACTTTTTAAACAGAAAGCACACGTTTCATATTTTGAAATGTAGCCTACAGTTATTAGCGATGGTCATTACCAGAACCTTCAGCTCCACTTTGCCAGTTTGCATGTCAGGTTTGGGTGATTGATGAATGCACACGTTTGCGGGTCAGGCGGGTTAGATTGGCTCTCATAATGGGCCAGGTTGGTGCAGGTTATAAAAAACCCAGACCTGCGCATCACTACTTTATGCTGCACTTTTAATCTGTCTCTTTGGAACATTTTCTAACAGGAATTACTCCAGCTTTATATTGGAAATTACAAAAATGCAATGGGTTCTTACTTCAGACTATTCTGGCCTGGCAGTTAACTGTACTAAACGTTCTCCCTCTCACAAATGAAAAGCTGAATTCATAAGCAATAAAACACATCCTTGCTAATTTAATGCACTCAGGGGTTTGACTGCTACAGCCTTATTCGGTCAGGTATGACCAGTAGCTTATGGTAGCTAATGTTAGCAGACTTCAGCTAGATATTTCTGGCTCTGTGTTTCTGTGACTGATAATGTATAATCTTGCCCTATTACGAGCAGAGGGCGTACTTCTTTGGTTACTACAGGAGTAGGATTGATAAGAGATATCTGGAGGGCATCTGAGCTGACTAATTAGTAAAAGCTCTGTTAGGAGTGGAGCCCATGGCAAACAAGGTAGTATCATCAGTGTAAAAATACACATTAAATTGCTGTTTTTAGAAACAAACAAAAACAATACAATGCCTATTTATGGTGAAAATAAAAATTCTGACTATTAAGAAATGCAACAGCTCATTTGTAATAATCATTGATCTTTCCCAGAGTTGTACCTCTGTGTTTTTTGGATAGATGTCCTTGTTTTTCCATGCTGTTATTTCAGCAATAGCTCAAGATAAGAGCTGTTTTCTCAGGCCTTTATCATAAATCTCCATGTTGAGTTTTAAGTTCAGAGAGAGCAAAAGAAAAGCAAAAGCAAAAAAAAAAATACATAAAATCATTCAAGGCTCGGAGGCATGCGCTGTCAGTGCTGCAAAGCTCTTAATTTTGTCTAACTGACACACAAACTCCTGCGGCGTACTTTGACTCAGGTTACAGCAGATTCTGCTTGCTCTTTCAGCTTGGGACCCCCAGAAAAATATAAAAATAAGAAAATGACTGCCTTATCCTGGAAGCCAGACTCTTCAAGTTTTTCAGCCGGGACCACCACAAATGTGAGAGGAGTTGTGTTACCCCAGGACTAGATAGAATTAAAGCATATTTTAACTTTCACCCCCTGGGTTTCCTCAAGTAGCCACCTTAAGCTGCTTTGGATTGGATGCAGCAGTCAGAACTTGTGTCATGCATGTCATTTATTCAATGCAACTTTCTCACAGCACACCAGGTTACTTTGTATCAGTAACTGTTGGATCAATTACATCCATAACCCCATTTATCAGTGATTTTCACATTAACAATGAATCAAATGGCTGTGTAATGTGAAGGGTTGCTTGCAGTGATGAACCAGCAGAGAATTATCACCAACTCTGCAGTCCTGATACCAGAACATATTAACATTACTATAAACACTAAGTATGAGTCAACAAGATGGTACATAGAAATTCATCAGTATACTAAACCTAAGTTTGTAGTGTTACGTTTACATCACACAATTCTGCTCTTACTTCAGGTAAGGTTTTTTTTTTTTAGTCATTGAGCTCTAGCAGAAAAGTTTTGTAATTGTTAGTGTTCGCTAGTGCACAGTAAATATCCTGTGTTCTTTCAACAGTGGATTTTGTTACAATTGTGGTAACTGGCTAACTAGCATCTTGAATCCCTCCTGTTGGTCTTTCAGTTTTACTTTTTTGAATGATGAATACAGTCGCCACCTGCTGGTATGGAGAGTTATTTCCTCTCACGCCAGTGAAAAATGTACGTGCTAGTAGACCTTTGGCTGTAGTCTTTGTGGTGTGTTCAAGTGCAACTTTTTGGCTAAACAAAAGGTCGCCTTTGTTGCTGCTACTTCTTGAATGTCGCTTTGGTGTGTCTGGGCCTTTAATCTCACTGCTTGAAGTTAAAGTAGATTCACCAAACTTGAAAAATGCTCCATCATGAATAAAATAAAGGTTTAGCTTGCATGCCCCTACTACACACATTAAAAAATGCATTCATGCATCAAATCAGTATTGGCTCCTGCAGTGTACTATGAATTGTGAATATTTAAGCATGATTTATTGCAAACATTGCTACATTAACGCAGTCAGACCTTGATATGATGAAATTGAACTTATAGTTGACTTTCACTACCGTTTAGCCTTTTCGCACAAATCTACAGTGACCAAGGGTTTAATAAAGGTGTACTACTGTTTATATTGATGCAGGCAGTATTGTGAAGTTGCAAGATGTGTGGATTTATACTGGCTGCTTCTCAATAATAGTATTCCAGTGTTTCCAAAGCATCCACTACTTTCTAACAAGTTTCCAACAACAAATATGATCTCCAAAGCAATAAAATCCCCATACATGTTTTACTTTACAAACCAGCATGAGTCTAAATCTGATCCTCAGACAGTGACCTCCCTCCAAGCGCCAACTCAGACACAAACAGATTATTTTTCAGCCTCCTGCCTCTTCCTGGCTGCACCCTGCCCATCTTGTCCATCCCTGCAGCAACAAATAAGGATTTAAGGGGCTGCATCATATTGTAATGAGAACCAGGACGCAGACTGGCTTCCATGAACCTGCACTCACCTCGATGATATACATCTGCTTTACTCAAAGGAAAACAACACTCAGTGTAAGAATTCATGTATGTTATTTCTTAAGAGTCGAGTCCGCTGCTCTCTTAGCCAGACACTGGGGACCTTAGGTTAAAACTGTCAGTGGAAAAAGGGTGCCGGGTTGCACCACAGAGGCTGCCATCACATTTCATATTTGGTCAATGCTTTTATCCACACAAAGCCGTGCAGGAGACAAACCAACTGAAAGCAACTTTAACAGAGCTGAAAGTTTAAGTAGCAACACAGAAAGAAGAACTCTCTCTGTGCTGCTTTTAGCATGCCGTGACAAGCCATTTGTAGAATGGCTTTAAAGCGTTTTTCGGTACCGTGAGTGCATTCAGTTTTGAGTTAGAACTGAGTTGACCCCAGGCTGAGTCAGTGCCACTGCTGCAGTCAGTGCTACCTGGGGCTATTACCACCACCAGAAGAATATGAGTCACATTCAAGGCTTTATAATGGAGGACAGAATGTTTGGAGCTCATCTATAAGAATGGGTGTTATATAAGATATAATGCACAGCAAGGTGTTCTGCTGTACAAAATACGTGGAAAGGTGAAGAGAAATATCGCCACACTGTGAATCAAAGTGTGTTATTTGCTATGTCAGGGCACTTTAGTGTAGTATAATGCTTAAGCCATTTGTAGAACATAACCAAAAGTATGTGGACACCTGAACATCATGGCCAGATGTGATAATATAGTATAGTAATATGCTAACTGGTTCAGATATTTTTAGGCCATTATGCCTGCTATTAGTAGTTATAAGCATCATAGATATGGGTTAGAAGGGGCCTTACGATTAGGTTCAGAAGATCATTATTAGGCCAAGAAATGGCTGTTTACTTTTATTGTTAGGTGGCAGCCTCCCATGACCGTAATTATTTTGATGGGAGCAAAGGAGGAAGTCAGGTGACGTAGTCAAAAAGGCAAGAAAGTCTGAGTCGGGCTGGTGGATGGGTCATGCAAACATAGGACTTTCACAAGGAGAGCTGGATACATGCAATGTTGACTCTGATGAAGATGCACCTGGCATCAGAATGTTAGTCCTCAAATAAAGTTTGTTGCCTGTGGTTCATGTGCTTCAGCATACGTTCACCAAATCTCTCCTGTTACAAGACTGCCCTACTCTAGAAGTACTGGCCTATTATTTCTTGTAGGGCGGTTGAAGCGCGTTTAACCTCCTCCTTAAATTCTGACTTTAATCAGAGATGGTTGTTTTAACTGATGTACCATGTTTTTTCCCTAAACCAAACCACCTAGTTTTTGCACCTAACCTAGGGAAAGTGAAAGTGAAACCTAACAAAACAGCAAATGTCTCAACATTGGATAGGCAAACAACGATTAAATGGGCTGATAACAGCTTTTGAACCTAATAGTAGGTGTGGCAGACTCCTTCTAACCCATATCTAAGAAGCTAAAAACCACACATAACATCCATTTAATGAGCTGATAACATTCAAATCTGATGCCTAAAACCAGTGGCATGAATCTGCTTTTACAACAGCCTTCACAAGATTTTGAAACCCGGCTACAAGTATTTGTTCCCATTCTGTCACAAGAGCATAAAGACCCCTAAACATTATGTGACTTTTGAATACGACATTCAATCTAATAAAGGTTGTGACAGTCTAACACGCAATGAATTTGTAAGATTGCTGTTATCGTTAAGGCTACAGGTGCCTTTAGTGAGGTCGGCCATTGTTGTTAGGTGATAAGGTCTGGCTCACGGTCAGCATTCCTGTTCATCTCAAAGGTGTTGAATGGGGTTGAGTCAAAGCTTTAGGTCCTGGCTTTGTGCATGGGGACACTGTTATGTTAAAGAGGCAAACAAAGTTGGAAAAACACCATTGTCTAAATATGACTGTATACTGTAGCATTAAATTTCACCTTATTTTAACTAAGGGGCCATTGAAAACAGCCCTGGGTCTCTGTTGAACTCTTTCTTGATGGTACATTTCAGGAAGCTTTGAATATTTAAATGAAATCATTATTACATTATTACTATTATGCATTGTATATGAGATGATTTTTTTTATGTTTTCAAAGAATGCAACATTTTAAGCAGCCAATAATAAGTTTTGTATTTGGTTTGAGCGTAACAGCAAAGAAGTCAAAGAAGTCAAAGAAGTCAAAACCTCTCAGCTGCACTACCAACTTTACCTTGACAAAAACAAATAAATTAAATAAAACAACTTAATCTTCATTAGTAATTGATAACCAAAAAAGCAAGTTTCCTTAGATTCTATAGATTTCAATATTATTAGTAAAATTAATGCAGGTCAGTGGCTTCTTTTAAGGTATAAACAAGACTTTAAATCTTATATTAAAAAAAGGAAAAACTGAGGAATGTAAAGTAGGCCATACATTTTAGTTAAACATGCAAAATCATAGCCTTATAGATTAATAATAAAAAACATATAGCAGTATGAATTGCATTGCGTTTAGCAATGATAAAGTGGTTCTGGTGATTCACTGGGACTAATCTAACAGCCTGAAGCTATTCATCAGGCCAAATGACTCAACTGTAGCAACCACACCGAATCATTTACATAGCAAAGCCCTCCAACAATACGTCTGGCATTGATAATGGAGAGCTCTGGTTCGGCTGGCAGAGTCATTGACTGGAGCCTCGACAGCTCAGAGAGAGCTTTCCAGAACAAGGACACTGCTGCTTCCATCAGGAGCATCTCTTTCTACTAATCAATCAGGGCAAGGAAAGAGCCATCTGACTGCAGTGTTCGGACTGGCTATAGGAGAGGAGGGAAGTTTGATACAATGGTTTTGAACAAAAATGTAGGCAAACAGGGAGAAAATGTAATTAAATAAATAAGTACGCAATATTTTTTTGTTTTGTTTTTACCGAAATCTTTTTACAAAAAGCAAAAAAAAGCATCTTTGTGTTTGCTGCTGGAGGACAGACAGACACCACAATAACTCTCAATTAACAATGTATTAGGTGAAAAATAACCAGCAAGAGAGAGAGCGTGTAACAGAAGGGAGGAAAAGACAAAGCAAACACATATGAGCTTAAGAGAAAAAACAAAACATTTTATCACAAATGGGCTCTGGAGGGAGACGCTTTACTTCCCCTCACTCACTCTACCCGCAGGCTGTAGCTTTAAAAATAACAAACACACTACCCATCATACCATATGTTTATTGCCTGACTGTAAACATGAACACACGCATGGTGTGTTTTCTGTTTACCAGTTTACCAGTCAGCTTGCTATGGTGACAGACGAACAACAGTCAAGATCCAGTCAGCAAAAGGTGGCTCTGATGGTTGATTGGAAAACAGTCCTCCATTAAAAAAAACCCATCTGAGTGGATGGGTGGGGGGGGTGTTGTGTCAGGTACATTTCTGAAATTGGATCCAGTGAGCCCAGTTTGAGTATTATATACACATGAGTTTGAAAGCATAAGAGGCAGGAAAATACCGCACAGCAGTTCTTGATACTGTAAGACAGGATTTTACATCAGAAGCCATTTTCATCCATCATCCATATTATCTCAATCTTGTCTTTTTGCTGGAGCCTCTGTGTCAGGACCTTAACCGTGCCAACTCAGTAGTCCTGATTGAAATTGATGAGGAGGCTGAACAAGGCCATGATCCCTAACTGGCCACTCACCAATAACGTTTAGATAGCCAAGTCAGCAGAATAATATGTTGGCATTGTACGTTTCTGCAAACCATGAATTTGTCACATTTGTAAATTTCACAGGTATCACATCAACAGCTTTAAACTAACGTATTATATCTGCCAACTTTGTCGTCGGGAGGTGTAGGGGATGATGGATGCTGTGCCATCTAGCTGAGACACATGCCAAGATGCAGACCACTGCAGACTGCCGTTCACAACCAACAAACAAAACCGATTTTGACCTGGCAAATCATTGCTGCATTTCAAGGGACTGGCTCTTTTAGGCACCAAATGTGGGTATTTTGTAGTGACCCGTCACTGTTTTTCCAGCAGCTTTTTAGGCACCATACATGGGTGTTTTGTAGCCACAGGTAGCTGTTTTTCCAGCAGCTTTATAGGCACCATACATGGGTGTTTTGTAGCCACAGGTAGCTGTTTTTCCAGCAGCTTTTTAGGCACCATACATGGGTGTTTTGTAGCCACAGGTAGCTGTTTTTTAGCAGAATTTTAAGCACCATACATGGGTGTTTTGTAGCCACAGGTAGCTGTTTTTCCAGCAGCTTTATAGGCACCATACATGGGTGTTTTGTAGCCACAGGTAGCTGTTTTTCCAGCAGCTTTTTAGGCACCATACATGGGTGTTTTGTAGCCACAGGTAGCTGTTTTTTAGCAGAATTTTAAGCACCATACATGGGTATTTTGCAGTGACCTGTCGCTGTTTTTCCAGCAGCTTTTAGACACTATACATGGGTATTCTGTAGCGACCTGTCAGTGTTTTTCCGGTAGCTTTTAGGCACAATACATGGATATTTTGTAGCGACCCATTGCTATTTTTCCAACAGCTTTTAGGCGCCACACATGGGTATTTTGAAGCAACCTGTCACTTTTTTTCAGCAGCTTTTAGACACCATACATGGGTATTTTGTAGTGAACCGTTGCTGTTTATCCAGCAGCTTTTAAGGCACCTTACATGGGTGTTTTATAGTGCCCATCTTGTTTTTTTTCAGGAGCTTTTTTAGGCACCAAATATGGGTGTTTTGTAGCTACCTGTCTTAATGTTTCCAGCAGCTTTTTAGGTACCATACATGGATGTTTATTATTAACCCACTGCTGCTGTGTTTCCAGCTGCTTTTATAGGCACCTAACATGGGTGTTTGAAGAGACATCAGTGTGTTTCAAGCAGAGATTGTGCCTCCAAAACAGGGTATTTCAAGGCAAAAACATGATCTTTTCTTAACCATACCATGTGCCTAAACCTAACCACACTTAAACTGCAGTCTTGTTAAAAAAAATTGTGTTAACATATCCACAACATAAAAAACATGCAAATGCAATATCTCCATGGTTGGTACAATTCCAACATTTTTTTTCTGGTGATTTGGTTGGTTCAGTATTGTCAGACAGAGAAAATAATGGGTGCCAGTTATGATGCTATTGCGTGCTGCTGTTCAACCTTCTACCATATGTACTGCAAGCTTTATGGAATCTCTATCTGGACTGACTTAGTACAAATTTGTTCCTTACTGACAGAAAATACTGTGCTATTAATGTTGGATCAAAGGATACTCATCTGGGTTTAAAAAAATGCTCATTATTTGTACATTTTCTGTCTATAACTTTGAAAATGTACCTCTGTGTTTGAACATATAGGAATGGTAGTAATTCATATAGTAATTACTATAATTATTACTATAATTATTATAGTAATTTATCACTACTGGAGCTCTGCTTTCACATTAGATATTTAACTCCCATCAATATCTGGATGGTTTTGTTGTTATTTATTATTATTTGTTAAATCCATGTTTGTCCTCTGTTAACAATTTAATAAAGTACCCTCTGCTGTATCAACTCTGGCTGGTTTCAGAGTGCCTCCATGAAGACTTGGACTTATTTTAAAAATCTGACGACTGCCGGGCAGAGAACAACTGTGTTTGGTAGTTTTCCATTATTCCATGATGATGATGATGATGATGATGATGGTGATCATGATGATGATGACAATCAGGATTTTGGCTGTTAACAGATGGTGGGCTACATTAAGGATAATTTTCTATTGAATTTCTCCATCCATTACTGGAGAAGCTGCAGACATTTGAGAGAGTGATGACAATGATGAGACTGATAATTAGGATATCATCCTTTCAAAAGCAACGTACATTTTCAGACAAATGTCTAAAGCTGGACATTTTAATAGTTGCTCAATAATCAGTTCTAAGTTTTCATGCCAGCAATCAATTTGTCAAAAGAAGCTGTCACATTTTTAGAATTGTGGACGTCTCAATTTGGAATAAAATTATAAAGCAATTTTCTCCCAGTGAGATGATGAGTCCATGACAACTATCCAAGATGAGCTTTTAGCTCCAAACGCACATGAAGGGACAAAGTTACTTATGATTATATATAATGTGACGCTCACATCTGTATATTGTTTATTGTATTAAAATGAATGCACACACACAACTAGGACTATTTCTCTGTTTGATAGACAGAGAAATAGAGATTCTCTGCACTATGCAAACAAAATCACACATGTATGGGAGCGCTTGTTGGAGGGCTCCTGGCCAGGTGGTGATGGAGCAGCTGGGTGGAGTTTGTGCAATGCTTTTAAAAGCTGCCAGCTCTGAATCAGAGGCACAAACACCAGCCAACAATAAAAAGACATCCAGAGTCTGAGAGCTGCAGTTTTAACAAAACACACCACAAGAGCATGAACATTTCCATTACCCCTTACTCTTTTTATTCCAAAGTGTATGTAAGATGTTTCTTTTACTTGTTATATGTCTTTTTTTGTAGTTTCATATATTATGGGGAGTACCTACACACACAAACACATCAGTGAACTATGTGCTTGTGGTTTTATACCAGTTGGAAATTCTTTTAAAGTTGTATTTCGGTGCGATGTGTTAACAAGTGGGTCCAAGACCCATACCAGAAGAGTAGAAAAAAATATACAGTGGCAAGAAAAAGTCTGTGAAACCTTTGGAATTTCCTAGTGTTTTGCAATAATTGGCCATAAAATGTGGTCCGATCTACATTTAAGTCACAAATATAGACAAACACAATGTGCTTAACCTACTACCACACAAATAATTCTAATATTTCATTTCTTTATTGAACATATCCATTAAACATTCCCAGTGCTGCTGGAAAAAGTAAGTAAACCCCTAGGCTAATGACTTCAAAAAAGCTAATTGGAGTCAGGAGCTAGCTAACCTGGAGTCCAGTCAATGAAACGAGATTGGGCAAAGGTGATGAGCCACTTTGACCTACAAAAACACTCAAGCTTTTTGACTGCGCTACTCACAGGAAGCATCTGCTGATGTGAACCATGCCTCGCTAGAGCAAGATCTCTGAAGACCTATAAGAATTGTTGAGCTGCATAAAGCTGTAAGAGGTTACAAAGCCATCTCAAAGACTTTAGATATTCACCAGTCCACAGTTAGACAAACTGTCTACAAATGGAGACGATTTAGTACTGTGGCTACTCTCCCTAGAGGTGGGCGTCCAGCCAAGTTGACGCCAAAGGCACAATGCAGGATGTTCAGTGCGGCAAAAAAGAACCCTAGAGTAACAACTAAAGACTTGAAGAAATCACTGGAACTGGTTAACACCTCTGTTTATGAGTCTACTATACGCAAAACATTGAACAGGCATGGTGTCCATGGCAGGACACCACACAAAAAAACCACTGCTTTAAAAAAACAAACAAAAAAAACCCCATCAACACTACGGGGAAAATGTTTTGTGGACTAATGAAACTAATATTATTATACCAACTAATATACCAACATAAAAACGTCATCCCAGTGGTGAAGTACGGTGGAGGGGGCATCATGGTTTGGGGCTGCTTTGCTGCCTCGGGGTCTGGACAGCTTGCCATCATCGAGGGAAAATGAATTACCAAGTTTATCAGGGCATCCTCCAGGATAATGTCAGGGTGGCTGTCCGCCAGCTGAAGCTCAGTAGAAGTTGGGTGATGCAGCAGAACAACGACCCTAAACGCTGAAGTAAATCTACAACAGAATGGCTTCAAAAACAGAAAATCTGCCTTTTGGAGTGACCCAGTCAGAGCCCAGACCTGAATCCAATAGAGATGCTGTGGAATGACCACAAGAGAGTCATTCACGCCAGACATCTTAAGAATATGGATGAGCTGAAGCAGTTCTGTAAGGAGGAATGGTCCAAAATTCCTCCTGAGCGTTGTGCAGTTCTGAAGCGCTTGGTTGAAGTTATTGCTGCCACAGGAGGTTCAACCAGTTACTAAATCCAAGGGTTCACTTACTTTTTTCAGCAGCACTGGGAATGTTTAATGGATATGTTCAATAAAGACATGAAATATTGTAATTGTTTGTGTGGTATTAGGTTAAGCACTTTGTGGTTGTCTATACTTGTGACTAAGATGTAGATCGGATCACATTTTATGGCCAATTAATGCAGAAAACTAAGAAATTCCAATGGGTTCACATACTTTTTCTTGCCACAGTATATACATGAATAAATAAATATGATCTTTTTGTTACCCCATATTAAATTTGTAACAATTCAAAGGACAAAGTTCCTTTTAATACTTTTTTTACTGAGAGAAAATTTAATCTGAAGACAGACATATTCTCCTAACTGGTTTATTGATGCCAGCTGAAAGATTCTCCCACTTGATATTAAACATTGATAGTAACAGGCTGAACAGACCTCAGTAGGTCCACGCAATAACACTGCATACCTCCACACCTGGAGAGAGAAAAAATTAGGTCACCCTTAATAACTATAGGAGACAAATCACAAGCGCAAACTTTCTCCGCCAAATTCCTCAAGTGACCAAACTCCACACTTCCAACAAATTTTGTCTCTACAAGGGAAAATTTAAGTAATGAAGCACCACAACAATAGCTCAACTTCACTCTGCTCCTCAGATCCCTGGAGTCTCACATTTAGCCAACTAACTGCAAATGGAAAACGGGCTAACTGCAAATTGAATGTCGCCTAACAGAGGGGTCTGGTGTGAGAGACGGTAAGAGTAGCAGGTTGACTTCCTCCCACCCCCCAAAAAAAGTTGCTTCGGCAGCATCTTTTTTTTTTTAGAGTTCATGATTTGAGGATAATCTTCAGAGAGGGAGGTGAGTGTGTGTGTCCTTCAGACTTTCAATAAGACAAGAGTCACAGATCCTGATTTTTCTTTTTTCTCATGGCTCAGAGGGTTCAGCAGAGGTGAGTGCAACAAAGCATTGCAACACTGTTTGTGTGTGTATGTGTGTGTGTGTGTGTGTGTGTGTGTGTTTGGCTGCTGTGTGTTTTGTGTTTCCATCCCCTGGCTGGCAGATAAGGAGCCTCTTGGCTGGGTTTTTTTCTCCACACATCTCAATCCCTGCAGGCCTGTTGTTGCTAACCACAACCACACAGACACACACTCCAAAAACAAACCCATAAAAACAATATCAGATCATTACGGAACAATCACAAACACACGCACAACTCAGCTGAACATCTTGTTTTGTTTTTAGTTAAGTTGTCATGAAGTTAGAATGTGTTGGTTTTCACACACTCCACTGTCAGCAGACTGAGGGAAACACAGCAAATTAGGGACCAAGGGACCTCCCAAGGGTCTCAAGGAGACCCCCAGGGTGCCCGCTTCAAAATGAAACACAATTTAGGAGAAAATTGTCAGTTTTTCCTACGCTGCACTCTGTGTGTTTTAAGCCTTGAAAAGAATCCAAAACTGGTACCTTTTGTTCCATTGTCAGAGCACATCTTCCTGGCCTCAGAATTAAAAAGCAGACAACACCCTTTTAAAATGTTCACAGTTTTTATGCCTCTGCCCCGGTGGCAGCCACGACCAGAGGAATTATGTTTTGGGTTTGTCCATCCCCCCATCAGTCCATCCGTCTGTCCCAGTCTAATAAAAACTATATTTTAAGAACACCTTGACAGAATTTCTCAGAATTTGGCACAAATGTCCACTTGGACCCGAGGATGAACATATATAACTTTGGTGGTCAAAAGTAAAGGTCACTGTGACCTCTCGTGAATGCCATATCTTAAGAACTCCTGAGGGAATTCCTTAAACAACTGGCATAAATTTCCACTTGGACTCGACCATGAACTGCTCAAAATTTGGTGGTCAAAGGTCAAGGCCACTGTAACCTTGCATCCTTCCAATTCTTGTGAACAGGCTATCTCAAAAACACTCTGTGGGAATTTCCTCAAATTCGGCACAAACATCCCCTTGGACTCAACCATGAACTGATTAGAATTTGTTGGTCAAAGGTCAAGGTCACTGTGACCTCACAAAACAAGCTTTTGGCCATAATTCAAGAATTCATACACTAATTATGTCAAAATTTCCCACAAATATCTCATAAAATACATTGATGAAGATATTACTATTTATATTTAAAAGGTCAAAGGTCAACTTCACCATGTTCTGCAAAAACACATTTCTGGCCATTGTTCAGTGTCACATCTCAGGAACATAAGGGGAGATACTGAATTGGTGGCACTAATCTTGGGTGCCCTCTAGGGGCTGGGCAATATGGACAGAAATTCATATCTCTGTATATGCAGGCTGAATGGCAATACATGATATATAGCTAGGTGTTTTCTATGAAATGGGATACATGTTGAGTTACAAGTCAAAGCCAAATTTGAGATGTCACAAGCACTTTTATAATATTAGACTGTGATCAAAATAAAATGCAAAGACAGGATTTTTTCCCTGTTTGAAAATATACAGCTGCACAACATGCAAATAGAAAAAAAATATAGCAGGGCTGTACATTAAGATTTTTGTACATGGCACTGGAACTACAGAGGTTTAAAGGTTTGCAGCACAGGACACATAACTATAACATGACTATATGAGTATCAAGTAGGCCTAAATCCATTGGAATCTGAAACAACTAAAAATCTTAGGAGGGGGAATTAAAACATTGTTTTCCATGGCCTTTCAAATAAATCTAGTGCTGGAAAACGATGTCAATATTTTTATTTATTCAGGCTATTAATCTTATTTATGCAGACAGCGTCAACAGAGAGGCTGAGGGAGGGAAGGAGCGAGAGACACTGTGTCCTCGTTATGTACGTCTTGTATATGAAACGTCTGCGTTATCGCTGTATATTTTAAACACATCTGTCGCCTGCATCCAGGCACTGTTTCCATGTCACATAATAAGATTTCAACCACTAAGAACAACGACAACGTGCTATGATCCACCTCACACACAAACTAGCAAACGAAGGCTCACTTGACACAATAAAGTGGCTCTGTGTCCCACACATGCAGCGCAGAGATGGATTGCATGTGTGCTGCTGTGGTACATTTTATTGATTTAGCGTAGCTCATGCAACATATAGACCGATGTCGCACTGTAGACTAATTAACAGACAGATTAAACAGAGTAGCAGCTCTGTGTCTCTCTGAGTGCTGCTGAAGAACTTGTGAGTCAGTGAGTGGGGTGGAGAGAGTGTGAGAGAGCAGAGACGGACACTGGTGCATGTTATGTAACGCAACTTGACCCTATATCAATACAAACTAAATTTATATCTTGCTTGAAAATATAGCGTGCATCGTTGTTATATTGCCCAGCCCTAGTGCCCACCTTAAAACTGTGCTGATTGTAAAGATCTTCTGTGCTGCCAGGTTGAAGATGTGTGTGAGGCAACCATGTTTTAGAATTTGTTGCCTCTTTGCAGCAACATCCATATTTGAAACATTGTCTAGTCATGGCTATATATGAGCCTGGACAGACATGGATGCAAACTGTAACTGCAACTTGTCTGGCGGTAATCCTAGTTAAGATATATATAAATTAAATTACTAACGAGTGGGGTGACAGAAGTAGATATTAGCCAAAAATGTATTGGTGTGTCCTTTTCTTTCTTTTCATATTTTCATTACGTTTGACAGTACAGGGTAGATATAGACAGTAAATGTTGTCACAGAGCAAAGGGATGATATTCAACAGAGGCGAAATAAAACTGGTGTCATTGCAATTGCAAGCCTGAAAGCGAAAATGCAGGTATATCATTTTGACTTTCCGTTGCAGAGAGGAGTTGAATCAATTCAGTGGCTACTTTTATCTTAAAGACTTTTACAATGCTAAACAAACAACAACATCATTTAACTACAAAATGTTTGCTGTGTGTAGGAATGAGTTATCTGTTTGTCCTCTATCAGCTGCTGAGGAGTCACTGGGTGAGAAAAAGAAAGGAGGGCGATACCAGTGATGAAGAGAAGACAGAAATGTCAGAAGCAATAAACAGGAGGAATACAAGAGGAAAGAGGAGGCAGAGTGGGTGGAGCAGCATGGGAGAGAAAACTACCAGGGAGAGCAGTGTAAGAAAAAAAAGGGGGGACTGAGAGACCAGTGGGTGAAAAAACAGAGGTGGGTGAAAAAAGTGAGATGGTGCCAGGGACTACGCAGCATCACTGGACCTCGATCTGACTCCCCCCCTCCCCTCTCCACTTTGTCTGAACCGCCTCCTCTCCTGCCGAGGGGAACAACGCCGGCGCTGCATCTCCGCTTTATCAGCAACGACCACATTCACGCCGCATGAAGATGAATCGGTGGAGGGGTTCGCAGCCACCCCGACGAGCAGCGGGAGCCAGCCACGCAGCAGGAGCCGAGTAATCCTCAGCCTCTAGTATCACAGGACTCCAAAAAGAGCAACTGGATCAGGATTAATGTGGGAGCCACACTGCCCAGTTAACAGATACAGCCATAAAAGAAATCTCTACTCTTTTTTTTTCCCCAACTGCTTTCTGTGTGACTGCTGCAATCCTGTTCCATTCTCAAGAGAGACGAGACAAACACAACCTTGCTTTGTGTTCATCCATCAGAACTTACAAGAAATGATCTGGTAGCTTGCTGCTTAAGAGACAACACAGTTCACAGTTACCGTTATTTAACACAACAATCAGAGAAGAATTGTTTCCCGAGAATAATGCACAATAGATGAAGTATCATAGCGTGAACAGCGAGTTGGGAAATTGTTCCCAGTGTACAGAGAGGCTTCTCTGGAGCTGGAGAGTTTTCTGAATGAATAACAATGTGATGTAACAAAGCTGTATCACTTTATGCAAAACTCTCAGGGCCACAGCCGAGGTCTTTAACTAAAACTGTGAGCTGTTGTCTGGAGAAATCAGTCTAGCACAGCTGGGCTCAGACAGGTAGACAGTGTCCTCCAGGTAAATGAGGACCTTACAACCTTGCACAGCAACTCTGACAAATCCACTGTCGGCATCAAAGTAAACTCATTATTAAAGATTGATGACTGGGGCAGCTCAGAGTTATAAAACAGCAGGTCTGGGATTAAGAACATGAAGTGTAGCGTTAAGAAATGAACATTTACAGAAAAAAGTAATCAGGACAGCATGGGACAGCTACAGAGCTGATTTATAAGGAAATCTGGATAATGTGTTTTTAAAAAGAACCATGCTGCTGGTTTTGAATGTTGTAGCAAACAAACTTTGTGTACTTTACATCATTGCAAACCATTTTAAGGCCACTTTTTAGATGGATTTCGTAACTTTCAGGCCGCTGCTCATTTTCATTATTTATACAATAAAAAGAAGTGAAACCTGGGGATGTTGGGGTACTCTAGGAGGGTGTTTCTCAAACTACAGTATGGGTTTCTGGGGGCTGTGGTGGCATTACGGGGAGGCACTGGGCACTGCTGTAGTAATCTATCACAGTGAATTTCTGTTGCTACTGTTTTTGTTGGCAATTTTACGATACTGCAGTTGCAAGCAGGGGGCCATTTTTAAAAAATGTTGGTGCATTCAAGGACACGTTGACAGTTGATAGCGGGATTTTTTTTTCCCTCCAGGAAGTTTTTTTTAAGAAGACAAACAACAAGCAAATATGGCCATCATATAAAAGACGTCATAAAGGATGCTGTCGGTGTTTTGCAGCTAAATCTCAAGTTAACCTGCCTGATGATCAGGCTAATTTGTCATATTCTCTTTCACAAGCCGATTTTATGTTTGAGAGAGGGGGGGGGGTATTTTATTTCACTCTAACTGACCTGTTCTAAGTGATGTGTCATTTTTACTCACAACAGTAGTTGCTGTAGCAGTTGCTCAAAGGAGTTAAAGGATAAGTCTTGCTGTATTTGTTTTTGTCACTGTCAACAAATTCCACAAAACCACCAGAAGTGACAGTAAATTGATCCAACTAACAAGGCACAAACACTGTACTTTATTTCTACTCAGTCCTCATACATACACCATGTGGTTGCTCAAAATACTCAACAAATGTGGATTAATCCACAACTGAAGCCCCTAACAAAGGCACTACTTCCTCCTGTTTGAATAACGTTTGCTACAATCTTCAGTGACCAGTTATTTTGGGAAATTACTGAGCATTAAAAAAAACTATATATGTGTGAGGTGTTTTTAAAGAATTACATTTTCAGTAGGAACTAACAACCTGTTCTCGTTCCCAGGTCATCAAATACAAACGCTTTGTCATGCCCCTCAGTGTGTAATACTGAGTACGTTTACATGTAGCTTGAGAAAACCAAATTATTGGCTTAGTCTGACTGAAACCAGACTTTTAAATGCATGTAAACAGCTTAGTCTGACTGAAATTGGACTATCCATAGCTCAACTAACACACCTAGATAAGTCGATTGAAAATTGAACTATTGCTGCATGTATCCATTTAGTCCGACTGGAGTTGAACTCAGTGTTCTGCGCATGCACCACTTTTTCTTTTGCGGGCTTTCATGTGGAAGAAGCAGATGACATTGCAGCAGTTCAGTATATAGCAGTGCAGTAACTCCTGGAAAAACAAACAAACAAACAAACACCATGGCAACCGAGAAGCAGAGGACGCACTTCTGGACAGACGAGGAAGCTACATTACAGCTAAAGGAGCTACCGGAAATAGTTCAAAATGCACTATATTAAAAAGGACACAGCACCGCCTATCAAGGCAGAGTCAGATGTACTTGGTCAGAAATTCGATTTTCTCTCCGCATGTATACTCAGACAAGACGAGAAGTCCCACTTGACTGATTAGCCGAGCTATGAGCTTAGCTCGAATACTGCGTGCATGTAAACGTACTGATTGATGGTGAAGGCATCCTTTGGCATCTCTAATGTAATCCCAATGTAAACTCATCCATGGTAGTAGTTGATGCTCAGAGCAACTGATGTAGTATACAGTCCCTCCAAGATTTTGCAATGTTGCGATCACAATAAAGGACTGAGCTCTGTGACCAGAGTCACAAACACACACAGTGACAGGGCTAACTGTTAGCATCACACAGCTAATGTTACCCAACAGGTTTAATGTCAGTTGTATTGTTTCGGTGTGAAATTAACAGCTCAGTGTTGGTTTGCCACTGCTACAGCGCTTCTGTTCAAGCGGCAAAATATGACAAGTAGTGCTGAGCTCACGTTGTGCTGTGTAAGCTAACAGGGAAGAGACAGCAGAAGGAGAGCCCCTTACAAAGGTGGTCCTTTAGCTCTGGCCATTTAACGGTATCAAGTTAATGCTGTTCGATGCAGCTCTGAAGCACTATTAATTAAACATCTGATCAGCAGCGATCAGCTGTTGCTGCCCCTCAGCCCTGACCCATCACAAATAGATTCTTATTCTGTGTAGCACTGAGTGCTCATAATAATATCCGAGACAGAATCACAACTACTAACTCTGATATGGGAATGAATAACAACCAACTGGCCCGGGGCTGAGTGTCCAGTGTCCAGGACATATCGAATTAAAACACTGAGAGTTTATAGTTCTGGTTCTCTAACTTTAGACAATGTGCTACAAGGAATAGGAGCTAAAAAATAAGAAGCGAGAGTATTTGCACTGCGTATATTTCTACGATCAAATTTTCAGAGGCAAAAAATAATTGGCCCTTTTTTAAAAGTGACTAATTTCGAATGACACAAGAGCTGCAAGCTGCACCAAACACATCGGACACATCTGAGAAACAAGTGCATATGGAGCCAGTCACCCTCCAGCTGAGAAACGATGGTGGATAAAGCTTTTGTTTTGAAGATGCCAGGCTCAGGAAGGGCTTTCTTCCAGACACAAACCTGACCACAGACGTTCGTCTTAGCCCGACAGGCCAACTCCTTTTAGGGCCATAAGGCTTCTGGCTCTTTGACGTGAGTGTCTCTACTCTACCACAGAAGTTCCTTAACAACAGAGCTGCTTTTCAGACAGCCAATCCTGTCGCAGTCATTCAAACACACACACTCACTCACTCACACCCACACAGACACTATCAGACGCAGAGTGAATATAGACGCTCCACTTACTCTTTCTGAGAACCATTTAGCATCTGCTCATGAGTTAGCGGCTTCAGAATGAAGCCATAAAAGCAGAGAAAGTATTCTGTCCTGTGATGATGTGAATGACGGTGACACTGGCAGGTAGAAGAGACGAAACTACCAAAGCACCCATCAACCACAGAAAAGATCTTCCTCAAGGGGACTGCGGCTTGAATAAAACATCTAAATGTGCATGTGAACAGTCTACACAAATGAGTCATGCATGAGAGAAAAAATTACAAAACAAGGAAGATTGTTGACTAGAAACCCGCAGAGTACTGGTTTTGTAAAACCCCTTTCACTACAGCAATGCTTTATGGGAATTATTATCTTGTTGGAAGACACATTTTCAAAGCACTTGTAAAAAATTACCCACTGTATGATGTTGAATTTGAAAATACAATGTTACAAACAAGCAAAATACTGGTGACAAAAAAAAATTCCAGTGCTGATACACTGGGGTAGCAATCAGCTTTAATACAATTACACACAAAGTTATTATCCACCTTTGGTGTCAGTGATATCAGACAAACAGACGAGAGGCGTTAGCCACTTCATTTACAACTTCAACATGTCATTAAGGACAGTTTAAAATCATTTATTTTACTTACTGTATTATATTGTCAGATTAGTGTCTACAGTGTGCAAGACGAGTAGTAAATGTCCAACTAATTGCATTGTTTTTGCTATTGAAAAGTCAAGTCAAAGAGTTTCTATCCTCCTGAGACCCAAGCTTTCATTTGGTATGCATTTTTAATTTCTCCTAGATATGTAGAATCAGTAAGAGCTGATAAGTGTAAAAAACTAAGCATTGTCTTTGCTCTTACTATCACTGGCACAAAAAAGTGTCCTCAAACAAGGACAACAGGTCTAAGTTAAGCAAAATGACTTACATGGTGCAGCAAGGCCAAAATGTGGGTCTCAGGAGGATACTGTGTGGGTCTGAAGGTCAGTTGGTCTCCAGACTGAAATGTCAAAGCAACTATTGGGTGGATGTACATGAAATTTGGTAGAAACAATCATGGTCCCAAGAGGATGAACCCCAAGGACTTTGATGGTCCTCTTACTTTTCCTCCAGCACCACCAGCATGATGACATTTTGAGGTTTCAGTGTTTTCAGTGAGACATTCATTGTTCCCACATTATTCCACATGGCTACCAATGTCGTTAGATGCTTTTTGGTCGAATATCGGCTGTGATGTCTTAGACCAAAACTCAATGTCAGGGTAACTTCTAATGCCAATGTCAATTTGACGTTGAGTGTAATTTGTTGTTGGTATTTTATTGGTTTTAAGTTGTGTTGTTAAGTACTGAAAAAAACTGAACCATACCATACCGTACGGTGGAAACGGGGCTATAATGTTAATGTCCACACATGAAATTCTAATGTCTTTAGGCATTTAAAAATCGTCAACTTGATTTTCATTCCACCCAAAATTTAAAACACAGTAGTCTAACATTTGTCCAACATTATATTGACATTCGGTGTCAGCTGGGTGTATCCTAATGGCTGATTCTTCTAGCCCACCTTGAGGTTGACATGTGTGGCTGTGAGTGAAATGTGTCAACTATTGCATGCAAATTCATACCCCTTCTAAAGATCAGTTAACTTTCCATTTAGAGCTATTACCATGTAAATATCTTATATTTTTCTTATACTTTAGTTTGTGACAGAATACTTGCAAAACTAATGGCATTTCCATCATTCTCATCTGCACTGTACTGTGTTTATACAGTATAACAAAAACACTTTTCCTGCCTCATTTGCCTCTCTTGCTACGGAGAAAAACAGACACCTAATAACTCCTGAAAAACAACAGTATCTGAGATTGATGATATCTCATGTGCAATATCTGAATACAGACGCAGGCAGACAGACATTTACTCATAAATACTGAGTGGAGGGAAAACTTATGGAGCACAATATGAGCACAGATGGCAGCTCTTATTAAAATCAACATGTTTGAATGGTCACTCTAGCATTGCAATTAATAACTGTGGTGCCAGTTATGTCGCAAACAAACAAAGAAGGCAAACAAGTACAAGTCTGACTTGTTACCAGCTTGATTTTACTGAATATTCTACATTGTAGGTGCTCAACATCATGAATGTTTGATGCTCTGAGTGTGTGCACAATTTAAGTAACAATCTGATCAAATAATACACAGCTGTGATTGAGAAGCATCACGACAGACTTACAGAGCGAAAACATGTCAATCCTGGAGCGGCAGAGAGATGTGTATCAGTGGGCAGGAACAACCACAGAGCTAAACACTTTCACTTCACTAGACACTTACAACACATGAATACATGTATGAACTCACAGCCCCCCTGTTGCATACTCAGTTGTTTAGGAATAGAGAAGAGACTTAAAATATGGATTGACTGACAGTCTTCTCATGCAGAGAATCATTTTCTTTTGCACATAATGAGCAGTAGTAATCCCACAACAACCAAAACCCATTTAAGCCTGAGCAAAAACTGCTGAGAAAAACATTATTTACATGTTTATGTTTTACGCATGATGCTCATGCTTTCATCCAAAGACACTCAGGAAAACTCTAACAAGGTTAGGTTTGGCCCTAAAATACATTACTGTTGGGCTGGTGAACAGTCAGCCCCCCTAAACACCCACAGTATATGCCTGTTTCATAGCATATTGAAGCTCAGTCTGTAATGAGATGTTTCCATTTGCAGTTTATCTACATGATTAGACCATTCCCTTTTTACTTTGTACCAATAAAGCCATCTGTGAGTCAAAACTGATGCAATAAAACAGTAGCCAAAGTGACATGAAAAATGTATAAGACAGTCATGACTGGATACAGGACCGAGACAACTTATGGAAAGGGGCTCAGAAGTAATTTCATCAGAATTACAGGCTTTGTTACAGCAGTGGGTCACATTATGTTTAATGCCAATGAGCAGCACTTACTATAAAAGAGTTCTGGCAACATGAGTCAAGTGACAGAGCTCTAGAGAGGCCAAATTGAAACCTTCGTCACCAGAGGAATGACTGTAGTGGTTTCAATTAAATTCTTAAAGCTGCATTAATCAATATATTTTCAAAGGAACAATACATCAAATGAAGATCTGTACCGTGAGTTGTGGTGCTTGTAGAGATGAAATCACCACGAGTTATAAACTGCTGTAATGATGTATTCTAACGACTTTCAGCTCATCGTTATGGCAACTGCAGGGCTCACTGCTAGGGATGCATGATAGAATTTTTCTTCAGCCAATTCTGATAACTGAGAATTACTTGATGGTTTCACATTTTTCTACTTTGAAAAGAAGTTAACATCCTGTTGTTTATGCACAACTGAGGGTAAGAAAGCCTAAGATGTAGGGATAAAAAACTGGATGAATTTATATGCCATTGCCTTGACCTAACCAAATCTAACTGACATCACTATTATTAACACAACATAAACAAAAAACAGTTCTGACTCTTCAAATGTTCCTTTATTTTTTTCTAGTCAAGTATATCAAAAAGCTTCCCAACATACTTTGGTGTTTATAGAACACTTTGCCTAAGAATTAGAAAATTAATTGCTTCAACATAATCTATCAAACCAGACATGTCATTGGGTTATACACAAGTAATAGAAAGAGAACGTAAAATTTCTTGGGAGACACTAGAACCTCGTTTCCACCAAGCAGTCTGGTTCAGTTCAGTTCACTTCAGTACACATTAGAACGGTTGTTTTTCCGTTTCCATGATGAAAAGCTGTAGATAGCACTCATAGAACTGTTCCTTACCATCCCATTTTTGGTCGCCCGTCTGTTGGGGTACCTAGCACTCAGATCCGAAACTGAAAGGTGGAGCTAGAAAAACAGGCGACTGTAGCTCAGACGTAGAGTGGGTCGTCCACCAATCCTGGCTGGCTCCTCCAGTCGGCATGTCGAAGCATCCTTGAGCAAGATACTGAACCCCAAATTGCTAACAATGATGCTTCCATTGGTGTGTGAGTGTGTTAAAAGCACTGAATGGCACCTTGTATGGTAGCCTCAAACACCAGTGTGTGAATGTGTGTGCGATTGGGTGAATGTGACTCAGTGTAAAAAACAGTGGTGGCTGCTGGTCTTTCAAACAGGGGAAGCTCACTTTAAGTTTACATCATAAAATCTGTCATATTGTAGCAAGGCAGTAACTTATAAAAGGAACATTTATTTGAAGCCTTTTTTCAACCACACTCATGCCATAGAACCATACCAAAACACACCTCAAAGATTTTCAGATGGGTTTAAACACCTGAATGGCACTTTGTCAGAAGACTCCACTCTCAAACATCCTCATGTGACTGAGCTCGAAATTCGATGTTGCCAGTGTGTATTTCAAAAACGCTCAGACAATTCCTCCAATCATCATGCATACACCGAGCGTCCTCTCCCGCCTACCGCTCCATTAGGTCCCACAGAAGCTAAGCCTCTCTGGAAGTGACGATTTTGTCGCATTGATCCAATGACCGTCTCGCTTTGCTGCATGAAAAAAACCTGCTCAGCGCTGTCTCATAGGAATGCTTGGAGGCTCCGCGTCCACCGTGCTGACACAAGAATGTATGACAGGGAGGTCGCGTTTGAAAACTGGTGATAAACAGCTGACGTTTGAACATCATCGTCATGATGTTAAACGCATCCTTAATGCAATGTAATTTCTTATTTTAATATAAATTCAATAGTGCATATTTGACCATTTCTTCTATAAAATTTTAGTGGAAGTTCAGCCTTCATTGTTGTCTCAGAGCAATCACCCCTGGTAAAAAAGCGCTTTGAGTGGTCGGATGACTAGAAAGGAGCTATACAAATCCATTTACCATTTAATTGCTCAATACAGAATACTTAGAAACTTGCTCAGGGCTGAGTTGCGGCTGATTTTGATGCTTATGTAACCACTGTTCATATCGTGGCAAGTTTTCATACATTCGTCACAATAACTTTAAAATGAATGGATGTTTTGCTGCCTCTAGCAGCAGCTGCAGACGAAGAAAAATAATTAAATCTAAATAAAAAAAATCTAATTCACCCTACTGTTCAAAGGCTGTAAATTGATGCCAGTGTAGCCTTGAAGTTTTGTGGCATCTGAAAGGTTTTACTTGTATTTTGCAGCGTGCTCAGATACAAAAGTCTGCATACGGTTAGGAAGAAGGTGAGGATCCATCATTGGGCAAACAAAGCATCTGACTTTGGCACTAGAAACTGTGGTCCATGTCCTGCACCCTATTACTGCAACAGCAGTTAAAACCCTGCAGGTCTTTTCTGAACCATAACAGAGTAGTTTTAGTTACCCAAACATAAGTAGGCTGCTCTTATGGACTGTTTTTAGGTAAATCTACAAAAAGTGCAGAATTCCTATGTATCCATGGAATCCCAAAACAGTAATTTGAGTATAACCCACCTATTTGGGGAGGCTGTGAACATGTAGACAATGTACTGATGGGAATAACAAAGGACGTAGTATAGAGAGTGAAAGTCCACGTAAGGAGGCAGGTTTGGGTGGGTGAAAGGCTCAAACAAACAAAAGGTTTTTCCCACAGAAAACCGCTGTTCAGAACCAGGTGATCTTTGCCAGAACATTGAGTTAATTTAAGGTAGGACGTCAAGGTCTTTTTCAAAACATTAGTAACATTACTTGCCTAAACCATACAACACCAGACCATTGCCTAAACCTAACCTACATAACTTTACGGTAAGTATGTAACATCAGTTGTGGGTGCTAGTTCTTTGGATATCATACAAACTGTTCTTTGTGCATTGCTGTACGGTATCATATGAACCTTTCTATGAGGAAATATTGACTCAAGCAAACCTTAACTTTGGGGTGGCAGATCCTCTATGTGTCGTTTATCAGTCTGTCATGTAGGTTTACTTTGAAGGCACACAAAGGTAAAACTTAAACTTAACATATGCCACAAGGAAAAACTGCACACAAACTGACCCTAACCAACAATGACAAAATCATATGATTGGCTTGTACAATATGATCCATTGCTGATTTAGTCATTTCAAAGTTTAAGTACTTCTCAATAAACTCGTGGACTTTTTCGCTCTTTGAAGAAAGTTGCAACTTTTTCTAACCAGCCTGTGTCATTAAAGGCTGAGCAGATAGTGTGTTGAAATGGACACATTTTGTGTTGACTGTTGGGATGTGATGGTGTTTTGGAGAGCTGTGCACTCGGATAAGAGAAATGTGAGTATCTGCACGGTGAAGCACTAGATGAGATTTTGGTCAGAATGATAGAAAAAGATGAAAGTAAGAGAAATCACATCAGATTTTTCACTTTTTCTGAAGAAATTCTTCCACAACACAGACATGACTTGACCATCTGAGATTATTTTATGGTTACGGTTTTCTGAATGTAGCTGTTACATTTGTAGCTTAAGTACCAATTTCATTTTTATTTAGACTACTGTTGTGATGTCAAGATCGAAACTAAAGGCAAATAAAAAATTATGATTATGTGAATTCTTGATAAAGAGGTGATCAATGATACCATGCACTCAGCAGCAGAGATACAAATATTGCAGCACCAAGATGAGTGTTCAAGTGTCAAAGATATGATCTAATGTGTGATAAATCTTTTTAACATTACTATCAATACTAAAAAAAAGGCTTTGTATTAGGGATATTGCTAATTTGGGGATCCATCCACCCACTCCTGTCATTTCATTTAACTGTATACTTGTATATGAATGAATGACAATAGAGTTTTAACTTTAAATATGAAAGCGTGTCTTTAAAAAATTGAAAATAGAGTAAAAGTAAAGGTTTAGTGATAATTGCTCTTTTCTCAGTGCAACTTTACATGTTTTTAAACACAGCAGCTGCGTGGCTTGTCCTTGTGTTGTGGAGCCAGCAGCAGGTATGTGTCAACTGATTTTGCTTTTCTAGAAAGCTGACGCGCAAAAAAAGACATAAGGACAGGAAGCTGCTCATGGAAAACAACAGGTGAGGGTGTTGCAGTGGTTAGCACTGTAAACCTCACAGCAAGATGTTTCTTGGTGGAGTTTGCATGTTCTCACTGTGTCAGTGTGGGTTTTCTCCGGGTACTCCGGCTTCCTCCCACAATCTAAACACATGCAGTTTAGGTTAAATGGTGACTCTAAATTGGCCGTGGATGTGAATGTGAGTGTAAATGGTTGTCTGTCTCTATGTGTCAGCCCTGTAGTCTGGCGACCTGTCCAGGGTGTACCCTGCCTCTCGCCCAATGTCAGCTGGGGTAGGCTCCAGCCCCCCTGACCCCTAACAGGATAAGTGGTTACGGTAAATGAATGAATGAATGTTTCTGACCAATGTGTGTTGCGCTTAAGTCTAATTATACACACAAGAAAGAAGTTTAAGAGAGTTTAAGAAACAAAATATGTAGAAAGTTTGAACTTCAACAACTTTAATTGAATATTTTATGATGAAAGTAACAAGGCGAAGGGAGATATAGCCAACATACTCTCCTCAATCTGCCATAATGACTGTATGTAATTTCATTTCTTCCGCCACAATATGGACAATATGAAGCTAATAAATCCAGCTATATTTACGTACTAACTCTAAAAAGCTGTTTAATAAGAAAAAAAAACGAGAAGGCAGGTTTTTGTAGAGATTGAAGCTCCTCACCCTGCAGCAGACTGTGTACATGCTAACTCGAACAGAAGTGAAAATGAGGTCTGTTTGGGGGCAACGCTGTGCGAGATGACTTGCTGCCGTCCGCCTCACGGACACAATGCTGCTGTCCTGCATTGTCCCAGCCAATTTGTCGCCTGCGCTGTTATCATGTGTCCTCCTACAAGATTGGAAAAGTAGCGAGAGAGAAATAAACAGCCATTTCTTTCTCTCCTGGGTAGCGGTGGGGAAAGTTATTCAGCCCCAGATACACAAGTGATGACTGAATCCAGGGAGTTTTCATAGATATGAAAATTAACATAACCTCCATTCAGGTAGGCACACATGCTGGAGGAAGCTCTCAATGTGAAACAACAGCAGCAGTCAAACACTGCATTAACTGAAGAGGGAGGTGCATAGCTGGCTTCCAGTTTTTGTCTCTTTTACACCCAATTTGAACAAAAGCTCACCACCCAAACATTCTCTGCACACGAAAACTACGACAGAAATCATGCTGAGGCCTTCAGTAGAAACTGGGCCTGCAGCAGGAAGTAGAACAATGACACAGGAGGTGCATGAGGGATTAATTAAAACAACAAGACGAGCTAATCAGCTTATGAGCACCAAAAGGCACAGGATGATTGGGTTTGACGGCTAAAACAAAAAGTTAGTGAATTTTCATTTCCCAGTGGCTGAAACAGACACGACTTGAGGAGTGTCTGGATCTGACAAAGCTGATACTGTCTCAGTCTCAATTCACAAAGGCTCTGAGGTTAGACAAACAAAAGAAAACTGCAGGGGAGTGCACACAATATCATGGACACCTGTACAATATAAAGCAACCCAGTACAACAGCCTTGGAACAATTATTTATGAAACTTGCCAGGTGTAGTTTCTGTTGAGTCACAGAGGTGCTCATTCAGCTCTGTGGTATTTTCTGAGGTTGTAGATATCATACTGTGCTAGTAAACCTGACATCATAATAAAAGGTAGTACAACATCATCCAGAAATTATAGTGTCAAAAATAAATTAAATCTTCAACTTCTTTGTCAAAATCTCAACAGGAAACTAATGTTATAAAGGCCTCATTATGCTTAAACATGCAAATAGTAAAGGGCACCTTTGATCTATACTTCGCAAAATGCTATGTATTTTACTAATCTCAGTTTCACTCTTGTAGATTCATACGTGATATATATGATTAATTACAATGTTATACTTCCTGTGGTGGTACTTGGTGTCTTCCTGACATGAAACACAATGTAAACAGTTTGACAATTAGTCTATGCTTTTGTGTGGCCAGTTTTCTTGTTACTGTGCCAACTCATTTTTACCTCTGCTAAGGAGGTTATGTTTTTGGTTTGGTTTCTTTGTTTGTCAGCAAGATTACAGAAAAAACTACTGCCCCGATTTTCACGAAACTTGGTGGAAAGGTGGAGAACAGGTCAAGAAAGAACCTGTTACATTTTGAAGCAGCTTTGAATCAAGAAGCAGATACAAAAATTGTTTTTCACTTCCGTTAACATTGCAAGAGGGCATTTGGCCTTGGTAGAGGTCTGCACTCTCTGAGCAACCTTCTAGTTCTAATTTGTGATCACCATCATTGAATGTTTAGTCTAATACTGTTTTTACAGTTTCGCAATTATGCTTTGTTAAAACCCCAAGGTCTTCAGGCTTTATTGCCTCCGCCAATGAGGTTATGTTCTTGGTTTGGTTTGTTTTTTTGTCAGTAGAAAAACAACAGGCCTGATTTTCATGAAAACTGATGAAAGGGTGTAGCATGAGTCAGTGAAGAACCCATTAAAACTGAAGGAGATCCAAATATAGAGGCTGATACTTCAGTTATTTTTCACTTTTGTTGACCTTGCAAGATAGGGAATTGGCCTTGTCAGAGGTCTGTGCTCTCTGAGTGCAGTCGTAGTTGGGAAAACGGGTGGGCGATATGGCCCATGATATTTCAGGGTATTTTTGTGAAAATTATATTTCTGACAATATGACAAATTGGTAAAAAAAAAAAAAATACACAGTAGGTTTACATTACCAAAGGTTTAAGACAAAATCACTTGACGTCACCAACGCGGTGTTGTTACAGCAGAGCAGCTGAATTACTTCCCTCTTAGCAGTAAGTCGCTAAAATAGTCTGAGAAGTCTGGGGCTGTCCTAACAACACCACAGTTTCTTCCACACTACTACAAATGCTCCTCTTTTTGGAACTACCATGCAGTCTGTAATAATTTCACTTGCTTGCTGTTGCCATGGGTAACAGTATGACATCAATATGTCAGCAAGTCGAAATATCGCGACTATCACAATATGAAACTTTCACATCATACAAAAAAAATACACCGGTATTATCATGAACAAGCTGATATGGCACGCCCCTAAGTAAGACATGTATTTAGCTTGTTGTATAGTCATGCACTTTGATGCAAATAGCAAGGGCAGAAGATTTATAGTAAGTAGGGCTGGGACTTTAATGCGTTAATTTCTATTAATTAATTAATTACAGGAAAAAAAACGCCCTAAAAACATAACGCATTTAATCGCACCTTTCTCAGTTCCCTAATTTCTGGCACACCGGTAACACTGATGCACACACTCCAGCCCTGTAGGTGGCGGTAATGCACCTAAAGTTTGTTTGCCAGCCGCAAAGAAGATGCACAGGATGAATTGAGTGACGTCAGTGCACAAGTTTGGTAAACAGCACTGGAGGAAGAAACCACATTGCTTGGCTTCTTGGGTGGAAAGTTTAAAAAAAAAAAAACTTCCCGATGGCAGCTTGGTTAAGAGCATGGTTGTGCGCAAATTGTGCAACAAAGAGTTTTCTTATCACCTCAATGCAAAACATGTTGCTGCGAGCATGAACACCAGAGCTAACGTTAGCTAAGACAGTCCTGGTACAGGCAAACGGTGTAGCCAACCTACAATAGAGTGTGGCTCGGGCCGCATTTTCCCGACCCGAACCTGACGCAGTTTGTTACCTGACATAGTTATTGTTACCGTGGTTACAGCTTGTCTGTTTACCGTGATCACACATGGACAGTGTGTAAATGACCATCAAAAGGCTGCTGTTACTCACAGTTAAACACGCCACAGCACAACAGCGCAGCACAACACACACACTCAATTAGAGCAGGGCCTGTGTGCATTCAGCACTTGAAAAGGCCATAGCACAACACAGCAGCATGTAAAGTGGGCTGAACCCGAGCAAAATTTCTGATTTATTATCTAAACCTGGCCCAACCTGTTGGGTTCCAATGGGTCCCGTCGGGCTTGGGTTGGGTATCCACACTCTGGCCCACAATAGACCAGATGACGGGGTTCAGAGCCAAAATAAGTAAGTCAACATCTGACAAATTAACAAACTCTCTGGCAAAATGAAAAATAAACATTTTTGTTGTTTAAGTTCACGTATATGTCAATTCATTGATTCAGTTGTCAACCAAACTTTATCTGAATTGAAAAACTGGAAAAGAAAAATGCGATTAATCGAGATTAATTAATTACAAAGCCTCTAATTAATTAGATTCATTTCTTTAATCGTGTCCCACCACTAATACTTAGTAAAGGGGCCACTTTATTGATTACAAATCAAACATGAAATAAACTAAAAGGCCACTCGGAGAGCACCGATCTCTACAATGGCCAAATGCTCTATCTCGCAATTTAAAGAAAGTGAAAAATACTTTGTGTATCTGCCCTATGATTTGGATTCACTCCAAAATTTATTGGGTTCTTCCTAGCTCACGTTACACCCTTCCACCAAATTTCATGAAAATAAGGCCAGTAGTTTTTCTGTATTCCTGCTGACAAACAGACAAGTAAAGCAAAAACATTATCTCCTTGGTGGATGAAACTAGTGTTTCATGTAGAATGGGAATGGGGAAAATTGCATAAGTGAAGTGAGTTAAACTACAGTGAAACTGGCAGAACTGTTGCTGCCTCAGGATGAAAAGTTGTCTGCTGTACCTCTAACAAACAAACTCTCTAAGCCATACGAAACCCTGCTGCTCCAAAAGAGCAGAATCATTTCAGATAAGCCTTTTTCCTCTGCTGTGCCCTGGTTTGGTGCCACACCCTTCCTCTCTGAAAATCGACAGCGAGGTGATGAGAAAAGCAGCCATTTTGGGTCTTTCTGTGGCTCTCAGGTGGCCTCCTCCTCCCCTCTCTGCTCTCTTTGGATGCCGTTAAAGTACATTTCCTCCAAGATTTTAAAACCAACACAATAAATACTGTGGAATATGGGACTTTGCCGACAGCATATTTTTCCTCTTTTCACTCTGCTTCCTTTTCAAAGCCCTGTCCCTCCGCTGCTTTAATACAACCTCAGGTGCTTTTCATTGTATTTCATTGTGGACAGAGGCAGTTGTTTTTTAACCTCGTCAACCCCGCTGACTGGCTGGTTCTTACAAACAAGTGTTGTATGGACAAACTTTACTCAAACTTTATATCAAACTCCTTTTAGCAAGATACCAAATATGTCTGGGCAAAATTGTGTATGATGATGCAAAAGACATCTTGAATATTTCGCTTTGATGAAATGAGAAAATGCAGAATATGAATGTAACACTGAAATCGTGAAAAAAGCTGAACTTAAAGTGACTTAAAGGGATACTTTGCCCGCTTTGTATCATAAAAAAGTATGTGTGAATACACTATGGTAAACTTCCCTTCATCTTACCAGCATCACGATCTCCCTGCTCATTTCTCAGCTCAAATTTCTACTGGCCCTAGAGGTTGTTGCTCAAACTAGATAGTACTTCAGCATGCCTGCCAACATGAACATCTCCCTCTTCCTCTCAAACCAAATTCTGATCAAACTGTAAAACTAGGCATCCATCCATCCATTTTCTAACCGCTTATCCTCTTGAGGGTCGTGGGGGGGCTGGAGCCTATCCCAGCTGACATTAGGCGAGAGGCAGGGTACACCCTGGACAATCGCCAGACTATTAAAACTAAGCAGTGCTAATAAAATATTTCGAGATCTGGTTACTGTGTTTTGTGTTTCTTACCTTTTAAAACCTTAAAAACATATTTCAGTCATTTTTTAATGTCTTTTTAAGAAGGGACTATATATCCCTTTATTTTTTTATAAGTGTTCTGATGATACAATTGTATGGTGATGTAAAATACAACAAACAAAGTTTTTAAAAAGAAACATATTTCAGTGTACTGTAGTACAAGAATTTGTGAATAGGAAGTGGGCGCCATACTGTTTCCTAGATTGTAAAAATGAAGGCTTAAAAAAATGGAGCTCAAACGTAAAAGCTAAGCAGTGCCGATCAAACATAAACCAAGACTCTGTTACTGCGTTGCTGGTTTCTTGCCTAAAATGTTTTCAGAAACACATTTTACCTGACCGTTTAACTGTAATTTCAGATTGTTTGTTACCTGCTGACTGCCATGTTTTTTCTTGTGTTAAAGCGGTCAGGGTCGCATTACATCACTGACCAGCAGGGTTTTTTACTGGTCCAGTGTGGCGCAATGCATTCTGGTAGTTGTAGGTTTCCTGCCTCTTGAGCAAAAGCAAATGCCACAGCCCTTTTTCTCTGTTTCCTCTCATCATGTAGCACCAGTCTCAAAAGACCATCTTTACAGCAGTGAAATACTTTAAAGCCAAAAGTAAACAACAAAGCCCAGAGGCCAAATTGGAGGGTATGTTTGTGCAACTGCATATAATTTATTTATGTTTTCTGGCGCTGTTAAAAGTTTGCTCTTTAACAAGTTTGTACTTCTAATTCTGATCATATAAGCTTAGTGAATGCAGGAATTACAATTGGACTGTCTATTGAAACCAAACCCTAATGTTAAGCCTTTTGGCTATTTTTTTTTCTTTGCTACTGCTCTAACGTAAACTGTATTATTCCTCCTTTTGCTTTAATTTATTATTTTCCTGTGTCTTTATACATTTCAACTTTTAATTTTGATATTGTCCAAATATATGCACAAGGTTAAATAGTGTTTTCTTGCTCCTGTTTGCAACACAGCAGTGCATGCAACAAAAGGTGGTCAGCTCCTTCAAGCAGATTTCCACTCCTAAGGAGTTGTGTGTTATTGTAATTAGAGCATTGAATTGATTTGTTATTTTTAAGGAACAGAAAAATGCCAACAAAACACTTACAGGTTGAGCAAAATTGAAGCAGAACACTCAGTTCCATCTCATCTTTCCACACTGTCACCAGGTTGGCAGGAAAATGGTCACAATATCATTTGTACTGGCAGCTTGAATCCTGAATACTGGTTCCAATTCACAAAACCACACAGGTTCAACCTTAAAATATTTTTATGGCTGATAAAAGATAGTAAAAGTAAAAGAAAGTGATCTACGTTGGCCCAATATAAAAAACGTTTTGGCGGCTGCCTTGCTGTTGCGTTCTATCAGGCAAGAAGAGTCTATAATTTTTTTCTTCAATGCTGAGCTGCCCGGTCAGAGCTGTAAACAAAGCAAACAGCTCATTAGGCCGCAGGATTTACACTCAGCCTTGTCCATTAAGAGTCTAGGGGTCAGCGCTGTGTTTTGATGAAGGCAGTCACAGCCACCGAACCATTAAACCAAACACTGGGCTCGCTGACTTTAACAACTGTGGTTCAGCCCAGGGGTCACATGATCAGCAAAAACAGGATGTGCGGTGTTCAGTGGATGTGACCCTTGACAAGTTCTAAAAACAGTGTAACACCTCTTCAATCAAGCTTGAGGAAGCTTGTTAAGAAGTCAGCCATGAGCACTAAAGTTTGGTTATGTGTTTGCCTCATTGCTTAAAATACCCTTTGGCTAAGCACAAAGTGTGACCATTTTAAATGCTGACTTTAAAGGGAACAGATTGTCATGGACACAACTTTTAAAGTGCTGGAAGGAGTGACAAACGTATGGTTTGTGGATCTCAAGATCTGCAGAATATTCAGCTCTGATAAGCAATTTCTAAAAGTTTACAGCCAAGTGTGAAGAGATTGGGATGAAGGTCATCATCTCCATGTCTGAGACAAAGTTTTTAGTGTTTGGTTGAAAGCCAGTTGTTGCCCCAGGTAAAGGAGTCTAAGTATCTCAGTGGATGTTTAAGAATGAGGGTCAGATGAAGTATCAGAGCAATGTTGGCAGTAATGTGAGTGCTGTAAAAGACTGTCATGTTTAAGAGGGGGCTGAAGTATACGACTAAGGTGTTCATCACATATTCAGTCTTCGTTCCAAAGTCAACTGACACAATGAACTCCAGGCAATCAGTCTCAAGTTCAAGTTGAACTTTGGGTAGTAGCCAATAGAATGAGATGAGTTTGTTTGGATCTCTGTCCTCCAGGAGATCCAGACTCTCCTCCTGTCTCTGTCTTTGCGATTGTTTTTTTTCTCCTACCTGTATAAATGGTGTGTTTGTGATTTGTTCCAGTGAGTCTGTGTGGTCTGTCTCCTTTCAAGGTTTCCATGGTGGACGGAACAGTTGTGTGGTCCAAAGTCTATCTGGATGACACAAATAATTTGTTATCCTGCTGACAAGAGGGGTTACATCAGACACGCTCTAGAGAGCATGGACCAACATTTGGAGGAAGTGTTGGCCAATCCAGGCAGCACATGTAATAAAATGTTTATCTAATGTCGGGAAATCGGCTCGCATACAGGAGAGTCTGGATCCTCCAGAAAGATTTGGAGGTCATGGCCCAGGACAAGGATGTCTGGGCAGCCCGTTTTAATTTCCAGGGCATCACATATGGCAGCATGGTCAGGGGTCATCTGCATCAGATTCTGGCTGCACAAGCTAACTCCAATTTGAACCCATTCAAGGCTATAGTGCAGTATAAAGAGTGAGAAAGTCCATGTAGCGCTGGAGGGAGGGGAGGAAGACTGGTCAAACAAACACAAGACCTTTGCCCAGGAGATGGCTGTTCTTGTCCAGTGAGAAACTTTGAGTTTTTTTTTTACAATGTTATGTAGTTTACATTACATGACATACATGTGAATTCACACACATCCAGTGACATAGCTGTAAACTTACTTAAGTTACGTAACAAACACAGTTATTTAAACCCAAACTATGATCTTTTTTCCAAAACCTACGAAGTAGTTTTATTGCGTAAACTTAAAGTAGATTTGATGAAGAAACATGTTTGTAACACAAAAGGCACTATGTATGTAATAAATGGAAACCAGAGGGGCACCTACAGCATCATAGTTTGAAGCATGGAAACACTGACCAAGCTGCCGTATTTGACAAGTGGTGGGAAATGGATGGAAAAGTGGAAGAAAGATCACCTTTACTGTTTTTGTGTGGACCAGAAATCAAAGGTAAACTGCCAACCGCTTGTTAACTTGCCTCTACCTGCTCATCAGACATTCCTCCAGACGAAAATAAAGGTTGAAAAACACAAAGCTCTCTGAAATGTGCCCCAGAAACTATTAAGATTCACTCACAGGAAGACGTGGTCGATGCGAGTGTTAACAGGCTCTTGAATGGCTCAGCAAACCAAACCACTTTCTGTCTCATCCGCTGCAACATTAGAGACACATTTTCTTTTCAGCTTCAAGCAGAAAGTCAGTCATTCTCATTCTGGACAGGAAGAGCTGCTTCCTTCTTATTCTCATCTTCTCCCACTCACAGATTGCATCTTCAGAAATCAAACAATTTCTGATAAAAATGATTTGGAGGGCCCCATACGGTAAAATATTCATGAATTCTGAAAGAATGCGTGCAGAGAGAAAGCTATCAGTAAAAAGGGAAATATTCTCTTAGCTGATGTTGGAGTCGAGAAACCTGAAATCTGAATCCTTTATTTATTTATTTATTTAACTCCAGCTGGATTTTTTTTTCTGCTCTCCAGCTGGGGATTTTTTTCACTTCACATCTGGAGCGTTTTTTTCTTCCCTTTAAACTGTAACGTAGCCTCTATAGGAATAGTAAAAAGCTCTCATACATACACACACAAACACACACATCCACTCAGCACTCCCCTGAGCCTACGGTATAAATACAGTCAGCTACACAGCAAACAGGGAGGAAAGAGGAGAAGGATAGAGGGGGCGAGCAGAGAGCAAAAGAGCAAAAGGAAGAGAGGGAAAATTAGAACGAGGGAAGAAAAAAAAAGGATAGAGGATACTTCAAGAAAGAAAGGAAAAGGGGGAAAGCATGTGGCCCTAATGCTCAGGATGAGGTAATACTACTGATGAAATCCAGGCAGCTGTGATGAGAGACATTCAGTGTGTATATAAAGAGGGAAAGATTACTTCAACATACCTGTACTTCACACTGCATTCACTTGGTAAATGCATGGTGAATACCTGAATGCATAAGTATCTGACTGAAATCTTATCTAAACCAAAACAGTTGAGAAAATTTCTGGATTAAAATGGATGCTAAACACCAAAAAAGAAACAAAGACAAAAAAAACTAACTGAAATAACTTGAATAAATTCACTTGATGCTGTGACTACTATCAAGTACAAACTGGGGATGGACTCCCTAAGCAGACTCACAGACTCAGGTGAAAGTTCAGGGTTATTAACCAGGCAAAGGTCGGTACACGGGTAGCCAGTCACACAGGCAAAAGTATCCAAAAACGACAGGTAAAAAGGGTGGTCAAACACACAGAGGGAACACTAGGGAAACGCTACAACTCTTAAGCAAGGGTAAGGACGATCTGGCAATAAACAAGGGGAAGACAGGGACTTAAATAAACTAAGACAAGGGAGACAATGAGATACAGGTGAAACACACTGAGATACAGGTGAAACACAGTAGGGAATCACAAGGGAGGGAAACTTGACAGGACATATGAGGCAATGGTTACCAAAATAAAACAGGAAACACAGGAATAGCAAATGAACATGAATCTAGGTAACTTGACAGGTCATGACACTGCAACTCGTTCTCACTCTGAAATTGCTGAAATCCTGTGCTTGGGCTGTGACTTGTGGAGTCAGACACTGACAAAAAAAGACGTCCTTTAATGTTGGAATGACACGCAGCCGGTGGCTGTTTCAGTTTAAAAGCACCACCAGGGGGAAACACGGCGGGGCAAGAACAAAAGTTAAGGCAGCAAAAGTCCAACTGGGGTGGGCGGGAGGAGTAGTGTATGGTTCCAGCAACCACCGACTTTCACCCTGGAGGCCGGTGTTCATGTCCTGTAAGATTATAAAGCCAAACCCTGTTCTTTTTTCCTAAAACCCAACAATGTGTTTTTGTTGCCTAAACCTAACTTAAACCAAACCAAAAATTTTGTTGCCTAAATCCAACCATGTGTATTGTTGCCTAAACCCAACATGGTTTGTTGCCTAAACCTAACCCTGTTTTTTTGTTGCCTAGACCCAACCATGTGTTTTTGTTGCCTAAATCTTACCATGTGTTTTTGTTGCCTAAACTCAACAGTGTGTTATTGTTGCCTAATCCCAACCACGTGTATTGTTGCCTAAACCCAAGACGTTTTGTTGCCTAAACCTAACCCTGTTTTTTTGTTGCCTAGACCCAACCACGCTTTGTTGCCTAAACCCTACCACGTTTTTGCCTAAACCTAACCATGTGTTTTTGTTGCCTAAACCCAACCACATATTTTTGTTGCCTAAACCCAACCACGTTTTTGCCTAAATCTTACCATGTGTTTTTGTTGCCTAAACTCAACAGTGTGTTATTGTTGCCTAAACCCAGCCATGTGTTTTTGTTGCCTAAACCCAATCATGTTTTTGTTGCCTAAACCCAACCACATGTTTTTGCCTAAATCTTACCACGTTTTTGTTGCCTAAACCCAACAGTGTGTTATTGTTGCCTAAACTCAACCATATGTTTTTGTTGCCTAAACCCAACAATGTGTTATTGATGCTTAAACACAACCACGTTTTTGTTGCCGAAATCCAACCACGTTTTTGCCTAAAACCAACCACAGGTTTTTGTTGCCTAAATCCAACCATGTGTTTTTGTTGCCTAATCCTAACCACATATTTTTGTTTCCTAAACCCTACCATATTTTTTTATTGCCTAAACGCAACCACGGGTTTTTGTTGCCTGAACCAAACCACGTTTTTGTTGCCAAAACCCAACCACGTACCTCTGTTGCCTAAACCCAACCATGTGTTTTTGTTGCCTAAATCCAACCATGCGCTTTTGTTGTACAAGGGAAAAAAAAACGTTACTTCCAGGTGTTGTACCAATGCAGTGCATTATTTTGAAAGAGAAGGTTTGTAAAGGATAAATTTCCTGTGAAAATGAAAGTGTACTTCAAAAGATGACAATGCATGTAACAGGCAGAACTTAACACAACGTCCCAGAACGTCAATAACCAATGCAACCAGGGTACCTTGCACGCAGTTTCTGGACATGGAAAGTCCGTGACCAAATTTTAATATGTGAGGTTGGTGAGAATGTGTTGACGGTATCTTTGAACCCCCACCTTGTCATGTTCACGTACTGCTCACGTCAAATGTATAGCTCAGACCTGGGGTTTTCATGAGCAGATGATAACAAGGATGAGGATGAGGAGGAAGAGAGACAAATGTTTAATTATGGCTTTTTTGTCCTGCAGTGACTTCCATCTCTGTATGGAGGTGTGTGTGGATGCAGAGTTGGATCCAGGAGTGGTGGCATCTTGACGTTAATGGCTTCACTGAAGAAGATTTCATTCAAAATTTCTGGATGTCAAGGACTACTTCCTGTTACATCAGCGCCTCTCCTCAGTGATGTAGAAGTTGCATAAATTCCGATATGACTGTTCAGACTGAGGTCACATTGCAAAATTCAGGCCTATATCTGATTCAGGGCCACATATGAAAGTGGCCCAAATCACAGTTGAAAAGATTGGATTCCATGTGATTTCTGCTGTTCACACCGTTATGAGAAAAACAGATCTGAGTCATGTATGCCTCTTTTGCCTGCAGTCTGAGTGCAGCCATACTTTCAAATATGTGCCTAGTGAATTTACTTTACTTTGACTGTTAGCACTCCCTTGCTGATAGGACCAAGCCCTTAAACTTTGCGGTAGAGAAGAGACTGTTTATTTTCTTTTTTGTTTTCAGTGTTTAAACCCTGTAGCTGTCCCACGAGCTCTTCCTCACATCCTTCTGCAGCTCAGGCAGAGATGATAACACACGCGCGCACACACACACACACACACAACTAAACAATTTACCACACAAGTTGCAAGACCACAACCAAAATTGTGTGTGTGTTTGTTTGAAAGCTGATGATAAAGAGTCTGTGCCTTAGTGTGTGTGTGTGTGTGTGTGTGTGTGTGTGTGCGACTGTGTGTTTGTTATCCTCTTTCTGTCAAAGCTGCAGAGACATGAGGAGGAACTTTGTGTTTTGTGTGTGAGTGTGTGTGTGTTTCCCAGGTTCCCACCCCAGTTTCCCCACTCGGCTGTTTAGTTTGGCCCATCTCTGATCACTGCAGAATAAACACCAGCCTTCACACTGATTCCTTCCATCACATTTGGCTCAGAGCCTTGGTGTCTCTCTGCTCTCTCATTTTCAGTTTTAATCATCTTTATCCTCAAGAACCACTTCATTATGTAAGGCTGTTTAACTGTAAAATTATCGCATAATTAGTTGTCTGTTTATGTAAATAAACAGTGGTAGCTTCTGGGTCTCCTTCCGAAGGAGAAATGCTCTGACAGGAAATGATGCGTTTTATGTTTTCTGTGCTCTCTCCCAGTTTCTTGGGTGTTATAAAAAAGCTAAAAATCTGTTTAGTTGTTGTAGGATTCTCTCAGAAAACAATTTGTTTTTCCCCCAGTATCATAAATCCATTGGTGGTAAATGGATCAAAACAAATTAAAAGACAAACATTAAAACATATTACAAAAATATGAAAAATACTTACAGTAATTTTGTTAGTGCATCAAAGTAAAAGTGTAAAAAGTGAAATCCTCTTCTAAATCCTCATTAAACAGAATCGCAAAATCTCTGAACATCTGTTGGTGACCTGCAGATACGACACGTGAACAATTAAAGTTGATTACGAGAGAAGTAATAATAACGGCTGAACTTCAGATCAAACTTCCTCGCTCGCCTCCCTGCTGATGTTCTGCCATGATGGCAGTCCCACACGCCAAGTCCAAAGGTTAATTGCGATTCTTTTAGGATTTTACTTAAAATTCAATGGGAATAAAAAAATGCTCACTCTTCACAAGCTCAGACCCTGTGCAGCATGGTGGCCTTATAAAACCTGAACAAATACCTCACATTAACATATCTGGAGAAGTTCCTTTTTCCTGCTGGAAAGTAGAAATATAATGACTTCAAAAAAATCCCTTGCAGTCTACAAAACCCTCATTTGAAATCCTTTGACATCCAACTATGGCAAAACCAACAACTCAGCAACAATACAGAACAATTTTTTCTCTTTAAAAACCTTTATGTTTATAAAGTTTTACTATTAATGCACAAAGTTCAGCCTGACCAAACGTCTCTGCCTCTGGACTAAATTACAATTTGCATTTAGTGTTTCTGGAGACCATCACCCTGTCATATTGGTGATGAGTCCATCCAGACGTAGGGAAAAAGTTACAGCAAAGTTTACAGTGTGTGTCTGGCAAAGACTGTGTTTGGACCAGCATAGTCTGCAAGGTTTGAATGGAACACCATATTTGGGCTGTGAATTATGACAACTTTTTAAGCAGCGGAGTAAATATTAGGACGGGCTGATGAAGGAGGACGGACAGGAGATGCTCCTGCGGAGAGACACAGAAACAGTGAGCGATGAAAGAAAAGTGAAGGACAAAGCGAAAGGCCGGGATGAGGATTAGAGCAGCGATTCTCACGGGCCGTGTTCACACTGCAGCTATACGCGGTTGTCACTCCTCGGGAGACACACAAAGCCGGTTCAGTTCACACCAAGTTCGGTTATGAAAAGAAAACAATATCTGCGTCATACCACCAGAGTAGAAACTTCAAGAAATCTGAGTGCAGACTTTATTGATTCCACCACATCTACTCTTTCTTGTTTATGCACTGCCACTCTGAGGTGTTAGTTCGTTTGTTCTATTCTTTCCAGATGGGATGAAGATAAATTACACACGTGCTGATCGGGGATATGTGACATCCTCACATCTTCTGCGGACTCTTGGTAAATTTATCTGTGATAGTCTGTGGGAAGTCAATTTTGTCAGCTGTTCATGTCGACAAGTGTCCACACAGCTGGAAAAGATTTTTGGACAGATGCACAAACTACATATGTGCTGGCAAGTTCAAGTGCACAGACACCCAATGTAATACTGTGTGTACACTACAGAACTACATCTGTTTTGTAGTAGAGGCCTACAGAGGCCTTACTATCTGCTCTGCAGTCTGGTGCTGACCAAAACGCTTCCCTTAAAACAATGATATTGCTGATGATGACCTCGGCAAGCAGCAACCACATCAACTGGGATAGTGGAACCAATGTATAAATACCTTAGAAGAAAATTACTCTTTTTCTTGATTTAATCTTTATTGGTTATGATTTTCAGGTGCGTGTTCTTTTCTATTCTCTTGACAAGTGTCTTTTTTAGATAATATATCTAAACTGACTGAGATTTATTTGAGTGAACCTGGTGAGCAAGGAACAATCTATGAAAACAAGTCTATCATTGTGTTTAAAAAATCCTTTACGTTGGGTAGTGACCAAAAGAATGAGATTGCAGATACAAGCTGCTGAAATGAGCTTTCTCCACAGGGCAGCTGAGCTCTGCCTCAGAGATAGGGTGAGGAGTTCAGACATTCAGAGGGATATCAGAGTAGAGCTGCTGCTCCTTCCCGTCGAAAGAGGCCAGTTGAGGTGATTTGGGCATCTTATCGGGATGCCCTCTGGGCGACTCCCTGTTAGAGGTTTTCTGAGCACGTATAACAGGTAGGAGGCCCTGGGGAAGACCCAGAACATGCTAGAGGGATTATATATCTCAATTGGCCTGGGAACACCTCAGGATCGCCCAGGAGGAGCTGGAAGAAGTTGCTGGGGAGAGGAACGTCTGGAATACCTTGCTCAGCCTAACCCTCCCATGACCCTGCCCTGGATAAACTGATGAAAATGGATGAATGGATAGACTTTAAAGCCCCATTACCACCAAACACTTTCAGTATGGTGCCTTTGGAACCGAAAGTAACCTTCAGACATTGGTACCTAGACCCGGGCATTTCCACTGCAAACTGTACCCTTAAATGTGGGCGGGGTTGTTGTCACTCACTGCTCCGTCCAGCACTCACCGTATTTCCTCATCACCGATGGCACAGAGGGAAGTCTGCACCTCGTTAATCGTCCACAGAACGAGGTTGCATGCCAACATTTTCAGAACAAAATAAAACAGGGTGCAGTGAGAGTCTCTCTCCAGGGGATATTCAAAAATAGCAGGTTTGTGCATTTAGTCCTTCTCAGGCAAGCTCAGGGGTTTAGTGTTGCTGTAGCTTGATGCTACGCGACCCTTTTTTTTTTCTCCGAGTGAGGATTGGAATATATGCAGTTCACATAACCCAACCAAAATCAATACATGTAAACGCTTGAAGATCCACTCATTATTAAAAGTCAATGTCATATAAAAACTAAAGTAATGGTCAAAGTCGTCATATGGAATATTTAAGGTGTGTTGATTGTTTCACGTCGTCAGCTCCTGCATTGAGTAGCATTACAAGTTAACGTGCCACCTTAAAAATCCCAGCAGTCAGCCCAGTGAATTAGGTAATTTTTTCACTGACTCCTGCTGCTGCAAGAGGCAGCAAAACATCCTTTCATTTTATAGTTACAGTCTACTAATAAAACTCTCCACAATATGAACAGTGGCTTCTGCCTCAAAACCAGCCACAACTCAGCCCTGAGCAGAGTGACTGTCCGCTACTGACCAATCAATGCACTGCAGTGTTCACAGCTCCACCTTTTAGTACCAGATCTGTGTGCTAGGTAACCCAACAGAAGGGTGACTAAAAATGGGCACGGTACGGAACGATTCCATTGATACCATCCACAACTTTTTGCAGAGGAAACGGATATAATGATACATATGGTTTTTTCCGGTCTAAACAGTGAAAACACTTGGACTTTTGATTAAATGTCATGGGTTGTAACAGCCCTAAGTTAATTTTAATGGAATTAATGTATACTATTGATTGAAAATTGTGACGTAAAAACAAAGGGGGTATTCAACAAGCATTTAATTTGATAAAATCAATCTGTTGTCCAACTTGTTGCTAATGAGGCGTTACTGATGTGACTTGGGTTAGATTTGATGATGTGTCTCTCTTAATGCATTTTAATTAAATGAAATGGTTTTCACAGCATATGGAAATGATTGGAAATCAATCAGTTGGTGTAAGCGTATGAGATGTATGTAAAGTACACACAGTTTAATGCAAAACCATTACTGTGATTCTTTAAAAAAAAAAAAACTCCCCTCTCTGTTTTCTCTCTGCTGTGTGTAAATGCTTCAGGATTATGAAGCACAAGATTACATAATCCATCTCAGCCAATCAGTGAGCATGACTGCTCTAACGTCATATGTTGATTTAATCCAAACACACACACACACACACACACACACACACACACACACACACACACACACACACACAGATGTAAGTGTACACACAGCTGGAGCAAGGTATCAGCTCTCACAGGAAAAGCAGAACCAGCTGTCTGAATTAAACACACACACACACACACACACACACACACACACACACACACACACACACACACACACACACACACACAAAATACCATTCCCACACATACACACTCATGCACACACTTAACAGACCTGCACACACACAGGTAGTCAAAGAATCAGAGGTATTCCTTGAGGTTTAAGAAGCTCTCGGTGAGTCTGGACGTTAACAGACAGAAGAAGGATTATTCAACTTTTCAGTTTATCACTGACTTTCATTTAAACCCCTGAAGGAAGCTGTTTTGAATTTTGCAGCATCGTGACTAAAAGCTTCCCAGCTTAGAAACCTGCCTCACCAGTCCTGCAGTCTGCTGATATATTACACATAGTACACTCCATACCCTGTGTGGGTGTGTGTTTATGGAGAGTGTGAGTTGGGGGGATTTTTACAGTGACAAACATGACTTCATATTGTCGGGGTCATCAGAGTTCAGCTGCAATAATCAGCACACACATGAGGTTTCATTTTGGTCAGTATTCCCTACAATAAGAGGCCAGTTATGACAAGATCAAGGCACCAAAACTGCCTGTTAGACAGTCGTATAGCTTAAAAGAACCCCCTCCATCCGTTCCTTTCCAACACAGGTTAAGGGACAGGTTATGCCTGACAACATAAGCATCTTTCCAAAACTGACAATATGACATTCACACCAACTTCATGCTGTGATTGGTTGTCTGTGTGGATATAAGAATATAATAAAATGGCTGCTTTTCTGGAGAGTGGACATGCATCAACACTGGGAAAGAGGACAGAGGTGCATTCTGACCACAGACTGTATAAAAATGATAGATATAGCCACTGTGATGTCACCAATTGGTTTGTGACTCCTGTTTTGAAGCCTCGAATTTGGCGTTTTAGCTTTTGCTGTCTTGGATTATTGGAGCTAGAGGTGACAAATTTGGACGAGAGGGAGGAGCTGCAGAGGAGCGAGGGGTGGATCTAATTGAGAGGCCGAGGACACAGTCGTTGGAGAGTCTATCACTCACATCCAATGTTAATTGTGCGTAACAATTTGGGTGGGGAAAAATCGATACAGCGTAGTTTCACAGTATTTTTGTGTGGCAATATCGTATCTTCACACAGTGCCAAGTTTTTTTTTTTTTTAAATTAAATCAATTATTAAAATTAAAAATGCAAATTGAATACTTGAATAATAAAATCAGTTGGTTTTTTTCAGTTCACTAGATACATTTTGCTTGATAAAAACTAATTGAAGAGAGATGAACAGGCTAAAAATGTCTCTTGAATTGATGTTGAATGTTGTTTTGCTGTGGGTACATAATTTACAGTTGGAATAAAGGTAATAAATCACAATATATTGCAATATATTTTAACGCAATATTCAGCATATGGCAGCAAATTTCAAAATGCAATAATATTGTTTCGTGACTTAAGTATTGTGATAATATCGCATCACGGAGGCTCTGATGATTCCCTCCTCTAGTAGCAATAAGCCTTAATAAAATGTAAACAATTGAGTAATATGAAAATTCACCCCTTTCACAGTGGACACGAAGGGGGAAGTTAGTTATAGAGACCAAAACCATTTTTTGTACCAGGCTGTAAACATATTTCTTTCTGTTGTAAAGTTGGGCACTTTAACACAAGTGTCTGTGGGGATTGACTCGCTTTTAGAGCCAGCCTCCAGTGGTCATTCAAGGAACTGCAGTTTTTGGCACCTCCATGTTAGCTTTATTTTTCTGTCCCAGAAGTTGCTACTTGGTCCCACCAAGCATACATGTGTCAACTGGCTGCCTGAGTGCAGACTTAAATAGGAACAATGGGTGCTTTTGAAAAGTTATGCACCAATGTTTTTAAGAGAGTTTGCTACTGATCACCAGCAATAATCCACACGTCAAATTTAACCAAAGTTAATGCAACAGCTCAGTGTATCAAATTAAGTCACAATGATTCCATTCAAATGAACAGAAGACATTATTCAGCTCTGTTTCTCAGTTTACCGCTGCAGTTCAGTTAAACCTCTTAAGGCTGCTATTTTTTTGGATCCTTTCCTTGTATTGGTGACGACATATTTCTCAGCTCTCTGTTTTACATTTATACAGCCCCACACGTTTACACTGGAGACTTGCTCAGCACCTGGCTGCAGCAGGTGGAGGCGAAGTGTCGCCCTCTGGGTCACCTTGACATTTTCACAGCCAGTTCAGTGAATTAACCTTTCAGTCACAAGCTCCCCTAACAAGCCCACAGTCCCATACACACACACACACACGCAGAGGCCACAAACCTACCTCCCGGGAAATAAAACATAACCATTCCCTGCAGCTACAGTTTAACCACACACCAGTTTCTCACCACACACCACAGCTCTGTGTCCTAGGCCCGCTGCTCAACTGAAACCGGCTTGTTGTTAATAGTGATGAAACACCGCCAGGCGACTGCTGAGTAGGTTGAGCGTCAGACCCGAGACCCTCTGACCTCTCAGGATCTGTCAGATGGCGAGAGACTTAACAGCTATCAGTGTGGAGAACATGCTGAGATTGCTTGGAGCCGAGGAGTCCATTTAACACTCTGAGTATCAACATGTGAGCCACCCTCACAGTGTGCAACAAACACTGGAAAAAACTCAGCTTCAATGAGACGTGAAACCACAATCAGTCACAGCTACAGTTCACGTTCTAGTGGTTTTGTGAAGCTGCCTTGCAACTACATGATGGACAGTAACAAGCAGGAACTGACCATGATATCATAACAGCTTCTGAGAGTGGTAAGGATAAGACTGGTGTTATTTAATTTTTTTTTTTATTAATATCAACAACCCCCCTGAGAAAACTAACACTAATTTATCCTCCTAACAAGTTGCGAAAGCCTGATGCAGCTCATGTCTCAATGCCATTGAAGTTCAATGTTTCCAGAATCTATTAAAACAAGCTCTCAATTAAACCAAGAATAACTACCCTCCACCTGAAAGGTACAGATCTGTGTAGGCTAAGATGGGTATTTCAGTGTTTACTAAGCAAACAAAAAAAAGACTTCCAATAGCGCTCTGTCTGACAGGAGCCTAAGGAGCCATACCCTTAACATCATGTGACATATTCCTTTATTGGAATCAACAAGGCTGAAACAGCTGCAACCATAGTTTCAATCTCAGACAGAAGCTCAATGTCAAGCAGACGTCACTGATTCCACCAACTCTTCCATAAAATGTCTTGACCTTTTGGACATCCAACAAAGGGATCAAAAGAGATGAATTTTGCATTGAACTCTAGCTGCAGGAGCGATGGGAAAAAACATGTTTCCCAAAGACAATGAAAAGAATAGTCTGTGTCATAGTTCTGGCAACTGTTCAGCAGCAACTAAATCACGATTTTTTTTGTTATCTTCAACTATTTTTCTGTTATGTATCACACTGGGCTCCCAAAATCAGTAAATACATGAGATGTTGAAGCCAGTCTCCAGCCCCAGTATCAGTTTGTTGAACTGCTCAGAGCACTTTTGTTTCTCATCAGGAGTGACATCACTGCTTGAGAGCTGTGTTGAATTGGTAGCATGAAAAAAAATGTGTCAAAACTTAAAGGAAATGTTTATGAAAAATGAGGACCTTTGGTGACCTGAGTGAACAAATTGATGCAGGCAGCAGTTGAATGTGACTCTGGACCACAGCTCAACTGTCACGTTTGTGCAGAAAACACCAACATTAGAGGCAAAAATTAAAATTTCACAGGTGCTCCATTTGATTCACTTGACAAGCCAAAGACTGACATTCCCAGAATGTACACTACATATTGATATTATAATATCAAATTACATTGTAGAAGATTTTGACCTCATCTTCCGTCCCTGATATCAACGTCTTGAATCACAGAAAACCCAATGCTGCTGCAACCTTGTGTAAACTCCGCTCTCCAAGATGCCAACCAGCTGAATTATCAACATCCACATCATATCCTAACTCACCCGACAGCCGCCTCTCCCTCAAGCTCTTCCAGAAGACATCCCAAGCCTTATTGGTGGAATCTTTGACATGCTCGCTGAAGGATCTCCGCAGTGGAGTTTTTACTGCCGATGTCTGAGCCATATTCCACAAGTTCAACAGTTACATATTCCCACTGAAAAGCCCTGCATGTGTGAAGAGTTTCTAACCCATGTGGGCAACGTTCGCTCTGTTACGGCTCATGCCGAGGGTGTGTTTGGCTTAAGAGTTCAGCAAAGTGAGGGAGGAGGAGGAGGAGGAGGAGGAAGAGGAGGCAGGGGGGCTGACACTTGATGCAAAAAGTCTGCATGTAATTTGTGAAACACCCCTGTCCTCTCCCTCCCTACATCTCCCTCCTTAGAAAGTTGTGTATGTGTGTTTGAGGAAGGGTGAGTAAAAGAAAATGTGTGTGAAGAACTGTTTATGTGGATGAACAAACTATTATGGTGTGTGAGTGTACATCTGTGTGTTTTCAAGAGGATGAATGTGAAGCAGAGCGAGTGTTATTCTTTTGTGTGTGTGTGTGTTTGTGTGGGAAGTTAAAGGATTTGGCCCGGACTGAAGAGAGGAAATGACATCTAACCTGGGTTAAAGACATCAGCAGCACACACACACATAGAACCAGAGACGCACTCGCATTATAAACACATACTTGAATTCTCTTTTACGCACACACACGCACAGCTGTTGACATCAGACTTAAGACTTGTTGAGTCCGACTGAAACCATCAAAAGGCTTTAGCCATGACCCTGAGAGCAAAAGCTTTCAAGTGTTGGGGAGTGGGGGGACTTGGATTTGGACCCATCTTGAACAACTCCCAACCTTACTGGGTTTCGACAGACTTCAGATTCAAAAGACATGTAGAGGAACTTTGTAATGAAAGCTCTGTGTGAATGAGCGGAGAATGGTTTTGAATCCTACTCTACACTCACAAACCTCTCAACCTCTCAAACAATGTGCCACACATGAGGAGGAACCTGAGGCAGGAAAATCTGGGAAAGTCTTCTAACGTCTTAGCCCCTCCCATTTATCAGATGCAGCCAGTAAGCTTTAAAGGGGACCTATTATGCTTTTCTTTATTTCATGTCATATGTTACCCTTCTGTGCGAAAATGAATATGTTACAATATCATATGTTCATATTAACTGTGGCAAACGTTTCAAATAGTGAGGTAAATATACGCAAAAGTAATTTCCCGTGAGCAAATATCTTGGGCTTCAGACTATTCTGAATACTCTGTTTCCACCTGTTATTTCTACTTTGGCTACAAGATGACATCTGTTTGTGACAGAGTTATGTATAAGGTCATCTGCTCCAGGCACACTACTGCAAGGATTTACATTACGTAGCCTACACTGCTAATTAAAGCTACATGCTAATGTCAGGGAACTTTGTAATCTAAGTTGCAGATGTTGTAATTCTCATCAATTTTGGATCATATTCCTGCTGGAAACATGTCTGGTTGTGTTTCAGAGGCTTTTAATTGGGAGAAAGTGCAGCTTTACACAGTCATTCCCTGGCTACAATACACTGCTACATGTAGCTATATGCTAACACCAGGAAAACCTGTCATTGCTGATGCTGTTACTCCCACATTTCAGATCACATTCCTGCTGGAACATGTTCAATTGTGAAGCATTGGTGTAGAAGTGTTTCTTGGTCATTTTTCATGGTAGAAACTGCAGGTATACTCTGTTACAGTCATTTTCCAGCTGCAATGAGGGTGTACAGTTGCCGAGATACCCAAGACCTGGAAAGGCTTACCAGTTATGCCTGTTTCACACTGCATGATATCAGCCAGATTATAGCCTGATGCAGTATCGTATGATGTCAGTTTTATCTTGTGTAGTGTGTTATAGTGGACAACAACTGATGCCACGTCTGGGACGCCTCATGATGTCCTGACAGACAATGGAGCATGTTTGATTTTTTGATTTGATTTTATTTCTTTTTTTGTCGTTCACGACTTCTCCCATCACAGCCGCCACTTTGACCAATAGAAACACAGAGCGATCTGTTACTGTGGACAACTGTACGGCAACAACACCCCGGCCCTTTTGAGATTTCCTCTAGGGATGTTACCACAACACAGTAAAAAGGAGAAAATGATGGTTTGAAACAGCAGGGGTGCTGTAGTAACCTGCTGAGTACTGCCATTAGCATCAGGCTAGAACAGAATGTTATTTCTTCATAATTTGAGGATAAAGGAATAAAATTAAAATACAGTGGTGGGGGTTTTACTTACTGCAACTGCAGAGGGGTACCAGCTTCATTTGAAACCCAATACTTCCTGTATCTGTATAAAGTTAAAAACCCCTTATAATTTCGGTTGAGAGAATCCCTTCATTTTCTAAAGTGGCTTTTATTGTGAAATATTTGCAGGAACCATCTGGTGGCATTTTTTACGTTACTACAATGACATTTCGGCTGGGACATGAACATCCATAGTGACTGAAATAATAGTAATAATAATAAAAACAGGAAAAGAATAAACAGATGACATCATGCATGTCATAAAAGATGACCAGCAATGACTGGTTGTGGACCAACGTGTTGTCTGTCATGTCTGTCTGCCAAGTCACAGAACAAATTTATGACCCCATAATCGCCTAATCTGACACAGTGACTGTCGGAGCAGACAAAAATGTTGTGCAGTCCGAACCCTGGCATTAGATCAGAGTGGGTTTTTTCGGTAGGGGGGGCTTAAAGAGACAAGTCCTAAAACAGAGCGTCTCAAACAGAGAGTGAATATAGGTGTTCCTGCACAGACAGTATGAGGAGAATTAAGTGTTTTATGACTGTTAAAGCATGTAAACATGTTCACGTAGAAACCCTAAATACAATTATGAGTACAGAGCATTACCCTAAAATGAGCATAATAGGTCCCTTTTTAGGAACCAAACAGGCGTCAACACACACATACACACACACATACGTACATCATCATTATCATCATCATCATCAATGCTAAAATCTCTTTAAACACATTTCCTCTCAGGGGAAAGAAGATAAATAAACAGTACAGGTCAGGACTGCTTGGAAGTAGTAAGAGGAGAGAAACTGAGGGAAATGATGAATGGGAGGAAGAGAGGAAAGAGGGCAGATAGAAACTCAATAATGACATCCCTGTAGTCGGTCAAAAGGGGAATGAGTAAATGTCCTATCTAGGGATTTAACCTAAGTACTTTCACAGTGCTGACCAAAATATTAAGCTCAATGTATCATGCATTTAAGAAATTTGGCTCCTTTTGTGAAATGGCAGAAGAGTTTTGTAGCAAAATATGTTTATGAACATCAACTAAAGTATCCAAAAATGTACTCCTTTGGTATTACAACTGAAACTCAGCACAGAAAAGAAGAAAATTCAAACAATACCCAGCCCTTGTTGGTGAGATGATAGAACCAAAAAGAACAAAACACAGAGGGACAACAGAGCCAAGTTTTGCAGAATGACAGACATACTTTGTGCGGTTGGGAAGTGAAAGTTGGAAATGTTCTGTGTTACGTTGCCAAAATGATCAAGTTCTCTATCACGGTTGTTCACACAACACTTGTTCATGCAAAGTGTGTTTGTAATGACAAACGCAGCAGCGAGGCAGTGGAATTAAATACATTAACATACACAGTACAGCTCCACACACACTCTACAAGTCAAAAGCAACAGCTGTCACATCAACAGCAGAAGTCAGTGCGAGGGGCTCATTTTAATTAGTAATTTATTTTTCTAATTTATTTTCACACTTTATTTTGATTGAAAATTAAATTTATGGAATTATGCAGTGAGGAAACAAAATCTATGTTTATAGTTTAATTTGGTTGAAGAACATTTGAGCAACAAGTGTCATTATGTTGATGGAAACAGGATCTTTGGCAGCAACATGAACAATGTCATTTGGCTAACTGGTAACATAAATCACGAAAACTCCTGAGATATGATCATTTTCTTTGGAAACATTGGAGATTATTTCATCCATGGCCTGATTCCCTTCACACTATTTGAAAAAAATCTCTCTTAGGCCAAAGATGGACATTTTTAGCTGGGCCGGCGAGTAAAAATGCAGGTATTGAGTTTATTTTACTTTTCAAAAGGTAATTTTGGCTTCCTCCGCATCATTTAACTCTGCTTCATCAGTCACTTTAATGACTTACTTTAATGATAATGAAGCAGCTGTTATCAGTGGGTTTCATCAACATGTACATACAGTAACTGTGCAGTGGAAACAGTTTTCACACAGCCCTCCCCTGGTCACCTGAGAGCTAATTTTGCCCAATTTCGTTTTTCATCAACAACTAACTTCCTGACTTGACTGGCACTGCCATTATGGGAATTCCCTTTATGTTAACAGCTTAAAATCTAACAGCAGAGGAAGAAAGAAATGTGCATGTGTGGTCACTGAAGTCTTTTGGTAAATGGCCAGTGAAGTCATTTTCATTAGTACATTCCATTCACTCCAACATGTAAATCCAATTTCGGGTAAATAGGAGGGGCAATGATTTTAGTTATAGTGTTGATAATAGCAGGAAATGTTCAGAGGTTGAGGAGTGAAAGGCAGGGATTTCAGTACCGCCAGCTATATAAAAGTTATTTTAAAGGGATCGATTCAAGGAATAATCTTGAAATATATATGAAAAAACGCCCCTCTCACCCCCCCTCCCATGGGGGTGGTTATGCATCTTCCTCAAACTTGGGTCCTCTACCAGAGGCCTGCGAGTCTGAGGGTTCTGTGCTGTATCTTAGCTGTTCCTAGGACTGCACGCTTCTGGACAGAGACCTCAGATGTTGTACCCTGAATCTGCTCGAGCCAATCAATGCTCCGATTACCACTGGCACCACTGTTGCCTTTACTCCCCACATCTTTTCTCCCTCCTCTTCCAGCCCTTCGTATTTTTCTAGCTTCTCATGTCCCTTCTTCCTGATGTTGCTGTGGCTCAGACCACTGCCTTCTTCTGTTGTTTGTCGATCAACACAATGTCTGGTTGGTTAGCCATTACCAGTTTGTCGGTCTGCATCCGAAAGTGCCACAGGATCTTAGCTCAGTCATACATGCAAAATTAATGGTTTGGTTCAATACAGTGGAGTCATGATTCGGTAGCTTACGTTCTTGATACAGCAAAAAAGAAGAAATGCCCTAGAAATTTCCTTGATTTTTTAAATTTTAAATGAATGAAAACTAACATAATTTGGACTTTTCTTTATTGCACAAAGCAGGAATTACTGTCTGGTTGAAATTTACTTTTCCAAGTCTGGGTAAAACAAAATCAGTGATCTCTCCGAACACTTTATATGACTTAGAAAATACATGACAAGACTGAACTGTGTACTACTGAACTATAATATCAGTGTCATTTCTATTGCCCACTGTGTGAGACTGGTGAGTTGTTACATCCCACAAGCTCTCTGAGCTCTTTCAGTCAAATAAATTTGTGAATAAATGTCTCTGTTAAATGGCACAATCATATAAACACAAGCTAAACACCTGTCACTAACTTACCGGACTTTCTCACCAAATTAGCTACCCAGCCCACCACTGCTCATTACTGTGTGCTAACGTTAGCTGCTGTTAGCTGCTGAACGAGAGGCTATAGCCACATGGCAGCTCTTGTTCTGTGGTTTGGGGGGTGTGTGCTCTGCAACTGTGTGTGTGCTACTGGCTTAGGTGTTGATAGGTGTTGAGGAAAGTCTGTCGCTGCACAGCTGCTTGTGCTTTGGCTTTACCCCTGCCGCCTTCATGCAAAACATACCACATTTCAATTCATACAGAGAACATTTCGTTAAGGAAACAGAAACGTTTGTCATTACAACGTTTTTTAATCCCTCTCTGTGGTTGGAAAGCACCTGTCGACTCACATCCAATGTCACTCTCTGTCGCTTGACTACACACTCACTACGCACTGAACTATGTTCCTTCAGAGGAAATTGATATGTGAGCTGATATAGTAACAAGTGCGTGTGTAGCTCTATGTCATCATACGCTAATCTTACTCAACGTGCCTTTCTGTTGTGCGTGTTCCCTGTTTGCCAAAGTGACGGGTGACCTGAGGGTTTTACCCGCCAATGCCAACAATTTAACTGCTTTTGGCATTGGGAGCCATGGGTACTAATTCTAAACCCTAACTACGTTGAACGACTTTCTGGTTTTAATAGAGAGCCAAAGGAAATCACTGCTCAATATCTGTCCTCTCAGGTTGATGACCAACAGAAACAAGAAGATTTTCCTCTGTGTTTGTTGTCCTGCAGGCTCATCTGTACTTTTCCAGTAAGTTAGAGAAAAAGTCGTAGTGGCATAGATCTTTTATCCGCTCAATGCACAATACTTGAAACCCATTAGAATCCATTAGAAACAGCTGCTCTCAACTAAAAATGCATCTGAAGTGTCAACACAGACATGTCCAGTGTATAAAACCTGACATGTAAACTAAACAGTTCAACTTGCTTCAGACAAAAGAACAACAGAAACAGTAGATGTCACAGTGATGGTACAGAAACCATATTTCTCAACAAGTTTATGCAGCTTTGAAAGACTGAACTTGGTTTGAACTTGACAGCAACAGAGACTTTTTGATTTTCTCTGAAGTTGTGTTGGCTTCTAATTTATCCACAGTAAAACCGGAGAAGAATTTTAACATGTGAACAAAAAGGATTTCCTCAAGCTCCAAAATTAGACATCCACCATCTGAAGTCTCAAACCTACTCAGCTTATCTGACAGCACGAAAGTCAACATTTCAGCTCGCTCCTACACCTGCAGGTTTGAAACACCATGCTTGAGTATCACAGCAAAGTTCTTTTCCATTTCATTCCCCTGCTTTTGTTTCCAAAGCCTTTACACCCAAGTGTTCCAGAACAAAGCTTGCCATTTAAATATCAGCACAAGCCGAAGTTTGATCAATCCACTGTGGTGTTATGCAAAGTTAAAACCATTCAATGTCACTATTACTGCCTTCAATCCCTTCCAAAAGCTTCTCAGATGGCTATTATAATATGGGATAGAAAGCAGCTTCTGCCTCCCCCGCCCCCTCCTCATCCTCTGCTGGGAGTGTGATGGGAGACATCTTCTGGCACATTTGTTTACCCTTCAAACAAGACCTAAATTAGTTGCATTCCCAGCGGTTTTCCAAAAGCAGGTAATTAAATAGCACTCAGCTGCATGCTGCGCCACTACAAACCAAACCCTCCTCACTGCGTATCGGAGAGAAATGCCAAGGAGCCAACAGAAAGAGGCACAGTCTTAATCGTGACAGAGCACATCCATTTGCATTTGCATGCGTCGAACTAATGCACATATCCAGAGTGACTCACCGCTCTGAGTAAGCAGGTGGGAGTTCAGCTCCTTGCTTGGTGACACTTTGATGGGCTGGCGGCTGCAGGATTCAGCTGGGCGGTCTTTGGTTTACTGAGATGATCTGTCAAACCACAGTGACACAATAAAAGTGACATAATGACACAGGGTTGACGCTGATATGTGTCTTTTCTTAATGAAGCAACAGTTTTTTTAAGTAATCCACAGTCTATAGATTGACACTAATGAAGTTATCTCCCTTATTTCAAAGTCAAACTTTCACCTGTCTTGTTTATTATTAGCAACAGCGTCACTTCAGTGCTGTAAATGTAACTCTAACTTTTTCTAACTTTTATTATTTATTTATTTATAGTTTTTTTCTGAAAAATCCACTAGGCCAGTGGTTCCCAACCTTTTTCCTTTAGCGACCCTCTTTCTGTTAAGTAATCTGACAATACCTGATTAGTGGCATATTTTATATGATATTTAATGCATAACAATGTCAGCAAAAAACAACGTATATACTCTACAATTAACCCAAACAGTGAATGCAATAAGTGCAGGAAGCTTGTAAAAAATATGCTATGTAGATGAGTTTTAAGCAGATTATTCTGTGTGAGTATTACAACGGATAAATTCCTGGTTTTTTTTTTTAGGAACTTTTTAAGGCTAATCTTAATTATGTACTTTGTAATTTTTTAACAACCATACATACATAATAGGCTTCTTTTCTGACAAAGCTGGTGTTTTCCTCCCTCTTGCATTTAGTCATTAATCTATAAGCTCATTGTATTGTTCTGTTTTTTTAATTGTTTTAACTATTTTCACATTTCTAATGCAGCACAAGTCTGTTTAGCAGAGAGTGAAGGCCATGAAAAGTGTAACATCTGTAATGTAACCAGTTTCTTGAATATATTCCTGCAAACCACGTACTTATGCACCCTGCAGCAACAAGACACTGATAACCACAGTTTACAGTGCACAGAGTATCTTGTGATAAGCTCAGTAGCCTGAGTGAGGGGAAAAATGAAAATAAAGAGCTGATTATGGAGACGAGCTACTGTAAGGATTCCAGCATGGCTAAAAACAAAGTCATTTGGTGAGATATATGACCCTGCTGTTTTTTTGTTTTGTTTTGTTTTTGTGTGCAGCCTAAACAGAAGTGTGTGAGTTACTACTGCAGCTAGTGAGGTACTAGAGACATGTCCTATATCCGTCTCAGCCATAGCAAAGTCCTGAAATTGTTCTAATTCTGGATTAAAAAGAGCTGCTTTTTGTTAATCATTTATGGCTGCAGTATATTAAACCTCCCTCAGCTGTTCACAAGGTCAAACAGCCAGAAATACACACGCAAGATACCATGAATACCATGAACTCGATCCATATGTTTTGCTGCTCTCCACTGCTCACAGCCCACTGTATCTTTTGATTGTCAAGAGAACTAAAAGCTTTCTTTAACCCGTTTCCTCTGCTCACCTTTTTTCCGGTTTTCGCCTCCAGGCACAGACTGTATTGTTAGTCCGGTCCTCTTCTCTTCTGCTGCTGTTGTTCCTGCCCAGAAGCTTGTCACTCATCTTGATGAGCTGTCTACCTTACAGCAGCATTCAGGCTTCTGGCTGCAGCAAACAGCATCAGTAAACTCTCCTCAGGCGCCGGAGGAGTGAGCAAAATTCTTCTGCACAGATCTTCAACTTGCTTTTGAACTTTTCTTGTCAGTTCCATGTTTAGTTTTCACTGTTTTTTCCTCCTCTTTGTGCTGCCTGCCATTGCTGTTGACCTGTGACCTCACCTTGATAACTACAACCTGGCTCAGTGCTGCCCCCTGTTGGCCAGGAGACATGTGGAGGTTTCACAAGAACTGTAGTTGACTGTTGTTTTATCAGACTTTTGAGAAGTTTCTAAGAGTCTATTTTAAGTTTCCTCTGCCTGGTCAGTTTCATCTCCATCTTTTCATTTGACACTCAGCAAGCTCCACACTTACATTTGCTTTCCAGATTATGCGTGACTGCAGCTAAGAATAAATACTAAGTGTTCGTGGCAGCAGCGGTGTTGTGTGCTGTGTGTGTGAGTCATTTTTCCTAGTTTGGCTTGGTTTAGAGCTGCAGATCAGCGCCCCTGCTGCAGTAAAAAGGTTTGACTTTATTTTTTAACAACATCTTCTCTTCCATGACTGACTGTTGCTGGTCTGTTTTAAGCATCAAGAGGTTAATGTGCTACTACAATGGCCCTTTTCTTCTACACACTTAGATGTATCATCAACAAAAACAAGAAAAGGTAAAGTGAGCTGTTGTGTTACTAATCAGATATATAAATGCAAACCAATACATCGATCATTAAGACGGAGGGAGGGTACAGCTGTGTTCTACCCATGTTTTGGCTTTAATCCCCACACACAGACCATACAGATGGATGGAAAAGGAAAGGGTTATGGTGCAGGAGTTGTTTGAGAAGTTTTGAGAGAACACTTTTCACTTTGCATACACAGCAGCCCTGATTTAATTACTGTAGCTTCTTTGCTTCTTTATTTACAGTACTAGATCTAAAAACAAGGATGTGTTCTAAGCCATATTTGGTGAAATAATAGTGATTGGTTTCAAATCCACTTAGCATACACATACTTACAGTAGAGTAGAGCATTTTTTTTGAGTACCTTTACATTCATTCATTCATTATCTGTAACCACTTACCCTGTTAGAGGTTGCAGGGAGGCTGGGGCCTATCCCACCTGACAGTGGGCAAGAGGCAGGGTGCACCCTGGACAGGTCACCGGACTACGACAGGGCTGACACATAGAGACAGACAACCATTCACACTCACATTCACACCTACGGGCAATTTAGAGTCACTAGTTGACCCTGCATGTCTTTGGACTGTGGGAGGAAGCTGGAGTATCCAGAGAAAACCCACAGCGACACGGGGAGAACATGCAAACTCCATACAGAAGGGCTCCCGCGCCCAGGAACCCTCTTGCTGTGGGGTGACAATACCACAGGCCACAGGCATCATTAGGGTGCTAGAATAAAATGTTTGCATTTTGAATTGTAATGACCAAAGTGTAGGTGTCAGCCACACAACTTTGATGTGATCACCAGTAGATGCTCTTTTTCTTTTTTAAGATTCGTTAAGCATCTCTCCTTCACCTGTCAAGTAAAAAAAAATATATACGGGTAAAACACAGAAGAAAAATGATGATCATGCTGCGAATTGACCTTAAACTTATGACATAATGAAATCGAGACGCTCCCTCAAATGCACTTCTTCAGACAAACTGAGGCCTGACTCCGCATAATGCAAAACACCCTCAGCGGTTGTTTTTTATTACTGAGAGATTTGCTGTGCTCTCTTTCTCCTGCGAGGCCCTGCTTCACATTAATATAGTTAATACAGTTTGATATGTTTGGGTTCAGCCACAGTCCTCTGCTGGAGCTGATCATGACTTCCTGTTATCAAATTTGATTTTCCATGTTTTGATTGTTCAGATGGGTAAAGATTTAGTTCAGTGACACTTTATCTACATGCCCAACAGAATCTATAGACCTCTACACAGATTGGCTGGTGTACTTCGACTACTACTACATGTGTCAGACGTGTCCAGTGTGTGCTAGAAGTGCAATGCCTCAATACAATACAACGTCAGCAAATGTGTTCAGACAATGTGTTCTCATCCCAACTTATCAAATATCGCCGCTTTATCAGGGCCGTTCAGGTCTACATATTACACACTAGGTATCCTCCTGTGTTTGTTGCTGATGTTCCAGGATGGCGTGTCAGTTTACATCAGTTAAATGCATTGTCTTTTCATGTAGTTAGATTTAGTCAACAAAAGCACATGGTTAGGTTTAGGAAAAAATATTATGGTTTGGCTCTACATTTATACAGTAAAAGTGAACCAGTGAACACCGGGCCCCCAGGTGAAAGTCTGGGGTTTGTTGGGCACATCCACCCTCCCACCTGCCGCATAAGGACTTTCCAGCTCTTTATATAAGCTAGCTCGATATATAGATATAAGTCAGCTAGATATAGCTGACCAGAGATGTATCATACCTCCGCGAAAGGTTCCATCCAAATTACAAACTGACGCCACCACTTTTCACAGCGTATCATGCCGCCATGAAAGCTGGCTTTTGGCGTTGGTTTCTGACGCCAAAATCCCTGACCAAGCTGCAGTATTTGACAAGCTCGAAATGAGAATGGGGTGATTCAGACCAAAGGCAAGCTTTGCCTCATTTTATTCACTTTAATTTGACCGTTACATGTTCTTACAGTCCATGTCTATTTGCAAACAGCCTGGCTGTAGCCCACAGATGTTAGCTGTAGCTAGCCATCAACACATATAGCCTGTGGGTGTGTTTGTGCTAAAGCTCAGTGTGAGACTGATTTCAAAGCTTACCAGGAACTCCAGCTATTCCTTTAATTTTCCCCAATGTCTCTCAATTTCATCTGGTCTCATGAAGTGGATTCAAGTAGCTTCAGCATAAATAAACAAACAAACTCTAAAATATTTCAAACGTATATGATCCTTGCCTCTTTTAGAGGACCCCGCATATGTTTGTCTCTTCCATAAACTTTAAATGGCGTCACACCATCCCTAAAATTACCTTTGTTTGCAGCTCCATGGAGCTGCAAAGTTTGAGATAATTCTTTATAACTTTTCACTGCAAGTGACCCTTTATACGACACATTTTGCGTTGTGACTGCATCCCCTCCACACTCTAATCAACATACCTGTTGAGATTTAATGAGATCAATCCTCTCCCTGGTGATTTAAATACTTGTCTTTTGATATTAGATCAATATCTATGTTTCGTTATGATTAAAATTTCAGCTGATTGCAGGTTACTGTTTGTAGGGGACGTCCTGACAATCCTGCTGATGCTGAAATATGATGCTGGTTGCTAAAAGCTGTCAGAGGTCGATGATTAATTTCTACTTAGAGATGATATTTAATGTGTGAAATTCACCAGAAAGATCAGAACGGCTCAGACTGTGACCAGTGGCTCTCTAGGGAGGATAGAAATGGTGGTCACATGGTCTGACTTTCATTTCATGGGTCTTGCCATCCTGTAAAGAAAAATGTCTGTAGGGGAGCACCTGTAGCATCTGTAAATTGAGCCCATGGGCCCTGAAGATACCTGCTGGAGATAAAGATGGGACCCATGGGAGGCTGTACCTAAGTTTAGCTCGGCTCAGTGTTTGATCCCTGCAGAGCTCTGTACCGATATAAATCTCTTTTATCACATGACCTCAAAGCCACAGATCAAAGGTACCTGCAGCCCAGTGTAACAACCAATCACCACCTGCGTTGATCAGATATCTGAGGCCATAAAGTCAAACTAAACATGAGCTATTCAGTCCCTGCACTCTTTCTTATGCATTTAAACACGGAAAATGTTGACAAATGTACGACGACCTCAAACAGCGTCTAGTGATAGGAGACACTCTGACGTCCTGGTGTGCGCTGATCTGCTCTTCGGAATATTTCATATACTTTTCAACATGTGAAAAATTCACCACACGTCAGCTCTGAATGTTTGACTGGGATCAAAGCCTCAGGATCTCATCAATCTTCTCTGCTGCTGTCACTATGGTTACATTTTAAGGTAAACGGGTAGGGGATCTTCCTATAGGTGACATAGGCGACTGCCTAGGGTGCCACTCAGAGGGGGGGACGCCAACCAACCATAAGAATAAGGAAAATTAGAAGGCAAAAGCAAAAAAAGAACGAAGATGAGATTTGCTAATTTTCACATACCGTATTATTATATTGTTTGCTTTTTTTATTATTATTGTTTGTTAGTTAAGTTGCTTTATTTATTTTATTTTTTTCATTTCTCATTAGCTCTTCTCAACATGAAGGTTCGGCATGTTAATTAGTTAATTAATTATATTAGTGCAGGTCCATACAGTGAGATACTTTTGGGAATAGATTACAACTTGTGAACAGAATAATTCTTGGAAATAAGATTAAAATGTTCCTTTAAATACGGAATATATTTTCTGATACCACAGTCGAGACAGATTTTGTCATTTGCTTCTCTTTTGCTTCTTTGCCAAAAAGTTTTTCAAAAATGTTTGTAGAAACTTCTTAAACCACTCCTCTGTTACTAACACATAGCTGCAGGGCATTCAGTCTCATGGCTTGCTTGGAGATTCTGTGCTTGGACAGAATTTCATGAGTATAATGAAAAGTCAAGCTTTGCAGCAAATGTATGACCACATAAATTTGACTGATCTGGAGTTGCAAGAAAGCTCTACTTACATTTCAGTAAAGCTAATAATTTTAGGCCAGGTAGCAGCAGTTTCAGGATGACTGGAACACAGATTTGACTGAAACATCTCAACAATTACTGGATGTAGTCAGCCTGCAGAGACTGAGAAGGAAAAAGACATTTTAAGAAAAAGCAGATGCAATTAGAGTAAATAAAACAATAAAGAGAAAAAGCAGTGAATCTGTAAAATCCATCAGACCGAATGTCCATTCAGAGAGCTGCCCATCATCCACTGCTGCCACCATAAATTCATCAAGCTCAATCAGCCAAATGACCACTGATAAAAGCTGACCATGCCAACAGTGCCGGATGAACCACAAAAACTACAGCCAGCTATCTTCTAAGTATGCCAAGGCCATTAACCAGCAGATGCAGATATCTGAATGTGGGTGTTATGTGTAAACATGTAAGTTTATGTGTGTGTGTGTGACTCTGTGTATATATTGTGTTACACTGTGTTTGCACTGTGTGACATTATTGAACTTACTTTGTGCAATCCAATGGGCTTCTCAGTAAAACATGTTTCCTCAATGAGCTCATAATTAACAGATGCTGGCATTAACTAGTTCAACATATGGTCAAGCATCTGTCCAATGGGAAAGTATGTGACCCCTTTATATGTAAGCTGCAGAGACTTCCTGTCGGAGCTGAATGCTTTAGTAAAATTCTGACAGTGTTTTTTAATGTGTGACAAATATCTTTTATTTCATATGTGGTTGCATGTTTAGTTTGGATATGTTGCCTTTGTGTTGGTGCTTGTAACACAATTTTGTTGCCATTTTGGCCAGAATTCTTTTAAATAGAGACCATTTTTGGTTGGCTGGATGTGAGAGCAATATGATTCTTTGTGTCTAGATGTGTGTAGAGGCATTTCTCATACTGTGCAGAGCTTTTTCCTCCGTTTTAAGTGTCAACAAATGTAGGTGAACACACAAAAAACTCCAGTCCAATCCATTTTGTACAGCTGTTGAAAAACATAGATTTGTCTATGAAAATTTGCTTCATTGACTTTATTCCAGTAGTCATGATTTCATACCCAAGGTGAGAAACAAAATGTCTGGAAGATTGGCATACAAAGTTAATGTTACTTCAGAGCAAAGTACTAAGTGCATTTCAAAGACAAAAGCTTTGAGAGCTGCGGTAAGAGCAGCAGCGGTGCGCTGATGATTGGTGTTCTTGAGAACAAAGCTGTAAGTAGATTGTCTCAGCAGCACAGACCAACATCTCGCACACTCAGACAAAACTCCAAACAAGCAGCTTCCTCACCTCACTTCTCCTCTGAAGACAGTGGCTGACGGGCTGATTGACAATCCTGACACAACACACACAGGGGACAGACGGGGAGTGTGTTCTCTGGATCAATACTAAATACATCCTCCCGTCACACTGCAGATCAGGAACAGGACAGATGTACACTGAACACTTAACTGTGAAAATCAATTGAATAATTAGTGAAAATAAAACTAATCCAACTTTCACTGTAAATCAGTTGGAATTTAAGAGCAGTCTCACCCCTTACCAGATGTTCCAAAATTAAACTGAAATAAATGTTCAAAATCAAATTGTTGAGGAAGCTCTTGATCACTTCTCTGTGCTCCTCCTTGTTGTCTTTATTCATGCATCCAACAATAGATGTTGCCTCTGTGTTTGGACATGTTTGAGATCCCTGCCAAAGCCTTATAGGACGTCCTTGATCAGCACCAATGCTGCGTTACTTTCATGTGGAATCGATGGTAGGAATGATTCCCATGTTTGGGGCTTGGATCTTTATGTCTTTTGACAACCCTACATGACTGTAAGATTACAGAGTTGGTCATGTGAGGCAAAGTTATTTAAGTTGACTAAAGCAAAACTAAAAAGTACTCGGTGTGAAAATAAACATTTTAGTTAACTGAGACAAGAATAAAAACTACACTTAAAGTCTAGTTTTTGTCTTTGTACTGCAACAGGTGGGTGTAGGACCCAAAGGAACGACCTATGACAGGCAGGACAGTTTATAATGGACTTTAATGCAATGCTTTGATAAGTACAAAGTCAGCAGAGGCGTGGAATGCGCACACACACACACACACACACACACACACACACACACCTAGTGTAGAATGGTAGGGGACTCAGGAACCAGTAGCACACACAGGTGAGGCAGGTGAGGGTCTTGACAGTGGCGATGATGAGTTGATTCCGCAGTGCACACACAAAGGCAGAATGTGCAATCACAGCACAGGAATCCACAGGTACATGAGCAGGTAAACTAACTATGGAGGGCTGGGTGACGGTCTCTCCACACAGCCATGGGGAACAGGCAAACAGACACCAGGAAGACAGAAGCAGAGCTCTTGGTCGAGGACAGATGACCAAGTGGTTTACCAGGGAGCAGACAAAGCAGGAGAGTCAGGGGCAGGCAAAGTCAGCAATGATGAAGCAGTCCAGGGAAAAATGCTGAAAAGTCTTGCATGATATGGTGAAAAACAATCTGGCAATGAGAGTATGTGAAGCAGGAGTGGGAAATGTGAGGACAGGTGAGAGGCTGGCAGGTAGGTGCGTTGGAGAGGCGGCGTGAGCTAAGAAGATGGCATGTATGGCAGGTGAGAAGAGCGCAATGTAAGTGCACTCTACATGACTTTTGTTGATGTTGTAAATTGTCTATAATGTCATAATTTAATGTCTTGTTTTTGCGTTTTCTGTGGACCCCAGGGAGTAGCTGTTACTGCAGTAACGACCAATGGGGATCCTGAATAAAGAATAAAGAATGACTATGAATCAATTGCCTTCACAAAGTGTTGTGTTTGTATTGTTATACCTATTCTAAACAGATCTTAACACTTTTAAAATCTTGCCCCTGACAAAAACACTCCAATGGTATAATAAAAAACAACTAAAACTAATTCTAAACTAATAGAAGCTAAACTAAAACTAAACATTTTAAACAATACAAACTAAACTTGAACAAGCAAACTCACTCTGGGAACTTACTGAAACTAAACTGAGTTGAAAGCAATAATTAAAAATGAAATAAAAGCTAATGAAAAATACAAAACTTAAATAACCCTGGCGTGAGGGTTAGAAAAGAAAGTGCACTGAAAATACACCACTATATTCATTAAATTTGGGTTTATAATGTTGAACAACAGAAGCTGACATGAGGCGTCCATGTTTATTTGCCATTTCAGGCACATCTGTGCTATTAATAATTTCATCTGATGTATCAGAGGTTTTAGACAAACCTGAGTTTAGAGGTTGTGATTACATCTCAGATGCTGGCATGAACAATTAGAAGTATGAAACCTGTATTTACTATAACTCCCATATGACAAACACAGCATAAATTATTGAGTAAGGGACTGACTGACTTTGGGTCTAACTGCTTCGACTCTCCACCTCAGGCGGTATGGGGAGACTAATGCTCTTAGGATCGATAGTAAACACATTGTGTCCTCTGAAATCACATCAGGAAGACGTGAAGTGCAAAACAGGAAGGACATGCAACTTTTTTTTTTTGCCTTTGTCCACAGACTAGTTACTTTACACAGTCAGTTTTAAACAAGGACATCTTCTCCTTTTATGTTTTCTTTGTATTTGCAGAATAAAAACATACCAACATTTGACTGCATGTACTTTGAGCACTTTGTAGCTTTATGTGCATTGATAATTCTGTAAATGATCTGGAGTACACTGACAGTGGACAGGACAGAAACAGGGGTTTGCCTTTAAAAACTTCTGGTGATGTTTTAGTTTTGACAAACTACAGTCAACAGTCGTTAGTGTTATAAACTGTTACATGTGTGAAAACAAAAGGGAATGAACTTTAAAAAATTGGAAAAGTCTTTAGTAAATAGTACCACTGCTGGCAGCACGGTAGAATAGTGGTTAGCATTGTCGCCTCTCAGCAAGAGGGTTCCTGGCTCAAACCGGGGGTGGGGGAGTCCTTTACTGCAGAGTTTGCATGTTCCCCCATATCAGTGTGGGTTTCCTCCAGGTACCAGAGACATGCAGGTTAATTGGTGACTCTAAATTGCCCGTTTGTGAACTGAGCGTGAATGGTTGTCTGTCTCTATGTGTTAGACCTGTGATGGTCTGGGGACCTGTCCAGGGTGTACCTCGCCTCTCGCCCAATGTCAGCTGGGTGATGACACCCACGACCCCTAACAGGATAAGCAGTTATTAAAAATGAATGAATGAGTACCACTGCTATCAGACAAGACCATATGCTGAATCAGTGCTCATCAATGGTGATAAAAGACTTCAAAAGACTTAATCAAATATATATCCACTCCATCACTATGATTACAATGTGCTTCATACTGATTAAGTTATTATATATATATTCCATCACCATGGTTACAATGTGCGTCATACCGATTAGGTTACATTCATTAACATATAAACTAAAGAAAACACAAATATGTTCACTGTTAGTTCAAGGCAATTATACCATGGTCTGGGTGAATACTCGATTCTGATTGGCTGCAGGGTGTCCGTTAAAAAGTGTTGTAGGACACCTATAAAAAAGTTCTGGTCAAATAGCCTGATTGTTCTAAATTATTGCGCTGGCTCAAACATAACAGCTGCGGCCGACCGAGCTGCAGGTTCTGTGGCCAGAGCCGGTTACCTTGGCAATGCGTCACAACGAGAGATATTAAATAGTCCACTCAGCCGCTTCTTGTGAAAAACTTACGATTTCAACGGTAAAAAACAACATTAACGTATTAATAATTGATTTAATATTTATTTCTTTCGTAAGTGACCATGGTATAAGCGGGATAATGCCCTTTGAGGTGTCCATCATCAGAAATGAATGGACTTCGCGGAAGCATACAATAGCATACAGTAGCATACACTTTTTCAAATAAATAATGGCCTGATGGCTTGCTGAATGGTTCAGTTTCAAAAACAACTTTTATAATACTTTACCTACCAAACAGTAACTGTCCTTCACCTAGTTTTTCTGCCCTTATGTTGTCCATGGTACTGATTTTGTTTTTTCCGGCTCAACATTACCAAGATTATCTTGCTACCATCTTGAGTCCAAATTTGGACTCAACCTAAAGGAAATTTAAAAAAAAATTGGTTTCATTATGGTGCCTATAGCCCTGTTTCAGACTGTCCCGTCATCTGGGAGACATTCCTGGAGGAATCAGAGGTGGATAAGTTAACCACATGTACAAAGAAATCTCGCTGGCCAGCCCACTCAGAAGCTTGGAGCCTTAAGGATATAAATCTTTATTTTGCGATTACTATCTACCACAAATATATAGAATTGTATTTATATTTTACACGTTATATATTTAGTTTAAATTTGCACTCTTTTATTTTTCAGATTATCATTGTTTTTACACTTGTGTGATTTTCTTTTTTTAATTTTTATTAAACATTTTTGTAGAGAGCCTGTGATTTCACTGCTTTTCATTGCCAACAACTGCTTCTCTTTGTAACTGTTCTGGATATGACAAAAAAAAAAACTTTCTGACACAGTCAGCTCATTTTTCATATAGAACAAAATCATAAATTTGTCCCAGAATAGTTGCAGCATACAACATCCTCTTTCTTAATGATGTGTTCACACCAGGTGCGAATAAAAAAATTTGCGAGTGAATTACATGTAAAGTCAAAGGAAAGATATGATTAGATGTGACATTCCTGCCAGATGGCGCAATGGATGTGATGCAAATGACTCCAATAAAGCAAGTAGTGCTGTTTTGCGTCATACCCTTATTCGCCAGAGCTGAAAAATCTGAACTTCAGCAACCAATTTGTGCCACGATAGCCAGAAGTCCATTCATCAGTCAACGGTTTCAAAATATGTATGACGTGAGTTATTTGCATGTATGAAGCGAGTTCACACAAAATATTCTAGCATTTAGACCCTTTGTTCAGTTAAAAAAAACCTCCCACCCAAAAAAACATTGACAGTGGAAAAGAAAGACACACAGATAAACATTAGTAACACATTTAAAAATCATTTTGCCATGATTTTCGACTTCAAAGTCATGTTAAGTCTTGGAATTTCAATTGCATTTTGAAGAATACATCAACTACTAAAATCTCAGAGGTTGGTTGTACCACATTTATATATGAAACATTTTTCTTTTTTCTTTGGTTATACATTTAAAACACTCACTGACTTAAATAGATTTTCTCTCGTTTCATCTCTGATTCTCTTCTTCTGTCTTGTTCACCCTGTTTTCTACCATCTCATTTTCCCTATGTCTCTTTCATTCTTGCTCAATATGTGTTGTTTTCCACTACTTTCTCATGTTCAACTCCACCTCCTTGCTTCCATTATGTCTTTTCTCTCTACATCCCCCACATACCTTTCAAGGACGATCTACAGGTAAAGACGTGCTTGCAGTGGCAGCGGTCCTGACAACGCCCGGCTTTATCAGGAGACTCAACACAACTTTACTTTGAGATCCATCATGTCTCTTTCACTGGGCTCACAAGGGGGATGGGCAATACGGGTTGAAGGCTGAGTGGGGGGCTTGCTGGTGCTTCGGTCTGGGAACGATGTCATCATGTCTCACTCAATACCTCTGTAAACTGGGATCCACGTCGGAGAGACCTCAACACAAATAAGCCCTCCAACTCATCCCTCTAACTGCTGAGATTATGTCTGACAATGGTGGGGGGTAGCAAGGCATGTTCCCATGATTCAACACAACACACACACACACACACACACACACACACACACACACACACACACACACACACACACACACACAGACATACTTGTCAACACACACACAAACCAAACACACACACCTCTTGCTTTAGCTCAGGAAAAGCTGAGCCTGCACAGCATGGGGATCCAGGATGGGATCATGATGATGATCTTGATGGACTGATCACAGCCTGTGTGTTGAATGATCCAACATGCAATGTTCAGGGGTGAAATCATGTGAGACAAGAGGCTCTTCTTTTACCCAACAAATCCTCATATGTGCACCTGGCAGCAGAGGTAGAAAAGAGCACACAGCCTCCTCCCTAAGCTTTTTCTTATCTCCCATGCATTGGATGAGATCGTCCCAAACAGGGCTGGGCCCTGATGTCTGAGACATCAAGGCAGATTATCTGGGGGGAGACCTACAAGGTAGGTAGTTCAATATGCAAACCTTCTATGTAACTGCTAGAGCTGAGGATAGCGGGCACAATGAGTGGCCATTGAAGTTGACTGCAGAGGCTTAATGGGTCATCAGGAACATCAGCAACAGAAAAGGCATCACAGTGACTGTGGATCAAGATGGTGACACAGCTTGGGCCTTATTGCCTGGGTGAGGATGTCTTGTATTAAAAGAGCATTTGAAAAAAAAACAGTGCTATTACTCTGAGTAGAGTACAGCCTCTTTCACATATGTACTGCAAACCTGTAAGTATTTAGATATTACCCAGAAGATCTATATGTGCAAATGCAAATGTCCAAATCCACTGGTCCAGACATTAAATAGACTATACCCTGCCTGCTCCCGAGTAGAAAGTCTATGTGATGTCCAGATGAGCCCTTTTGTAAATAGAGCACGTAATTGCCTGTAGAATTCACAGCAATGAGTGGGCGTGCTGATGATGCTTCTATCAAACGGATTGTGCTATACTGGAAGAAAACAAACATTTGAGAGTGAAGAAGATGGATAATTTACACAACTAGTGCAGTGCCTGTAGGAAGCATGTTTTTCTATAGAAAAGTGGAAGCTTAAGTAGATTTTTCATGTATGGCCAAATGAGGCTGTGTTTGATGGTTGGATGTACAAAGAGGTGTACATACTCTTACATAGTGTTAATAGAGAAACTGTACATTGGGTAAGACATGAACGTACATTGAGATATGGAGAGACACGCAACATCATTAGGTTTCCTAGCTTTCCGTAGGCGAACAATCTTGAAATGGTAGCTAGCAAGCACGTAACCCTGCACGCCTGAAAGGAAAAACAAACGTTTCCGACCTAGCCATACTTTGGTATGGGAAGTTTAGGCAATGTTTTAGTCAATCTAACCATGTTGTAGCCATGTCAGCAAACACCATGAGCAGATGAGAACAGTGTGGTGAAACTTAAGAAATACTACTTACCAATGAGATTACTGAAACATGTCATGTTAATGCAAACTGCACCACTTCATCTATTCCTATATGGGGGAGGGACGAAAGGGAATGCCATAACCCCGGGTGTACACTGGATCTGTCGCGTGTGCAGTCCGGCCATGGCACGGACTCCTCCGTCCTGTGCCGGGCGTCAACGTCCACTGGAAGCATATCTATAGTGGCGCGCACGCGAGTGGCTGGAATTGACGGATCGCGAGATCTTGATGTCACGCGATAATTTGCGGAAACACTGGAGGTATAAAGACATCAACAAACAAAGAAAAGATTTCTCTACCTGCCGGGGGCCACAAACTTTGACGTCATGTTGTTGCAGCAATGTGAAATACGCTCCGGAGTTTTCATGGGTGTTGTTATTTTGAAAATTGACCGGATACTCTCGTCTTTTCTGCGCCTGACTTCCCGTTTGACTCATTTGGTCTGTGGAAATTGACGCTTTGTCGCGCGGCGTCCGTCAAAAAATAGACCCGGCGTGTATTTTTAGCGGAGTGGAGTGGAGCGCTGAGCCGCTTCTGGTGGAGCAGTTTACATTGACTTGAAAGGCCGCGATTAGCTCCGGCACCCGCGCCATGGCTGAATCGCGCACGTGAAGGATCCAGTGGACATCCGGGGTAAGCCTGTGCAAAGTTTTGGGTGACCCAGAGCGGTATAGCAGTAGGATACTTTGATCTTTTATTCCGTGAGGCGTGGCTATAGCTGCGAGCGAGAGTGCGATAGGCTGATTGGTTGCACGGAGGTCTATGGGATTTTAACTTTTAATGATAATGTTGTGAATATTAAAACTTCAAAATGAAGGATGCACACCATCGTACCATGCACAAGCCATATCCGAAAGCTCAGGTTGATCTGACAAACAGTCAGAGAGATATGCGAGCCACAGACACACACACAGACATTTCTTGCTTTATAGATAGATGAAGGCCACAAAAATGTCTAAATGGACAAAATGCAGAGTTTTGGGAACTTCTGTTAGTAAGGGCCAAAGCTGAAATTGTCCGAAAAATTCAAGGAACGACAAGAGACTCGGAACTTCGGACAATGTCAGGGGAATCAGGTGTAGATACGGTCCGGAGTACATATGAGAACTAAAGACCATCTCCATTTCCATTTTTATTTTTTAAACATGACTTTGTAGGTATTTTTGCTTTTATTGATAGGACAGATATAGATAGACAGGAAAGATGGGAGAGAGAGAGGGGGATGACATGCAGCAAAGAACTAAACACGAACAGAACCAAACCCTGCAAAGTACTCAGCCTGTATGCAAGTGACAAGGGATCTGATTGAATTGAGTCTGTGTTACCAACGTTTTTCAAAATGATTGCTTCATAAATTCTCTCTCCATCTTGAGATACTCTCAGCATGTTCAGTGTCTGATTGAACCCTAGCAGCACCCTCTGGGGCTGAAAAATGAAGACAGAAGAGCCAGAAACTGCAGGTCTTTGAACAGCCACTTGAGGCTGGCTCTAGAAGCTAGTCAGTCCCAGGCCCCGAGGGAGTGCACCAGGCTTTGAGGCCAATTTCCAACAGTGGAATTACAACTTCTGGGTCTGTCACATGATGGCCTGCAGCCCAAAAAGACTTTTTCCCATTGACTTACATAGTGAAAGAGACATCTGTCAGTTGATAATTTTTTGAATGTCACAACCTCTTACAGGACTTAAACATTCAGTCTGATAATATTCGGAAAGTCTAGAAGAGCTGCACAATTGTATGATTTGTCCACATTCAAGTTAAGGGAGCACTAAACTGGATGTAGCCAGCTTGGCCAGAAGAAGTCTCTAGTGCTTTTCTATAGGCCACATTGTGTGAAAGCAGTGCCTGATCATCTGGTAATTTTACAGGCAGCACTTGAACTATTTTGGCTTCATGGCCCACTGATCAACTTTCATAGGAATAAACGGACCTCTCCTCCAGTGCTATATCTAGATGTCTTAATACATCCATGGTCAATCCCAATAGACCCCTATGTTAAAATGCCAAACTTTACAGCAGAAAGAAACATGTTTACAGCCTGGTAAAAAACAAAAAACAGTTTTGATCACTGGCTAATTTCCCTGTTCAACTTACCATTTACATAAAGGCTTAAAGTTACGCATAATTGAGACAAGGCTGCTTTGAGTGACAGGCTTTCTGCCAATAATGTCCTGTTCCACTCCTTGCTCTTCCACAGCACCAGCCTCTCGTCCGTATACTCACTTCTGGCTCCAAAACACCAAGATTGTTTTGGCTGAAATGCCAAACTCAAGGCTTCAAAATGGGAGTCCACAAACCAATGGGTGATGTCACGACAGCTACATCTATTGTTTTTACAGTCTATGTTTGAACCTTACCTCAAATGTGTTTGTATCTCATTCTCTCTGGCACCCTCTTCTTCAACCATTTCTACCTGTGGAATGAAAAATCTTGAGATGATTTTTCACATGAGGAGGTTATTCAGGCCGAGTGTGTGGGCTAAAACCACTTTGTAGACACTTTCCAGTCCCCTGTGGTGCACCAGCAGGTTGCCCCTCCTCTGGGCCTGAAGGTACAGGTAGCTACAAGGAGAAAACCGCTCAAATGCATGTACCTAAGCACACAGCAGGGGCTGCTGAAAGCCCTAAATGGACCCTTTGTATGGTTTGGCATATGTGTGGGCACCAAAATGAGCAGCTGAATGTAGCTAAAGGTAATTGTTTCAAAGCTTTGGGCTTCTGTACCCAGACATATTCTTGGCTACATCTGATGATAAAAGAGAGGAAAAAGCTCCTAACCTGAACGGCTAGTTCAGCTTTTTCTTAAGAAAGTGGAATTTAAATCCATCAATTGTGCCAAATGTGGCAGATCTACAGCGTCTCAATTATTATGGGATTTGCAGCCCTTGTTTGTAGTTCAGGCTGACAAGCTGGGTGTCACTGTGTGCAGCTTTGATGTTGATGTTGTTTCAGCAAAGTAATGTGTTTTGATAAAAGGAGCTCCCCAACTGCGGTGATGAGTCCCATGAAGCCGAGCACAGCGCTAATCAAAAATGGAAATTGTTGCAGTGACAAATTTCGTGCTAATCAGGAAGCTGCTTTGAAAACTTCACTATTTTCTTTTTTTCTGCATGTAACTTCTTGAAGAGACACTTAAGTAAAAAAAAAAACACATCCAACCATAGTAAAATGTTAAACAGGCTGCATTTATATACACTTTTCTAGTCTCAGTGACCATGTAAAGTGCTTTACAACACAAGCCAGCATTCACCCACTCACACACACACACACACACACACACATACACATTCATACACCATATAAGGTGCCAGCTGCTCATCAGGAGCAATAACCATTCTCACACACACTCACAGGGGAGCAGGAGCAACTTGGAATTCAGTATCTCGATCAGGGGCACTTCGACTGTAGGGGCCAGGAATCGAACCACCAACCTTCCAACAGACATAAGCTTATATATGTCAAATTAAAGTTATTACTTTAACACTTGGGTGTATTCCATATGTGAAAGAAAGTGTTATATAATCTGACACAGCTATAGGAAATGTGTTTATCACAGAATTAGCGGAGCTTTGTTAGCCACTGACTATACCCACCACTATCGACAAACACCATTACCTGCTTAGCGGCCAGGTTGGAGTGGCTGAAAACACCAATTAATGCAGTTTTAATGGCATACTACATTGCAGAATGTGTCGTTATGGCGTTCCTGAGTAAACAGCAGACATCAAGTCTCTGTCTAATTAAAGACCTGGCTGCTCTCTCCATGTTTAACACGTCAAAATAGTTCCTAATCCATTGTTGCTCAGCAGGAAAGTCTGTGCTCGCTCCAGTTTATCAGTGTTATTCTTTCCGTTGAAAGACAGCCTTGTAAAAAGACAATTATCAGTTAATGAACACTTCAAGTTTCTGACCTGGCGGCACACAACAGGAGAAAAGGGAAAATAAACATGATGAATTTGCATCATTATTTAAACAAACTTTGGCCAAAAAAAATCCACCTTTGGGTACCTCCTCTGCTACTGCAACCATGCCAGTGTGGAATATAAGATAGATAATGTTTTCAACTTAAACTCCCTGTTTGGAGAGTAGCTTCTTATTATCTGCTTACAGCATCATTTCAGTGTTTACAGGCAGACCTCAGGACAGGAGACAGAGTGAGTGCACTAGCAGGAGGACAGCCAGAGACCGACTCCGGCCACAGAGGCTGCTGCAGCGATTTTTAAGCTGAGGGTCAGGACCCAGAATGGCTCTTAGGACGGACACCTTTGGGTCTTCTTATAACAAAAGTATATTTTGTAATGAGCTCTGATCCTAGGGACCCACTATGGGATGAAGTCCCTGCTCTCCCTATGCGACTGAATTCAAAATGCAAAAGTTTCAGGAGCTAATTACCATCTCACAAAAAGGAGTTCAGGGATGTCCAGGGGTCCGCAAGAGGGTTCCACTGGTGCTTAGCTAATGGTGAAGTGGTTTAATTTCACTATTACTTCATCTGTTAAAGCAGAGAGTGAAAGAAAGAGTTTTTGTTCTTAAGTTAACTAAATTTAACAAGTCAGGTGCTTTCCATGTCTGGAGACTTAGATTGTGTTACTGATTATAGTCTAAACCACAGGATCTCTCCAAGACGGCTTAAAGGCTCAGTGTGTTGGATTTAGGGGAATATGTTGGCAGAAATAGAATATAATATAATAAGTACATTTCCTTTAGTGTATAATCACCTGAAAATAGAAAATAGTGTTTTTGTTACCTTAGAATGAGCCATTTATATCTAAATAGGGAGCAGGTCCTCGAGGAGATCGCCATGTTGCACTGCCACTTTTCAGCAGTTGCCCAGAACGGACAAACCAAACATTGGCTCTAGGTAGGGTCATTTATATTTCCGTATTGGCCACTGACATGAGCAGCCCGTCCGCGAGAAGCAGTGTAGGAAAAACAGGTTTTTTAAGCTAAAACAGTTTTATTCCCTGGAAAAAACCTCCTCAACATCTGAATCAGAAAAAAGGAGAACTCACATTATCACAGGGTGTCTACAGATATAACCGAGTTTAATTTACGACTTTTATGACCTTTTTAATACCACCTTTTATGAAATTTAAGACCAAACCTGCGATAGAAAAACACATTTTATATATATATGTATATATATGTGTGTGTGTGTGTGTGTCATAAATGCTATTTATTATTGCAATTCATTGCAAGTAATTGGGTCTCTCAGGCTGGAGAAATTTTCATGGTAATGTGACCAAAAATATCCAAGACCCCCTATTTAAGACAATTTAAGATTTTTTAAAGGCCATATATTAAAAAACAACTTAATTTAAGACATTTTAAGACCTTTTAAGGACCCATAGAATACCTGTATCAGAGAAATAAAGGTTAGCACACATTAGCAAATGCTGGGCTAATGGCCTGTTTGCATTTTGCCCAATAGCATACTGTAGGAGACATACGTTTATGTAATGTGAGACTTATTATTCAGTTTTTCTTCATCGGTTTTAATCACCTGGTCCATTTGCTTTGAAGAGGAAGAGACCTCTGCCAGTAATGTAGCTCCCATTAAAACCTCCTGTACAAGGAACACTCAAGGAATTCTAACTGAGAGATTTTCAGCTGGTTGCAATGTGCAATCCTGGATGCCATTAAATCCCCCTGAATCTTACACACTGGACATTTAAAGTGTCTTTTACAGATTTAACTTAGTAGCTGGCCAGCATTGAAGGCAGATGATGTATCCATTCTCTTCTAAGTTCTTATTGGTCAGTTAGTTTTTTACAACCAGCAGAAACAGCTGTCAATAATTTTTTGAACAGCTGAACAGAGATGTGGGTATAATTCTGGAGGTCTGGATCAGGCTACTGTCTGCATTCACCCATGTTCCAACATCTGCACACATAATTTAGAAAAGTATGATTAGTGTATAATGTGTAATTACTTGTTTAGTGTATAATTGTACATATGCAACTGTAGGCCTCAGACAGGATAAAATTGTAAACTCACAGTTGTTTTCAGTCTGCACTGTACCACACATTGTGTAACTGGATCATGATACCTTCAGGTTGGTATCCACTGACCCATTTTATCTCCCTGCTGTGACTCATGCCTAGGTACCCCAACAGTCACTGGAGCACTCAGCTCCAACCCTTCTCCTCCCTCATCCTCTGACCCCCCCCCCCTCATTTACCACATTCCTCTGAGGTGACGTCTCCTGCTGTTGTGTAACATCCATCGCCCCGTGGAGAGGCCAGCGCACTGCAGGGTCCTGACAGGTAACTCCCTGGACAGCCATTTGCCTCCACTGGCAAACATTAATCCCACGCTCAGCTCGTAAAAAAAAATAGCTCCTCGGTATGGAAGCCATTACACATAGAGGGGCCTGGAAGAAAGAAAGAGTCTGCAGGGGAAAAAGAGTGAAAAACAATAAGAGAAGAGCAGGGTAGATGGAAAATTAGAGACTTAAGGTGACACCTCACCAAAAATTTCTCTTCTGAGTATCAGAAAGTCACCTTGAGTGAATGTTTTAAAAGTTTCGTAGCTGATGCCTGTGTGCAGTTATGGTCAGCAGGATGTATAGAAATTATGACATACTATGGTGATGCACAACAAACACATGTTACCCCATGAAGTTGCATTTAGAGGGTTGGCTAGGTGACACAAAATGTCCACGACTGAACATGTTAAGTTTCTATTTGCTTAAGTGGTTAAATTACGCTGGAAAATAGCATTATTAGATGTTGATTTTTATTTCTTTTACATGAAATTAAAGGTATTTCAAGAAGGATTGTAGGTTACTGTTTGAAAACACCCTCGCCAGTGGACGTGAAAGTTAAAGCCAAACCTAGATTCACCCTTGTTTTGCATTTCGCCTTGCTATATTTGCGATGTTTTGACACTGTGTCTCTTGGATGCCCGCTGGTTACGGTCATGGCATCCTGTTGCTACCTTTTTATAAAGCCCTGATCTCACCTGGGTACACACTCATAGATGTCCACAGCACAGAAAATTAGAAAATACAGGCAGAGGGTAGAGTCTCTGCAGAAAAATACACAGCCACACATTTCTAATGGGTCATAAGTGATAATTGAGAGGGATTATTTTTGTATAAGTCTATACATATTTATAGGAAAATCCTGCATATCTTTAAAGATGCCCTGTGGAGTTTTTGACCACCAGTAACTTTATGGAGCAATAATTTAGGATTATGGTTCCTGTTTTGCTTTTAAGACATGCTCGCGCCTGCTCGCAGGCAACACATTTCTGCTGCCAGCTTTATGCTGTTCCACTGATGGACAGTTGGTGGCGTTAATGTGCCAGTAAGTGACTACGCATGCTAACTGGAGACAGCACATATAATCAATTAAACACACAGTGCTGTCTAGAAAAACCTGTCTGAAACTTTAAGGTCAAACAAGATCAATCAAATTAAAGAACACTATCACGAAATCACGATGGTATCGAACTTTTACTTGCTCACACCTTGAGAATTTTCAGCTCACAGCGCTATCAAAAGTCGAACAGATGTATGAAACCAAAAGCAGCGTGCGAAGCTCTTAAACTCATTCAAATCAAAACAAAAAAATCACTAATTGGTGATGATTGCTGCCTCTGAAAAATGTCATGCCCTGTGGCACAACTTTCATAAATCACCCTGAATAGAGACAGATATAAACCACCAAACTGCAAGAAAAAAAAAAAGGAGAGAGACAGTGCTTCATTGACTCACAGTCCACAGCGCTATTTTCAGAGAGCTCATCATTGCTGTGTGCACCTGTGCTCCTGTTGCCTTAAGGCATGCTGAGCAGCATCTGAATGTTTTCTGAGCCACAAGGTCAGACAGACAGTAGCGGCGTTAAGACAGCTCACACACACAACAGGGATGAGAGAGTCTTAAATTATTCAAGAGTAGACAAAACCCAGACCTGGTAACTTTTCAAAGTGTGAGAGAGAACGTTTCTCTGTCAGCAGGGTCCCCCGGGTCCACCGCCGGCGCGAACCTCTTCACATTCTGACCATTCAGGCTGAGTTTCCTGCGTGAAAGAGACACACAACACAAAAATGCCTCAGAGCAGGCGAGGACAGACACACCATGGGGTTTTACTACAACAGGTACCTGTAGAAAGAGTTTACCATCAAACCTAATTGAGCCTTGTGTGTAGAGGACTCTGGCCGAATTTTCCTGGAAAATGCAAAGTATGTGATGAACCTTAGCCAAGAAATCCCTTTATGGCAGAAGGCCCTCAAGGCAAACTTCTCCCAACAGTGTGCTGCATCTCTATTCAGCTCTGCTACAGCGCAAACAGTGAATAACAATAGATAACATTAGCGAGGAAATGGAGTCAGCTAACTAACAAACAGTAGGTACCCACCATGACACAGAGTCCACACATGCTGTGTTTCTGTACTTAGCAGCAGAAGCCTCGAAATGGACCTTCACTTATATCGCAAATCCATGTAGCATCGCTAAGTTACAGCTAGCTGGGCGGCCAATGACCGTAACCTCAGCTAAGGTACCGCTAGGAGGATGCTGTTTTTAGTTTACTCAGCGGCCTCAGAGAGAGCTGTCACTAAAAACATTGGTTTTCTTAAAGTTAAATACAGAACCTTTAAAATTTAGACTGAGTCTGATATCTGAGCAAAATATTTTGGTCCTGCTCTTGCAAAATCAGAAACATTATATGGTGATGGTGCAGACTGATGCATCTGAATTTCATCTGTATTCGTGACATCTATAAAAGATTGAATGCCAGTTTACTTCCAATGCATAAGAAACTATATTCATTGTTTTCATTTGTAGCGGAAAATAAACTGCCATTCATATATTCAGTCGTGTATATCAGCCGTGTTGTTTTTGTAAATGAATTCTTCTGTTAGAGAAAACACAGATCTCCTCTGCCGCTGAAGAGCAGGTTACATTGAATCATTTTGCCTTAAAAAGCCCCAAAAAAGAATCAGCGTCCCTTGATGCTATAAATGCTGTTTCAGTGGTTTTTCTACATAAAAGAATACATTTCTGGGTCAGACACTGAATTATGAAGTAGTTCTGGCAGGACACTCTGCTGCATACACAGGCATGCATCATTATGAACGGTTCACTGAGCCTCAATTTTAGTCAAGTATCTCAGCGTACTTTGGCGTTTGCATTAAAATGCTGATGCAATGCACATTGTCTCTTCAAATTGAAACTGCAGCATGCTTATTGCTTTACAAAGGTTTAACAATAAGCTTAGTGCTGCTCGTTGTCGGGAAAGATTTGCTCTGGGAGCTTATTGCTCTGAAGGGAAGAGAAGTGGAGGTTCTTCCTGTGGTATTTTGGAGCTGAACAACGGCCGGTAAATGTATTTATGTAATCCAGCTTTGGATACTCTCTACTTGATGTCCACTTCAGGAGTACTTTTGTGAAGAAGTGCTGTATTATTTTGCCACTTTCCCACAGCCTCTGTTCTCTACTTGTATTGTGGGTAGTGATTTCCCTGATTTCCTCCCTCATGGTTGGTGTCAGCTGTGGGTGGAGAGCATTGTAAAAGCAGTAGTGAGCGTTGTAAAAGCATTGCATCGCTGTTTCTATTATACTGGTATGTTAATTTAATATAACTTTAGAGTTGTTTTTAATTCTTGTTCTTGAACATGTCTACTGGAGAAAATTGGATCAGCCCACGCTCTTCTCAACATCTTGCATTCAGATTTGGCAAGTGCATGTGTTGTCTCCTCTGCAAACCTCTGCACCTACAGGGGTACAGTTCAGATTGTAGTCTGACTACAGGTAAATTGTACCACAGTTCGTGAGCATCCAGGCCAAAAACAGCCATGTGTTAGAGGGGAGGAGAAGACATGAAATACGATCCAGGAAGTCCAGTTTGAGTTACAGATTGTGTTGAGAGGCTTAGCAGTCGCCACTGCAAAATGGTGTAACACTCACAGGATTTTAAAATCCTGGAAAGGTATTACTGCTGCAACTATATTGTCATGACAATCGCGAGATAAACAGCAGAAATATGGCCTTAACGTTAAAAAAACTATGTCTTAAACTGAGCACTTTTATGTGTACTCATGGTGACAAAGTTTTGGTAAACTGCTCCCACATTCAAAAGCTCCTATGAACACACACCCTGTAAAGCTGAACACTGGCTTTAACAAGTTTGAGTCTTTGAAAAGAACAAGTAGGCCAGTTTTACTTATATGTGCATATCACGCAAATCCATGCTGCTGGAAGCCTGGTGATGGAGGGACTTGTTTCTGGTCTTTTAGTGGCTACCTTTGATTGCTACAAGTTTTGCTTGTGGCAAAATGGATACTAGTGTTGCTTTCGTCAACGAAAATTATGACGAAATATCTTCGTCAACGAACCTTTATCACGTGAGGAAAACGAGACGAGACGCAACGAAAATGCTGGTCACGTGACGATAACGATAATTAAATATGTAATGCCATATTGTTGACGAATAAAAACGAGACTAAATGTGGTTTACAAAATAAAAACTATGCTAAAATGTCTCTTCATTTTCGTTGACCAAAACGAGACGTGACGAAATGTTATAATGTTGTTTCATCTCGTTTAGTAGTTTAATTATTATTATTTTGCCGTGTATTTCTGTTTCCTGTGTCTCATCTGGGGCTGGGCGACGTCACTTCCTCAGTCCCGACTAGCAGTAGTAGGGTTAGTGTCTCGTTTTCCTCACGTGATAAAGGTTCGTTGACGAAGATATTTCGTCATAATTTCGTTGACGAAAGCAACACTAATGGATACAAAGGAGAAAGCTCTCTGACTCAAATCAGAGCAGAAGTAGTAGTAAATGTACAGTGTAGGTTTCAGTTTGTCCATTAGTAAACACTGCTGCTCCTCAAGATCTAAGTAAAGTCCTTGCTTCTCAACTGCTGGGTAAAGCCAAGCTCATCAGCATCAACCTTGACCCTGTAGGCAAAACAAACAGTGGTGCCCCCAGAATGTTTTTCATAGAGGCAGCCAAATGCGGCCACTGAAAATCTTGGGGTAGCACCCCAAAACCAAAAGCCATAACTCAGTTTCAGGAATTTTGCTGTTAAAGTATATAGACCAATTGAAAACTGGCATATGAGAGTTAAGAAATTGCATACTGAATTCCTTCGTTTTTTTTCTTTTATAGTAAATATTCCGACTTATCTGATGTGCATCGACCTATTCCAGTGCAGTTAACATTCTCAGTCCCACAAAAATAGTGTTTTAATGGGTTATGTATCTGTATATATGTGTTAAATAATACATTGGTCTTTATGTAGTTGTCTGGATATTAGTGATGCACGGGTCAGGGTTTTTTAGAACCTGCACCAACCCAGCCTGCTATTAGAGCCAATCTGCCATGCCCACAAACGTGTTAATCAGTGACCCGAAACTGACCCACAAACCGGAGCTGAAAGTTTCTGCTAATGACCTTTACTAATAACAACCTACTTGCTGCTGGCTGTATTGTATGTAATTTCCAGTAAATATCACAATATAAAATGTGTGTTTTCTGTTCATAGAGTACAAGCGCAGATAGATAAGAAGCACTCACCCATCTTTTAAGCAGTTACGTGTCCAGCATGATCTCAAGCACAAAACTGACATTTGTTTACATGAGTGCACAGCTGATAGGTACAGCGCTATGTTTATATGATGTCACAGAAGTGCGTATTTACAGATTCAGTGTAGACAGAGAGGCACTTTATTGCTGTTAGGACATGGTGTTTTTTTAAAGGGAAATATTTTTACTGGACATCATGACAGAGATTTTTTAAGTATGTCGAACTATAACAGACAGATAATGAAGCCTGAGCACAGGTCAGTGCTGATGATAAAGCTGCTTGCTGTGTGAGAGAGAGGGACAGAGAAAGTGGATCGTGGATGATTACAGAATGTTTCTGTAGATTATTATAGCTTACTCAGAACACTGCTTTGTCACTTGATGACTCGCCTGCCCGAAATCTGTGATATTTTCTACCAAGCTTACCTAAATTGCCTGATGTGGGTTGACCCGTGCAAGACTTTTGGTTATAGTTGTCCTTTTCCTTAAACTGAAGTAGAACATTGATTGCAAGGAACAAAACATTTAGTGGGAACAAGCCTGCTCAAGTTTGGAAACTTGACACACAGAGGCTTTCAGTTATTTTCAATTTATTTCTGAGCATCAGGGTGGTCATGGCCCTACCACCCTTTGGCGATCACAGTGAACTCACTATAACTACTACTACTGCTACTAAACTAGATTACACCACTGGTCGCAAATGTACTTTGTCTCTGTGAGAGAATCACCTGACTGCAGTGAATCCGGTGAATAACGTCTTAAATGTTAAATGTGACAGAGCCCTAACAGTGCACGCGGCACACGGCAAAGAAGCACTACACGAAAAAAATGTCAGTGAAATTTAGAGGTCATAAACCTTGTACCTCTTGGATATATTTGAGCATAGCAGCAGAACTTGCAGGTGTAATTGCTGCCCTTCATGCTACACACAGCCTTTACCAGAGCATTTGATTGAAACAGATTGATGCCAGAGGTCGACACCGGCACCTGCAGCGCTGCAGGAACACAACAACTAATAAACATTGCTCCAGCATTGTCTGTTTTCTCAGCACTTCCACTTGCAGGTTCTTCATTAGCTCTTGGCAGTCTGAGCCTCACATGCACCACTTTTTTTTTTCTATTTACATGCCAGTTTCAATGAATAGTAATGAGCATTGCTGTTGTTGCTCTGTTTGCTGATGACCTTCTCAGTCTCTCCTGGCACAGATATTATTCTGTCTTGCAGAAATGAGTTGCGTTGGTACACACGGGCCATCAGCAGTTTTAATGCATGCTTAATAGGCCTTCCTGTGTTTGACATCCACGGCTGCCTTCCGTCATCCCCGTTACGACATGGCTGTGATGGCTGATATACATTATACATATATTAAGGAGATAAGTGCCGTTTGCCGAGTGTATACACAGTGAAATGCTCAATGTGACCCCATTCATATGCTCATTAATAACAGCATATAGCCTACATACTTAATCTCCATGCTTGGAGAGAAAACATTAAACCAAGGAGCTTATGGTTTATGCACGACATTTATGGTCCCTCTCCACCAACTAGGTTCAGGAACTTAACTCGAGAACTAAAAGTGGCTCTCAGTGCAACTCCAATACATCTGTACTGTAGATACAGGAGCCTCTTTATACCTCGTAGTGACGTGTTTCAGTGATCCGAGCACAAGTACATAACAGAGATACATTGCAGACCACAAACAAACAACAAAAGCGGCTGTTTTTGAGTAAGTCATTGTGTTTCCAGCAGCTCTTCAGGCACCATATGTGGGTGTTTTTTAGCAATCCATCACTGTTTTTCCTGTGGGGATAGTGCCATGAAAGTTTTTTTTTTCTTACCAAGACATTGATGTGTTTCTAGCCAGGATAGTGGCACAAAGGGCAGTTATTTTTTTACAAAGACACTGTAGCACTCCCTGCCAGGATAGTGCCATGAAAGGTTTTTTACCAGGACATCACTGCATTTCCTGCCAGGATAACATTAGAGACACAAAAAGTGGTTATTTTTTCCAGCAGGAATTGTGCCCCCATAACTGGGTATTGTGGGCCAAAACATTTCATAACTATAACCAGTTTTTTTAAGCCTAACAACAGGATAACCAAAGCATTCTTGAGATGTAAAGTTTCAGTTTATCCATTGCATCTGTGGCTTGCAGAAATTTACAATGCCAACATTTTTTATGGCACTTGGGTTTGTATTATCACCACACCCTTGCTAGCTGCTCACTACCATGCTTGTGTCGGTACAACTGGAGATATCGCTGTCAGCAGAATTTAACACGTCTCCTTCTACAGCAGTAGTTTACATCTGATCCAGCCATTGGGTCCAGATTTCTCCTTTTAGTTCGAGGTCTCACAGCTTTATTCTCTCAGCGTCATACTTGTGTTTGGCCATGTCATTGAGCTAGTTTGCTGTCTCAGTCAAGTAGCTGTTGCTTAGTCACTCACTCTACAGCATAAAATGTCACTTCAAAATGAAAGCTCTGCACTGGAAATTTACTGTACTTCAATATGAAGTGTGTTTTTGTATAAATTTGACAAGTATGCAAGTCACTTGTGGTCCACTCAGAATGGGTCCACGACGCACCAGTTGGGAACCACTGTTGTATAAGGAAAAACGATGGATGGTAAAGCAACACGATTATTTATTCCTCTTCGATTTATTCCTCCCCTTTGGCAGAAAACACAACATACATTCTATATCGAGAGCCAAACAAGATATCTAGCACTAACAAACAGTTAAACAGCATGGCTAAAGCTGCACTTACACTGCTTGAGACACACTTAGGGAGACCCTCTTGTAGTAGATCTGCCAAGCTACAGCAGCTACCCACACAGAAACTCTCTCAAGAGGGCATAAATGTGCTCCTAGTTACTGTTGGAGCTCCATCGGTCACCCTCCCTTTCACAACACAACACAATGTCTGCAGCATGGCACTGGCGCAGTACCTGCTCATGGCTGGGTCGCACTGACTACTAACACTGCAAGGACTCTGCTTATTTTGTGGAGAGTGCGCAGCAAGAAACAGCAAAATAACAGAAAACATAAATCCTAACAACATCAGCTTAACAATGTGTGTGAAAATGGTCCTTTATTGTTTGTAGATTTTGGCCAGCAAATTGTAGGTGTTTGTAAAACTCAAATTTACTTTACCTTAAATGGGTTAGTGAAAAGTATTTTTTGGGGGGAAATAAGTTTTTGCAGATGTTGATATGCAGTCCAAAATTCATGGCGGGGTGACAGCAGGTGCTGACACATCTGCCTTTGACAGACATCCAATGTAGCTTCAACCAAACTGCATGCACATCCACATCCATGTTCATTTTGAATTATATCAGGGCCTTTGCACAGCAGTTTAACAGTTATGCTAGTCTCTAATTTAATCGTTATATTTAGCACCAATTTAGATTACGGTTTCATCATCGCAGCAGGTATAACAGAGTATGTAGTGGTGCCCCCAGGCTTCAGCTGGCTGTTTAGAGTGCTTGAGATTCATCCAGTGACTCACAAACACGACAGGTAACATACCACCTATACAATACATGTGTCAAATAGACAGCTTATAGTCTGAGAGCTGATCACTAAAAAAGTACAAGTCATGTTTTAGCTGTAAAACTGAAGAACGATACTGAAGCATAATAGCGTCAACACTTCTCTGGGACAGGCGACAATCACATTTAGAAGAAAGTTTCTTGCAATCCAGTCAGTGTGACAAAAAGCACCGTGGCTGGTAAAAAAAAAAAATAATAAAATAAAAAATAAAAGGCTTTTGATAACAAGCACCAAAAGCTGTGTGGCTGTTTTTGTTTTATTATACCTCACTGTAAGAGATCACTTAATGTCATCTCCACTTTGTTAGAATTTTTCCTTTCAGAAGTGACAGCAGAAAAGAAGGAGATATTTCCCTTTTCAACACACAACTCTAAAATACAAACCTCTTGGTCCAAATTTGTTCTGCTGCTGAATGAGCCACACAATTATGCCTTTGAAAACTCAGTATGATTTTAAAATGTTCAAATTTTAGGTTACTGAATTGCTCGACAGAGTATTGGCTTTCAGCAGGTTCAGTCTGAAAACAAATGTTATTTATAATAATATTGTTATGCATATGACATCTTTCAGTGACCTGGCACGCTGTGGCCATTTACATCATTCATTTTCCATAACTGCTTATCCTCTTGAGGGTCACGGGGGGGCTGGAGCCTATCCCAGCTGACATTGGGCGAGAGGCAGGGTACACCCTGGACAGGTCGCCAGACTATCACAGGACTAACATGTAGAGACAGACAACCATTCACACACCTACGGGCAATTTAGAGTCATTAATTAACCTAACCTGCATGTCTTTGCACTGTGGGAGGAAACCTGGAAAAAAAACCCATGCTGACATGGGGAGAACATGCAGACTTTGCACAGAGGGGCTCCAACACCCCACCCTCTTACATCAGTTACAGCAAAATGAATTTTAAAAATTCAGTTTTCTGAACTGTTAATGGAAAAAAACAATTATGTCAAAAGCCCCCAAATTGTCCAAAGTAAACAGAGAACCTCTTTGAACCAACTATAATAACTTGTACACTAAGCAAACCTGTAATTTCAAAGGAGTTGCTCAAAATGCTGAACCTTCAAGAATTATCACCACCTCTGCAGCTTCACAAAGCCTTTTGGCCTCTTTTAGTTCATAGTTTTGGTTTCATGGCAGGTTTAGCGCCCGGGTCTGTCTCTTATCAACCTCGCCTTCAGCTCTGTTTGATGCCAGGCAGGTAGTGTACAGTGGGTTTGTCAAAGTTAGAGACAAGCTAGTGATAAAACTGTGGAATATGAAAAAAGTGGAATATTCAGCTAAAAAGTCAGAAATTATTCTCAGGAGTTGGTGGACATCAAACCAGAGCTTCAAGGAGAGGGAATAGTACAGTCATCAGGTGGACACAGACACAACTGTGAAGGATTATCATGTTTCTCTCTGACTCTGATAAAGACACAGAGGTGTCAAACATCTGTCTGTTTGCACATTAAAGGCTGTAAATTAATCAGTGCACTTCAGTCATTTTTTTCCTGGGATGCTGAGGTTAATCTGTGTCTGCTGGATGCGTGAATAGGTAAATGTGTGCTAAGGTAACTTTTCAAGGCAGGTGTTAGTAAGGGAGAAGGGGTGCAAACAGGTTGGACTTTCATTTCTATGAAGCAGTGCAAAGCGAGTTGTATGTGTATTTTAGTATTTTCTATCAGTTATCTTTCAGATTTTACTTCCTTTATCACTTCACATTGTAGACCATAACCATCTGGTCTTTTTACAGTGATGCACTTTGAAAATATGTTTAGAAAAATGCTACATAAATACAGTTTAATGTGCTCTGATGTTAAGTGTTGGCCCAGATTGCATGATATGTGTGTGTGTAGTTGTGTATATGTGCATCACTGTGCTTGTGTGCACGTTTGAGTCATTAATGATGGGGTTCGTTTGTAAGGTTTTAGTGGCTTTGCACAACTACACAGGCGTCAGTCTCTGCATATGGCCGCAGTCTGAGCAGAGATGTTTTACGGCTGACATGCTTTGTTTAGCATTCTCTTTGGACACCCGCAGTGCTGACGGTCTGCTTGTTTGACAAACAGCGCTCGCTAATTGCAACCTGACAAACACAAAAACAATCCAGAGACAGACAAGCACGAAAAGTTCAAACAGCCTGCAAAGAGTCACATATTTCATCAGCTGCTTGAAACAAACGGTGGGTGGTCGAGAAAGGAGCAACCTGAACAGATAGGTTGTGTTTTTACAGCAGTGATGGATGGAGCGCACACATCGCCAGAGCAAAAGTGAATCAATGAATAATAACTAAAACTACACCCTGTGGTTCACTGTGCGCCCTAAAGGCTACAGTTCAAACATCATGAGGTTGAATAAATAGCTGCTGAATTTGGACCAAAGCATGAAGTTCAGTCAGACACAGAGCTGCAGTGCATAAACTCTGAACTGTAAACAGCCGGGGCTCATTTCCCTCCACTGAGATTGTTTAAGATTGGTGTAAAACACATAAGAGCAACAACTTAAAACCACAGCCAGACCTGGGTCAAAGTCAAAGAGTATTGACAAAGTTTCGAGGAGTGCACCTCTGGGTGAATGCTGAACAGCTCTGGTGTCCCCAGTAGTATTACAAAGTCTCTAATAAAAGCTGGTATTCAAATAAAAAGAGGAAGAAAGGGAGGAAAAAACATCATTAAAACGATATTAATAATCATAAAATATTGTTGCTAGTTTTTCTATAAATAACTAAGCTCACCTACTGATAATTTAATTCTGAACGACATCTGCACGTGTTCTGAATGGAACTCAGACGTCCCTGAAGAGTTTTCATAGTTAAAATCCTATAATGTAAAACAGATGAAGGACGCTCTCAGTTTTCAGCAACAACAGCAAAAGGCAGCGACAGAAAACTATTATGGCATGTGAAATACAAAAGATCAGAAAACAGACCTGTTTATGACTGATTCCCAAAGAAAAGTGGATGCAGACTGCAGAGGTGCATTTGACAAACCCAACTCGTCAAATGTGGCCGCCTGGCCCTACGCTTCAAACTAGGATGCTCTAGTTACCCCTCTAGCATCAGTTTTGGACGTGTTGGTTTCTGCTTGTTACTTGCATTGTGTCTTTTCCAAATAAACTTCCATGTTCAATGGAAGTGTAGGTCTTGGCTTTAAAACCACTTTAGGTTTAGGATGGGATGATGGTTTGGGTTCAAATGACATTGCCATTGGGGTCGGTGGGCACAGATGACCATGGCCCAAGGCTAAAGGGGGGCCATGAAAAGGTCTATGGTTGACCCTTAACTAGGATCAAGTACAACAATTTACTCTCTTACTTACATCAGTGACAATACAAGTTACAGGTATTTACATAATGAAGAAATGTACTTTCATAAATAAAATCAGGGTACAGAGAGAACAGGACAATGAAGCAGCAGAGCTGAGGGCAAGAAATTAGTAGTTTTTAGCAAATAAAACCTGCTTTAGTGGGCTCAGTTTTAAAGCTACAGTTAAGACACAGGTAGCATATTAAACTGGAGGACCTAAGTCGTCGATTGGTATGAACCATGTTATGCTGTCTTGTCCAAAAGACCGATTTTGGCGAGAGAAAAAGGAATATTGACATTTTTCGAAATGGTGTATATAAATATATATAATAGCCCCCCTTCTCTACACTTTTTTCTGCCCGTATTTCCAACAACTGGCCTGCGTGGGATGCAAACAGAAGTCTCCCGGATGAAAGTCCTGTGCCAGTTTTACCCATCCTTACACCCCGACCGTCTCTGTACATGGACTTCCTCGCTCTGACTGACTGATAGTGCTGCGTATGGGTTTACACTGGAGTACATGCACATTACATTGGAGAAATTTGCCATGTTTTAATCAGATATCCAATCACTGTTGATGGTTAACGCAGTTGAAGCAGTAAATTTCTCAGTGTGTGCGGCAGTGACAGAGAAGCCGAGTGTGTTTTAGTGTTCCTTCTTGTACAGTCGCAACTGCAGCACCTACATGAACAAGGATGCATTATGCCCGAGCTCCTGACACAAACCTCCAAATGCTCCTCAAACCTGCCCAGCACATGAAAGTGGGCAACACAAACACAGCTCTTTAACCAAAAGTAAAGGCGTCTGAAATAACTAACTTCACTGTTTGACTAGAACACTGGAAGAAAATGGCACAAATTTAACAACAATAAACTCAACAACAATAAACATGCCTTGTTGTATAGTGCCTGGAAGCTGTGTATCACCACCATAGCCGAAAGCTATTTCTTTGTTGGCCAAAACATAGCCTTAGGTGACAATAATAATCACTCCTGGAGAAGACTTCAGTGACTTTCCAAAAAGCCACAGTTAGCCTAACAACCAGCAATCGCCAATATATTCAAGCACATCATTCAAACTCGACAGAAACAGAACAAAACTCACGAAAACCATCATGGTCAGGATCGTCCACTGTTCCAACAATCACCAACTCTGGTTTGGTTGAAATAAAATCTTGAATTCACAAAGTAATATGTGAAATTCTCTACACAGTGTATTTCCCCACTGTCTCTCTGCTGACGGCATTTTTCGGAGGCAGAAGCTACTCAACATGACAAAAAAGGAAAAAAAATGGCCATGTACATGTGTCCAATTGTCAACTGTAGTCTCCAGCACACCTCTGTCCAAGCGAGAAGCAAAACTTTAATGCATAGTAATGCACACACAGGCTCTTTCTGGTTTAACTAACTAACTCATTAAACTGCCACGCTGTAATTCAGTGAACAGAATGACTCAGTTTTTGTTGGCATCTGAGGGCAATTTTAGCAAAGACACCACTGGTCTCTGCTCGCTCTTGGCAGCTCAGGTTCTGGAGGGTTCGCGCCAGTGGTGTCCTTTTGTACAGCTCAGCTGCAGCCTTTGCTGCTCTCTGCTGTATTTCCTCAAGTGGGTCAAATAAATACCCTGCATCAATATCTAAGTTGGCCAACATACTAAAAAAAAAAAAAAAGTCCTTGTCCACAACATCCTCTGCACCCATAATAAATGATGCTATTTGTTACTGGTGAACACGCAGCTAATTTGTTTGAAGTTTTGTTTTTGTGCCTCCTCCTTTACTCTCTTAATATGCACATTTGGTGCATCCAATGCATCAAAACATTGGAGCCGTGCCCGTTTTCAAACTGTATGGTTTGTCTAAAATGAGCAATGAAAGCAATGCAGTACACAATGACATGTGCTAAAATGAACCCGCATAGTTGTCCCTCCATTGTGACATTAGAAAGCGTTGCATTTATCTTGCAAGTGTACTCTTCTTCAACATTTTGTTTACTTCCTGGATTTTTCCTGCATGGAAATTCTTAACCAATCAAGAGCGGCCTTCACATGCAAGGCGTTTTATCTGATTCAGACCAAAGCAAGTGGACTCTAGGGTCTGAGAGCACCCTTAAAGATGACACCAAAAAGCAATAAACAAAGAATCTCTGGATGCAGAATCAGACTGTGAAAGAACCAGTTTATCCTCATTCTTGAAGCCTTCTCATAATGTTAGAAAACACTCCCAGTGAAGCATGAAGAACACCCATGCATTACTTATCTCAGTGAGTTTTTGAGTGCAGTTTTTAACCAGAATCCTTTACATGAAGCTCTTTGCTGTGCTAACACAGTGGACTAATTGGTGTCATTGAAATCAATGATGCCAGTCTGAAAACAGCCTTACAAATAACGTAGATGTCTAGACATCTTTTGTCCTACCAATCAATAGATCAATACTTACTGGAGATTACATCCCTGTGCTTTCTTCATGTTAATCTACTGAGACAGAAACAACACCTTCCTGTAGATATTTCACGATAAAAATCTATTGTCATGTAAAATAGATGGAAAGCCTGTTGGGGTTGGGAGGCTTCTTACTAGAATATATTAAATGAACCTAGACCTAAAGGCTTGTCTTAAAGAAAAGGCGTCGTTATTTATTTACTCATTTATTCGAACAGGTTAAAAGAAAAAAACGAAAATAAATAAAATATACAATGTGTTTAGGCAGAAAAAAAAATCTCTTCTTTTAAAGTACTGTTGGAGAAAAGTTACGTTCTTCAGGACTCGGTCTTAAGAAAACTACATTTTGTTCAAACAAATGATTCCTTGCATCCAACACAGATCGGCAGTGTTCTTCTGAGGGTGTATTCACATGTTTGGAGCGCATTCAAGCTCTTGAGTTTTCACTACTTGAGTTTGTTGTGGAAAGTGGGCACCATGTTGTTCCAGCTCAGCTGGCTCCAGATCACTGAGGCTTTGAAAGTTTGGGTGTCAGTCCTCCTCCAAATGAAATGCAGAGCTGTGTCTCACAAGACGGGATAAGATTCAAACTAACAACAGGAAATGAACACACAACGCACGGGGTTTATGGGATAAATGTTTACATCGGATCACCAGCGCTTGGAAAGCAGAGACAAATCCATTAAAGATCAGGTTACTACAAATCCTAATAAACAAGCTGCTTTTGAATAAACTTTTTTTTTTACATGTCCTGGTTCTCTCTGTGTTTGTGCTGTGTGAATCTAAACAAAACAAATACTGCAAAGCAAACTTTTCCATTTCATTTCAAGCTGAAATAAATAAACCATGATCCCATTTGTATTCTAACTGTGAGCTGGAAATCATCAAAAGCATTTGTGCAGAAACATGTATGAGTCCATTTATCATGCTGCTTCTCCCTCACATGGTTGAACCCAAACACATTATCACACATTGTGGCATGCTGGCTGTAGAGGATTTTGCTTTTTGATTTTTAATGATTAAAATCCAAATTTGAAATTTACAGTCCATGATTTTAGTTCACTGAAACATTTCTGCTATCAGGCTTAACAGTGTAACAGTGTGTGTGAGTGAAACCAACAACCTTTCCACCCACAAAGTCACAGCTCAGAGTCTTAAACTGCTGCTTCCTCACACTTTATTTGTTCGAAATGTTTCAAACTCCCATACGGTACACTGAAGGAAAAGATCAATGCAGCTTAATAACTGATGAAAACACTGCTGCAGGAAATAGGAAATTGCTCTTCCTCTAGTGTCCTTGGCTGCTGGCCATTCCTCGCTTGTTTAAGACAATGAGATTTCTCAATTAGGCCATCCAGAGCTGATTATTAATCCGGCAGCATGATGTGAGTCAGCAGCAGCTTATTAGAACACGTTTCAACACTTCTCTCCTCTCTTCACCTCTACTTTGTTTCTTCCTCCCATCATCCCTCTACTTTTTATCTCTTGTTTGTTAATCCTGTCCACCCCTGCTCTCATTTCTCCGGTCCCTGTTAAATAAAACCAAAGCTGTCTGCATGGCTGGGCATGATTAGAGATAAGTGTTAAAATGTGTTTTTTAAATAATTTGGTTAAACCAGCCGTTTAATTTCCTGAGTAAAAAGCAATCTGAAAATGTGGGAAACAATCTCTAATACACACAAAATGGCTGTACGTGGTATATGTTACTGTAACCAGGTAGCTGCTTAACCATTACACCTCACACTGTAGCAGCAGTCATGCCACAGTTACCATATTAGTGTCAGTACCGTCCACCACAAAGATTCAGTCTTTTTGTCAGATTTATGAAGCTGTGTGTACATGTGGTTTTGTTTTCTACATCCCAATAATTGTGCACAAGTCTGATTTCCATCACCAACTGTGACCAATTCAGTGATAACCACGACACATGCTGCATCTTTAACCACCTGGAAAACACAAGGTCAGGCGCTGAGTGCTACTCTTGTGCCTACTCTGTGCCAACTTTATGGGAGGCGGAGGCAGGTTGTGTCTGAAGCTGCTAAGCATCCATGACCAGCACCGTATCATAGCCAATGTACCAGAAATCCTGATTTCGAAGCTGATGTTCTTCCAGAAGTTGTTTTGTAAGTGTGTATAAGGCCTAAAATATTGTCTGTGGGACAGATGTAAAGCTCTGGGTAGCAGCTTCTCCTCCATATTAATTAAAGAGTAATATTAACAGAAGAAATAAAAGATATCTGCCTGCTATGACGCAGGACGCAGTTGTCGCTCCTTGAAAAACAGGCACTTAAGAACGCTTGTATGAAGTGACAGTGTCACGTGCAGAGGGCACGCTCAAAGGCGATGGACATGTACTCTCCATAAGAGTTTGCCTGACCATTAAAGGTGTGGATTTTCTTGTTACCCAAACAAAGAAAAGAAATATATTATTTTTCAAAGTCAGGAATACACATGCTGTGTGTTGTCTGCACTTGGGTCTTGTTATGCAACATTAAGCAATGGTGCCACCCCAGTGGTGATATGAAAAAGAATGTCATGACATGGCGGCATGCAGCAGTGCAGCAGCTTCTACTATCTTAGTGTAGTGAGGTACAGTTTGACTGAACATCTTCAACTTGCTGTTCCCAGCATGGTGATCAAACCAGAGCTAAAAGCAGTGTTGAGCAGAAGGACAGCGGTCTGGAGGAGCAAGACACAGCTACTCAGGGGAAAGCGGAAGCAGAAGAGAGGCAAGTGGGCCGGCTTGATAGCTAGGCTAAAGGCTAGTAGCAGACCTGCTCTCCTGATGCTCTTTCTGGCTAACGACCTGTTGTTAGACAACAAGATGGACTTAATGTGACTCCGACTAAGCAGCTACAGGTTAAATCTGCTCAAAAATAACCAACAGAAGCCTCCATTCCTTGGAGGACATTTATGTCAGCAGGTGCAGAAGCAGAGCGTCATGTATCATTAAGGACCCCACCCACACAGCACATGAACTGTTCAGCTCCCTCTCCTCTGGCAGAAGCAAAGCAAAGCAAAGCAAGAACAAAAAGGCTAAAGTGCAGCTTCTTTCCAGAGGCTGTGAGGCTTATGAACTCTCTGGCTCAAAGTCTGTCCTCTGCACCTTGTAATACTGCGACTGCATGCAGCTGTTGATGCACTATTATGCACTTTAACATGCTGCTTGTGTTTTTTTTAACTATGCACTTTATTTATTATAGGCTTTTAGGATATTTAATTATTCATATAGGTCTATCTTAAAACGTTATTTATTCCGTACGTTGCTGGACATGGGTCACAAATTTCGTTCCCTTGTGTTTTTACAATGTTTGAAAGACAATAAACTAAACCTTGGGCCTTAAATACCTGAACATTGTGGCTCCCTTTGACCAAACTAGATGAATTCAGCATCTTGCTCAAGGACACTTCAGTAGGACTTTGACTTTGGGATCTCAGAATCCCTCACAGACAGTCACAGTTTGAGAAGATTTCAGTGGAATGCTTGCCCACAGTATGTAGGTCCAGCAGAGTATTGAAACCTGCTCAGAGCTCCTAATGTTCATTGACTGAGTTCCATCATCCACGCTCTTTGTTAATGTGATAAGCCTCACTGTAATTTGTTAACACGTCTTAAACTGCCAATTAGTGGGAACCATGTTAATGTCCCCCCTCCACACACCACACACCACATGCACCCCCCCCCCCGTCTGTGGAGCTGGCTGCAAGACTGACTTCCTCTCCGTTACATGAGTGACCGTCATCTTCTCCAATATCCTCCGCTCGGTTGATTTATGACTGCTTTTCTTATAGTGACACTCAGAGCTGAGGTTTCACTCCCTCTCTCTCAGCTCAGGATGTTCTGCCCCTCAAGCTCATTACTGTAGCTATTGCTTTTCAGTATGAAATGTATCGGTATTTAATTTGATTATTAAAAAATGTCAGAGTCAGATGTGAAACTAAATCATGATGTAGACGTGTGATCTGAACCCTACAGTATCTGCTAATACATGATGATTCAACTTTTTATGGTTATGTTTGGCAGTCACAGCACTGGTGAGGATGAGGGAAAGACTGTGATTTTGTCAATGCTAAAGTCTACTGTGACCCAAGTGTTTAACTTTTAACCAAAACTTTGATCTTAACCAATGCACCTTCATTGCCTAAACCTAACCACACTTGTAATACAGGATACAAATGTTCTCAGTGTCAAAATCTCTCTACATTCACCATGCACACCAACCGTCTCCAAGTTTGTCAGTGCAGTAAATAAAGTAGCACTTCTCTTGCATGTTTTTTGCATAAAAGTGGAACCCAACTTAAAGTGTTGGCAGCATGTTTTAAGAAACAAATCTTAACAGTTTTGAGGAAATCACTGGGAAAATTAAAACCCCTGAGCAGCCGCTCAAACCTTCTGGTGGATCTGTCTTATTTTAATTCCAAGTGACCACCTTGAAATTTAGAATTACATTTGTGATGCTTGGCACTTTAAATGATTTCCTCCCTGATAGTGGATTTATTTTTTATTTTAGCTGATGGTTTAAAATATTTACGAGTGTTGAGATAAAACAGAAAGAAGTAAGACATGACAGTTCGGTTGAAAAAACAAATGAACAAACAAGATCCTTTTACAGGACTTCACAAACAAAAAAAAAAAACTAAAGAAAGAAATAAAAGCGAAACAGCACCAACAACAAATCAAGATGATAAAAACTCTACTGAGCCGGACAATGGAACATAAATATTGTGGGGAAAACCATAAAGTAAGACGAAGATACAGTAAAAAGTGACAAGAGAAATAAAAATGTTTTTCTCGGTGGCTGTTTGTGCTCGTTTTCCCTCAGCGCTGAACACTCTTGTTGATTAGATTTATTGTCGTTACGTGTGGGACGGGACGGGCTGTAAAGGATTATTACGCTGTAATGAAATCACATCACAGGTTCTGGTGAATTATCCACCCACCTCTGACTGCAGAAAACCACAGAGGTTCAATGTGAAGGATCAAAGGAGCCTGAAGCCAAATACATGTTAATGCTCTGTTACTTACTGATCTACATGACATTAAGTTTGTGAGAAAACAGTTTTCAGTGGCACCACTGAAAATAGACTATGAGTCCTTATATGCTTCGTTAGACATGATCAAAGTTTTAAAGGTGGCTCATGCTGTAAAAACAGTATTTATTCTAGATGATGTATTATCAAAATCTGTGAATCACTATGGTAATCAGTAGATATTTTCACAGACTCACAGACACGATGTGTAGGTTAAAGGCTAGTATAGTGTTTCAAAAAGACAGGCAGAGGTATTGTATGGGTGTTGACTGTGTTTATATGCAAATGCCAGTAATGATGGCTTTGCATCCATGTCAAATGCACTTTGTTGACTCTTTTGTCAATGATGAAAAAGACAAATATAGCGAGTGAATCTGTGGTTGGCTTTTACTTTCACTTACACTGGTGAGCGTGTTTTTTCAGTAACTGAAAAACTTGCATTGGCTACCATTCAACAGATCTTTGATCATACAGTCAAAACTGACAGTATAATGTTTGAGGTGTGATCCATTTTAGTGCTTAAATGCTGTCATAAAATCATTAATCACAACACATACGCATACACGCATAACAAGGCTGCTGGGTAACTTTCAGGTGAGTGTTTGTAAATGCTGTATTGTAGGCAACTGGACTTGCTTGAGTTTCTCATCTTGGATGAGATGGATGTGATTAGAGACCATGACCTGGATGACTAAGAATCTTAACTGACATTTCAGGTGAGTGATTATACAATAGGAAGTAATCCAGGGGTGGCGTTTTTCTGCAGGCTGATGCAGAAGTTACCAGCGCACTGGTTCCCTCGTCGAAAAAGCCAGATGACATTTTTCCATTTGATTTTGGATTATTGCTGAAAATAAGTTCTGTGGCGAACAAATATTTATGGTACGACCACATTTTGTTCAGCAAGATCATTTTCACAAATGAACACCTTTTCATGATTAAAGCCTAAATGCACCATCACCTGAAGCAAAAAGCTATCGTTGTAAATGAAAAATACAACAGTCGACTGACTAAACATCACCACCATAACTACTGTAAAGTTGTGCTCAGCGCTGCTTGGCATGATGATGGTCTGTAGTCTCATTTAGCCACTTGTTAGCAACCTTTTTAAAAATACAGAGAAGCTTCAGAGTTCACGAGTGGGGTTTTTACTGATGTATTTTATATCAGAGAACAAACTGTAAAAGTTTCTTCAGCTTGTGTTAACTACAGACCTTATTTCAGGCATCTAACCAAGGAACCAGGAGTCATGAAATGCTAACTCATTTGGGGTTTTAGGACACATTCCTGGTGGATTCTGTACAATATAAAATATACTGCTGTTTTGTTTTTGTTTTTTTAATCTAAAACTTTGCAATCCTAAGTAACAATAAAAACACTACTGGGGAAGTGACTGTTTACTTTAAATCTCCCTATTTAGCATTTATAAGCAATATACAAACATTTAATAAGAGCTTTATATCACTAGTTGTAGCTGTATAAAAACATTTTGCGTGTGTTTTGCCATACGATCATTCATTATCTGTTTAGATATGTTAGCAGTTTATAGGATTAAATGGCTGATATGAGACTACCTGCCTGCTTTATTTTAAAATTGGCTCTGATCAGGAAAATCTCTTCTAAAAACAACCCTGAATTTTTTTAAACTTTAATAGAAAAAGACATTTCAGGAGACAGAAAGAGACTGCTGTAAGACTGAGGCTTGTAATGGTACTGTATGTACTGTCTCCAGGAAAATAGCCATAGCATCGCACTCGACACTTCATTTACGTGCTATTTCTGCTGCTGTCATGATACAACATACATGCAAGTAGAATCAACATAGTTATCACAGTAAGTGAAGTGTTACCACTCCATGAATCAGTTTCACATTTTGGAAGGATAATGATGAATGAAGTCCTTAATATTGGCTTGTACTCAACCCCTAGTTTTGTAGCCTGAAAGGTACACACCTCCTAATAATAAAAACCCCTAAAAAATTGTAAATTGGATATATTTGGAGGTTCGAACTCAGATATACTGAGAAAACATTCAAACTTAGCAGGAGGACAAACGTTGAGAAAAAGTTGTAAAAGTGGCTCCCTGAGGAGTTTTCGCAAAGAAAATGGTATTGTTTTTATTTAATTGTTTATTTTTACTTCTTCCTCTCTTTTTTTGATTGGAACCAGTTTGTCCTGAGCTTCACACTTGAACACACTGCTCCAAGCAGCACAGGGTGAACTTTTATTACACTCTAATGACCCCTCAGTGGTTAAACTCATCATTACCCTCCGCTCACTAAACAAGCAGCAGGGCCACTGAGAATCAAACACACTCCCTCCTTCCCCTTCACACTGATACACAGACAGTATATAAAACGTGTGTTTCAGGTCTCTGTGAGCATCAGAACTGAAGACAGGAAGTGTTCTCACAGCAGCAGCAGTACATAAGCTGATGTAGTCAACTTTGTTGGTGGTACTGATTAATAATTACATGCATGAGTAGCTTTTCGCTGGTTTCTGTCATTACTGAATACATGAAAGAGCGCCACTTTCTCAGCGTGTGGGTGTGTGTGCAGAAATGTGTGTACATTATTTCTACTGTTCTTAATGAGCCCCTGTGTGCAACGGTTACATTTTTTTCAGTTTGTGTGAGAGAGAGAAAGACAGAGATCTATGCTATCTGTCTTTGAGAGAGTGTTTTAATTACGGCTGCTAATTGAGCTGTTAAGCCAACCTCTGTCTTGATTACACATCTTCTAACTGCTCTCTGGGCAGCTCTGCTTTCGGCTGCAGCAGCTCTCATGCTGCATGTCTGTGTGTTTGCCAGCATGTGCTTTTAAAGACTCAGGTGATGCTGATTTGTCCAGGCCGCACCAATGTGATCAGAATAAATTTCTCTCTGTTATTATTTTTTTTTTTATTCTTGACAGTGTCAGCCATGAATCGCTACAAGCTTGAAAGTGCATCCGACCCTTAGCTTTAAAGGTGGGGTCATTCTAGAAAAAAAAAAATTAAAGGCCTTGTAAAAAGTATTACTACATTATCATTTTTTAAAGAAATCTAAAAAAAAATTTTGAATTGTTGAATTTTCACCCAACTCTTGATAATCTCTACATTGTTTAAAAGCAAAAAGCCTTACAATTTAAAGGTGCAAACCATTTTAAGATCCCACTTAAACAGTGACAGAACTTGCTTATTTTTTAGCCTTCAAAACAGAACAGTTACCTTTACCTTTGTGAACAGATACTGGTTGAATCGCCAGCAACTTGTCTCCATTTTTTTGCAGCAAACCAAATACTCCCAAGGTTTTAGTCACGCAAATAAAACTCTTGTGAAAGCTCAGTCATGCTCAGGCTGTTAGTTTGTTTCTCACCCTGCCACTCACTCCTTGCAGGTATGCTCACTCACCATCTCTGGGTGTCATTGTCTGGGTAGGTCAATCAGCTGATTCACAATCAACCAATCGCACAGCAACACACCTTCTCTGTTAGCCTATCATCTTACTGCTCCTCATTTTAAATATGGTTCTTTCTCTGCCGTAGTTCTTTCTTGCTGCCATCGTGCGAGCTCTCCACCTCCCCATCACCACCTAGTCTTTGTGGATTCATCAGCCTCATATGCCTCAGCGGTCAGCAGCCTCAGAGTCAGCAGCCACCACCACCACCAGTGTCTAGGCACCGTGGGGGAATTTTTTTTGCTGCCACTCAAAGGACCCTCTGTCACAAAATATCTCCCTCTGGTATCCAAGTGCCAAAGACTTCTGTTAAATCTTAAATCTTAATCAGATATTATCTTTACTTCATTCTTCTGTCTCTCTGACAACTGCTTACTTAGCTGCAACTGCTTGAACCAATGAGCAGTGTGAAAGCGATAAGCATTAACTCTGCAGCTAAATGTGGGGACAGAAACCTCCTGAGAATTATACAACAAACTGACTGACAAAAAAAGAAAGAAAACTCTGACTGCTCGACTTGGAATGACTCTCAAGTCAACTAATGGGTCTCAGACTGATAAATCAAGTCTCCAACTTTATTGGGGCAGCCCTACATGTTACCCTGAATAAATTGTGTTTCGTGGTTACTTTTGCTGCATGGGTCTTGTCACAAGGCACCAGAAGAACTTTATAATAACATAGGAGAACCCACCTTTTTATTTGTCCACACTGCAAGGACTACAAACAATCGTAGTCCTTAGAACACCATTTTGAGTTTTTTAGTAGATACTCTCCTAGCACAAGAGGAAACTTGAGGGACATAAGTGTTTGAAGACTGGTCTAATACCCCCTTTACACCTTGCATTAACATATGTTTTTTGCGATCAGATTGCAATTGGATCGCTCTTGACCACATAAAAGTACAGGTGTAAATACACTCAAAACGCATTGAGGACAGATTGTTATCATATCTGCCAAACCACTTCTGAAGGTGGTCAGGGACGCATTGTGACCCCATCGAACACAAGTGAAAATGCAAATGCGTCTGCGATCCAAATGCAATAACTCCGTGGGTGAAAATACGTAAGCAAGGTGCGCCAGCTGGACACAGGAAGAAGGACGAAGAAGACAACAACAACAACAACAACACTCACTAGGTAGCGACTGCCAAGAAAAAGAAAACACAGGTGCTAGTCAAGGTTGGAGTCACAGGTCCGACAAAAGTGTCCATACAATAATGCAACTTCACAGGCGGCTAACATCTTGTTGTTGTTGTTGTTGTTGCGACACACAGGATATGACGGATAGCAAATGGATCTGGATGTGGACACCAGAGACGCATATTAATACCAGGTATAAATGTATGTGGTCAATAGCTATCCGATTTCAATCGGATCACAAAGAAACGCATGCTAATGCCAGGTGTAAAGGGGGCCTAACACTTGAGCCAGTGCAGCACCAGCAACTGCCTTTTTTAGTAGTGTAAACAACAAACAACACAACACACAGCTCCTAACGAAAAGAAAAATGTAAGAAAACTTGGACAAATGGACTGTCCAGACTTTACTGAGCATATTTGCAAGGGATGCAAATACAATGCAATTTTGACTCCCCAAAGCGAAATAGGCATGGGCTGGCTTACATCAATTCAGCATTCCTTTTAGTGGTGTGAATGCAAACTGAAATGAAAGCCCTTGAAGGTATGTAGTTCTCAGGGGAGCTCCCCAGTGGGCAGCCCCGCTCACGGAGTCCCCAGAACTGTTTGGTTTGAAAATGCCTGTACAGTCACAGTCAAACAGTCCACTTGGTAAAGTTAATCAATGCCCCCAATGCTATCAATAACTATTCTCATAGAATCATGGATTTAGTTAGCTGAGTTATTCTGCCAGCAGTAACACTATTAGTGTTTAAAGTTAGTATGGCAAACCTATACAATTTTAGTTGCAATGGCAGAGTGGCGCTGTTCCTGTAGGCTGTCCACCTGTACCAACACGTTCCCCTAGAATAACTAACAGATATTTTAGCCAAGTCAGTAGTGTAGGTGTGATAAGGTAGGTTAAAGAGAGGTAAGTCAGTGCCTTTGCAGAAGCAATGTGCCAAGTCTCATACTGTACATTAAACAGACAGACATTTGCGTAAGTCATGTGTCCTTTTGGAGCCCCCATTGGGCATTTTTGGTGACTGCCTAAATAAAACAAACAAAAAACAAAACAATAAAAAATGGTCAGTGTTTGTCCATGGCTGAATTGTATTTCTAAGCCGTCTAGACACAGATACAGTCATATATTTATATTAAAAACAAACATACAAGCAAAAAAATTATTACTTTTTTCACCTATATCAATCAGTTCAATCAATTTTATTTATAAAGCCCAATATCACTAATCACAAGTTGCCTCAGAGGGCTTTACAGCATACAACATCCCTCTGTCCTTTGCACCCTCACAGCGGATAAGGGAAAACACCCGCCAAACAAATGGTAGAAAGGCTCGGGCTCCTGTTCTACTTTTGGAGACTTTAGGGACCACCATAGTAACCATTTTAGTAAATGGTAATGTTATTTTCAAGCTTGTGCTCAAAAAAAAGGGCCTTTTCCAGTAGCCCTGGATTTAAAATGCCACTTCAACAAGAAACAACCTTCAGCATATGTAACGTTTCTCCTTTTTTTTTTTTTTATTATATATGGTTAAAATCAAACAGAAAATTGATAGGAACATGTTCACCTTCTGCTTTCATTAAATGCAGCTGATGGAGAAGCAGCTGCAGAACAACATGCAAATAATAAATGAGAAAAAAATAACGCCATAAGCACTTGTGTGTTCTGTTTTAGAATTTAATCTGGCTCTGTAAGGGGCAAAAGCTGCTGGGAGAAAATGATGTTATGTATTTATTTGTAATTATTGTGAACAGCAAGGAAGGTGTGAGAGGAGAATAGTCCATGGAGGCTGGAGTGGGATCACCCTGAGAGATGGAATGAAATTATGTTTGCTTGTATCTGAATGAGATGTTTTTTTTTTTTAAACAAACTCAAAGACACTTCAGTCAGCATGCAACTCACAGTGTAATTGTGAATTTCTTTCACTGCGTATCCCACTGGGACAAACAAACAATTCACCTCCCAAAGCACATCCGTCCTCCTCCAACACTGCACAAAGAGAATATCACATCGGTGAATCTGCTGTAATCCAGGGCTGAAAGGGATCAACATTAGAATCTGGAAGTATATTTTCCAAAGAAAATTCACAAGCTCGGGAGTGGCACTTCTCAAGAGGTCATCAGAGAAACACATACAACGACACACTTGACAGTCTAAATCAAGCACTTTCTGTATGTGTGTCCTTCACATGTCTTGAGAACTACTTATCTGATCTACTTCACACTTGGTGGGTGTATTACTGGGGACTCAAGGGCATGCAGTGTCGAATTTGGTGCAATCTGGACATGAAACATGTTCCACATAAATAAATGTTGAATAAACAAGTAAAGACTGCTTTGTTCACTTGTGGGGGCGGGGCTTCAAGGCTCTGGGAATTGCAGTTCCCTTTCGGTGCTGGATGCTGCTGGTTTATTACCATTACAACCGTACTCCTTGGTACACAAGTGCGGGCAACTCGGTCTCACTCCAAAGTTGTCGAAATGTGGCTTTCTGTCAGTGGCTTCTGGTGTCAGACATCAAGAAAAAAAGCCATCCTTTTTGTGGCATGATACGTGGCCAATCGCCATTGTTGTTTAACGGTGTCCGGCAACGTCAGGAGGAAACATGGCAGGACAACAACAAAGGTAAGGCGGCGGAAGTCTGAGTAGGGTGGGTGGGTCCAACAACCATCGGCCTGTGTTCTCTTCCCTTATGATTGTAAAGCCAAACCCTGGTCTTTTTTCCAAAACCGAACCACGTGCTTTTGTTTCCTAAACCTAACCATGTGCATGTGTTTGCAATACGTGACCACATGTAGTGATCGGCCCATTCCAAACAAGCATGTTTTGAGTTAGCAAAGGCATTTTTTTTTTTTTTTTTTTTACAATATACGCATTTGTCCCCCTCAATAAAATCCAGAATCCAGAGGAATTCTATTTTTTAAAAGTAAAAGTAAAGTGATTCTCGCCATAAATTGATGCAGATAAGGCACAAATTGCTGCAGATGGCAGGAAATTAAGTACTTGATGCTCAAAATTTGCTGGAGGAAGACCCTTGAACACCCCATTTCAAGTGTCCCGCCCCCCAGTGTTGGAGCAAAACCTACACCTTCACAAACTGGATTCACTAGGATTTGTGACATAAAAGTTCACACAAACCTTATACAGTTTGTGTTCAATTAACCATTCATTATCTCCCTTATTTACATGTGCCTTCACTCACTCACTCACTGCTAGTCCATCCTTCCTTCCTTTTTTCCCTACTTCCTTCTTTCCTTCCTTTCTTCATCCATTCATTTGTCTGGGTTCAGCAGCAGCTTGTCTCTTTGCCTCCCTGCTCAGTCCCTGTCCACTCTGTTTCAGGAGACTCTTCCCTCCAACACAAACATGGCCGTCTGTATTAGAAGCCCTCCGGAGCTTCACGACGGCAGCTGATAAACACTCAAACAGCCTGTCCTCATCTGTCAGTCCGAGCGCTCGACATGGGCAAAACAACTTTTCTAAATTCGACGTAATCTCTCGCTAATATTCCGCCTCAATCTTCACGGTGTCAGGAGGCGACACAGGAAAACAAATTATGGCGTGAAGGGTGTTTTCTTTCTTTTTTTCTTGTTATTTTTTTCCCTCCCCAGAGCGACCTAATGTCTGTGTGAACTCAATTAATGCTGGGTGGATAGTTCAGCTGTCAGTTTGAGGCGCTGACAACACACTGGGGCGTTTGAGCACAAACACACTTTCAGATACACACTGATGCTCACACAGACAGACGAAGACACACAGAGGCATAAATGCACATTAGCATGTTCACACATGCATGCCAGGGACAAAGTAATAAAGCTTAAAGAATCCAGGTGTGACAAGCAAAAATAGTCCATTATATACACTCTCTGAGACTATGCACCTTTGTATTTAAAGTCCCTGCATTTGTGCATGATGATATCGGTTTATGTGTCAGTAATAAAATTTTAGATGGTGACATTGTAAGCGCTCATACGACCAGTAATATGGTAATTTGTATCAACTTCAGTTTTCTCCTGCCCTTGTAAAAGGCAGAAGAAATCTCAGTCTGCACTGCTGAAGTGTCCTTGAGCATGACACTGACTCCCTCCCAGCTCCAGATGACTCTGCAGCTGGTGACGCAACCAAGAGGAAACAGAATCATCCTGCTGGGGTCAATAAAATATTTCATCAGTTTAATTCCTGCAGTGCAATGTAAACTACACACTATCTTCAGTCTGAAACATATTCCTGTTAGTCGGGCATGAAACAATAATTCAATTTAATAAATAAAGAGGAATCAGATGCCTTTTTTTCCTTCAGCGTAGCAAGATGCTGAGAGCTTTAACATGAAGAAGAAGAACCATTTACAAGGTTCTCTGCACTCAATATTGAAGAACTGGCACTTTGAACCAACATACAGTATATTTCATATCTAGAAAGCCAAGATGGAGACATCACAGTAATAACTCTGTCAGCTCTTCTGGAAAGAAAGAAAGGGACTGCCATTCAGATAAGAAAAGGTGTTCATTTCAGTGATGTCTAACAAAAAGAGGACAGCGAAAATCTTCTCTTTTCAATGAAAATTGCTCCGTTAAACTGGCTTTATGTCTCCTGTTCTCTGAGTTCCATTAGCAGTGTTTCTGTGCTGCTTTTATACTTTTGCCTTGTTTTGAAAGGTGACAGCCGGGACTGTAGGCACTCTCTGTAAGTAAGAATTAATCTTCTGTGCAAAAAACAATGCACAATGACTAAAACAGAAACTGACATTTTGAGCCACACTTGGTTGCTTGTCTTCGGTAATGATTTTCTGATAGCTGTGTATGGTTTCACTTTTCAGACATTTTAGCTCAACAGCAACAAAACATTTAAATATCAAGATATACCTATCAAACAGTATTACAGGGCAGGAGCATTTGACAGAAAACATTGCTTTATAAATATATTCTTCAATCCGAGCTGGCAGCATAATGAAGTTTGCATCAAGTGAATGAAAGTGAAGCGATACATTTACTGTTTGCAGACAGTTTGAAAGCTTTGCTCTGACCTTGTAGAAAACCGATGATGAATGTCTCACTTTCCCGATGTTTTATTGGCTGACAGTCTAATAGCACAGTGAATGGGAGTTTTTTAAAAGCACATTAAATAGTCCCCCACAGCCCCACGACTCTCAGAAGTGATACAGCTCGTGTTGGCAACGCATTAGTACACCGGTGATGAATATGATCTACAAGCTTTACTTTGTCTTTGTCCATCACAGGTGCCGGAAACATCCAGGTCGTCATTGATCAGAAACCTTTTTATACTCAGGCACTAAATGATCAAGACTGTCCTGTCTGGAAAAGGAAATAAAGCAGGAAGTAGTGTGACACTCTTATAGTGCTTTGAAAACTGCTGATGTAGCAGTTATGCACTCTCCATTGTGTTGTGTGGTGAGTGAAGCATAAACAGGCACTTTCAGCCCCAACCAGCCATTTATTCTGGTCACAACAGAAGACTGAAATTAGCTCTCCCACAGCCAGCTTTGGTTACAACAAGCTACAGAAAATACTAAAACAAAAGAAAAAATAATTAGCTTACTGCTGGTAAGTGAGCTACACCACAGAGATTTCTTATGGAGGTGCGTGAGTCATGGAAACAATCAAGCTGACAAAAATTTACCAACAACGTGGTGTGCTCGACAAACTATGAGAAATTACTCAAGGGCAGCATAGTCACAACTGGAAGCCCTTTTTAGCATAAACAATACACTTTTACTGAGGAAAACAAACATTTAAATGTATTTTAACAGAGCTAAGATACCCCAGGGACAGGAGACAGCAAACTGGTAACAGTTTGTGGCACAACATCACGTCTGAATGGGCCCACAGAGGGAGCTTATACTACCAACTACACATCAGTCCTGGTGGGAGACTAAGATAATATAGTATAAACTGACAAAAATAAAATGTACATAGTGGTTCTACACATATGGAATCATAATGGTAAAATGGTTTAATGTATAATGGTAAAATCTGCTACACTGAGGTCCAGATGATGAATAGAAGTGCAACAGACCTCTTTAACTTTGGACAGGGCCAGGGTAGCTGTTTCCCGCTGTGTCCTGTCTTCATGCTAAGCTAAGCTAAGCTAAGTGGCTGGTATCAATCTTCTCAGCTAACTCGTAGCAAGAAATAAAAATATCTCCCAAAATGTGTAACCAACATTTGTCCCTGACAGATTATTTATTATGTTGCTGAGGTATTAGTGCATATTTTATTGAGTGATATGTTTTAATAATGTTCTGATCACAAGTTCAACAGTAGGTTAGACTCATTTCATTCATTTATTCATTAATTTTTCGTAACTGCTTATCTTGTTGGGGGTCATGAGGGGGCTGGAACTTATCCCAGCTGACACAGGGTGAGGTTATGGACAGGTCACCAGATTATCACACAGCTGACACATAGAGACAGACAACCATTCACGCTCATATTCACATCTACATGCAATTTAGAGTCACCAATTAACCTAACCTGCATGACTGTGGGAGTACCTGGAGAAAACCCAGGCTAACAATATGTAAACTCCACAAAGAAGGGATCCCCTACCCTGGGGTTTGGGCCCCCCACCAGGAAGCCTGCATGCCGCCTGACTCCTGATTCATTTATTTGGTTGATTCAATTAATAGTCTCTCTATTGCCCCGTTTGTATGGGAATGAAGCTCAGCGTAAGTTCAATCAGGAAGACTTTATGCTTCATTCATTCACAATTCCCTTGCTATGGGCATTCCTACTCTTAGTTGGCCAGTCAAACTTTGCTGCGATCTCCTACTACTGCCAAACTTTAAATCTGTTCTCTCAGCCTCACCCTGTCCGCTGTCATTTTAGGTGGAATCGTCATGCCCTCCTCCCCCCCATTCACCTCCAGTCATCCTATCCAGATGCCCAGAACAAGCTCATCAAAAGCCCACTCCTTTTCATATCCAAATCCTCAGCCCCCTCTTCGTCTCATCTCATCACCATTGCCACCACCGGTGCCAAGACACCATAGGGGAGGTTCCCTAATCTACTACGTCTTTACCCCCCTCCTGGAATATATGACATCACAATGGGGTCTAACTGCCAAAGACTTTTCACATTTCTCATACTCGTGCACATGTAAATAAATATTCTTTTCTCTTAGAACTCTTAGAAGTCTCTCCTGATTGAACTGGGATTACCCTGGGATCTCCAGTTATTTGAAATCATAGAGTGCTCCAGGAATAATACTTTTCCATAGGCCAACGTGGAAGTTAGTGTTGCTCTGGTTTCCTCATAAAAATGCTTATGGGGTTTTGGATTATTGCAGATAATAAGCTGTGTGACAAACACACACATTTATGATACTTGCACGTTCTGTTCATCAAGATAATCTTCACAAATTAACACCACTTTCATGATTGTTGAAGCCTAACTGCAATCACCAAAGTTAACAATAGGCTATAAATGAACTACACCATGGTTGCATGATTTAAGGGTGCCACCACAACAAGGCTGAAAAGCATGTGTGGTGTTATGCTGTTATGTAGTCTCATTTAGTCACTTGTTAGCAACTGCCTTTTTAAAGAAATATAAAACCTTAAAAATTCATGAGTGGTGTATCTTCTGATGTATTTTATGTCATAGAACAAAACGTGAAAGTCTTTTAAGTTTGTGTTAACCACAGACCTTATTTCAGGCGTCTAACCAAAAGCCCATCCAAAAAACCCACTGAGTCCAAGACGAGAGAACCAGGAGTGCAACAATGAGTTTTAAAGTTTTAGGACTTATTCCTGGGGTACTCTATTGCTGAGGTTTTCCTGTGACCCTAGGCCATGTCTTGGAAGGTTTTTGATTTTCTTAACGAAGGCTGCTTTGGCAATTATGAATGAAAGTTTTGAGAGCATCTGGGAGCAGGACCACATACTATATAGCCACTCATAACTCTAAATAAAATTTTGATTCCACCACAAGCACACACAATTAATTGTAATGACATTTATTCATGAAGCACAACTGCAATGTATTTATTGTCATTTTTCATGGATTCATTTGTTATGATGCAAAGAGGTGTGTGTTACAAGCTGCATTTTATGAGGGAACCAGAAATCTGATTTCTTTTTTTTTTTTTGGAGAGACATATTTTAATGCTAGACATAACTATATGCCCTCTAAATCATATCTGTACACACTGTTGATATGAGCGGCATGTTAATGTCAGTTGATATTAAAAGGCTCCTTTGTCTCTCTCTGTTTACATCCCAACAAGGCAGGAAGCCTCAGTGGATATCATCAGTCTTACGGCTCCCGGCGGTCTCACATTCTCAGCCTCACACTCTCACCCACTCGTTTTCTCTCCCTTTATATCTTTTGTTTCTCTTTACAGCCCAACAGAGCAGCAAAGCTTCCTGAATATCAGCATATAATTAAAAAGTTTACTGTCCACATTCAGTCTGAGTTCTTCCCTCTAAAGAATGGTCATGGTTAAATTTCAGGAGGTTAGTTTTATGGTGACAGAGCATTTTTTAAAATCATGGTAATATATTAGTTTTTAAGGGAAAGAGAAAGCAGAGAGGTTGCTGTGCATTTAAGGTAAAGAAAATGCTGAGTAAATCAGAAAACAATTTCCAGTAAACTTTTTTTCATTCAGCTATTACTTCATCTTGATGTGATGCAACAATAGGGATCTGAGAACACTGAGCTACAAAATGATGATAAACATTGATGGTTAAAAAAACATCCTAAAAATTTTGCCTACAAAATATTTTCATTTCTGGACATTATCATTCAGAATTAAGAAGGAATTACAATCAAGGAGATCAAGATTTTTCATATTGTCAACAAATCGAATGTGTTGGGATTATTTGTTCAAATCTAAACTGGACATGTGAAGGCTTCTTCTCTTGCCATCTGAAATGGTAAGAAACCTCATGTTCTTTGTTTTTCAACAAAGCAACAAAGGACAGTTATTTGACACCTTATCTCCACAGGATGCCACCTCAGACTTCAGTGAGAGACCAGTCTCCAAACCTAATTGGACAGTACTTTCACAGTGTCATGTGATTCTGTGATGTCACCAGGAAAACTGTAAAGCAAAGTCCTGCTCTCTCACACACTCTCTCTTCGGCCTGAGCTGTGGACCAGCCCAGATGCTCCTTCCTGCTGGGCCCTTGACCAGCCCAGACAGGCTCTCTCCCTCCTGGGCTTTGACCAGCTCAGACGCCCTTGCCTCTGAACCACTAAAGGGAGGGAAATTGCTCTACAGACTTTTGTTCTTTTTCTCCTAAGACTCTCGTGCCCTTGCTCACAGCAGGAGCGCAACCTATAACCAGAGAAGGTAGTGTGCCAAACACAGGGTTGGCAACTAACCTTCCAGCAACAAGGAGAACCAAGTTGAGTTAGCACCCCAACATCTAACTCTGCAAGGACACCAAGCCAATGGTTTCCTCGGATTGCAACTTCAGATTAAGGACACATGAAAGACTGCTTCTGGAACCACAGCTCTTTCCAGCTTTCCCCTGCCAGCCAACAAAAGCAGCATGCCTCAAACCAACTCTTCCCTCCATCCATTCAAGGATTGGTAACGTAACAACTGGGTATAGCTTCATCACAGCTGTACAGGCTAAGCAAGACTGTTTAATGTTGTAAAAGAGACTGATTGGTCAACCTCTGCTATGTCAAAAACTCCAAAATCCTTCAGGCTTTAATACTATTAATTTTGGTTATGGTTATTAATGTAATTATCAGTCAAAATTCCAGATTAATAGTTTAGTGAATTTATGAGACCTATATCATTAACTGGCTATCATTTTTCCCTTTTCGGGCATGGTGCCCCATAAGGTGATTTGATATAAATTAAGTCACATTATTTAACATAATTAATAATTATTATTAATTATTTTTGATAGACAATTTGACACTTTAATTGGAGATCTACTACGAGGTCAGGCCCTTGATGAGGCATAGATCCCAACTCTTGGTGCCGCTGTGTGAGACCTACTAGATAAGCTAGTGACGTATAGATACATTTTGTCAGTGACAAAAATACTTATTTAATGCCAAACCACAGTTTTGTTGCCAAAACCTGAGCAGGTAGTGTTGGATTGGAACCGTGACTGTTAAATGACATTAAGGACTTGTTTAAAACTGTGATCATTAGAGAGGTGGTAAATAGCAAATGGACCTGCATTTGTACAGCGCCTTTCTAGTCATCTGACCACTCAAAGCGCTTTTTACACTATGAGTCACATTCACCCATTCATACACTGGTGGCCGAGGCTACCATACAAGGTGCTGCTACTCAGTTTTTAACATACTGACACACTGATGAAAGCATCATCGTGAGCAATCTGGGGTTCAGTATCTTGCTCAAGGATACTTCGACATGCGGACTGGAGGAGCCGGGGTTCGAACCACTGATCTTCTGATTGGTGGACGACCCACTCTACTGCTGAGCCACAGCTGCCAGGTGGCAATCATATGTCATTTTGGAAGTCAGAGGAAATCGACCTATTCTGTCATTTCGGTGTGAGGGAGCCTTGGCCACACTGTTGCACTGATGACATGTTGCTTCATTATCATGAACACACTGTAGTTTATTTAGTCACTCCAGCACCAAATGTGAATTAATCCACCTCTGAAAATAGTCCTCAACGAAAACTGTTTACTTCTGTTTTTTTACATAAACTACAGTGACCAACTATGTCTAGGAAATTATGGAACCACTTTTAAAAATTAGATATTTGTCACCATTTAGATGTGTGTCTTGAGTAGGAATTCAACGGGTTTGGGACTGAGTGCTACAGACAAAGTATGGAAGTCAGAATACTGAGAGATGGACTCACACATTTCGATGGGATTTGTTGAAAGTAAGAAAAAACATTGATCACCACCATCCATTAACTCATTTTTTGTCAGTTTTTAATGCGTCATTAAAAAAATTGCCAAAGTTTTATAATGGTTAAATACCAAGGAAGAGTTAGTTTGTGCCTAAGGTGATTAAGAGGAATGGTTCGCAATACATTTCTGTCATTATCTCCTTAGTCCCATGTGAGCCACAGTTTTAATCCTTATTATACAGCCAAACACAACACATCGCTAATTAGCCTTGTGCAATTCTATTGATCCTTTCTCCCAAAATACCTCAGTCTGGCTGTTTAAAGAGCATAAAATGACCATTAAAATAGTTTTAACAGCTTGTGCACCCTAATCTACTGTTTTGTTTCCAAACAACAGCATAGTAATTCTAAAACTGCAGCTTTCTCTCCAGTGCACAGGAACACTCGCTCCTGTACACCAGCTTTCAATCACTGAACAGCTAATTAGTCCACAGCTTGAACTGCACACCTCCTGCTGTTTAGAGCCCCTTTTCATTAAAGGCTCTTCATCATGTCAACAAACAAAGTTTAGAGAGTCAAGGCCTGGATGTGTAAAGGCAATGCCTCCAGCTAAAGGTGTAACATTCACAAAATTAACACTGTGACTTGATATAGATGTAAAAATGTGATATATTTTTTAAATGACCGAAACTAGGGAATATAAGTGGCTAAAATGGTGAGAATTGTCAGTTATCCAACTACAACTATAAGGGCACAGAACTTCACTAAGGCCAAATGCCCTATCTTGCAATGTGAATGAAAGTTAAAAAAAAAAAAAAAAAGTTGAAAATTACCCAGGATTCAGACGTGCACCAAAATAAAACTAGAATTACTGCCTCCCAGTTGTATGCCCCTGCAAACCACTCACGTTACCATAGTCGTGTAGCCATGGCAGTTGACATTGCTTAACATGTTGCTGCAAAAAATCTACATATTCCTAAACATGTATGCTTCACACACATCTCCCTCCCGGCAGCACAGAAGATCAAAACAGTCAGCACAGTCTCAAGATTAATGTCACCAATTCAGTATTTGACCAAATGCCTCCCCTTCTGTTCTGACATTAAGTAATGGACAAAAAAGTGCTTTTTCAGAACATACTGATGTCACAGTGATGCTGACCTTTGACATTCTTTTATATAAAATGCCATCACTTCATCATTTTATTCTTTTAGAATTTTTGCTAAATTTTGTCATAATTTCCGTATGAATTCTTGAGTTATAGCTAAAAAGGTCACAGTTATCTTGACCTATGGCCTCCAATTTCCTCTCACTTCATTCTTGAGTAGAAGTGGATGTTTGTACCAAATTTGAGGAAATTCTCTCAAGGCCTTCTTGAGATATTGCATTCATGAGAATAAGATATATAGAGATATATAGAGAGAACTTCCCTGTCAAAGAGCTCACAGTTCCCAATACAACCTCCCTGGAGTGCCTCACTTTCAGCTTGGTTGGGTCAGCTTCACTGCAGACTGTCCTGATGTACCACCCCCCGAAAGTCTCCCCCGCATTCATGTCTGAGATGTCTGAGCTACTCACATCAGTCTGCTCTAGGTCTCCTTCCACACTCCTCCTTGGTGATTTCAATATCCATGTTGACTTCACCAACTGCACACTCGCCAGTGAATTTCAATCACTTCTGGACTGCTTTAATATCAAACAACATGTTCAAGGTCCCACTCACACCAAAGGTCACACACTGGATCTTGTGTGCTCCACTGGCATCACTCCCCTCCATCTCCAGTGTCTGGACCTTGCAGTCTCTGACCATCATGTCATTCTTTTCACTGTTCCCACCCACCTCCCTAGGCAGCGTAAAAACCCCTTAAAACCCACCCAGTCTCCTTCACCCGTCCAGCCCCCTGGTACACTTTTGAACTTCACTCCATGAAGTCCTCTGGACGTCGGCTTGAAAGGCTCCACAAGAAATCTGGCCTTATTGTCCACCTGGAGGCCTACACGGACCACACTACATTTTACAAGGATGCTGTCTCCAAAGCCAAAACACAATATTACTCTACTCTCATCAGCAGCTAGCAAAACCACCCCAGACAATTATTCTCTACCATCAACTGCCTACTCCGCCCCATCGACCCCCACCACACTCCTGGTGACCCTGACCGCGGCATCAAGCTCCTGGATTTCTTCCAGTCAAAGATCGACTCCATCCATCAACAACTCCGGACCCCTGCCCCACCCCCTCCTAACACTCCTCTGACCCAAGATATGCACCCCTCCCCTGCCCCTCCCTTCACTATGCTGCCTCTCTTCCTTTACACCTGTGACTCCCCCACTAGTGATCGAGCTGGTTTCCAAGGCAAAGGCATCCACCTTCTCCCTAGACCCCATGCCCACTGCCTTGGTCAAAACCTGCTCGCCGGTCCTCTGTCATGGTGGATGTCATCAACACCTCCTTGGAGTCCGGCACAGTCCCCTCCTCTTTCAAACTGGTCTCAGTCACACCCATCCTCAAGAAACCAGGACTGGACCTGGAGTACCTTAACAACTTCCATCCGATCTCCAACCTTCCATTTCTTGACAAAATCCTGGAGAAAGTAGTTGCTGCCCAACTCCAAAAACATATGTCCAACCATGAGCTCTATGAACCCCTTCAATCAGGATTCAGAGCACACCACAGCACAGAGACCACCCTCATCAAAATAATGACCTCCTCATTGCTGCTGACTCTGGACACATCAGTCTACTCATTCTCCTTGACATCTCCGCCGCCTTTGACACCATTTCACACACCATCCTCCTCGACCGCCTATCTCACTACCTTGGCATCACCGGAACAGCTCTCTCCTGGTTTCAATCCTACCTCTCTAACAGGAAGCAGTTTGCCACTATTGGCCCCTCCCGTTCCCCCCAGCACCATTCAACCATGGCATGTCCCAAGGCTCTGTACTTGGACCCCTCCTCCTTATCATCTACCAACCTAATCAAACTCAACTCCAATAAAACAGAGCTCATGGTTGTGGCCCCCAAGGCGCTGCTTCAGAAGGTTGGGGATCTCCTCCTGGTCACTGACGGACACTCCATCAACCCATTCTCCGAGGTCCGCAACTTGGGAATCATCATGGACTCCACCCTGTCATTTCAATCACATATCAAATCCGTCACCAAATCCACCTTCTTCCACTTAAATAACATCTCCAAACCCAGACCTTCACTCCCTTACTCCGTGGCAGAAACCCTCATTCATTCATTCATTCATTCATTCATTCATCACTTCCCGTCTGGATTATTGCAATGGAGTCCTGTCCGGGGTACCCAGCAAAAACCTGGACAGGCTCCAATATGTGCAAAATTCAGCTGCCAGGGTTCTTACGCATTCCAGGCCCTGGTAACAAATCACTCCAACCCTCATCCACCTTCACTGGCTCCCCATCAAGTCCCAGATCAACTACAAAATCATCCTCCTGACCTACAAATCCCTCCATGGCCTTGCACCCCAGTACCTCTCAGACCTCCTCCACCCTTACACCCCATCACGGAACCTCTGGTCTTCAGACGCTGGCCTGCTCTCCACTCCCAACACCAGACTACGAACTTTCGGGGACAGAGCCTTCAGCGTGGCAGCACCGACCCTCTGGAACTCTCTCCCTGCTGACATCCGCAACACCTCATCCATAGACAGTTTCAAAAAACTCCTTAAACACCACCTGTTCATTGCAGCTTACAACCCCTCTTAACCCCACCCATCTAACATAGTCTCTGTTGTCTTTTCCAGTTGTTTGTTGTGCCTGTTATTTCTGTGACTGCCAGTGTAAAGTGTCCTTGGGTTTTCTGAAAGGTGCTATATAAACTGAAGTTATTATTATTATTATTAGTATTATTATTATCATTATTAAGATGGACCATGGGCCCCAGTGACCTTGACCTTTGACCACCTTTGATAACCAAATTAATCCTTAAGTCTAAGGACGTTTCTGCCAAATATGAAGAAATATGCCCAAGGCATTGTTAAGCTATTGTGTTTATGAGAATGAGACAAAAGTGTAGTCACAAGGAGCTTGACCTTTGACCTATGACCACCAACACTGAATCTGTTCGTCCTTGAGAACAAATGGATGTTATTCCCTAAAGGGGAAGATATTTGAGAAACTTCATTTGTGAGAATGGGACAGACAACCCAAATTCTACACCCTCCTGTCCACCAAGTTTATGTAAATCGGGCCCCTTTTTGTAATCCTGCTGACAGATACAGAAACAAATAAACTGAATTGCAAATGTAACCTCCTTGCTGGCAGTAACAAAGAGTGTGGCTTTACTAAACTGTTCCAGTATCAGCAGACTTTGACCTTTCTAAAAGAATGTATGCATGCAAGTGCCATAATCAGAAATTCACAGAGATTCAGGACAAAGACGCCCTTCACAGTTCATAAAGTTACTGTGAATCAAACATTAGTTGCAACAATGCCCTTTTAATAGATGTTCGCCCTCCTCACATCGTTTGGATGTTATTTAGTCATGCATGAATGTGACTATTGTTCCCTTGTGAGAACACAACTACTGTGTAACCGCTGTAGATGATTCATATGATTCTTCTTCCCGGTTCATTCTGGGTGAGAAAAAAAGTGGAACAGTTTTTGATCAGAACCAGCCAGTACACAGCCTGAAGCAGAAGAGAGAAAATGTTGGCACCTCAGAGCCTGCAGAGGGAGAAAATACCGACATCACACAAAGCTCTGTGTCAGCACAAACTAAAACTGACCACAATGGTTTAAAAAAAAGGCGCTGGTGGTGGGGGGGCGGATTGGCTGGTTCTGGTCTCTTCTGCTGCCAGTTTTTGAGGTGGACAGTTTTTAGCATTTATGTTTCTTTTTCCTAATTTGGCTCAGGTTTATAGCCTTGTTTATGTAACTGAATGGTGAAATAATACAATCAGCAGAGAAGGAGGAAAGCTGCTTGGCTGCAGTGAGAGCAACAATAGAGGTTAATGATGATAAAACGTTTTTGGAGGCCTATAATTTACAACTTGTGGAATTACTAACACGGCTACAGGCTAGTGTTAGCCTGCTAACCATGCTAGCCTCTGCAGCTTAATGCTACAGTCCTAATCACACTATTTGCTGTCCTGCTTGCTTTTTGCCACAACATGTAGGTACATTTCAGTTGGTCAAACCCATTATAGTAAAGGAGCTCAGGCTGTATTCTCCCACACAGTCCTGAGAAAATGTCTCCTTATTCAGAACAAGTGAAATCACCTTTGTGGGTTCACCATTGGTGTATAGAACCTTTAGCTGATGTATCAATGTGTCATTAAAAACCCATTTAATGGTTGGAGGAGAAAGTCTTTAAAAAAAAAAAACAAAGACAGAAAAAGAAAACAAACCTCTCATCAGTCTGAAGCACCATGTAATCCCACATGAAAGAAGTGCAGGGTAGATTTTTTCTTTATAACCACAGCCACTCCCATCTCTCAGGTGCAGTCAGTTGCATTGACGATCCACCTGAGCTGGATCAACAGCTGACTTGGCTCCCACAAAGAGGTACAATCAGGCAAAGCCAATCATGATTAAAGTATGTGGAAAATGTTAAGAAATGAGACTTTATTGTCATAGGATGAACACATATTTTAAATTATATTGGAAAAAAGCTGAAAATTACAATCATTTATTAAAAAAAATACATGAAGGATCTCAGGTGTGGTTACTGCGTCATGACTGTCTACCTCCTTCAAGTCATAGTTCATTTACTTGAACTTCCTGCTGCACTCTACCTGGCTGTCTCTTAAGACTTGGCCACACTTGAAGATTTTTTGAAATTTCAACAGATGTTTAATATGTGATAGACCCCACATGTAACGTGTAATGATAAATTTAAGTTTGTGAAGGGCAGCAATTTGTCCAAAACTGCACACCAATTACTAACAGATACCATTCACAAACAACCAGAGTCATTCATTCATTTTCCATAACCGCTTCCATATCCTGGGGGGGCTGGGCAGCTGACATTGGGTGAGAGGCTGGGGTACACCCTGGACAGGTTGCCAGACTATCACAGGGCTGACACAGGCAGACAGACAACCACTCATGCTCACATTCACACCTACGGGCAATTTAGAGCCACCAATTAACCTAACCTGCATGTGTTTGGACTGTGGGAGGAAACTGGTGCACCTGGAGTATGACACTTAAGGCTTAATTTCTTCTAAATGAGGAACTTAGACAGTTGTACAGACCTCAGAAGGTTTCCTTAGATAAGGAAAACATTGACTCATTTACTGCCTTGACAGAGATATCACAGTGGTAAAAGTTTCCATGGAGATTGCTTGTTTGCTTGAACTCACACTTGATGATCTCTGTTATCATCTCACAAAGTTGGCTCACAGTCAGACAGTGGAAAAAAATGGCAGAAGAAGACAAGAAAACCACAGTGGTCAGAGGAGGAAAAGATTTTACTTCTGGAAGAATACAATTATAGAAAGCACATACTACAAAGTAAATCTGATCCCCTAACACCACAAAACATTTGAAGGAAGAAATTGCAATGAAAGTTAATTCAGTCATATAGTGTAAAATAAAAAGCGTATCCATTAGGTCTTCCTGGTCGCAGAACACTCTTGTTAGGGTGTGTTAGTTTTTTTCATTTATCGCCATAAACCCTGCCATGTTGCAGTTATGTCAGAGGTACCTTAAGTTTTTTTTTAAGCTTGCTTTGATTGCTAAGGTCTTTGTGCAATGGTCTAAGGACTCCTTCAGTATAAGACCAAGACAAGGAGGAAACCATACTGTAAATACTTCAGTGAACATTTTCAGGAAACCTAAAGGAAAAGACTTAAGGGTGTTTTGTACAACCAATTCAATTTTTAGGAAACCTCAACTAGGACTTTGAGGAAAATTTTAACTTAAGGGGTTTTGTGCAACCAGCCCCAGATGTTTTTCGGAAACAAACTAAAAGTAACCGTTGGAACAATAAAATGGAGAACCAAATTCTGATTTTGGAATATGCAACACCTCATCATGGCGATGCTCAGTGACTACAAAGTGTGGTTGACTCCTGAAATAATTTGACCTCATCTGAGCTGTGACACAACGCTCATTAAAAATCTTCAGTAGGTTTTTCAAATGTTTTACTAAAATCAGACTGTTGTGGTTTTAAAATTGATAATACAAAGTAATAATTGACTTTGTTTGTGCATGAGGTTGTCCTGTCAACACTGTGAAAGATGGGAAAAATGTTTTTTGGGCCACAGGGGATTTTGTTTTGGCATCACAGTTGGAGACTGGGACGAATGGGCAGCAGGGCTGATTCTATGTGCCACATCCAGCTCTCATAATACATGCATATTTCAAACCAGCAAATATGCACCAGAATTGGAGCACAAAGTCTATGGGTGGAGTTTTGTGGATGATGATTTCAGTGCTTTCCAGGACAACAACGTGACCTTTGCCCCCAGTGTGTATTTTCTCCGTGAAGTGACAAAATCACATCTGGCTCTGTGAGATCAGACTAACCCCAGGCACTCAGTAATTGCTTGTCTATGTACTGAGATCTTTGGCTTCCAAAACTGAAACAGGCCCAACAGCAAAATTTCAGAAACCCTAGTTTAGTGGCCAACAGTACCAGCAAGTTGTCATCGGTGTGATTATGTATCTGTATTTTTCTCTGGAAACAGTAAATGTAAGATTAAGTTTGCTGCATGTGTTTTCAGTGAAGACAGGAAACACTTTGTCACTGTGTCAGCTAGAGGTAATGTTTTTAAAATAAGTTTATTGATACAGTTTAGATTGCAACTCAGTTCATAAATACAAACTGTATACAGAAAGTATAATAAATTTAAGAGCGTTTACTTTCATTCACAATTTTTACAACGTTTACAATTCATTGCATCATTACAATGCGTTCTATATCCATTTGTTTGCATAGAATGTGTGAGGATCCCCTTTGCGTACATCACGGCACAAACAGAAAAAAAGGCAAATGAAAAAAAAAAACAAAAATCTAGAACATCTTATAAGTCTGCACAAAAATGACAAATAAAATTCTCAATCTCACAAATCTCAGACTTACAGAATTTGAACTAAACACTGAGTTGTTTCCAAACTTTTTAAAATCTGTAACCAGTGACGGTGTCAAGGATCCACAACTGGTACCTTTATGTTTATCAAGTGACAGAGTGAAGAGTACAAAAACATCCCCTCCCATCAAACAGCTCGCTGTATTTACACTTGGTTGGTACATGTGGAAAATATGATAGAATGACATCAGAAGTGACAGATTCATTAGTTTAGAGTCCTTGTTCTGCTCTTTGTTCTCCACTGAAATGACACCGTTCATTTTCAAAAGGTCACTTGACATATTTCTGTGACGCCAAAAAAAGGAAATAAAAAAGGAAAGATTACCACACCTGAATCAAACAACACTGCAAATATATTGGTAAGCATTTTTTTTGCCTCCATGGAGTACAGGATGTGCATGATTTACCTTTTCTAACTCCAAATAGTCTTTACAGCTCTGCGTGCACATTCATGTACAGGTAAACCCTGTCACCTGGTACACCTGGCAGGTAAAAACAGCTCCTGATTCAGTACTTACTAGGCGCACACACAGAGTTAAAAAAAACAGCTCAAACACAAAATATATTTCTTTAAAGGTTTAACACTTGCTGCAGATGTAATGGAAATCTTACAAATACACAGCACTCAACATCCTGTGATGAATCTCAGCAGCCAGCACAGCAAATCAAATCGCTCACTAAAACTTAAATGACAAAGAGGCAAGAACAGCTTTCAATCCACTGGGTGAAGAGCTAAGATACACAACACCTTGCATTATTTTAATTAGTAAATCAGACTTTTAGAGTAGAATCAGACTCCAGGATAGCAGCTGCTCTCCTGCAAAAAAGAAGTCTTGCAACACTGTTGATAGTAACGTACAAAAACCAGAAAATTGAGAAAAGCCTGTTCCTGTTCGGCATGGACAAACTGCGGCAACAGTTGATCAGATTCAATTGCAACCACCAGCGTTAAACAGCTGACTTGTAGTCATGTTAGAGACTAGTGAAATATTTAACCCAGCTTCAAACAACACAGGTGATTTTAATATTTAATCACAGATAAAATCACTTCTCTGTCGGAGCTTGCTCAAAAAGTAGCACAGAAAGAAGCCTCACTGATCCAACGGCAAGCCACGTTGTCTATATTCATAGCTCAGGTATAGCTGCAATGCATTACACAGACTTCATTCTCCCCTCATGCAGCCCTTTAGGTAACATTCTTTAAAAGAAAAATAAGAAAAAAAAAAATCCTTTTTCTTTCTCCTCTCAGCTGAGGCATGAGACAGAAAGAAGCCCGGTCAATAGCTTGCTTTCAGCTTTATGGGCTTCTTATTCCAATAATCCAAGAGAAAAGTCATCTCTAAGAGAGATGGCTCTTTGTATGAAGAAGCAGAAGAAGCTCTTTTCTTAAATGACCTGCTGTGAAACGACACAAAATCACGAAATCTTTTCCTTTCTGTGGAAAAGACGCTCGACTTTAAAATGTCCTCAGTTAGCCATCAATGTTGGTGAAATGACAAAGAGAGAGCTGCTGAGTGAAAAAAGCTCGTCAAAACCCTGATAACAGAGTTAAGTTGGCACATCGAATGCATGATTGATGGGGAAGCTGCTAATCCTGCTCACTTTCATCCTTTGATAGTTGTTGTGATGATAATGAAATGGACAGAAAGGGGTTCTTTTAAATGTGACTTTAGCCAGTCCCACTCTGATGCAGATTATATTATTTTAAAAAAAATATCTGCAAATTTGACCCAGGACAAAAGCTATAATGACACGCAAAGATGAATACTTTTTGCAGTGTCCATGTAGCTCGAGGTTAGCCGCCGCTCAGTGAAGGTTGGCTAATGAGCCAACCCGCTGACGCCCATTCTCCAGACCTCCAGCTGCTCTGAAACACAGATCAAATGCGCTCTCTCTGCAGTCTGGCCTCGCCATCATAAGCTGAAGAAAGCGAGGAGCGCGGCTTAATCTGGGGTGGGCACCGGTTCACTCGGCTGATAACACTGCAAACAAGAAAGGAGGCATGACCCAGACTGAACTCTGCCAGGGCTCAGCGTGAGGGTCGGCTGAAAACGATCAAATTAAAATACGCTGAAGGTAATTGAAGTTTATGCTGAGTGAATGTGGCCAGTGCTACTCCACAGCATCTCTAAACAGACTCATTTGTCCATTTTAAGGGGTTGAATATTTGACTTTTAGCAACATGATGGTTCCTGGAACAGCTGTTGGCATCTGTGGGGATGATAGTGGTTTTGACTTACGGAGGAAGGAAAAAAAAAGGCCTGGATTTAAATAACTGTCTGCATTTTTCATTCTTAAAAATACAGACAGACAGTTCAGACTATTTTCTGTGGAATAAAAAGCTTCATTAACGCCTGACAAAAAGCTCCAGGGTGTGTTTTATTTTAAACCAAAGAGTCTCTTTTCCTTCAGTGGTTCTTATTCGCACGTCGGCTGTTTTTATGCTCAGAGACAAAGAAAGGCATCAAAACTCTCTGGAAACCAATTTCACACATGTGATTACTCATGTGCCATCAGAACGATAGCGCCGTGAAGATGATGAAAATGTCAGCGAAATGTGGAAACTGGGTGAATAAGGAAACAGTGAGATAAAACAGTGGACAGCTGTCTTGTGACATTTAGGGTAGATAAAATCCAGTATCACTCTTCAGTGTTCCAGTTTCTGTATGGATCATCAGCGATATGATCGGGTGACATGAGATATATAGAAGCGGCATGAAATATAGCAGGGTGCAACATATTTGTCTGGTCCTGACAAACTAAGGTTTTTATCTCCAAAATGAAATATTTGAACTTACACTTGAACTTACAAACTGATTATGATGTTAAAAAACAAACCTGTTATTATGACAAACTTCATGATACAGTATAAACTGCATGATGTGTGCAACCCCAATTCCAGAAAAGTTGGGACGCTACGTAAAATGTAAATAAATACAGAATGCAATTATTTGCAAATCTGTTTTGACCTATAGTCAACTGAATACAGTACTAAGACAAAATATTTATGTTCAAACTGATACTTTATTGTTTTTTGTAAAATTTATACTCATTCGGAATTTGATGCCTACAACACGCTCCGAAAAAACTTGGGACAAGGGAGACAAAAGACTGTGAAAGTTGTGGAAAACTATAAAAAAAACTGTTTAGAACATGCCACAGGTAAACTGGCTAATTGGTAACACATTAAAGACCATGATTGGGTATTAAAGGGGCATCCTCAAAACGCTCAGTCATTCACAAGCATGGACAGGGTGAAGTGAAAAACTGCGTGGGCAAATAGTCCAACAGTTTAGGAACAACATTTCTCAAAGAACAATTACAAGAAATTTTGGGATTTCGACATCTACAGCCCATAATATCATCAAAAGATTCAGAGAATCCTGATAAATCACTGCACATAAGAGGCAAGGCTGAAAACCATTACTGAACGGCCGTGACCTTTGACCCCTGAGGCTGCACTGCATTTTAAACAGACATGATCATATAAAGGAAATTACTACATGGGCTCCGAAACACTTTGCAAAACTACTGCCAATAAGCAGTTCATCGCTGCAGCTACAAATTTAAGTTAAGACTCTACCATGCAGAGTAAAAGCCATACATCAACAACGTCCAGGATCGTCGCCGACTTCTCTGAGCCCAAGCTCATCTGAGATGGACTGATACAAAGTGGAAAAGTGTGCTGTGGTCTGATGAATCCACATTTCAAACTGTTTTTGGAAATCACGGACGTCCTGTCCTCTGGGCCTAAGAGGAAAAGGACCATCCAGATTGTTACCAGCTGTAAGTTCAAAGGCAGCATCTATGATGGTATGAGGGTGTGTTAGTACCCTTGGCATCATGGGTAACTCTTACATCTGTGAAGGCATCATGAATGCTGAAAGGTACATACAGGTTTTGGAGCAACATGTGCTGCCATTCAGACGACGTCTTTGTCAGGGACGTCCTTGCTTATTCCAGAAAGACAATGAGACACATTCTGCATGTGTTACAACAGCATGGCTTCATAGTAAAAGAGTGCAGGCACTAGACTGCCTGTGGTCCAGACCTGTCTCCCCTTGAACATATGTGGAACATTATGAAGCACAAAATACAACAACAGAGACCTTGGACTGTTGAGCTACTCATATATCAGGCAAGAATAGAAAATAAATTAACCTTTAAAACGTCACCAATTAGTATCCTCAGTTTCCAATCAGAGAGAAAACATGCCGCTGTCCCATTTTTAATGGAGCGTGTTACAGGCATGAAATTCAAAGTGTATATTTACAAAAAACAATTAAGCTTATCAGTTTGAACATTTAATATCTTGTCTTCCTACTGTATTCAGCTAATTGAAGGTCAAAGAAGATTTGCAAAGTACCGCATTCTGTTTTATTTACATTTTACACATCGTCCCAACTTTTTTGGAATTGGGTTTGCACAATTTTTTTTTAACTTAATAAAATATTTAAGGTCTGATTTTGTGTTGTTTTTGACATTTTTAATGAGGAAAAAAGAAAATGACTTTGCTGTAGATATTCAAGTTATTATATTATTCCTGAAATCAGGTCAAATCTGAATTGAACTTTTAATTTGTGTAGCTTTGTTGCTGTATTGAGGACATATTTGACCAGACATCAAAAGTTTAAAATTTTAATAACTTAATATTGTCATACAATAACACTTTTATTTTTGGTAGTCAATCATCAAATTTAAATTTATATGGTCTAAAAATACTGGAATCAGCCCTATGAAATATACATAAAGCAATACTGAGAGTGTGACCTTAGGGTCACCGATACTGTAGCCATAGCTACACCAGCTATGGCTTTGTACTGTAGATCGACATGAAATAAACCACTGTCACAGACTTTATGCAGTTATGTTGAAAATGGCTTTCTTCATAATTCTGTGTCTTACACCACTAAGTATAAGCAGAAATGTTTGCACTGCAGATGAAAAGAAATTTAGTCCAGTGATGCTTGGCCTGAGGGAATAGATGACTTTCTGTTTCCTTAAGGATGAGACGCTGTCAAATTCAGATCAAAGTCGCATTTTTCTCAGACTGCCTGAAACCAGCTTCTGAATCTCTGAAACTTGAAAAAACTGCATTTAGAATTTCTTATTATGGACTTCACTGCAGTATAACATTTTGTTATTTGTATTACAGTGTGATATACTTGCATCTTGGATTGAAGCGCAGTATAAAGAAAAAAACTAGATATGGGGAAAGTAATAAACATAACCATCAGCCTGTAGAACCATAAGCTTGTCCCACTTATCTTAACTCAGTAATTGAGATGTCATGACGTTTATAGACAGCTGAACCTGCACCCTGTCTCCTGGCTTCCCTCTGTTCTGCTAGCTTCTGTAACTCACTGTAATTTTTCTTAAAGGGATTTTTCATCAGTATCTCTGAAAATTTCAGATGTGTCCCACATATTTTATGTCCATATTTTAAGTGTCTAGGAGTGTACTTGACAGTAAAAGTTGAGCACCGTGTCATTTTAGCAAAGGTCACAACAACAAGCAGCTGAGTGTGTTAATATTAGTCTGGTAGTTACACAGATTTCTGACAGCTTTGACACAACTTGACTGTAAAGAACTACAGATGTCAAACTGCCACCATCTGCAGTTCAAGGTAAACAAAATACAGCATTATTAACGCTAGAACATCCAATCAAGCTAATCACAAAGCTAATTAAAACAGAGCCAGCTAGTTGAATGCTACATTCACATGGAATCAGGCAGACAGGCAACACCATCTGGATGGTACGGGAAAAACAAAAAAATCCAACGGAATGGCAGGACAGTTGAACAAAACATGCACAATGATATGAAACAAATAATGGAATAACATATATTTAATGAAATAATTTAGTGTTTATTATTTGATGTAATTTTGCCACGAATGTCCAGTAATTCTACAGAACGTCCATGTTTCGAATTGTGTGAGGGAGCTATGTAACATCCGGTTGGCCGGTCTTTGGTTAGCGTTGCCAATATTCTCTGCCGGCCTCATCTGATTTTACCGTCCTGCTCTCGTCCAGTAAAATGAATCCCGCTTTGCTGTCACCATGATTCCAAGTGAATGCACCATAAAACATTTCTTTAGCCAATATGTGGTTCAACTAGCTAACATATCTCAGCCATGTGACATAACAAATTTCATGCTGGAAAAGGTTTCTTGTTCAGTACGTAGAATTTCTCATTGATTTTTCATGCCAGGGAGGATCCAATGACTACTGCAATCAATTTGAACAACGCCTTTTATTTTGGCATCTTTGAAAACTACTCCATGAACGGCAGTTTCAGACTGAAGAATGAAGAAAAATGTAAATATTCAGGATGGATGTTAACCCCAGTGTGTAGCCAGAAAAGGAAGTACAGAGCAGTCAGCGTGCACACACAGGGCTGCATCACAGAATGTGATCTGGACGACATTACTGCTTGGTCAGAAACATTACCAATGGGGTCGTGTCTGATCAGTGTCAACATCAAATCACCCTCATTTGACTCCAAAGCTCCTACAATCAAATTTTCTCAATCTTTTTTTGTCTGATTGATAATGTTTATCATCTGAAATTTGATCTGATTGATCATTGTGTTTTTCATTCACTGAATTTTTGTTGCCTGTTTCTGCATTAATCTGATCACGTGTAACCCTGTGTATCATTTCCTTCTCTGCTTCTCTTTACTTTTGGTTTCTGTTTTTGCGTCTCTGAGAATCATTCGATACGTTCTGTGGAGCAGAAGAACAAAACAAAAGCTCACTCGTAGTAGCACAAATTTACACACACACGGCACACTTGGAGAGAATGCAAAGACCTCGGGCCCAACAGAACAACAACAACAAAACAAAAAGAAAGCAGGTTTGTGTTTGTGTGAAACATCTGAGCTCAGCAGGAGAGACGAGTACAGGAAGGAGAAGGCATAAAAACAAAACCAGCTTGTTCTCCACAGGCGCACATTGTATACATTGCTGTACATGCTAAGTCAATGAATCCTTTAACATCATTTTTTTGCCCTTTTAGTATAAAAACACATACTGATGTACATTATAAAAAAGGCTTTCCTTTTTGCAAAAGAGCAGTGTTTCTCTTTCGTCGGCGTGTATCGCACCGACGCGGTTATGTATACATTATTTACAAATACAACCGTATAAAAAATTTGTATTTCTCTTGTGTTCATGTATTCAAAAAATCAAATACATCAGATAGGTTCAATTTTGTTGTGAAATATTTATGAAAGTCCTTAAATATACAGCGACAGAGAAGCCGGGAGACAGCGGGAAGGTTGGTGCACCTGACTCTTAAGAAGGATGTCATTTTAAACAACACAAGACATAAATAACTGCTGTGCACTACTGTGAGTGTGTTCAGGAGTTATCACAAGCCACTTGGTCAAAAACATCTAGTTTCTTGTTGCTGTTGTCACACAGCATCTTTACGTCTGTGCACGCTTAGTTACCGTATCTTAAAAGCTCAAAATCTGGTGCCTTAAGACGTAAAAACCTTTCAATGCCTTGAATTTTGTCGGATTATGTTGACTGCTGCTTCCATGCTACTGAAGCCTAAAGAGAACTATACAAAATGTTAATCATGCTCTAGTTGCCACAGGCAGATATTGTAGGGGAAACAAATGTCATTTTCCTGACACATTCAGTATGAACAGTACAAATTTGCATTCACTAGAAAAGTTTCCATAGTGATTGTTGCAAATTGAACTCCAGACTGTTGATGCTGGATGATTCTGCAAAACATTTAAGCACTAGCCTTGTCTCCAGGGTGTCAAAATTTGTCGCTTGGATGACGCCGAGGACAACCTCTAGCAACTGTATGAGACGCACCAGGCTTTCAACCACCTTCAATGTAAACCCATTTGCATCATTATTAGGCATTTAGAGCAACGGACCTATTATATAGGGTGCAAAAATATGCTTAGGTGGAAGAGTCCGACCAGCACGGGACTTTGACCCAGGAGACTGGTGTTTGTGTCCCATGTGAAACTAAAAGGTAACGTTAGAGTCATTAGTCAGGTGAGTCAACTAACATGACCAACATCAGCCACATTTGCTTCCCTATCATTAAGTAGTTTCATTGCCTAAACCTTACCACTTTTTAGTTACGCGAGTTGACTCACATGACTTACCACTGACCCCCCAGCATCATAATAGTAATGCTGGGGGCTTCCGCCCAGGCGTCAAAATTTGACGAATAGGGGTAAGATCACACTGCAATGACAACCACTTTTTAACATCTACTTCAACATTCCTCCAATAAGTGTCACATTCTAGAACATCTGCGCATGGCAACTATACTGTAGTGGTACTATTAATGATGATTATAGAGAGGTCCAAACACAGCACGGAAGCAGTAATACAGTATTATGGTGTTGCATAAAAATACAAGTAAGAAGAAGTGGTTTTGCCAAAGTGGTCTGCACCCAAAACACAAGAGTTCATATGTTACAAATCAACATGCTTTTACCATCCTAAGACCCTAGATATGAGACTGTCAACATGAAAAAAAAGTGTGCAAGGACATCAAGATCTTAACATGTTGGGGAAATCTTTTTGGCCAAGTAGTCTGCGATATGAAGTGGAAATCTGTATTATCAGTGCTGTGATCTGTCTGTTAAAATCCACAGGGTCACATGTTCCTTACTCAAAAAACATTAGCAGAAACACTTACATGTTTTCACACAAAGCAAAGTATCAAGACCGTCATCCCAAACTTGGGAAACTAAAGTGGTCAATACAAAAAGAAAAACAACTCATCCTTTTGCAGAGTCAGGCGCTGACAGCAGGGGGAGCTACAGTTAGATGTGGCTGAAGGTCTTTGCATTCACACAGAGGGAGAGATTTATGAATTGGGATGAAACTGAACTGAAATCAGAGATCATGTTACTCGTTGATGCCAAAGAAAGTCTGTGTGATGTGCTTCTTCTTGCCACAAGTGCATCGACATAAGGCACAGGCACAGTTCCCCTCTTTCAACAGAGTGGCTCGCATTAGTTTGTTTGTCCCTTTTTTAAAAAATGTCCCAGTGCAAGAAACAAGTAGGGTGACCACCGCAGAGGTTCGAGCAGCTTACATTAGACAATTATGACACAGGTTCTGTTTTGTTTGATTATAAAGTTAAGAGTTATAACAGGATGTTGAGCTGTTTTTAGAGATGTCTTCATTGTCAGAGTGGTAGGAGGATGTGACTGTTTTGGCAGGAAGAGACGTGGACAGAATTTAGGCAGGCAAAACAGAACGCTGACGGTTATTTAATAAAAACAGCTTTCTATTCACTTCAAAGTCAAAAGAATACATTGAATTAAAAGAAAAAAGTAACAGATCAGTGGTGTAGTGGTTGAGGTTTGTGTGGCAGCACCTGTGCCATGTTCACATCATATCACATGAACTGTTACACCTGGGTGATATTTCTCTGCCACAACATGGAAACAATCAGGTAATTACCATGTTCAAATGTCACAATTCAAGTTAGCGAGACAGTCGTTGTTAACCCATACGAAATAAATAATTCCCATGAATAAATTGTTTCTAGCACTTTGAAACTGATTTGCATAATTTTCCCAAGGCGGGTGCACATGATAGGACGTGAACATGGTATGAGTCATAGTTTGTTATGATACACTTTGGACAGATTGTGCCAAAGGCCAAATGAGCTGAATATTTTGTGGCCTCATTTACTTATATCAACCTCACTGCAATGTCAATTTAGAGCCTAAATGAAGACTTTTTGTCTGCCTTTTAAACTGAAATCAACTTTGGCCCAATAATTCAAAAATGTGGTTGGAAATTTTCTCACAAAACCCAATGGTGTTTCAGCATAGTCACATAGGCAAACTAACAGCACTTAATACAATTACACACAATTATCTATATACATTTCTGGATTTGGTATGTGTTTGACCAATTTTTTCAATAAAGATGGACAACATGACAGCTCCCGAAAAGTGAAGCCAAAACATCTCCATCGCCACCTCATGGCTGGCTGCAGTAAGGGTCATAAAGCCTGCCTCCTCCATGTTAGCTTGGCTGAACTAAAAAAAACAAAATATACATCAAATCTTTGTCATTTTAGGTCGTTCTTATCACGCTGATGTATGTTCAAGTGTTCATTTTTCTGATACATTTGGTTTTAGTTATTTGCTGCTATTAAAAGGGGGAATGGCGTCATGATTGACAGCTGTGTGTACCAATCACGTGCTCACAATCAATGGTGCTGCTTATGATTGGTCAAACTTCAGGACTGGGCAGACCCTGGCTCTGAATGACGTCACCAGGGCAAGATGGCAGCGGCTACATCCAGGATATTTTGGCTTAATTTCTTGACAGTGGAAAGAAGTGGAGGTGCTTGGTCCATCATTATTAACAGTCAGTGGTTTTGACTGAAAGGGCAGTTTATAAAATGTCTACCTTTGCAACAATCTGAGTCCTGCGGATGTATTAAGAGAGCTGGATACGAGGCCGCCTGCCAGCCTTTTTGTTGATTTGTCCCAGAGGCCACTTGCATTACAATTTCAATCCAAGAAGGTGTTATAATGGTAAAACTTTCCTAGATTCTAGAAAGCGATTTCAATGTGAGTGACTTCATCCAATACAAAATGTACTGGCTGAGCAGACACATAAGCTAGAAACCTTTTTTGGCTTGTGGCCGAGCAATTTTCATTCAAGCGAATGGGTGCCATTTTAGATTCGGGTATCCAGTTCTTCTAACACATTCATGCCAAGTCCTGACACAATGCATATTAGAAGTAGTCGTAATTAAGTGCTTATAGCATGCCTATGAGGCTTTAAAATGCTTTATGAACAACAGTAAAGAAAAGTATAAATCCTTTAATTATCTCAGCTGTGGTAACCATCGCAGAGGAAGAAGACAAGATGAGCAAAAAGGAGAAGAAGAACAAAGGGGAGGGGGAACACATGGGGCCTGTTGCCATGGGTGATCACCCTAGTGATTCTGGTACTGAGATGCTCTTCAGGGAGAAAGGGAACAGATCAGTGTCTCTTCTTGTAAATCTCTGGAGAATTTCCCTCTCAGTTTCTACCAGGAGGCTCCTACGAGCAAAGAGTGTGAGTGTGAGTGTGTGTGTGAGTGTACACCATGTCAAAATATGTATACCGTGTGAATGCCTGTCTGTTCGCTAGTGTGTGCATCTGTATGTGTGTACGCAATTAATAAATAGGGTCAGACCGATACATCACCAATACTGTCATTTCATCAAATATCAGTGTATCAGTGGTCAGTAACCTATATTTCCAGTATGACTGAGATTCCTGTCTGACCTTAGTTGTATTTAAAAAAATGTTGAAACCTGCAACGAAAGACATTTCTTTTGTTTTATTCATGTATTTCAGTTTAAAAGCCTAATAACTCCTGCTGTGTGGTATGTATAAAGAGCTTAGAGAGATGTGTATGACACTCAATGGAGAGTTTTAGTATCCTGTGATGCTGTAAATGCTGATCTCAAAGGCTTTTCCACTCCGATACGTATAAAATTGAGGGAGAAAATATCTTTAAGCATTGAAATATTGGCACAAAAGATCAGCTGTCAGCAGCCTGGATCCAAAATTTTCCGTATTGGCCTTTAAAACATATCGGTTGAGCCTAAATATCAGTCTGAGTGTTTGTGATTGTAAAGTGTATTCATCGGTGTGTCTGTATAGTTACAGTATCTATGATTGTTTATATTTCCATCAGCTCTGGCAGTCTTTGTGTGTAGTGTCTGTGTTTGCTGTCCAGGAGGCAGGCGATATGTGTACATCTGTCTGTTTTTGCCTGTCTTTCTTTCAGGCTATCTGTGTATTTATTTATATTTGTATGTATCAGTCCTAGAGGCAGACATTGTTGCTGATCTGGCAGGTGGATCCGGTGCCGGCCTGGGACAGGAAAAGCCTTCCGTTGGGACAAACGCAAACCTCGTAGACAGTCTGCCTGGTCCCAGAGGATGAGGAGCTGGTGGAGGCCTTCCCCTCAGGCAGCCGCATCAGGCGAATCCTACGAGCATCCAGAGAGATCTGGGATACAGGAAGAGAAAACTGGTGAGATTGGGAAAAGGGGGCAACATAATGAGCAGAGCTCATGTGGGACACAGTTACACATCTTCAGTTACAATGGGTTCAGAGAGTAAGATATATTAGGTTGAAGTTTGGACTTCTAGGTTGAATTATTGTGACTTTGGACATGTTATCCACTTGCTGTTTAAAGGACAAGTCTAAGTTAAGTAGTTTTTTGTTGGCTGACAGTGAATTAAGGTGCTTGGACTGAGGCCAGCTGGACAGGAATGTTCTGTCGATGGTCAGGATGTGTAACTTCTGGCAGAAAACCAGCTATAGCTTAACTCATCTTCAATCTCCCTAAAATCTCCCATGTCATTCCTCAATAAGCGTCTGCATCTGCATGTTCTGTCCCTTCCATTCACATCGCAACCCCACACAATGTACAGTATGTTTGACCTCGTTACAGTCATGATCCTCCTCATTCTTTTCCTTCTCATTTTCTTCCCTTATAGACTAAAAACTAATCTACTTTCCTGTCATCTTTACCTCAGCTAACCCCTGCTGAATCGTGTGTCTCTTCTCATCTCTTCACTCTAATTGCTCTCAAAGCAAATCTCTTCACCCCCTCTCTTTGGCTTAGCTTTTGTTTTTCTTCCCAGAACTTCTAACTCACAGGATTGGACTCACACAAATAGTGCCAGTGTCTCATAACACCTTAGCACTCCACATAGTTGGTTGCACAGAATGTTAAGCGGTCACTGAAAGTCACACTCAGTAGCAGCATCTATCCAACTCCTCAGACATCAGATCTTGCATATTAGAGATTTTTCCATCCGTACTTGCAGCGTATTCCAGCCCTTTTTGACATTCAGTGCACAGTGACAGAAAAGCTGAGTAAGTGGAGTGAAATGATAAAGGTCATGTGTTGGACTTGCAGCTCACAGTGTGAACAGTAATGTACGGGGAAGTGATGTACACCAGAAATGTCACCCAGAATGCATCTGCTTGGCATCATCTCTGTGAATAGATCTCTAAGATTGTCACCTACAGTAAAGGTCATCGGTTTGACCAGGGATGGAACCAGACCTTGTCAACATTCGGGGCTCAACCAAAACCTAGGGAGGTCCAGGGGTTGCTTTACGGCAGCTATATGCACCATTTTTCAAGCCATTTGAGATAATAGAATGCCTAAAAATCTTTACATAATTTAGGAAAAACATGACAGTTGCCAAAGAAAAAATCATCCTGTTAAGTCCACAACCTATTTTGTATTTAAATATTCTCTAACTGTCTTCATTATTTTGAACCATAACACAACACATATAAAAATGACAAATTTTAACTAAGGGGCCATACACATGCCATGTTTTTTGCACTTTCAAATTCATTGTTTTCAATGTATACCTGCGGTAGGCACGCCCAAACGCCGGAGCAATGCTGTCGCCGCAGACACGTTTTCCAAAGCACCCATTTTTCAGGGTGCGATGGCTGCGCTCTAAGATAAACCGAGTTCAACTTTTGGAACGCAGCAGCAAGCACCGCATGTCATGTGAGGAGGACCAATCACAGCTGACAAATATCTTTCCCTTTTTCCATAAATATCAGTCTGTGGTAAATATGGAAGAGAAGTTGATCATTATAATGCAGGGCTGCCAGAGCTTTACATCTATCCTGAGACGATAGGCACTTACAAACAGCATCTGGAAGAAGATCAGCTCTGCACTCAGGATTTTAGGTAAACGAGCTATGGTACTGTGCTTGTTGGGGTTGCGTAGCAACCTCAAATGCCATCTGCCACCACGCTCTTGAAAGCTGGCACAAAAAAAGGCATAAAGGTATTGCCCAGCGCCTAACCTTGCATTTTCCAGGTGGTTAAAGATGTGGCGTGTGTATGGCCCCTAATGTCAACTCAAAAGAGGCAAACATCTGACACTGATATATTTAAGCTCTATAACAAAGGTAGGGTAGGGATTTGACATGAGCTGCATCTCTAATCTTGAAACCTACTTTTTTTTGTACTATGCAGTAGAAGCTTTTACAGTGTGCGAATGTTAACTGACAAATCTACTACAATTGAGTCCATGTCATAATAATCTCAGCTGCTTCAACTACAAATCAAGGATCCCCAACAATGTCAAGTAAATATGGTATTAAATACTCTAAACTGAATATCAGGCCAGCAGAAGAACATTTAGTCAATTTGAACACTTAAGGGAGTAGCATAGTAGGACAAACAGCATGGGCACTTCATGTTATCTGACTGACACAAACACGAAGGTGTTTTAAAAACCTTTAAAAAGATTTGGGGCTTTTGAGAAAATATTTGGGGCTTGAGCTCCAGAGGCCTTTAACCTGCTCCATCCCTGAGCTTGAAACCCTGAAGCCATGGACATGAGCTCTGTGTAATGACAGAAAGAATGAGGTCGCGGATACAAGCGGCCGAAATGGGTTTCCTCAGAGGGGTAGCTGCGCTCAGCCTTACAAAAAGGGTAAGGAGCTCGGAGTAGAGCCGCTGCTCCTTTGTGTCAAAAGGAATTAGTTGAGGTGTTTCAGCCATCTGATCAGGATGATTGGGTGCCTTCCATTAGAGGTCATCTGGGCACATCCCACTGGTAGGAGGTCCTGGGGTAGGCCCAGAACACACTGGATGGATTATATACCTCGTCTGGCCTGGGAACGCCCTGGGGTTCCCCAGGAAGAGCTGGAAAGTGTTGCTGGGGGATGGGACGTCTGGACTTTACTCAGCCTTCTGCCGCTGAAGCTTTGGATAAGTGGTTGAAAATAGATGGATGGATTCAAGTTTAGATACTCACAAACTAGAAGCCAGCTGTTTGCAGTCAGATACTTACCAGACCAATCAGCAAATTGTGCCTAAATTGCTATAATTTGAAACATTTTGTTGACAACATTTTGTGGAAACAGAATAGAGTAAAGTCCATCTGAAAACCCTGTCCTGCCAAAGGGCGAGCATTACAAAAAAAAAAAGCATGAAAAAGTTTACTGTGTGCTGATTCTCAGGTCATTCCTCTTGTCTCTTGAGGAATAAAAAGAGAGCAAAATACCAGAAAATTCCTTCTGCCACACCACCACAAACACACACACACACACACACACACACACACTCTCACAGCTACTCATCCACTCGTTTTACTCTCTTCAACCCCACATTGATTGGAACAAACTGCCTTTCTCCCTCTGCACAGACGCGAACCACTGCTGCATGAATCCCATCTCTCTGCCCTCTCCTCCCCACCGGCCTCCCGGGGCTCGTACAGGGCTGGCCGTCTCACTGGCCGAGGAGAGGAGGAGCTCTCCAGCCATAAAAAAAAAAGTACAGGAGCCATTATCAGGCGCCTCTGGGAGGCATCACCATCAAATGACCTGGAACACTTTTAAAGCAGAGTCTCAGTTGACTTCTTCAGACAGCTGCTGTTGAACAAATCTTTCACCACAAGGGGCAGACAGTGTGAGACATTGGGAGAACTTGTGTGTGCATGTGTCTGTGTGTGCATGTGCGTGTGTGACTAGATGATCTTCATGTGTGTGTAAAGCTGTGAGTGTGATTTGGCACTAGTGAAGGACAAAAGTACATATAGATAAAGCAAGCAAAGGTAAGACTTGCTGTTTTTAGGTTGATTTTCACACTTTTCTTGTTGTTTTCTTGTACTAATTTCATACTTTCTGCAAACTCTGCACTGCACTTTGCACACAACCTTGCAGAAAAGAATCAGTGATGCTTACACAACGTCTACACAAAGTCTATGTAGCAATGTTAGCAGAGCAGCAGCAACAGTTTCAGTCCTCCATTATTGTCTACATGGAGTGTTGGTCACCTGTGTTCTTGCAGTGCCCAAAGCCCAACAGACGATCACTGTAGTTATGGACACATGGATGGTTTACTGAATGGGCTTACCAGGCACAGGCCCAGGGGCCAGGTGTCAGGTGGCCCTTTGGCCATCACCCTTAGAATGTTACTCAAATTATTACACACTGACCAGGGAGATACTCAAAATGACCACAAAGAAACAATAAAACAACCACAAGCAGACACAAAATGACTACAAAGTGACACAAAATCAACCAAAAAACACAAAAACTTACAGAGCCTATGAACAGCTGTATTAATGACAATAGAGTCCAGAGTCCACATAGGAATCTGGAGGAAGACAAAAAATGCTCCTGGCCTCTATGAGTGAAAGCGCACCACAGCTAGGTGCAGTAACGTGAGGTCCATTGTACTAGAAAAAGCAAGTTACCCTTTAAGAGAATGTGCATGTGTAATCAAGTGTCAGTTATGTGACTGCGTGGCTTCAGTAATACACAGTGTTTCACTATTCAAGACTGCGTGTGAGTCTATTTCTGTATCTGCCTGTGTGGTTTGCGGGTGTCTAATGACCAAAGCCACTCTGTAATTGCCGTGGCGGTGCCAAGGGGGTCCTGAAGAGAGGGAGAGCGTGCGTGTGTGTAAGACAGAGGTTTGACAAATGGACATTTGCAACACTAATGGAGTGTGAGAACGTGATTCTAATTATCTGAATTGACCATCATGAGTTCAACAGCCTCATTCTCGACCACACACCCATATAAACTGCAGGAAGATGTGGCGTGGGCGTGGCTACCGTGGTTACTTTTAATTGGACCAAACTGAATCCAAGGGCACCTTCCAGAAACAGTCTCTTCCTCTCCTCGTCCATCTCATATCAGCAGCCTGTCTTAATGTATGAAACTGTTTTTGTGGGAAACTTTTAAACACTTTCTTCTCCCTAATCCTCCTTCGCTGATTTGAACAGATCTGACATGACACGACTGGTGCAACCTAAGGTGGGAAATCCTTTTATCAGCACAGCCGACCGTGATGAATGTGAGGACTGATGTGTGTAACGAATCAGTGGATGGTTGGAGGAATTTAGGAGCAGGGAGGAAAGGATGAAAGAAGGGAAGAAGCAGCATGAGGATGAGGAGTGGATCAGTGAAAAGGGGGGAAAAAAGATGGTAAATAACGAAAGTTAAAGACAGAAAGAGGACAGGGGAAGGAGGAGGGGAAAAGGAAAGGAACTGGAAAGGAGGATGGAAAAGAGAAAGTTGTTAAAGTAAGCATGTGACAGACCCAAAGAGAACTGAACTGATGACTGAATGGAGGATGGAAGGAAAAAAAGAAAGCAAAAAAAAAAACAATCAACTGCTGTTCTCTATTTCCCTGCTCTTCTGTGAGGCTCAGATTCTGGTGGACAGCCAGTATGTGGGAAATTGCCACCAGCCAATAAGCTAAATGCTGGTCCATGTTGGCTGGGGGAGCTAACTATTGTTTGGATTGTTGTTTGCTAAAAATAAGTTTGGACAGGAGAAATATTGAATAGAGATGGAGCCCCGTCAGCCAGCATGGCCGCAGGACAAGAAAAGTTAATTTCTCAACTTGCCAGCACACAGAGTGGGAGGTTTGTCTTTGTGCAGAGAGCACGTTTGAAGTAAGAGGACTGCATTTAATGAAGAGTTTTATCTTTTAAAGTTCATTTCCAGGACAAATCGAGGGGTTTTTGGCTCTCTATGCTCAATGCATTCTCATCCCAGGTCAACAAATACCTTTGGTGTCTCCATATGCATCCTTTAACGTTTGTATGTGATGCAGAGTTGTCTTCTGGATGAAAGTCGTAACGTGGTTAAAAGATGCCAAAAAGTCTTGGTTTGGCTTAGGCAACAAAGATTTAGATAGACACATCATGTGAGTGACATTGGCTTGTGATGGACAGATGTAACTTTATATTAAAACAGCACTGAATTTACATTTAATAGCATTGACTGGCACGGGACATGAACAGTGGAGTCCTGGATAAAAGTATATCTTAGTTTGACCCATCCATCTCCCCTCCCACCTGCCCTGCATGGACTCTCTCACTCTTTACACCACTCTGAGCAACAAATATTGCCAAGGATGGGTTTTCATTGCAGTTAGTTGAGAGCCTGGTGCATCTCACGGAGATGCCAAAGGGTGCTTTTGGTCGTGATCTTGGAATGAGATCAAGCTGTTGCAACATATTCTCACTCTGACCTCGTCACATATCAACATTTGGTCATGGACTTTCCACATCCACATACAACGTGCAATGTACCCAGGGTGTGTTGGTTGTTGATGTTCTGGGATGCCGTGTCAAGTTCTGCATATTACATGCATTGCCTTCTTTCAACATACAAAAAATTTAGCCTTTACATACGTCTCTTTCGAAAACAAACGCACTACATCGATACAACACCGCAAATTGATGTTTTTTTTTTCTTTCAACAACACGTGCTTGAATTCAGGCAACAAAAGCATCTGGTTAGGTTTAGGAAAAAAAGAACAGGGTTTGGCTTTGTAATCTTACAGGATGCGAACACTGCTTTCCCTGGTAAAAGTAGGTGTTTGTTGGACCCCTCCCGCCCAACCTAGTTGGACTTTCACTGCCTTAACTTTTGTTCTTGTCCCAGATGTTTCCCCCAGATGCCAACGGCCACCGTTAGACTACAACGGCCACCGGCCACATATCATACTGATGTTATTTCATCGGTGTCTGATGCTGTAAGTCAGTGCCCAAGCACTGAATTTCGATGAATTTGGAGTAGGACTGGGCTGGTGTTCCTCACCAATTTTTGTCACCAAATAAACAACTTAATGAAGTGTTTGATTTAAAAAGCGGTGTTAATTACCTAGTTAAAAGACAGACTGTTGTCACAGCTGACATTTTGACTTGTCACAGTAGGAAGAGCGCAGCTGTTACTAATAACATCAGTAATGGCTCTGTTCTATTCAAATGTCCCAGTCAGTGAGTCAGCCAGCAGGACACTGAAACTAAAGTAGCTAAATGGAATCCAGCCATCACTAGTTTTTATTATTTTAAAAATGTGGCATGCCAAAATGCCCTCCCTGGGAGAAAAAAAAACCTGTTAGTGATGAGCTTTAGTGACACACTAAGTATCACAGTCCAGTTTTTTTGGCAGCTTTTTTAATCAGGTCTTTCAAGACTAATTCCAGTTTATTACAACCAACACTTTATCTTTGCCATGTTATTTCTATGTGAGTGCATCTGCAGTGTCACAGTATAAATATCACTGTTCCTTAATTGAAAAGGAAAACTGTGTGCATAGCTACGCTAAGTATAAAACTGCAGGTCAAAGTTGAAGCAGGAAGTTGGACTGTAAATTGGGATGGCTGTTTGCAAAGGATAGTTTGTGTAATAAATTGGCAGTTGGCTTTCTTTTTTTTTCTTCCTGTCTCCAAAATGTCTTATTATTCTGACTGTTCATGTTGTGTGACCCTTCAGACAATTTCAGTGATTACTTGGTCACTACAATGTTATGCTAAGACAAGACCTAAGTTGTGATAAACCTGAATTAGCCTATTTTTTCTTGCTTAGGTGGAGTCGTTCAAACAGACAAAAAGTTAATTAGCCCTGCTGGTTGACACACCTCTCCATCTTTGGACTCCAATCGCAGCTCATTCCTGCAGATGGCCTGGATGTCTCCAGCCTCAGCCAGGATCTGGATGCCCTTAGGAGCCTCCATCAGCAGGGAGCGAGTGGGAGACTCCAGCCTGGGGAGAGACAGAAGCACAACAGCTCTGTTACTGAAAACTGTCTCTACTTAATGTTTTGATGAGTATAGGAGAGCAAATTCTGATAAATCTAAAGAAATCAAGATAAGAAAGAAATTAAAGCTGTGAATACACCAACATTGTTTTCTTTATTCTTATTATGATCCTCAGTAGTAAATTTGACTTTGTTCCATTTTCTTAGATCCGATTAGTGTCAGAAGACCTAATTAGACTCCAACAAGGTCCTGTAAACTAAAGTCATGATTCTAAAACTTCCTGTTTATTAGACTATTTCAGCAATCTGTCATCCTGACACCATGCAGAACATAGCAGAGATTTTTTAATCACTTTCACCAAAAAAAAAACAACAAAAAAGCAACTACAATAGCAACAAAAACCCCACTTCAGCTAATGAGAACCACCTGCACTGTTGTTTTTCCACCAGCAATCAAATGGCTATGTTTAGGAAAGTAGACACTTACTTTGTAGGAGTGAATGACCTTTTAACCTTTATTTTGTGCTACTTCCCTCTAGCCAAAAATGGCCCCGGTCTTAATGTCTAACACTCAGATTGGCCCTCACAAAGATACACAAGCAGGAACACACTCCGCGGACGACCACCGTGAATGGAGTATAAATTGAGTGGATCTGACACTACAGCCCACCTGCATGCTGTGGCTGCTTACAAATTTCTGTACGAGGATTAAAAATCAGCCCACTCCTCTTCACATCTTGACAAAACCACTCAGAGCCACGAGCTGATCTTTACAGCAAGCAGCAAAGGTGTCAAAATGCTTCTGTAGATTCAGACCTGCAGAGGAGGTCTCTGTAGACTTCCTGTCACCATGGCAGTTGTGGATAAAATACATGATATTTTCTCCACAGGGAAGGTATTCATTGATATCACACAGTGTATTCAGCTGGGGGATTGTGAGCTTTTGTTCTGAAAGAGGAACAGCCATTGAAGGTTCTGTTTATATGCACAGATTCAGTCCATGATGTCCATCATCTGTTCTAGTGGTCTGGGTCTAAGTAAGTATTTATAAGTAAGCTATATGCGTCATATGTTCACTGAGAGTATTCTGTTGATTGGTTTATTTATAAGACAGGAGTTGCATGTTGGATCAGCGTGGGGAGAAATTGTGGACTCTGGGAGTATTTTTCCCCCTGCACATTCCAATTTTTTTTTCCTATATAACAGCCCAATTGCCAGAATAAATGTTGGTATTGAACATTTCTGCAAATCACAGATATGTTACATTTATGTCTTTCATATGCCTGACTTAGTTTAAATTACATCTATATGAGCTGAGTTTCTTATCAGGAGGAGGAGGTGGTGGTGTTCAAGCTGCCAACAGCAGTAGACCCAACCCAATCACTAGAAAAATGTTGGCATTGTACATTTCTGCAAACCACGATATGTTACACTTGCACGTTATAATGTTGTGGTTATGCTGAAACTTATCGACTCAAAAATGCTGTGGATAACATGTGGCTTGGTTTAGCTACAAAAAGCACTTGGTTATGGTTAGGAAAACATCACGTCTTGTCTAAAGATACCCAGTTTTTGTGCCACTATACCAGCAGGAAAAGCTGTGATGTCCTGGTTAAAAACAATCGCTTTTTGTGGCAATATCCCTGCTGATGGATCACTACAAAACACCCATGTTTGGAGCCTAAAGAGCCTATGGAAACACAGCAAGGACTTGCTAAAAAACAACCAATTTTGTTGTTTGTTGGCCTCCAACAGTGGTCTGCAGCCTGGCAGGCATCTTGCGTAGGTGACACCCCATTCACCTTTATTTCATTTTGCATGGTGGCAAATTCCCAAATGCTATGTTGTTGCAATTGGGAACCAAACACTGCACAGACGTTGCTGTATGCCTGTTAAAATAGTTGAAATAGACCAAGACACTGAACTGCTGGTTGTGTAGCACTTTTGTATGTCTATGCCCAGGGCCTCAGACTGTAACAATTTCACAAATATTAGTATCTATCCTGGTGTATTAAGAAGTCCTTTGCCTCTATTAGCAGTTTGGAGTTTGTAAAGATGATAAACACAAAGAATAAGAACCAAATGTTTTGCTTTACAATACTTATCACTGAACTTGCACATAGCAACATTAACTAATAAAGTTGTTATGGATGAAATATTCTTAATATCGAGAGAGAGAGGAGAAAAAACAAGTGAAATTAAGTGTTACAAGTTGCATCAACGAAAGTAACAGCGATACAAAAAAAAAGAGAGAAAGGAGAGGAACGGTATAGGAAGCCAGCTATCTTATTTCTAATGTAATCCCCTGCAGTCGGCTCAGCTGGTGTCATTCTCTGAATTTGCTCCTGGCAGGTTTCATGAACAAAGTCATTGAGGTGGTGACCTGAATCCTTCAGAGAATGAGGAGAGGTGAGAGCAGCTGCAGTACAGTAGTGCTGGTTGCACGTTACAGTAGCAAGTGCTGAAAAGGGGTAAAAAACAGCAGCAAACTTAACTTCTGTTTCAGCAGTGAAATAACATTAAATCCTCCACGTTTGAGTTCAAACTCAGGTCAGGAGGGAAAAATGCCAGGATGGAGGATGAATGTTTTCTAAGCCAGTGGTACTATGAAATAGTTTGGATGGAGCTTGCCACTTCATGGTGTAGTGTAAGACAGGAGAGAAAAAAGAGAGGAGATTTCAACCATCCTCCTTTAGAGGATTTCCTCACTGTAATCAAGTCAAAAGCTTTAATGCCTTCTTCACCTTCTTGGCTGCACAACTATGATAAAACTTAATATGTTTTTCTCTCAGACCACTATCACTTAAAAGTTAGAAGTTAAAAAAAATAAGGAAACTGTACAGTATAAGAAGAGTAAAGAATGAATCTAAAACAACCAAACAAACACATTTTAAAAATGTTTTTTTCCAAACTTGATGTGGAGTACAGAAAGTTTAAGGAGAGGCAGTCCACCTAAAGCCCTGAGTAAACAACCTGACCACTGACCAGGGACTTTGAGCTTCAGACTCCCCCTGTGCAGTAAAGTCTGATGTGTAAAAGCAATACAATTGTTTACTGCAAAGTAAGCTGTGCTACAGTAATACTAATCTGTACAGTAGACTCAGTACTGGCTGATCTTTCATATCGCCCTCTGAGAGGCAAATTCACAAAGAATGAACTGGGACCAAAGAGACACGCTCATGAAGTTTTGCAGCTGAGAGCTGAGTACAGTTTGCCTCTTTCTTTACGTCCGATTGCAATCTATGTGTCAAAGTATCAATTTTGCCCCTAGGCAGAACAATGGCGGAGAGAATAAGATAACTGAATTTATCAGATGAAGAGTAAAGGTCCTGACCATTGAGGTGCAGAGGCATTCCTCAAAACTTCAGGCAAGGAATATAAAAGAGAGAGAAACTGTATTTGGACTTTAATACCCTGGTTTGTCAGTGAGCTTCAGTTACCACCAACTCTCTAAAGATGCTAATAAGACGCTAGATGCTAAAAAAAATACTGTAACTGCATTTGGCTTTTAACACTAATCTCTGAGAACTGGACTGATTTTAGAGTGAGGGTCATTTAGACAGAAGGTGGCCAAAATTTGAATTCATGCAATAGCACAGGAGCACATGGCAGTGCAGTTAGAGATGCATTTCATCCTTTGTGGGTGCTCTGAGAATTATTCTTTTAGTTTTATTTGCCTAGGTTTAGCAAGCTGTGCATTCCTTTGGAGAGCTGGACTGACACAAGTTTTCAAACATAGGTTGAGTTTAAAAAGGCATTTCATATTTAAAAACGATTATATCCGTGTGTGTACTATTTTTATGATGTACTGCTTGAGTTGTTGTTACCGGGGGGAAGAAATGATTGCTGCAAGCTGACGATTGTGACAAAGGTAAACTAGAAATACCACCTGTGGATTGTATGCCTCTGTGAACGAGTCAAGTTGCAGTGACAGTTTACAACCATGTCTGTCCAGACTCATATGTAACCGTAACAGTTGACAATGCTTCAAATATGGATGTTGCTGCAAAAAAGCTACACATTGTACAACATGGATTCCTCACACATATGTTCGACCCGGCAGCACAGAAGATTCATACATTCACCACGGTTTTAAGGTGGGCACCCAAGATTAGTGCTACCAATTCAGTATCTGACCAAATGTCTTCCCTTCTGTTCATTATCATGACATTATGGTCAAAGTGAAGTTGACCTTTGACGTTTTGGATTTAAAAAGTCATCGCATTTTGTCATAACCAGCATGTGCATTTTTGAGTTATGGCCAAAAACATGGGTGGCACAGTGGTGCAGAGGTTGCCCTTCTGTTTAGTTTGCATGTTCTCCCCATGTCAGCATGGGTTTACTCCAGGTATTCCCGTTTCCTTCCACTGTCCAAAGACATGCAGGTTAGAAAAAAAAAAAAGGTGACTCTAAATTGGCCGTAGGTGTGAATGTGTCAGCCCTGTGATACATACATCACATGTATGAGAATGAGACAAATGCAAGGTCACAGTGACCTTGACTTATTCTTAAGTCCAAATGGACGTTTCTGCCAAAAATAAAAAAACTTCCCTCACAATGTTCTTGAGATATTCAAGTCATAAGAATAAGATGTACAAGGTCAAAGTGGCCTTGACCTTTTAACAGTTAAATCTGATCAGTTCTGTTTTGAGTTCAACCAGACGTTTGTGCCAAATCTTAAGCAATTCCCTCAAGGCGTTCTTGAGCTATTGTATTCACAAGAATGGAACCAACAGATGGACAACCCAAAACCTAGTGCTTCCAGCTGCGGCTATCATCGGCACGGAGGCATAAAAACCTCCACTGATTAGCAGAGTCAGCAAGTTTCCAAATTAAAACTTTAATCTCTTTTGCATTACCCCTTGCTCTCTGCCCACAGAGGGTTAAGCCTTAACACAAATTAATTACACTGTGTGTAATATGGTGATTAATTGAACACATATCATCTAATGCCTCATCGCTGAAGTTGTTTGATTTTCAGTTGTGTTCAGTTTTTATGATAAGGCAATTTAAAAACAAGCACTCAATTAAATTGGATTAATTTGCGACAATCAGGCATCTTGGCTTCTCTACTTCAAACATATCAGACCAATCACTCACTCACTCTATCAGTTTGTTTCTGTTTGTTTTTGCCCGCATCAACAACATTGCTGACACAATCTATTAGTATTCTCGCTAACCGACGTCACCAGAGGGCAAATAAGAACAGATTAGAGCCAGCACAATTTAAAACTGTTGCATCTGGACATTAAGTGAACATGGATGAGACTTTAATCTTACACTTTGCAAAACAAGAGAGTAAAAATTGATCCCTTGGAGGTTGTGGTGAGAATACTGAAAGGCTTCAGATCTTGGAAAAGCTGAGGGATGGAGAACTCTCAAGTTTTTAGCTTTCAAGCGAAAGTGGATGGTTGATGGTGGGCATCCGCAAACATCTAAGAAGCCAATTTTTTTGGACACCGCCCCAGCCCCTTGAACCTTTTCATAAACTTTGGTGGAAGTCTGAGGCTATGAAAGCCTCACAGGTTATCTTTGGATATACTTAAGAACAAGTGGCTCTAGGTTGGGGTTCCTGGCTCTTCACCTCTAAAAAGAAATACTGTGTGAGGAGAAAGAGAAAGAAGTTTCTACATTTTTAAACACTGAGACATTCAATATCTGTGGATGTGAAGCACTCCCTCCAAAGGCCTCCCTCCTCTCTCATCCTACCTCTTTTTCCTAGGTTGCTCTTCAGGGAGTCAGGCAAGAAAATATTTCTGTCCCAGGGTTATATTCCTTCTCATTTCCTTTTCACAGTCCCTGTGAATTATTTTTTTCCATCTCCTTGCTCTTATTTCTGTCTCTTTTTAATATAAACACTTTTTCAAATTTCATAAAAGATTTAACTAAGAAACTGAGCGTTACCCACCACATGTACAAAACAAAATTTAAAAGAGAGAATGAATGCAATAGAGAAATCTTATCCATTACTGACAAGCTGATGTTATCATATATTTATGCACTTCCACTTTTTGTCCACCTGTTTTAATACTACTTATTCCGTTATCTTTTTTTGTCTTTGCTTTCTATCTTTATCTTGTCACCTGTTACTTTTATGGTCGCCACAACCTCATTTCCCCGCAGCGATCAATAGAGTTTCATCTCGTTCTCTTTCTTGTTTTCTATTTCACTTTTGTACATCCTCTTATCCTTTCTCTCTCTTTTCTTGGCAGCATTTCATATCTGCAACTGGGATCAAAGGTTAATAACTTTTCACGCTTCCTCCTCATATCGCCTGCCTTCCAGATAACGACGGAAATGATTGGAGGTTTTTGACATGACAGAAATTGTAAACTCGCACAGCCTGAAACCTGTGGGCAGCTTTCGAACTCTCCTTTTGCTCTACACGTAACTCCTTTGTCCTTGGTGTTGACAGCTTCCTCAAATTATCTGCAACTGTTTCTCGTGTGCTGTGAACACAGTGGTCTGGATGGTTTGGCGTTATAAATATATAAGCTTTGGTGGGTTGAAAATGGGCTGCTGTTGTGCCACGCAGCAAATCATAGGTTAAATGGCTATCTTGGGCCAATACGAGTACAGCTGATTGCTTTGCGGGGCTTCGTGAACAGCCGGACACTCTGCTGGGGAACACGCCATCCCCTCAATTACTGAGATCAGTGTAAGATGAAGGTGCAGAGAAGGACGAGGGTAGAGAGGAGGAACAAGAAGGGTGCGACTGTGACATTAGAGAGGACAGAAAGGAGAGGGGAAGGTAAGAAGATGAAAAGAAGGGGCATCTTGATGTGCTACCTGTTTTTTTCTGCTTTTTCTTTCTTGTCCTGAGAAGAGGTGCTGAAGGTGCAGGCCACCTTGAGTTATGATCTCTTTGCTAGTGATGTAATGAGCTGCCCATTTTTTTAAGGAATGTTTTCTTTGTCTGAATTCCTACTTTTCTGGCTGCAGGATTGTTTTTCATGATCTGCTTATATTGGCCTCTGCAGTTAAATGTTATAATAAATCAAATAAAGTTGAACAGAGAGTTGAGTGAACGTTAGAGTCAGAGATGAATATGGAAGAAGCAAAGTGAACACAATAAAACAAAAAAAAAGGGCAACACCTGAGGAGAATAAAAAACGAATGGGGAAAGAAGAGGGGGAGAGTGATGAGAGGAAAAGAAAGTAGACCAAAAGATGAATAGCAAAAGTTGGGACAGGAAAAAAGGGAAGATGGAGGTAATTGAGGCAAGAAAAAAGGAGAGTGGAGGGTAAGTGAGGGCAGGGTGGGGATGAAGATGAGAGGAGAACATGTAAGAGTAAGGTGATAGAGGAGAGGAGATTGGAGACGGCGGGAGTTAAAACAAGACCTGCGATGGAGAGGAGAGGAAGACAAGGAGAGAGAGAGAGAAGAGGATAAAGAGAAGAAAGAGCTTAAGGCAAGGTTCACTGAATCTCTGATCTTTACACAGACTAGGTTGGGGTGCGGTGTCATGGCTTCTTCTCTAATGATTAAAAATCTTTTCAGCAGTACAGTCCTGGGATGATGAGGTGCTGTAGGTGCTGCTGCTGATGATGGTGAAAGTGGGAGACACATAGAAAGCCAAAGCTGAGTTTTATGTCTCTATTATTTAAAAAAAAAAAGTTTGGGTTTTTAAGGTCAAGCATGTTCATACGAAGCTCTGACACTTAGACTTGAGGTGATACCAAAACAAAACTAGTCAGCCACGCTGTGAGGCTGTAGTTAGGCACAGCGGTGCCTTGAAGTAAATGCTAACATGATCACAATGACAATGTGAGCAAGTATAATGTTTATTATTTTTGAGTTTTTCTGTTAAGGATGCTCTACTTGTTATTTCAGACAAACACAACAGACAGCGTTTGTGCCAAATTTGAGGAAACTCCCTCGAGGCCTTCTCAAGATATTGTGGTCACGAATATAAGATGGATGCAAGGTAACAATGACCTTGACCTTTGACCACCAAATACGAATCAGTTCCTTATGGACGTTTGTGCCAAACTGATTTAATTGAATTACCTTGAGGTACTCTTGAGATACTGCATTCATGAAAATGAGATGGACCACATCACAGTGACTTTAATCTTCAACCAGCAAATTCTATTCAGTTCATCTTTGACTCAAAGTGGGTGTTTGTGCTAAATTCTAAGAAAAAATCCCTCAAGGTGTTCTTGAGACATCACATTCACAAGAAAAAGCCAGACAAGGTCACAGTGACCTTGACCTTTGAACCTACGACCAACAAAATCTAATTAGTTTATCTTTGACTCAAAGTTGATGTTTGTGCCAAATTTAAAAATTTCCCTGAAGGTGTTCTTGAGATATTAAATCAATAGGAATGAGACAGACGAGTTCACAGTGAACTTGACCTTTGACCTATGACCAACAAAATCTAATCAGTTCATCTTTACAAACTGACAACATCCAAGGGTACTGGCCAAGGGTACTGCTGGAGCAGAGGCATAAACACAGTTTTCTATAACTGTGTTCTTATGATTGTTTGCTGTACTGTAAAAACATGTTGTGAACATTTCCACTGGTGTCATATGATATTGAACGCAGCCTCCAGCTGCACATTTCTGTCTCAGCATAGTTTCAATTTTAGCACCATAATGTTTCCATGTGGAGTGAAGATTGCAGATCACTAAACGCTGTCCATACAGGAAGTGCCGTGGGACAAACGTCACCAGATTGAGTTTCTGTGAGTCTAATGTGAGTCTATTAAAGTTTTCATGATGTGAAAACTTTCAGCTTCTCTGCTCCTGCAGGAAGTGAGCCACTTCACATCTCATTTCACCTTAAGAAAAATAAATAAATAAATAAGACCTCACGATTCATCTCGCTGCTGTTTCCATTGCTTTTTTCCCTCTGCATCCCACATTCACTGTCCTTCTTATTGCTTCATTTTTATTCCTTTTATCTGTGCTCTGAATTGGTCAGGACATAAATCAAGGTGCACTATCAAATTCACCCACGCTGCCATTTTACTTTCACAAAGGCGTTTGTCTGATGCAAGGACACATCCTGTTGACAAGGCATTACCTCGCAGATGGATATGACGGTTACGGTCTCGACAAAAAAGTGACAGCTCTGGGTTGGGTGTGAGTGTGTGTTGGTGGTTAATGTGATATCCCGAAATGGGATTTGAATCCTCGATTGCTACCTGCCAAGGGGTTGGGAGAGATTAGAGTAAGATTAGATTTTAGCCATGCTCCAACGAGCTCGCTCCCCTTTTCTGACATAATTGGATAGTTTGTGCCATATTTCATTCTCAATTGGCTGGTTGTCACCAAAGATGCATAAACACGGGGGAAGAGGAAAGGAAAAAAAACACATTGCCGTAGACTCTGACTGTCAAATTATACAGACAATCACATGATGAGGGGCTTTGGTGCGACGCTCAGAAATGATCTGTGCATCACTGACGGGACTTTTTCCCCCCGCTTTTTTATTATATAAAATCATGATTTTGAAAGGAAAGCAGCAGTGATTGATGAATCACAGTTCATCTCAGTGCACACACCACTGAAATACTGTTATTAGATATTTGTCATCAAAGTCCTTCTCTATCCAAGCCCTAATTCCCGTCACGCCCATCTCTGCAGCATTTCTTCTGTCACGTAAAGCTCTTTTTCTTTCTTCATATTATCTCTCCTTCCCAACTTGTCTCTTTTTTCCTATAGTCTCGTACTTCTCGTCTTTCTCTGTCTCTTTCTTTCTCTCTCTGACAAAAATGAGTCCTCTATTCTATTTTTTTTCTCTTTTCTGTTTTGTCTGTCTCCTGTCCTTTCAAGATTTTTCATTCTTGCTCACGTCTCCTTTCTCCTTACTTCTTCTCGTTCTTTAATCTTCACACTTTGTACTTTTGTCATCTCTTTCTTCGCTCTTTCTCGATTTTCTTATTTTCACCTCACAGTCTACCACTTTGCCTCTCGGCTTCTCTTTCAATTCAGATCAAAACAATGTAACAATTTTCTAAAGAACACTTAGGTCTGGTTTCTGCTTGAAATTCAACTGCAGTGGGTTTTAGCTGGGACGTTGCTGGTTTTGAGCACAAAGCTTTTATGATGACTGGTTATTCAGTGTGGTGTTGCTTGGGTGTAACCTGGTTTATTCTGTGGTCTTCCAAGTGTGCAGGGCCCTATTGGTGGCACCAAGGGCAAATCTCAATACACCCCTTGCCCTTCCATTTTACACGTTCACATCTTAGGGTAGCGTGTTGCAATTGTTGGGACAGGGGGAGGGTAAAGTGTAAGGGATACATTGCCTTCCAAATGGTGATTTTTCAAAGGCACACTTTGATGATGTAAGAAATCATCTGCAAGATGGCTGTATGAGCATGTATGTATTTTCTTAGTTGATAAAGATTTAAAAATTAAAATAACCATTGTATTGTCTTAGTTTAATTCCACTTTTATGTAGAATGGTCCTTTCTTTATAACAAGCACAACAAAATAAATCCCCACTATGCTGATGTCTTGGCTGCTAACTGGCTAGCTAGCTAACGTTACATAGTTGTTGCTGATTTGTGCATGAAAGTCTCATATTTTGACATATTTTCAGTTGCATTCCTCCCTGTTTGATTGCAAATGACACCTGGAATTAACTATAGTCTAGCAACAAAGTTGCTGCACTTGTAATCCTATTAGTGTAGACTGGCAGGGTAGGAGCACTGGTTGCTAATGTTAGCCTACAGAGCACCGCTAATGGCCATGCAGCTGTGTTTTTTGTTGTTGTTGTTTTTCATAACTTGTTTGTTGTTTCGATGATAGCATGAAACTTAAATTGTGAGCATAGTGTTAGCATTCTAACAACAGCAAAAGGATGCCTGTAGCCAAGGCAAGGCAAATCACCACTGCAGAAGATGGCATATTTGCTATATCCATCAAACTCGTTGTGTTTGTTTTCATAAATGCCAGCATACCAATGACATATCGGGGTCATGAAGGCCTGTCTCATTTCATAGGGGAAATTTTCGAAAACTTCCCTTGTGGCTTTATTCCACAGGGCAATGTGGCACTTGAAAACAAGGGTTAGGGGTAAAAATATGAAATGGGATTGGGCCCAAAGCCACAATATTTACCTGTAAATAGCTAAGTATGTTTTGAGGGAAATGCACAAATTCCTTTAAAAAAAGTCAGTGTACAGAAAACTCAAAATATTCACCACATTGTTTGCTGACAATACATTCATAAAGAAAACCTGTGGTTGGTTCAGTATGGTTAAAAAGTTGTTGAAGTTAAGAAAAGGTCTTAGTTGTCGGTGTCTAAGAGCAACCTCTTCCTTACAACCCTCACTCTGGTGTAAAAATGACACCCTGCCTCAAGTACTGGAATAAACAGCTAAATCACAGCTAAAGTGGGTTGAATAAAGTCAAATAAAATCTGTGTGCTTAGTCAGTCTCACTCCAATATGTCTTGTGTAAATATGAATTTTGAAACTGGAGGAAAGGTCAGGGGATCACTTGATAGGCCATCTACTGGAGAACACAACATCTAAATACATCTGAGTTTCATGACCAACTGGCTTTTAGATTAACAGCTACATTTATGGACCAAACTCTTGTTTTCATATTTATTTTGTTGTTGACCAAATTGGACAAAAAAGGCAGAATCACTGATGTTAGCTTATAAATTAACAGAGCAGCAATTGTCACATCGTCACCAGTTGTGTTTTTTCGGGCATTAAAAGGTCTTGCACACCTGCACAGGTGTTTCCAGTTGTACTGGTTGATTAGACTACGAGGTTGAGGGTGGATGTGCTGGGATTAAAAAGAGGTTACCAAACCTAACAGGTGCAAAAGCAGAGTGAGTCAATCAAGCACAGTCTGTGCACATGTCTGCATGGTTAATTAGTGTTGGAACCTCCAAGTAGTCAAGGGGCTTAAAATTTATATCATAATAAGTGCGTTGAAAAATAGGGATACATTTTTTCTGTTTCAGTTTTTGTATTCTCTCAACCTTTTTCTTTTCACTCCTTCAGTGTCACACAGCATTATAGCTCTCCCCCTGTACTTTTTTCTTCTTCTTTTTCCCATTTTCCGTCCTGTTATAAACAAATCTCTTTTACTTTCTCTGTCTTTCTCTCCACTGTCACACTGTCTCCCTCTCTGCTCTGATTGACTGTCATCACATCTGACAGCACAGGCAGGAGAAGGATGATAAACAAGACGTTTACACCAAGGAGACATCCGCGGCTGGCCGTGCACAACAACACACACACACACACACACACACACCTACACACACACACACACACGGACAGGATATGATACACAACGGAGAGAAACGAGGGAAGATGCTGCCACACACAGTCAGAGTTACATTTGACTGATGTCTGTCAGAGAGCTGCTGTGACACCTGTCTGCCTTAAAGTGATAGTCCACCTAAAATTGTATCATTATCCAACTACCAGGCTTGGGAGGTGGCTGTAATTTGTTCCCTTGTGGCAGATGGAAACTGAGGTCAACATAGATTTTTTTGGGCCACTTAGGAGCAGAAGAACTTAACATTTAGCTGCCAGAAACACAACCCTGACATAATATCACCTTGTAAGTTGGTCAAACAGTTTGCTTTCTTACACAAGTAAGAGGCACTCCTTTTAAAAGTTTGATGTCCACCAAATTCGGAGAGGAAAATCTATTTAGCTGCTACATTTTACGCTTTCTTCTCCAGTCAGTCTCTGTGTCTGTTTGACGTTTGGTGCTGTGCAGGTAGTATACAGTGGGTTTATCAGAGCTTGACTGCTGAAACCAGCTGTCTGCTGCTGCTTGAAACAAGGTTGATAGAGTCCTGAGAGAAAACCATGCTGTAAAAGCACAGTGAAAAAACAAAACAACAGAGGCGGCTCAAAAGCTCAGAGGAGCTGCAGAGGTGGTGATAACCATCTGTGGATTCATTACTACAGTATGTCACCATGTTTACACCACACATATTCCTTTGATTACAGCTTTTGTTGTAGCTGATGGATGAAGCATAGCCTACAGTTTTTGACTACGTGTGTAGTTATTTTGGTTGAAACTAGAAATATGGTCTACTGAGCAATAATTAAGTGAAACAAACAAGACTGTCTTCCCAAGAAAACGACAGCAGATGTTTAAGCTAAAGCCCAGTGACAACATATACTGATCAACAATTATAACGCAACGCTTTTGGTTTTGCTTCCATTTTTTTATAAGTTTATATAAAAGATGAAAGACTTTTTTATGCACTCAACAGATATATTTCTCTCAAATGGTCACAGATTTTTAAAAATCCTTGATAGTGAGGACCTCACCTTTTCCTCAATAATCTATCCACCTGACAGGTGTGGCATATTAAGATGCCGATTAAACAGCATGATTACTATTCAGGTGTGCGTTGGGCTGGTCACAATAAAAGGTTACTCTAAAATGTGCAATTTGATCACACAACACAATGCCACAGATGTCCAAGGTTTTGAGGGAGTGTGCCATTGGCATGCTGTCTGCAGGAATGTCCACCAGAGCTGTTGTCCATGAAATTAATGCTCATTTCACTACCATTAACTGTCTACAGTGTCGTTTTCTTTAATTTGGCAGTACATCCAAGCAACCTCACAACGCCAAACCACATGCACCCATGCCAGCTCATGACCTCCATTTCCAGCATCTTCCCCTGCAAGATCGTCTCAGATCAGCCACCCAAACTGATGCAATGATTGGTTAGCACAACTGAAAACCGTAACGTACCGTATAACCGTCAGAAACCATCTTAAGCAGTGGACCAACAGGTCAAGTCACGAGGTCCAGATTTCTCCTTAGTCATCAGTTGAGGTCTACACAGTTAAATACACCCATGTCTTTGAGCTTATTTTCTGTCTCTGTTACATAGCTGTCCTGTCCATTAGTCAGTCACTCTACAGCACAAAAGCTCTGTGTTGGAAATTCATTGTACTTAAAAATAAAGTGACTTACAAACGACAAGTGCGGTCCATTAAGAATGGACCAGCAACCCACTGTTGGACTGGGACCCACCACTGATCTAGAGCAAGCTCATCTGCATCCTCACTGTCCTGACCTGGCAGCAGTTCATCATTGTAACTGACGTGCGGTTTTGAGGCTGGTTGGATGTACTGTCAAGTTCAGGGAAATGACATTGGAGCAAAAGTCCACAGGCAATGGCTCTGGTGAACTTTCCTGCAGTCATCATGCCAATTACACTCCTTAAAGCGTGTGACATCCGCAGCATTGAGTTGTTGATCAAACTGCACATTTCAGAGTGGCTTTCAATGTCAGCATTGGTATACCTGTGTGATAATCATGCTGTTTAATCAGCATCATGATATGCCACACCTGTCATGTGGGTGGATTATCTTGGAAAAGGAAAAGTGCTCACAAACACTGCAATAAAAAATAATAATAATTAAAAAAAAAACATAACCAAAATTTTAGAGAAATGTATCTAATGAGTGCATGAACAAACATCTTAGAACTTTAACTTAAACCTGTAAAAAGGAGGAGCAAAAACACAAGTGCTGCATCTAAATTTTTGTTCAGTATACAATGTTTTCAAGTGACAAAGCCTTGGTGGTTATCAGAATCTTGATTCTTATCTGTCAGGAGCAAAGAAGAAGGTTGGAAGATGTTGTTGTAGAGCCATGAAGACTTCATGGGTCAGGATGAATAGCGCAACAAAATGTGAAACTCTTAGTTTGCTTTCGATTTCCTACTAACAAAAGTCAACAGGGGAACAAGACTGTTCCCCAACCTTAAGGTCCTACTGTCTTGTCCCAAGACTAAGCAAGTCGTTTTAGAGCTTAAACCTAGCCAAACCTTAACCATCACTGTGTGGTTTTATTTTCGCAACAGCAAACTATAAAAGAGTCACATTAAAAAATTCCTCATGTGTTGATAATAGCAAATGCCATATTTTGTAATTTACTTTGGAGGGACTGTTAAAATAAACTAAACTTGTTTTCACAACTAGAAAAATTGTATCAAACCTCCTTATAAATGTCACCAGCCTCCACTGCAACATTATCCACCTCTCGGCTGTCCATATGTATGATCATTTTGCTCCAAATAGTCATTGTTTCATCAAAGTATGTTCAAATAGACAGTTTCCTTTCAAGCTCTTCCTCGCTTCCTTGAGTGCCTGTCTGACAATGTCTCTATTTCCACTATCTATCTATTTTTTATCTATATCCTGCTCTGGTTTCTCTCTCTGCTTCTCTTTAGGCACTCACTTTCATCTTATAATTCTCTTGTTCACTTCATTTTGTACAGGATATGTTGCTGTGATTTGTGTTGATTTCATTGAATGTCTGAGTGTTGATTTGGATGTGGACAGGGACTGACAAAGGGGAAAAGGAAAATGGGGAGGGATGAGGCAGCTGTTGCCAAAGATGGACCCATTGATCTGAAGATTACTTAACACAGCACTGATTCTGGCTCCTACAGACAGACATTACTGGACAGGAGCGCTAATTGCCCATGGAAAAGTGCTCTTTCCACCTCTTCATGGATTTCTTCACTTAAATCCTGCCTCTTTACTGGGTTTTCACATTTTTTTCACCCCAGTCAATTGAAAGGTGGCAAGATCTTTTATGCACTTGAGTAAGTTCAGGATGTATTGTGCCCCCCAGGTTAAAACATGTGCAAATACTGTGCAATTTACACAACTTTTAAAAAGCGCATAAAAAGTCAATGTTGAAATGAGCCAAAAGACCCTAAATCCTCCAATGCAAAATATTAAGACACAAAGCAGATTCTTCTTCAGGCGAAATCATATAAAGAAAAAGGGCAAATACATGCATATGATGAATCAAACTGGATTATAATGCCATTAGTAAAGCACCAATGATTCATCAATTAGACAAGCACCATAAATTCAAATACTGGCAGAAAAATCTAAATATGCTGTTTCTGAGATTAACACTGGAATGTTACAATGCACTGCTTCCGTACAGCATTTTATAACTGTAAGTGTGTATGAATACTCTTTTTTTTTAAATTGTTACTAGATTATTGCAGTAAACAGACAGAAACTCAACGGAATAGGTAGGTACAGTATAGGTAGGAATAGGTATTGAGTTGGACTGCTTTAATCATATCACACTGGACTGGGCTTGCTGGGAATCAATAAAAGTGTGAAGACACAAAGTGAGAAAGGAAGCCACTGAGTATACAGGCCAAATCATGTCACAAACAAGAGGTCATTGTATTGCTGATTTCTTTGTCTTGTGTTGCGCTGACACTCGAAGCGGCTCTATACAAAATTTCAAGCATATGACATGGTTTTTTCAACATAAAGGCCACCGAGCTGGCAGCTAGCAGCTACAGGAGGTTACTCCATAAATAGCGTTTAACAATGGCAACAATGCTGTCAGAGCTAATGGTGTTAACCAGGAGGGAACCAGATGGTGACACTATGCCTCTGCGAAGACGCTGCTCCAATATGAGCAGCAGCCACTGAATGAATGCAGTGTGGTGAGCTAGCCAGTGGGATACACACATGCAATAACATGCATGAGCAGCCATGCCAGCTTCCCACAACAAACCACAGAGAAGCTCAGCTTACAGCACATACATATGTAGCGTGACTTCATTCTCTGCTCTGGACGCCATTGCTACATAGCAAGCAGTTTTTTGCTGCTATATTAATGTCACATACAGGATGTTGCATACAGATTCACATTTACTGCTGTCATTAAGTATTTATATTATCTGAATGGTAAAATGGTAAATGGACTGCACATGTGTCGCGCTCAAAGCACTTTTACACATCAAAGGTGCCGCCTGCTACTCAGTAACCATTCACTCGCACTTATGCAACAATGGAACAGCCATCAGGAGCAATTTGGGGCTCAGTATCTTGCCCAAGCATACTTCGACATGTGGGATGGAGGAGCCATGGATTGGACCGCCGATCCTCAATCTGAACTATTACTGAAAAATGATTCTATATCTGCTATTACCAGACACTGGATTTTACAATTTTTACAATTTCCTCTGCTGTTATGATCAATCAGCGATGATGTGTAAGATCCAGGCTCTAATTTGCTTGAGTGGCCCTTTGTATACATTTCCATTCAATTCCCGTAGTGCAGTTTTCTTATACGGTCAATGGTCAATGCATGTGCCCGTAGAAGCTGAGCGTCCATGCACTTCAATGGGACTGCAGGGAGCAGTTTTTTTCATTGCCTCGAAACTCGACGGTCATTGGATAAATGCCACGATTTTGTCCCACCCCCGGACGCTCAGCGTCTCTGGGGGTGAATGGAGCTGTGGGCGGGCCTCGGCCGGGCTGGACGCTGAGCTTCCGCATGATGATTGGACGATCAGTTGAAAGGCTGAATCCCGTTTTGATTGACAGCTATTTGGAGATATACACCGTCACTTGACAGCTATTTGGAGCTATTTCCAGACACTGGATTTTACAATTTTTACAATTTCCTCTGCTGTTATGATCAATCAGCGATGATGTGTAAGATCCAGGCTCTAATTTGCTTGAGTGGCCCTCTGTATACATTTCCATTCAATTCCCGTAGTGCAGTTTTCTTATACGGTCAATGGTCAATGCATTTCAACATCTTACAATACATCTTGCATAAGCCCAAACACATATTTTGAGGTGTCTTTTTACTCACTTGACCAATGTAAAACTTCAGTGTGACTTTCTCCCCAAGACTCATTCATGCATATAAAGCACATTTGAACTTCAGACAAAGACAAGATTGGAGTTAAGTTTTCTTTAAATAGTATGTATACCTAACCATAACCCCTGTATGCATGTTACTTTATATATATTACATAGGGAGTAACATAATATACTTATACATGACTTGGCATACATGCACATGAATTACCATTACTTTTATTATTATTGATTTAAGTGATGATTATTTCCTGATCAACTAAACATTTGGTCTATTAAAACCCTATAAAAAGATTCAATTACAAAAGCCTTAGTTGATGTCTTCAAACTGTTTTTTGTTCAATCAATCGAATGAACGGTCCAAAAGCCAGAGCTATAATGTTTATTATATATTAAATTTTATTCGTTTCAATTCTACGTAGATCTTGATACATAAATATTGTACAGTAGATAGTGAGGAAGACATTTTTACATACATTTAAGAGCTGGGGCATATGGGTATGTTGGTGCTAAATTGAGACACTCTGGTAAGTTTGTATTTTTGAATGAGCATAAAAAATGCTTCAGTACTTATGCAGTGTAAATACATTATAACCTTATTATGGCAGTTTACATGCTAATTACACTCATGTCTGTGTCTTTGCCTCAGTTAACATACATGTGTGCACTCACATTATGATTTATTTACTGCACTCGTGTTCTATATTTGTTGTGTGCTATGAAGAAGACAGACGCTGACTCACCTCAGCTCTTTGAATGGCTCGGCCCTGACGTGTGGCGTCTCCACTGATTTGCTGAACACGGCCCCTTCGGCCCCTGAAATCACAGAACACAACATCAGACAGGAGGCCGCCGTCAATTGAAACCACAAACTCCTCCCGTCCGATCAATGGACATAATCTCTGAGACTCCGCCGATCTATATGGCTCCAGTCAGCGCGCACAGCGGGCCTTCACCTCGCCTCGCCTCGCCCCACTGATAACATGGACTCACACACATTTGATAGGGAAACACACTGATGGAATATCACGAGGGTATTTTTAGACTAAAAATCTCATTTCATCAGGAAGGAAAAAGAAGAATAGATTCAAAGCTGCTGCTATGGCAGCTCGGAGCAACACTGACAATTCAGAAAAAAACATGAACTCAAAAATATGCTCTGTTTACTATGATAGGCTGGTCTTTTGCTGTTCGGCAGACTGGATTTCAATCTTTCATTTTTATTCATGACCTCCTGTGGGCAGTGAGGCGACTTTCAATAAGGGTTCACAAAAAGAAGCAACAGGACAATGCTCTGTGAGAGGACACAGTATGTGTAGTTTTAAACAAACATTTGGTCCAGTAGGACTTATTTTTATTTTATTTTTTACTTGTTAATGGTTCTAGTGAATCTCACATACAACAATGGAGTGCTTTTACCCCAGGATACGCCAACTTTTTTATGCCAACTACGATGTCCCGTCAAGGTCAAGGTTATTCATATAGCACTGAAGTACACATCTCACTTACAAGGCTTTACAAGAAGAATAGTAGAATTACAATCTACAGAAATATAAATGGAGAACAACAGAGCAGCCATAAAACAAAGTACTCTGAATACAGGAAAACATTATTGCAGTTTACAGTAAAGAAACACAAAGCCATTAGCAAAATGCACTGAAAAAGGACTTAAAATTCACGTTAAATGGAGGTTAGAGCATCTTTAGCTTCTGTACTGTGACAGATTTCACTGTGAGCCTGATACGAAGCATCAGTGGAGTCAGTTGGTTCCACACACACCTCCTTCGCTATTAGATCAAGAGTATAACAAGGGAGATATGAATGAATTTGACCTCCATCTCAATGTTTTGGAAATGAAAACAAAGATTTTGCCCACTGATATCCAAATACACACCTCTTCCTATCTCTCTGTATTGCTCTGTTAGCTAGGAGCTAGTACAACCCACAAACGGTGAAGTGCGGTTTCACATGACTGGTGTGGCTAGTTAGTCATGAAGAGTCTCATTTTACTGAATTAATTTTTGTAAATACCCCTAAGTGCAGGATGAGTCCTCAAACATTTTAAACTGTTATACCTGGTTATATATGGAGAGAAGATATAGAGGGACACTATTAAACTGGAAAAATTTCATTTTATGAGGACTGTAAGGGCAAGACACACGCAAGCAGCATCTCAGTTCACATTAATTCATCTAGATACACCACTGTCCTGTCAACACTGCAGAAGAACAGCAATGTTTTATCAAAATTGCTTCCTCAATTCTCAGATCTCTGCTTCTGTGCCCTCACTACTTCCTGTTCTGTACAGCTTAGCTTGTGACATGAGTCAAATGACACGTTACACTGTGGCGTACACCGTGCAGTTGGTGTGTGTTGCACTTTAAACATGAACACATTTGCAGCAAGAATGAGTTTAAGACTCAGCAAACTGTAGGTGTGTATGAGGTGAAGACTCTGGTCTGGTATGATAAATATTTGATGCTACATATTGCCATGCATGCTAACACGTTAAGACACTAATGTAAGCATTGATCTCAGAGCCCTGATGAAAAGAGACTGCAACTTACAAGCTGCAAACATCCAAACAGTAGAAAGAAATGTTCTCAAAATAAATATTTCAAACGATCAGTTCATAAATAATCCGAAGTATGACGTACATTCCATTGCTTGTTTGTGATGATGTAAAAAAAATCTACACCAAAGTAATACTCTGCTGGCCCTCACCCCGAGGCTCTGATTGACTGTAGTGCAAATACAGCAGCTCAGCTTGAGTAAACCGAAGCATTCAGGTACATCAAATCAACAAAGCATCAGGTGCAGATCAATGGCCATGACTAAATGTGTTTCAAAGCGTTCTTGGCACTGCTGGGAATCTAAACACTTCTCACTCTGAAACACACTTCTCAGTTTTCACTTGTAAGTTAGATGGAAAAGAAAAAGTTCCAACCTTGTCAAATGCGATATTTGTTGGCACTTAACCCCATGATGAAGTGTGTGTGTACAGGTGAGAACCCAATGTCTCACTCAACACATCAAAGCTTTGACATCTCCAATATGGGACTGTCAAACCACCCCGCGTACAACAGAGGAACAAATAGATTTTCCAGTGACAGTAAAGTTTGATTGTTGAGCCTTCCATGTTGTTTGGAAAAATTTAGAGAACAAAAATCCATATTTGATGACTGAATACTGCAGTATTAAAGTTTGAAATGGATGTGAAGTATTAATGTCTCTATATTTTACAAGTTCCAGCTTGTAAACGTGTTTCATGGAGTTCAGATTGCCTGCCAGCCCGACAATGACATAATAATGTTTAGTTAGGATATGAAAGTAGAAAAGGGTTAGACACATGTCAATATTGGCAAAGCATTTTAGAGATGAAAGGAAATGATGCTAGAAGTTTAGCCTTCTGCTAACTGGAGTCAAAGGCTCAAGGCTGCAGCTTCAAGTTCATGATCATGTAGCTAACATGAGAGCCTTGAATCGCAGTATGTCCTCTGCCTGACTCCACACAGCTACAGACCACCTTGCCAGGAGGAAAGTGGGTAGCAGTTCAGGAGACGAACTCCCTAGTCAGTGACATCATGAATCCAGCCTCCACCTTTTTTTCAGCTGGTTAGGGTTTAATTTTGACACACTGCAGTATTCTTTTGTTTTATTTTGAAAACACTCCTGACACTAAGGTGCAAGAAGACCAAAACTAAAAAAAAAACAAAAAAAAAAAAAAAAAAAGTTCTGCATAATGTACAAAACGTTTAATGGTACTTCATTGTATCAAAAGTATAATGATAGGCAATGCCACAATGATGTCAAATAGTACACATGGGATGCACATCAGAGTTGTCACAATGATGGATGTTTCCCTGGTTGTAAAAATAATTCAGCCAATCAGTGCTTTCCAGATGTAAGATAAGATCCTTTGTGTATACAGCCCCAGAAGTAATATAAGAAAAATAAATATTACCCAAATATTGAGGAACATTGGGAAAGCCGTCACAAAGTGCAGCAATACTTTCTTACATTTTGTCATTTTAATGGTGCAACCACAACTAAAATGAACCACCGTCTCTTATTTGAGGCATTTATGTTGAAGCCACCTGGACGGATTTAGTCGTGGCAGGACAAGTTTGACAAGTTTGAGTATTTTTTTCAGTTAAACAGGCATTTAATGGTTGACTTTCCCTGATGTCTGGAGATATTTACAACACTTTCGTTCCCCCAGGGAGCGCTTCATAACGCAGCTCAACCTGTCAAAAAGTCAGGGAAATAAAATATCTTTATGCAAAGTGGAGCTGCGGCTCGCCCATGTGGGATAGATAACTCTAGTCTTAATGACTGCCACAGGTGGAGCCACTTCTGTTCTCCTCTGTTTGTTTTTTTCTACCCAAGTAGAACTCTTATTAAAATGTTTCTGTTGAAATATTAAAAGTTTTATACTGTCTGTAAATACACAGACAGTTATCAAGTAAAATATGTAATACATTTTAATGTCGTCTGATATCCGGTAATTACTGAGTAATTTCGCCGGTGAAAGTATAACAGTCATAACTGCAGTAAGATTTTTTTTTAAATCATTTTATCATTACAGCTCTACTCTTTGCAACTGACTCATGGGATGTAATGGGACATTAAGTGCATTATCATGGACCTAATCATTAACTGTGTTTCAACAGTGTACTCTTACACTACTTAAACACGAGCTGATACTGTACATACTGCGTCCTTGGTGTTTTGCATATGTTGATGCCCTCTGCCTCCCTGCCTGCCGTATTGGACTGCTTCCCCAGGATGAGAGCTGGCAACAGCTCTGAGGATGAACCTTCAGTCAGTGACTGCAGCATCTCATATTTAGCCAGTGCAAACCCCCCAGCGCCAAATGTCACAGCGGGTTGTTAAACACATTCTCACTCTGACCTCATCACATACTGACATTTGGTTGCGGACTTTCTACGTCCATATATGATGTGCAAGGTACCCTGGGTGTGTTGGTTATTGACGCTCTGGGATGCCATGTCAACTTCTGCCTGTTACATACATTATCAGTTTTCATAGAAAATGTACAGCTTGCAGTTTTATAATAAACACTCTATGTTCGTACAACACTGCAGATGGAAGTTTTTTTTCCTTCTACAACAAATGCACATGGTTAAATTTGGCCAACACTCGCACGTGATTGGGTTTAGTAAAAAAGAACAGCGTTTGGCTTTACAATCTTACGGAAAGCAAACACTGGCCGCCCAGGTGAAAGTCAGTGTTTGTTGGACCCATCCACCACCTCTCCCACCCACCCTACACCCAACTTCCGCTGTTTTAACTTTCATTGTTTTTCCCCATCTTCATTGTTGTTTCCTCTTAATGCTGCTGACATTAGAGGACAGCTTTTTCATCAGTATCTGATGCCAGAGATCACTGACCAAGCAGCGGTTTTCGACGACTTCAGAGTGAGAACAGGTTGGGTTGGTAGCCAGTGCTGGGTCTAATCTGTGTAACAGCAGCAACAGAAAGTTTTCTGATCCAGCGGGGAGTCGGGGCTGTCTGGCGCCCTGGAGCTGGGGTTTGCACAGGCTGGATTCATGATGTCACTGACTAGGGAGTTTGTCTCCTAAACTGCTACCCACTTTCCTCCCAGCAAGGTGGTCTATAGCTGTGGGGAGTCGGCGGAGGACACACTGTGATTCGAGGCTCTACATGAACATGAACTTGAAGCTGCAGCCTTGAGCCTTGAGCCTCCAGTTAGCATAAGGCTACACTACTAGCAACATTTTCTCTCCATCTCTAAAATGCTTTGCCGATATTGACACGTGTTTTATATGATTTATTAGACTCTCTTTTAGACCCTCTATTTGCTAACTCTGTCTTCCTTTTTTGGGTTGCTTTGCCGTGTAGGGAGTCGTTGCCAAAGCTAAAAAATCAACTTTCACCACAGGATTTTTCTTCACTGAATCAGGCTTTCATCCTCTGAAGAGGCGTGCACACACATCTGCATTTGCAGAGCAGCCAATAGGAACACCCTCTGTCTGAAATTATCTGTAACTGGCCAAAATCTCCCATCATGGACTACATTTTCTAAAGCTTGAAAACAGAGCCAAGCTTAGGTGGTGAAGTCTAGTTTGCTCTTAGACCACTTGCCTGACAATATGCTTAAAGTTCATTATGGGATTAGATATTATGGATATTATGGAGGACATAATGGGATTTTTGTCGCATGACACCAAAATAAAAGTGCCAACCCCAGCTCTACTTGATTTAATGTAAATCCTGAAGAATTTAATGAAATCAAATGCAGTTTTTGGCATTGTATGTATTATATAAATTTTGGATTTGCACCCTGTTGTTATCTTGGACTTTTATATACGCTCTCTTTCCACTTTTACTCCAAGTGCTGCACAGCAATGTCCTTTGGGATGAATAAAGTTTTATCTTATCCGATCTTATTTTTCTGAATCAGAATTTTAAAGATTATTTTCTCAGGTTTTCTTAAAAGCGAATTCTAACTAACTGAACACTTACAAAAGAAAAGAAAATAAGAAAAAAAACCCTAGTAGCTCATGAAAGCTCTGGTGACATTTAAATACCTGTTCAGTCAGTTAGAGCCAGAGTACAGAGAAGAGGATGTAAAGTGAAGTGGAAGCCTCGGTGCGTGTCACTGCCTCTTTCCTGCAGTAAAGTGAGTGAAGATAAAACAGAAGCCTCACATTAGAAATCCCAGCTCTCTGTCGGAATAAAAAGAACAAAAATCTCTTTACTTTGCTTCTGGCTGTCACTCTGCCTTAAATCGCTAGTTTAAAGGATAAAACCAATGTCATTTTATTTTATTCATACCACCATTTTTATCACCCATATAGAAAGTTCAAACACACTGATCTGTTCACCAGTCAGTCAGGCAGTGTGTAGACATTTTTTATATTTTATTATTAATGATAACTTTAATATAACCCCACACACAAACACAACAGTCTCCTGGATAATTTAGAAATATAAAGGATTATTTCAGGGCCATCAGCGATAAATGATTCAACTTTATTTCTGAGCGTTATGTTTTTATCTGTAGTTTGGTACGCAGAATAGTATTCATGAAGCTCAGCAACTATTATTGTGGAAAAGATACCTCACAGAGCTGCACCATGCAAAACTCTGGCATATTAAGAACGCTTTTTGATTGCAATCAGGACAAAACACAGCACTATGTTGACAAATTAATCCAAAATTTATCCTAATTTCATAAAGGATGTGATTCAGTTTGCTGAAATTAGCTCAAAAAGGTTAACTTCTAACTTCACTTAGCTTTTTTAAGATTTTTAGAAAATCAGGTCCAGTTTTTGAAACTATATATCCCAGCATTTTTTGGCAAGACCGGTTTAATGCATTGACGTCTAGCAATAACCTCTGTATAGGGTAGTTTTCATTGTTTCTGTTGGAGCACACAAGAAGTGATGCATGCATGTTCTGGAGTGCCACTGTTCATAATTTCATCCTATTGATACCTGCCTCATAGATAACTGACGGCTCACATACAGTACAGACACTTTCAGAGCTGTACTAACTCCACTGAAATGTCTGGGTGGCTTTTATCATGAAGCAGCCAGAAACACAGATTTGGAGATTAGGAGATTTGTCACCGAGAATCACTGACACTTTGTGTTGGGGTAATGCATTACAAAAGTAACACGATACAGGTAATATACTATAGTTTAGCAGTAACAAAGTAATAAAACACATTACTAACAGGATTTCAGGTAATATTATGTAACGTATTACCACCCAGAATAAACTGTTCATTGTTTTCTTTTATATTCATCCACACGGATCCACACTGCTCCATTTCCCCCAGTGTGACAGCAGAAAAAAAAAAATCCTCCAAAGGTTGCTGTGTGTTGTCATGTCATAATAAGCTACATTTAAGAAGGGTGCCTGTGATCGGCACATTTGGGTCATGCTGTACTGTACGTTATCATGTTCAGTATGTTTCTATTAATGCACCTGCAATGTCTGCAATGTACCCCGTTCTGCATTTGTGTCCTAAGCCTGCTTGAAAGTAGTGGGGATAAGGAGCTGGCCTTCGTTTTCTTTTTCCTCGTCCTGATGATCGGCACATCTGGCCTGGGTGATGTTAGTATATATCGGATGTGTTTCCCTTCATATCCCCTACAACTGCAGAGCAATGCCTGCACACCCTCCCATTCCTATACATAACTCTCTCCAGGTGCTGTTGTAGCTTACCGCCATAGCGGGAACTGGCAGGTGTGTCTTCTTGTATGAATTTGCACTCGTCATTGTGACCCCATTCTGTTTGTTGTGCTAATCTCAACATTTGTTTATTGTGTTTCATATCATAAGCCCACAAATATTTATCCATATCTCATAATGACCAGACTTTGATTCTCTGCCTGACCCTCCCTCTGTCCAATGCTATTCATTTATTTAAAAAGGTCTAGGCCATTTAATTGTTCTAGCTATTATTAATATAAGCATACGATTTTAATACAAAGGTGTAAGCACTGTATGGAGCTTCTGTGCTTTGATTACCTGCTGTGAAACAACATGACCGCCATTAGTTCTTCTGACGTCATTTTGGTTAAAGTAATGCAAAAGCAGTGTAATAGTTTACTTGTTACTCTAGACAGAGACTAAAATTGTAAAGAAACTTATCACAGATCAAGGTAACTAGTAATATGTAATGTATTACAATTTGAGAGTATTTGTCCAACACTGTTGACAGTGATCTGTCTTTGAAAATCTGCAAAACAAAACATGGTGATTTCTTTTTTATGTCAGGGGATGATTTCTAATTTTTGCATGAGAGGAACTGAACAAAAAGGATCAGCCACAGTGAGCTGTTTGATAAAGAGCTGCAGGCCGCAGGCTGCAAAACTCCTCATCAAGGCACACATCTGTGTGAGAACAACATGAGGCTTCACAGTAACAAACACCTGTTGCTCTTATTCTGCTCTACTTGTGACAGATTTGTGCCCACAGAACTCGGGACACTTGCTGTTACAATCAGTAACAAGTGAGTCAACCGGGACTAAAAATTGAAGCTGTAACTGTAAGGCAACATTGGATTCTTTCATGTGCTCTCTGGGACTTGTAGTGGATCTCTCTTCTGTGTTCAAACTCTCATACATTTGATTTAATCTTTCAATGCACAAACATATTTTTCATTACGTTTCTCTACTGATTTACAGATACTTCTGTGTCTATCCATGAGTTGGAAATACTTGGCCGGTCATCTGTTGATGAACAAAATTAATCAGGCATTTACATCTAGAACTGATCATCTGATGTAACCCAGCCCTCCTCTGCACTCTATTTAAAAATGTTAGACGCATTTATTTCCATTCTGTTGAGAATGGTTTTTTTTTTTGGTAAGGGCCGGATATAAATTGCGGGCTTTGAAGAGCCAGACTGATGAATCACTGGACGGAAATATCGGCCAATTGTAACTTACTGCATATGCCGTCTATCTGTTTCCGCTTATATGTTGTCTGAGAAGTAACAACAAAGTGCAGTAGAGAAACTCCACAGATAAGTTTGTGATCATTAAAAAAACAGTGACTCGCAGGGGGGGTCATAGTAGGGGAAAAAGTTGGGCTGATTACCCAGGGCCCCAAAGGGAAGGGGCCACTCAAAAAGCCTGGAATTATAAGTTGAATTATAAGTTGAGTTTTGTCTGTGCTTTTAATTTCTAAATAATAAGCATCACAACTAAACTTAAATTAGCTGAATAACCTGTTGGAAGACTGAACTTCGTATAAGATATTAGCGAAGGCTCTCTGAGGCTCCTCTCATCCCTTAAAGGCAAAAAATGGTTTAGCCCTCCTGCACTGGGATTTGTCACTAAACGCAGCTGGAGCTGAGAGGGTGACAGTTTATGTTGCTGGAGCACCAATGCACACTGTTATATCTTTCACCAAGAAAGGGAAATTGGGATTACAAAAGAGAAAGCAAAGAAAGAAAATAAAATAAACTTACTTTGTAAAAAAAAAAAAAAAATCGTAAGGTGTGTGAAAGAGACATGGATCAAGAGAGGAAGGGCAGGGGGCCCACAGAGACTGGTTGTCCGTAGGACTCGGAATGTTGTTACGCTCCTGGTGACCCGTCCATCAGAGAGCACTGATAAGTTTATGTTTCAAATTTAAAATATCGTGGCCACAATTCTGTAACAATAACACATTTACAGGATCTTTATCCACGTTTTTTGTGTGTGTTAGGTTTGTTTAAAATAATGTGTTGTTATTGCATTTTTTAAACTCTCAAATATCATTGTCAGGATCTAGTATCGGTCAGGCTCTATTTGTGTGTCGGACATTGATGAAGAGTCTCAAGGCAAGACATTTACTCTCATTAAATGTCACAGATTATTGACATTGTGACACTGCAGATGTTTATATTTTTGCAGTGCTGTCTTTATTTGTATTCAGCAGACTGTGACGACTCCATTCATGTGCACCTCTGTGAATAAAACTTGATCTATCTGATTTTTTGATCACAGGCTCCACATGAATACTGAGCAGACAGCAGCGATACGTCACAGCGCTGACATGTTCATGGACAAGAGTGTGTGTGTGTGTGTGTGGATGTGTGTGTATATATGTGTATGTGTGTGTGGGGGAGGTTGGGTGAGAAAATAAATGACGCTATTAAAGATTGATGTGTCTGCATGAGCAGCTGTGTGCCCATGTGTATCCGTGTATATGTGAAGGTGTGTGTATCAGTGTGTGTGTGTGTGTCTGTGAGGTTGCAGTCAGACCAGATATCAGCTTTGGCCTGGAGTATCTCAGAGGTGATGAAATACAGAGACAAGGCACAGAGGAAACTCCCTCCAGGAATAATTTCAATGATTGGTGATGGTCGGGACTATATATGAGCAACAATAACCGAAAACCAAAGTCCTGCATTTATATTCTGCATTGTTTTGCTCACATCTTCACATCTTTTCTGTCTACAATGATGATAGAGGGTGGCTGGTAAAAATAAAAGAGGTGAGATACTATTACACAGAGGTGGTAGTCCGTCATAGAAAATGTCATTTACACATGTGTTCTGTAAAAGCTGTGGTGAGAGTGAAAGCAAGAAGTTGCAATAGCTGCAACCACATACACGCAAGCATCCACACATTCCTGCATTCACAGACTCAACCTCACAACCCTTTGTCAGTGTAGTCCAATCATACCTCTCTATGACAGCCAGTTTATGAGTCATGAAAGGGGATGTTGTCAAATACTGATGCTTTATCAAGCCCCTCTGCATCTGATAATGATTCACAGAACACCCTTTTAGGCAACACAATTACTTTGTTAGGTAAAAAAAAAAAATGTATATAGGTTAACAAAAGTACGTTTGTTACGTAACGTTTCAGGACGTAACTTGAGTCATGTCAGTGTGAGACTAGTGGGTGAAACTTGTTTTGTTTTGTTTGACCCATCTACCTCCCCTCCCTCCCACTCTACCGTATATGGACTGTCTTGCTCTTTATACTGTGTCAGTTGCTCTTCGTGACAAGTATTGCTGTGGGTGGGTTTACATTAGAGTGAGCTGAAGCCCTGCTGCGTCTCATTAAGAAGCTAAAGGGTACCTTTGGCGGCAATATCACCTGCCGACGGGTGTTACGTGGCGTGGAGAAGGTGGACCCAAACGCAGGAGACAACAGACAACAAGAGCTCAAAAAGATCACTCTTTATTCCAGGAAACAGCACCTGAACATCACACAGCCAAATCGAGGATCCAACAAAGACTGAACTGAAAACCAGGACTTAAATACAAACTAGTCTGATGAGGGGATGAAGTGCAGGTTCAGAAAAAGGGTGGAGGAGCTCCAGTGAGGGAAATAAAGTAACGAGGCAGAGGAGCAAGCAGAGAGCTGATGTTTGGGAAAAACTCAGAGGGCAGGTGTGTAGCTGGGCAAATGAGGGAAAAGCACTAATTGGGGGAGTAAGAACGGGGTCGACAAAGACTAAGGCGGGAAAACAAAAAGACAGGAAATAAAAGCAGACAGGACACATTAGGAGTGAATCTACAAAATAAAACAGTAAACAGCTTAAATAAGAATTTACATGAAACAAGGAAGAATAACAACAGAAAACCCAACAAACCAAATCCTAGCGATAAGACTACAAACAAACAAAAAAACAATCCTAGATCATGACAGAGGGGCATGACAAATCATTGGTATTTGACAACCTAGAAATGACAACATGCTGAGCAAATTGGTGTGTGTATATGTGATTCTATCTCTGTGTGCATTTTTCTACAAAATTTGGTCATGTCACATGAATCTGTTTCAAAGTTTTGCACTTTTTTGTTGTTAAAGGTCACCCCCCCTCACTTTTTGCCAGTTGGCGCTCATAATTAATCAGCTGTGCTTTACCTCATCATTACCAATCTATCAATCCATTTGGAAGTTTTACACCTTTTTATTACAGGTCACTCATTGCCTCCTTAAGCCATTTGAAATGAACACAAACACACACCTTAACGCACACAAAAATACACACACTTGACCACCACGCCAAATTTCAGCCTTCTTAGGGCGAAAAACTGGGGCTGTCAAAGGGTGTGGAAATTTTTGTAACCTATCGACCAACTGACAGAGCAACCTATAGAGCTGCTGTTTCAAAAACACCAACAGTCTTATCTTTTTAAACTGAATCACTGAACCCACATGGAGCATAATGTTAGTTCAGGCAGAGCACTGACATCGTACTTACATCTGCTGATCAGCATCAGCTCAATAGTCCGCTGTTTTGGCTACCAGCTGACTAATAATGTCTAATTTCGCATGCTAGCCTTTGGGAACTATCCCTGTCATTATAACCTGACCTCTCTATTACAACTCTCTTAATGTGTTTAAAGCATTGGTATTGCTGATTTACCATTTATGTATGTATTAGTTCTGGGAAAATTTGATTTATTAAGGGCTCCCTCAAACAGCAGAGTCTTTTCCAGCAAATTTACATCCATTTGCCATAAATGGTTTATACTGAACAATGTAAAGTGAGCAAAAGACTGATATTTTTATCAGTGGAGTTGGTGTGCATGGCCTGATTTCTAGTTATGCCACGTATTCCATCACTGCTCAGCTTAAACACAGTAACCATCAACTGAAAAGAAACTCAAAGAAGTCTCTGAAAATCCGTCCTAGATCCCTTTCAAATGATAGAAGTGTGTTTTATCCCTTGGTGAAAATATACAGCTGCTGTTGATCAGATGTTGATAAAAGTAGGAAATTAAATCTACAGACACAGTTTGGAGTCAGTCATGGTAATGCACAACACCTACTAAATTTAACTTTACAGTGTTTTACTGCATTTAATGCATACAGTCAGACACAAGCAGGTACACAGACACACATACTTGGTAAGATTATGCATGAATATTAATGTGACATTCCTCCCTGACACATTTGTGCTGGATTAGCATGTGCAGTCACACTGCTCATTGTAACCCACTTACTGTATTTTTTAAATGCATGGGCATAATGAAAACAAGAAGCGCTAATAGACAAAGTCCTGCTGGATGTACTTAACCACCAGTGACATGCGCAGCTCTAAATTAAATCCTATTTAATCCACAGATGTAAATGATGACTGTTCAGCATGATCATAACCACATGGGACTTGTAGCATTTCAGTAGTCGACAGCTGGATAAAAATACTGCAGGCAGAAGCTCGACGAATCTGTGATGCTGCTCGCATGTCTAACCGTGAAATTATGAGCACTGACTGGACGTCTGACTGCATGAAACCCACTCTCATCCTGTCAGAGAAAACCTCGCTCTCAAGCTGTTAGATAAAGCCGATTTGTGATGTTTGGTGTGTTCCGTAGTGATTTGTGATGAAGTGTTGTAATTTACTATCACTTTCCCTCAATCTGCCTCAACCACCTCTACTGCAACTCATGATTGCCTACATTTTCCAGAATGACTTTGAGACATCTGAGAAAAAGTTAAAAATAAAGCAGTGAGTGTATTTTGTCCAGCTATTAAAATAACAATAAGGTAAAACATGTTTTAAAGGTTGCTGCATCTTCACACCTTAACACATTAGAGTCCAGAAAAATCTGGTATATACAAGGTAACTGTGCTGTAGTGATTTTACATGAGGTCATATCATCAAAGTCTGACAGTGTTCAGTAAATGTTGGGGATTTCCTGTATTGTATTATAACTGGACTGTATGGGTTTTGAGCTGCTGTAGTAGTGGGCCAATCACATGTTGCATTAAATCAAAGTACCCCTGAGGTGATTGGCTGCTAGCAAGACCTAACAGGAAGTCATTTTTCCTAGATCTGGGCACAAAAAGAATTTTAATGCAGGTATTGTTTGACTGGAGAAGTTTTGATACTTTTTGGTACTAGGTTTTTTCAGTCAATAACAATATCGAGTACCGATACCCAGCCCAACACATATTGCAGGTTTTATTATGGACTGAGCCACTCATTATAACTACAGTTTAAGTATGTAGCCATGCTGGCAGGCATGGCTACATACTTGTTGTTGCTCACTGCTCCATCCAGCACTCACTGTATTTCTTCATCACCGGTAACACACAGGGAAGTCTGCACCTTGTTTATCATCCACAGAATGGTGTTACACACTGACATTTTCAAAACAAAGACAAACAAGCTGGAATGAGAGTCTCTCTCAATGGGATATTTAAAAAAGAGTGGGTTTGTGTGTTTAGTCCTTCTCAGGCAAGCGCATAGGTTTAGTGTTGCCAGAGCCCACAGGAACAATGCTTTGCACACTTTTTTTTTCTCCCAGTGAGAATTAGAATACATGCGGTTTACATCATCTGGTCTAAATTAATATATATTTTTAAATGCTTGAAGATCCACTCATTACTAAAACTATTTGTCAACCAAGAGAGACAATAAAAACTAATGGAATGGACAAAGTTAAAATTTTAGGTGTTCTGATGGATTCACGTTGTCAACTCATACATTGAGTAACATTATAAGTAAACGTTCCATCTTAAAAGTTATCGGCAGTTCAAGAGTGACTGTTCGGTATTCACCAATCAACACACTTCAGTGTTCACGGCTCCACCTTTTAGTACCAGATCTGTGTGCTAGGTACCCCAACAGAGGGGTGACTAAAAATGGGTACAGTACGGAACAGTTCCATTGGTACCATCTGCAACTTTTTACAGTGGAAACAAAAAATAAGCGTACTGAACTGAACGGTACCGTACCAGACTGTGTGGTGGAAACAGGAATAAAGTAACATTGTTAGCATGCTTGTAATTAAACATTTAGTTTAAGTTAAGTTTCATTCATGTTAACATGCTCATGCAGAATTTGGTATGTTAACATTTAGCTTGCATATGCCTGTAGCTGCTAATTAACTGAGCAAACATGAAGTTACATTTAGCATTTTGACTGCAAGTTTTCACCTGTTGGGTGTGCTAGATGTAATACTGGGGAATCATCAAAGTCCTAAATCCGTGGGGACTATGAATGTCTGTACAAATTTTCACAGCAATCCATCTGATAGTTTCTGTCTAGACAGAAATGTTGGAGACAGTAATATCACCATCCCAGGAGCCACCAGTGTGGCTAAAATCAAACCCATATGGAGCCATATTATGGTTGGGAAAATGGACACAGAGTTCTCAAGCAGAAACTCTTCCTCATTTTTCTTTTTTCCAAAACAGCAGCACAAAATTATGCACTTAGGTTGACACTCATCACAACAAAAAAACAAACTCCCAGAGGTGGGTATATAACATCCTGCCTCTTAGTCGTGCCGGACCAGGACGTTTAATATTCACCCATTTAATATTTTTTCCTCTTTGCTCCGTATTATCTTCCCTCTCATTCCATCATTTGCTCGCTCTCATTTTCTCTGCTGCAGAGTATATAATATTCTTCCCTTTTAGAATTTCAGTCAGACTGGAGGTGTAGCCAGCAGCCCTTTCTAATAAATAGCCAGCACTCCCCACTGAGACGCTTTGCCCTTTCTCCTTTGAATGGTATAAGAAAATCAGCAGCTTTTATTAAGGGGGGCAATTCTCCACCTCAACAGTAAGTTTAGGCTGTCAAATAGTATATGCAGCCAGCGGATTAGAGAAAGTAAAGAGAGAGAATGGAGATCAAAGTAAGCACTGAATATAGAAGGAAAGAGGAGCAAAACTGAGAAAGGGGAGACAGAGAAGTGGAGGAAAAAAGCAGAAAGAAAAAACTAAGAGAAAAAAAGAGGAGAAAGAAGCTAACTATGGCAGTCTGGTGACAGATGGATCTCTCTCGCTGAAGTCAAGTCCTCCACGTCACATACAGTATGCAACCGGCGGATTACAGCCCGCTAGGAAAGACGTGACAAGCCACCGACAAGTTCTGCCACACTGCAGGTGAATATCAATCATTTACCCTGGGTCATATCACTCCCCAACTTCTGCTTTTTTTTCTGCCTAAATATGCTGACAGAGCACAGAGACACTGCCACCAGAGTGACAGGCGCGCCCGACAGTGATCGGCGAGAAAGCAAGAGACATTTTAACAATGCCGGTGTGGCATCGGCGACGGAGGATACACAGCAGCCATCCACGATGTCAGCTGCAACATCCATCCCAGCGTGCACAGAGTGACGAGCTGTCATCCAGTACTGAATGATACAGAAACAACAGTGTGCGCGAATTCCTGGAAACACTGCCAGTGGTTTGGAAGATTACAGAGCAGTTCTTGATTTGGATTAACAGTTCAAATCACACATTTGTCAGGAAGACTTGTTGGAGATGAGAGGTTGAGATATGAGCGTAAAAGACGAGGGAGGGATTTTAGTTATGTAAGAGTTCTGAAATCAGACAGCTTGCAGTGGGATGCAGGTCTCGTCTGGCCATCATTAGCCCTGTTCGCCAAAGGCTGGCATGTGACGCTGTGCTGAAAAGGCCAAATTATCTAGACTCCAGGTCATCAGCATGACCCCGGATCTGAGCAAGACTTCTCCCAGTGCCTCATATTAAGTCTCTCTTGCTCAGAGTCTTACTGTTTCTTCTGTCTTACAGACATTCGGCTCATTTCTCTCATTCCTAGGAGGTAAGACTATATGGCTTTCCATGACAGCCGAAAGTTTTCATTTATCCTTTTGAGGGTTCTCTCTCTCTCATACTCACACGCACACACACACACACACACACACACACACACACACACACACACACACACACACACACACACACACACACACACACACGTCATCATCATCATCATAGCTCAGAAATATGAGCTGAACAGTGACAATCAGACACCCTCCAGGGACAAAGATGATTAAAGTGACTGTATGAGGAGATCATCTGATCATCTCCCTGTCTGTCACCTCTACATAGCTCCAATCCATCACCCCCAACCCCACCCCACCCCCTCATCATGGCCACAAGAAAGAGAGGAACAGAGGGATGTACAAGCTCAATAATGTTCTTCACACTGCAGCGACATGGCTCTTGATATCAACCTTTCACCCACACAAGCCTACGGCATTTCAAATAAAATAAAATTAAAAAGTTCCATTAGGTTGTGATACATACATGCAGACTACCGCTGACTTGTTGCACACCCCAGTACAAATCTATAATGGGTCAATAAGTAGCTTGAACACACTAGCGGCATGGCAGGCAATATCCAACGATCAGTTCACCAGACTGAAGTATCTCAACTGCTAGATGGATTGCAATTAATTCTGTGTAGAAGTTCATGGTGTCCTCAGGAGGAAATAAAATGACTTTGGTGATCGTTTGACTTTTCATTCAGCAGCATCATCACGTCAAAATTTCAATTTGTCCAATACCTGAAAAACTAATGACAACAGCCTCAGCTTGATTTGTATTTAATGTTAATTGGCAAATGTTAGCATGCTAACACGCTACACAAAGATAGACAACATATAATCATTATACCTGGATTTTAAAATTGTTCTCTGTGAACATACTGCAAAACTTCAATAGGAAGCCCAGGCTATCATTTGCTTAAATCACTGAACTTAACAGGCTTGTATCTGGGAGAGGTGGCAATATGGGACAGGCCTTTAGTTCCTTTTACACAAGAACTTTTGATCAGCAAAGATGGGACATATGATCACAATGTTTATTTGAACCAGTACGAATATTACTTGTATAAAAATTAGGCTTTGAATAATATATAAATTATGTGCTATATCATGACACTTGTTTCATGGCTCTCAAGGATTACAGCACCTGGCATACTGACACAACACCACTTTATCCTGTAAAAACAATATTCATAACTTGGATTCATTTTTATGAAAACCACTTTTGATTCTTTTTATCAGTGGACCCTTTCAGACTAAAAGAATATGAATAACATACCAGGTAATTGAGAAATGGACTCATATTTATTTTAACTTCATGATAGCTTCGGAGGTAGGGAGTCATTACTTGTTTTTTCATCATGCTGGTAAATCTGAATGACTTATGGTGGTCATGGTTTCAGTAAAATAAACTGAACCAAGCTAAAAACCAAGCTAAGGGACATTAGCTCAAGTGGGTAGTCAACAACCTGGTTTTATACATCCAAAGAACTTATATGCTTGGCAACCAGACCTGGCATCTGATAGAAACAGGCCTTTATTTGTCAAAGTATGTAGCCGCACCGGGCTAGTAAAAGTGAAAGATTACCTTAAAATGTTTTCTTGGTGCAGCAAAAACAACTTTTGGATGCAAGGGGACATACATTTTTGAAAAATTTATGTCGCAATAGAGTTTTATTTTTTAAATGAAAATATAAAAAATTGTAAAAATGAGAAGAATGGACTATATCCCACTGAAATCCTACGAGAGGATGCTGCAGCGTGAAAATGAATGTGGTGTCTTCTCATGTTTTCTCTGCAAGTGTCGTTTTACCACCACTCTCAGGTCTTAGTGGAAGTAATATCAGTTTTATGGCAGAAAGGGAAATAAAGCTCATCCTCTCTCAGGATAAACAAACAAAAAGACAAACTGATACGTAGCAATCCAGAAACTAACATGATGGCACGCAGTGCAGACACAGCAGTGGTGACAGACAAAGCTACAGTGAGACAGGCAGACAGACAGATGGACATTGCCGCGCACACAGTGGGTACTGTCCTCCTATCTTCAACAGAGATTGTAAAAGATCAGTTAAGAGGCTGAACCTTGATGTCTGCCTGCTTGTCTGTCTGTCTGTCTGTCTGTAAGTGTTTGAAGCCTGCAGCCGGAGGGGTGGCAGTAATGAAGTCCTGAGCCTCTAATGGGAAAGAATGATAGTGAGCAGGACGTTTGATATTCCTCTGCAAATAGGCCTGCCGGGGACGTCAACTTGGGGAATGTTGGGCCAAGCTGATTAGCAAAGAAGGGTATGTGTATGTGTGTGTGCGTGTATGTTTTAAGCTCATTTCAGTTCATTAAGTTGCAGTTTATGCATCTTGAAAATAACATGTACATGAAATCATTTCTGACTGCTAGCAGCAAACATATTTGATGAGTCTGATGAGGTCATTCCATAAAAAACGAACGCGGCTGTCGTCGATTAAAATGTCCCTGTCCATCTGTCCTGCCTTAGCATTATAACACAGTACAAAAATATGTAGAATCAGTTTGGTATGACATATTAGAAGAGTGGAATTACTTCAAGATTTTCTTCACGGTGTAGACTATATGGCTAAAAGTGTGTGAACACCACTGTCACTGTCACTGTCACTCTGATGCTGTCTTTCATGGTTTGTACATCTTAAAGCTACAGCATACAAGGACAGTTTGGAATGATAGACATGAAAATGCCTCGTGCACAAAGCCAAGTCCATGGTAGTTTTACTTGTTTGTTGTGAAATTCCACAAGTGTTATTGAAAGAGCTCTGACCTCATCCCCATCCAACATCTTCGGGGTGAAACATGCCTATCTATGATCTTAAGGAAGTAAAAATACACGAATGTGGGAATAGTGTCTTTTTAATTTCCTTTTCTGCCACTGATTTCTATACCAAGTTCAGCAGCAGCACGCATCAACATCTATTTATGGCTGAATGAAGACATTAGTCATCTGCATGTGCAAACAGTTTCATAATAACTTAAATAAAAATTAAAGAAAAACACAGATACATAACATAAATAGGGATTGGCAGTTGAAAACATGCAAAGTTTCAGTTTTAACTGTTTGTTTATGCATCTAAATTTATGTTTCATCAAACTGCATAAAACTGGTAAACTGTCTAAGCAAACCTCCTCCATGCACAGAAAATAAAGGGAGACAGTAGTCTGACATTGAAATAGTACAATGGAAGGTGTGTGCCGGTCTTAGGGGTATCCTTTTCAACACCATTTTATAATGTAGTATTGTACTTTAATGTTATAGCCCATTAACTATGACTGGTACATATTTCAAATCACTGCTGACCATTTTCTAAAGCAAACTGAGCTGTAGATTGATATTTTACCTTCCATTCATTTCACTACACTGTGAAACTCAACTCAGAAACATTTGAAAAATTCCATTCAAAGCTGTAATTATAATATATATTGGTATTCAAATAGGCTCAAAGTGCCCCTCCCCACCAACATTTTGATACAAGTATGAAGAAAAACCTTGCTATGCTACAACAAGCAACCTCACACCTCTGTCCAAAATAATCATTAGCAAATTTAATTATAATCATAAATAAATGAATTGCCATAATTAACTACTGGTTCTAGTATTATGGTGCCCTGCAGTTCTGTGTGTGGTTTGTCCCACTAAAAATAAGACAAGCATGCCTTACAGTTTTTTTTTTTTTTTTTGGACTGGTGTGTCACATCTGTATCGTAGCCGGCTGGAAAACAGGTTACTAAAGAGCAGAAAGCAGCATGGAGGCCAGTGAAAATGGTAACAATTGTTACTTCTTTTTATATATCTCTTGTTTATTTTGTTTCAAATTTGTGCAGATGAATTTTTAACAATGTTTGAGCCCTCTCTGGGTGGAAACGGACGGTATTGTGTGGTGGTATGCCATTCAAATTAACTGTTTTCAATGTAGACGTGCGGCAGGTGCATGCCAGAGCTCCAGAAATAAATAACATTCAACTTTTGCAACGCAGCAGCCTGCACCACATGTCATGTGACGAGGACCAACCAATTGCAGCCGACAGCTATCTTTTCCTTTTCTATAAATATCAGTCTGTGGCAACATAATTTTGGTGCGGAGATGCCAGAGCTTTACATTTGTCCCACGGACAACAGGCCCACACACTTATAAATAGCGTAAGGACGAATATCAGCTCTGCAGTCAGGATTTCAGATAATTAGGCTATGATACGTCGCTTGTTAAGGTTGCTTAGCCACAGAACCACAGAACAACCTGTCACTGTGCTCTTGAAAAGCTGGCTCAAAAAAGGCACAAAAAGAGTGCCCAGTGCCAGGTCTCGGGTTTTCCAGGTGGTCAAAGACGCAGTAGGTGTACGGGCCCTATGGCTGTATTAAGAATCCTTGCCAGTAAAGGGGCCATAATTAACATGTTCATCCAGGTGTTGTGTTTTCATCAATATCGATCGGAGCGGATTGTAACCTTTCCCACAACATTAAAAAGCCAGGTATTAGCCGGTGTTAGCAGGTTTTTTGTGCAGTGGATAAAGTGCTTATGAGTGTTCTACACTGGGGGTAGGAACACCAGATTTTTTTATCTGGCTCATGAAGATGAACACAAATGTAATTGTACATGCATACAATCAATTCCGCTGTTTTATCAGGACATGAAACACATGGAACATTGTGATTGACATTACGATCCCTCTTATCTTTGACTAGCAGGTCATGCATCGGACAGACGACCGTATTCATGAAGTTATTTTCAAAGCCAGTAATGCCTCAGAGGGGGAGGAGGGAACCTGTCCGACCATTACTAGCGTTTCCTTTCATGTGCCTCTTAACTGCGGTGTAATCAGTCCTCATCTGCTGCTCAGTCGATGAGGAGCCCACAGACTCGGATCGATATGGCCCACCTGCATTTACACACCGCTCGCCGCCTCCGCACTTGCTCTTTACCACTCTGTTCTCCATCCTTCCTCTCATCATCTTCCTCTCTCTCTATTTGCCTCGTAAACGTGTACAAACAGACTGCATGAGGGATCGATAAAACCCATCCCGGGGGTTTTATTTCGACTTCCTCCAGCCAAAATATTACGCCTCCTCTTTTGAAATTATTTCATCAGTAGGTTTCCAAAATGTGACCTCAGCGGTGATTTCCTCCTCTGTGTTTCGTCTTTCCTCTCTCCTTCCACCTTCCTTGGTTAACTTTTTCCTCCTGCTCTTATACCCCTTTATCTTTCCTTTCCTCTTTCTTTCCCTTGCTTCTTTCTTACTCTCTCTCACTCCTATCTCCTTATTCATGTACTTTTTACCTTCACTCCATCCTTACTCTGTCATCACATATAACTTTGTCTTTCCTCTCCCCGACTCTTCATGCACTCCTCCCTTGCCTCATTTATTCTTCTTCTCTTCTTGTTTCCTTGCTTGCTTCCTTCTGTCTTTACCTCCCTCCACTGTTCACTCTCCCTCTGCCTCACAAACTACAATCATTTTTCTTTTATTTGACTTGTCTCTCTATCATTTTTCTGCCTCATCTCATTTCCTATCACACCATCCTGTCTTCTCCCTCCCCAATGAGCCTTCTTCCCCTTGTTTCCTTTCCTTCTAGCCTCCTTCTCCCTTACCTCCATCATTTTCATCCTCTTATGCTTCCCTCTACCTCATCTTTCCCTAACTTTACCAACCTCACCTTTTATGTGCCCCTCTCCCCCTGGTTTATTTTTCTTCCTTTGTCCACCCTATTTCCTCTCTTCCTTGTCTTCCTAGTTTTTTCCTAACTCTCCTTTCTTCTTCCTTCCATCTGCTCATTTTGCTTCTTTGTGATTCCCTGTCTACCTCCCTTCATTTTTACTTAATTTTCAGAAAAAGTGTTACCGTGTCTGCACGTTTACTCTTTCCATCCTTCATCTTTCTTTTCATCTTTTCCCCCCACATCTCCAGTCAGTGTTTCCTCCCTCTTTTCTTTCCCACTGTCCTCATTTTCCTTTCTTTCCTCTTTCTCAGCTATACTTCACTTGTTCACCGCCTCCCTCCCCTTATGTTATTCCCTCGTTCCTTTACTCTATTTCTTGCTTCTGCACCTCTCTCCCACTGCCCTCCATGTTCCATTTCTTCTTCTGTTCATCTTTCCTTTGCTCATCTTTTCCTCCCCCCATCCCTTTTTCTCTGTTCCTTTCCCATGCCTCATTTTTCCTTCTCAGATTCCTCTCCTGTCTCTGCATTCGCTCTTGTCTCTCCCTCAGTTTTTTGTTGTCCGTGGCTGAGATCAATCAGGAACTTATGAAGCATGCAGCAGGATAAATCAGTGGTGTTTGTAGGCCTCATGAAGATTCACTTAATGGTATTTCATGTCGGCAGGCGAGTGGTACTGATAAGGAACAGCAGCATCAGAGAGCAAAGAGAGAAAACAGGAGTGAGGAGTAGAAGGAGGAGGAGGAGGAGGAGGAGGAGGGGGAGGAGGAGAGGAAAACGGGGGCGAGAGAGAAAGAAATGTGATGGATAAAGAAAAACGCCCCAAGTGAGAAGAGTAAATAAAACAAAGTAAAATTGGAGAAGAAAGATTAACAGCCTTTATAAACCCCATAAGATAGCATTCACATTCGAATTTCAGGCCATCTGCCACTGAGAAGTTATTTTGTTTACCCAGACCAGAGCCATTGGTGGCAGGGAATTATGGGTATTATGGAGAAAATAGGGTATTATAAAGACTTGCAGAGATATTACAGAGCCAGGGGGGAACCCACAGAACCCACTGCTGCACTTTTACACAAGTCTAACCTTCACAGTAGTTACTGCACATGTATGTACCATGAGGTGAAATACCAAAGTGATAGACAGAGTGAAATGCTGCAGTGTGCTGTGCACATTGCCATTGATTGATGTAGCTACTGTCCCCTATACCATCTGTCAAAAAAAGAGTAATAAGAGGAGTGTCATTTGATCATAAAACAACCAAAAATGCAGCCTGAAGCACGCTCTAAAAAAAAAAAAAAAAAATTAAATGCCAACCGTGTATGCTGTGATAGCAAATATTAATACCAATGTCTTTGTATTAACTATTTAATATTATTTCAAGAGTCTAGTATGAAGGATTTAGTGGCATCTAGCAATGAGTTTGCAGAACTGAAACTTCTCCCATGTGCCAAGCATGTAGGAGAACTATGGTGGTCGACAGTGAAATGCGACTGGTGAGGTGCCAGAAGGGTCCAGCCCTGGGCCAGAAATAAAGGTCTGGATCTCTTGCCAACACTGTCAAAAAATACCTTTGGAGTAACTATTAGAGTCTCAAAAATACTCAGAAGAAAACACTCGAGTCTTGCTAGAATCTGATGTGAAAGAGTTTATTGTGCTCACGGAGGCAGCAAAACCAATAAACCCGAGTCAGTTCCATAACCTGATTGATTTTAGCTCTAAGAGCAACCTCTTATATATTGTGTTGCTCTTCCTGTTGGAGAGAGTTACCACCTACTTTTTATTAAGGAACCTATTGTAGGTTTAGAAGCAATGGTGTCACACCTGGGCCTGCCTAATTAAAAAAAAAGAATCCATTCTTAGCCTGACAAGATTTTCACACAAGATTTGAGCTAATTTATACTAACACAAAAGTTAAACAAATTCACTCATTACTGTTGCCATACTAACATTGCTGTTACACATTTCACAAAAAGCCACAACAATGGCCCTATCTACAGCCAGGTTTGTTCGTTCTGGGCTACTGTAGAAACAACCTGGCAGACTCCATAAAGAGATATAAACGGCTCAATGTACGATAACAAAAACACAGTACTTCTTAGTTTTGGGTGATTACAAACAAATGAAAGCATAGTGGCATGCAAAAGTTTGGGCACCACTGGTCAAAATTTCATTTACACTAGTTAAGTAAGTAGAAGACGAACTAATCTCCAAAAGTTAAAGATGACACATTTCTTCAATATTTTAAGCAAGACTGCGTTTTAATTCAACTTTTTCCAGTTTAAAAATGACAAAAGAGGGAAAAAAAGTGTGCATGGTCAGTACTTGGTAGCACCCCCTTTAGCAAGAATCACAGCTTCTGAACACTTTTTGTAGCCAGTTAAGAGTCTTTCAAGTCTTGTTTGGAGGATTTTCAACAAAAGGCTTTTGACTCTGTGGGATTCATGGGCTGTCTTCCATACACTGCTCTTTTGAGGTCTATCTACAGATTTTTAATGATGTTTAGGTCAGGGGACTGTGAGGGCCATGGCAGCTTGCATCTCTTGAGGTAGTCCATTGTGGATTTCAAGGTATGTTTAGGATAACTGTCCTGTTGTAGAAGCTCTTCATCTTCACCTTTTTTACAGATGCAGTGGTGCTTGTTTCTAGAATTTGCTGGAATACAACTAAATCCATTCTTCCCTCTACCTGTGAAATGTTCCCCATGCCGCTGGCTGCAACACAGGCCCAAAGCATGATCAATCCATCCCTGTGTTTAAGAGTTGGACAGGTGTTCATTTCATGAAATTCTGCAGTCTTTTATCTCCAAACATACCTTTGCTCACTGCATTCAAAAGTCCACAGGACTTGTTTCTAAAAAGCATCAGGCTTGTTTAGATGTTCCTTTGCAAACTTCTGACATTGAATTTCTGCAGGTCTTCTGCAGTCAAAACGGCAGTTTTGATATACCTTTCTAACAATCCTAGGAGCAGGCCTCAGCTTGACCTCCACAGTTCCTGTTAACTGACATTTCTTAATTACATTACAAACTGAGGAAACAGCTTTCTGAAACACTTTCCTGTCTCTTATAGCCTCCTGCTGCTTTGTGGGCATCAATTATTTTAGTTTTTAGAGTGCCAGGCAGCTGTTTAGAGGAGCCTATGGCTGCTGCTTTTTGGGACAAAAATCTGATTTTTGATTTTTGGGACTCCTGGCCTTTCCTAACAAGACTGTGAGCAAGCCATAGCCCTGACGATCTAATCAAGGTCTGAGATCCTGGTAAAAGTTGTCTAAGAAATGTCTTGGGGTGTCAAAACTTTTTTTTGACTCTAAAATTGTACAAAACAAAAATAATACACTGATCTTGCTTAAAATGTTGGAAACATGTTCCATCATTGACTTCATGCCTTTTGAAGATCAGTTTATCTTCTACTTACTTAACTGATCACAGTAAACAAAATTTTGAGAAGGGGTGCCCAAACTTTTGCATGCCATTGTATAAATTATCTCTACAAATAGATGCCCGTGAATCCCACAAACTGGACCTTTAAATTGTGATGTTTGAACATGAGGCAGCCACCATGTGCAATGTGTTTGTCTTTAAAAAAAACTGAGTTGGTTTTCTATTTTTCTATATTACTACATTATATTAAACTGAATGATGTTAATAATAATTTACCAGTGCACACAGTACAGTAATTACTTCTATATATAATGACCTGTGCTCCTCCCCTATGAGTAAAACAAAAACATTGTTGAGAAGAAATTTAATTACACTGTTCTTGGAACAATTAATTGTGACAACTTAATTTTGTTAAATGACAGCATATGTGCTCATACCATGATCATTTCACTTAGTTTAAAATGTTGTTATTGCTCAGGCCCACTACTGATTAAATTCTCTTTCACACAGACACACAGACACACACACATAGACACATACACACAAACCTATTATATGCATAGTATAAAGTCATATTAAACTACTGAGGTCGACTGCTGTTTCATGCTTGTTTCGGCCCAAAGTGGCTCCGTAAAGAGAATTGCAGTTTCTCTCCAGACTGTCAGTCAGGTGATGTGGCCGCCGAGCTGCTGGAGGAGTTTAAACCGCTGTGGAGGCTCTGATGTATTTTTCTATTAGGTCTATAACCCAACCAACCATCTGTTCCAAAAACTTTCCTCTGGGAGACCATACTGGGCCATTAAGACAGCAACTACCCGCCACCTTAAAAGGCTCTTCACAAGACCTGTCAGCCCTACCTTCCAACACACACACACACACACACACACACAAACACACACAGTATATCCTCCCAAGAGCAAACTTTGCTCTACAAACTCTCTGGACTCCACCTCACCTGTGAAACTGCATGTACTCACTACAGTAACTGTAACTGCTACTGTAAATCCCACTACTCCCACCAAGTGCTGTCAGAACTCCCTTCTAACACACCCACCCACGCACGCACGCATACACACAAACACGCAACATAATTTAAATTAAGCTTGTGTCTGCACATTTACAATGTGTCAGAGCCATTCAAACACCATCCGAAGTTAATTGTCTAACAAGATGAAAGACTGCAAGCAAACTGCAAATGTCAGGCTGCATGCTATAGTCTATAATTAACAGGAATCTCGTCTAAATGGTAAATTATGTTGAGCAAGTTAGTGATCTGTCAGTGATAAATATGCTCAGTAATCATAACCACAAACTGTGGCTGCAACAGAGAGCAGCATCACGTCACAGCGTGAAGCCATCCTGATCTCACACTGTACAAAAATACTGGTTTTAGTCAGCATACACACAAAAATGTGGTTTCCCTGTGGATTTTTTGGTTGTTTTTTTAAACAATAAATTCTGATGAAATTATTTTTTGTTCAGTGGACCACCTTTTTGATCTTAAATAAGCATTAACAAATAAAAATAAATCTTTAGTTCCTTCTTAAATATGAACAGTTGTGGATTTCCTTGATTATATTTAATTGTAACTTTAATATATTTAAAATTTCGACTGATGGTGATTAAAAAAACATTTGAATGTGTCTATTTTCTACTTGTTACAGACTATAATAATAGCAGGTTTAACTGAAGATTAAAATAACAGTTAGTTGCATTCTTTTTAATACACTATGACTGTTTTTTTGTTGGACAGGAAGGTACTTTGATCAGTGATGACTTAGTAATTGGGAAATGGACTTGTTTTCCTTCCACTGATGCTATCTTTTCTCAACAGGCCCACTGGCACACAGGTGGGAGAATAAGAGCAATAGTAGCAATTTATGTACACATGAAACACTTTTCCATTGTTTGCAACCCTTCATTAAATGCCATGACTGTTATTAGCTGCAAGCAAGGTTTAAGAGCAAAATGTCACCTCATCCTCTGTAATAAGGAACCTCCTGCAAGTCACTGCTGAAAATGCTCCAGGTGGCCAAATATAGGGAAATTGGTATCATCCGTCTGACTGCGGAGCATCTCCATCCATTTACCAACAAAATTACATAAATTTATATCTAAGGAAGGCACAAGAGCCACTGATAGCAAGTAGCTGCCGGTAGATTGGCAGGACACCAAGAAGGAAGTAGGTATCCTCTCCTATATTCCAATGACTTTTTTGCTGATAGGTGGCTATCCTGTAAACGGTCAGAAAATGAGGTGGGTATACCCTCCACTACACCACTGCTTCACTCCCTCGACTTTCTACTCAGTTTTATTTTTTTCATATAGCCCAATATTACACATCACAGTACTACCTCAAGGGGCTTTACAGTCTCTACAGTGTGTGACACCCTCTGTCCTTAGACCCTCGATATGGACAAGAAAAAACTCCCCAAAGAACCTTTACTATCTGCCTCTTCATCCTTGATCTTCCCTCCTTCCTCTTTTTCTTCTTCCCCTCTCATAAAGCTCTCTTGAATCTCAAATTAACTATCTTTCTCCCACCACCTTCCTCTCTCCAGGTGTTTCTGTCTCACTCTGCCTCCTCTTTTTTTCCTTCTTTTTCTCTTTGTAGTCATTTTGTCTTAATAACACTGGTTATTAAACCCAGGGAGGATGAGAAAGAGGAGGAGGATGAAGGTCCATGTTGGATTTGATGTACAGCCAGTGAGGGTCAGGGGTTGGACGGGGCCTGGGGGGCCCCAGGCTTTAGTCTCACAACAGGACAGTGAGATTGCACATTATCATGAAATATATTTAGCTCTCCTCCATCTCATTACAGCAGGTCAAAGAGAGCTGGAGGAGGATCTGGGCAGAGCAGAGCAAAATGAGCCACTGGACACATTTAACAAGGGGGGAGGGGGGCTGCAGTGCTAACGGACAATTAAAATCCTCCTTTCTCAATTGGAAAAAAAAAGCAACTCAACTTCAGTCAAAAATGACTTATTCTAAATGAGAACCAGGTGTTTTTAAAAAATGTGAGATGTGTTTTGAATGTGTATTTTCTGATATATGGAGTTGCATCCTGCAATGTAGTTAATACGCTCTGCCAATACAAGAGTTTTGAGGCTGATACTGATGACTTTTTGAAAAAAAAATCTTAATCTGTATTCATTACTGGCATTAGTTGTATATAGATGTGAGGGATAATGCCCAGTGAAGTGTCCGTTATCAGGAAATAATGGAAAACAGGGGGGGCAGAACTGCCCAATGCAGGCATCATCCCGTTTAAAGAAGACCATTCATTTGGATTTTCTTTGTGTGTTTTGCAATCAAAAACCTAGCATTTTTCAGGAGCGACAATGAGCCTCAGATATGACTTGGCAAGGAGAGATATTTCTGGTCCATCCACCTCATAGAGCCCTACAGCTCAACTATCAGCCAGAAAGCTAACATTATGCTAGCAAGTATCATAGTTGGTGACGCTAAGTACGGTTGAGAAACGATAAATATACACTCACCAGCCAGTTTATTAGGTACACCTGTTCGAACGTTAACACAAATAGTTAATCAGCCAATCACGCAGCAGCAACTGACTGCATTTAGGTGTACGCCATGAGCGAGCGAGACATCGACTCACTGATCCAGGAGATCCACCTTACCAGGATCTACAGCAATGACACTGGCGCTTTTTAAGTGAAGTTGGATGGTGTCCAAGAGAGGGAAGACGATCACAACCGAGGAGGCTGAACCACCAGAAGGCAGCATTGAAGATGTCAGGACAGCTGCAAATACCTTGGGGTCCCACAGGCAAATGGGAACCATGAGGAGGCCCCAGTAAAGTCAGCCACACCCAAATACCCACACAGTTTAAGGCAGGTCCTGAAAAGTTGGCTGAATGGAAAGAACAAGGTCTCAGCCATCAACACGTTACACCCTACCAGTCATCAGATACCCCGTTGATATAATAAGCTGACCAAAGGAGGAGATAGAGACCATTGGTATCAAGACAAGGAAGCTCCTCACAATGCATGGAGGGTTTCATCCCAAGTCCAGCACCCTGAGACTGTCCACTAAGCGGAATGAGGAGGGGCTGAAGACTCGTGAGCATCAGAGCCACTGTCCAGGATGAAATAATCAAGGTCCAGGAATACATCAAGAGGATGGCCCCCAAAGATGAGCTGCTAAGTGAATGCCTCAGGCAGCAGGAACCCAGAGAATGCAAGAGAGGAGGTTGAACCATCATGGAAGGACAAGCCCCTGCACGGCATGTACCACTGACAGATTGAGGAAGTGGCTGACATCAAGAAACCCTACCAATGGATGGAAAAGGCTGAACTGAAAGGCAGCACAGAAGCACTAATCATGGCAGCACAAGAACAGGCACTTATTACAAGATTAATAGAAATGGCAGCCTACCACACCAGACAGGACCCCAGGTGCAGGCTGTACAAAGATGCTCTGGAGACACTTCAGCACATAAAGGCGGGGTGTAAGATATAGGTAGGAAGAGCGTATATAAAGCACCATTACCAAGTGGCTGGCATAGTGTACAGGAACATCTGCACTGAGTATAGGCCGGAAGTCCCGAGGTCAGAATGGAAAAAAACCTCCTTATGTGATTGAGAATGACCAAGCTAAGATCCTGTCGGACTTCCCGATCCAGATTGACAAACTGGTGATGACTAACCAACCAGACATCGTATTAATTGACAAACAACAGAGGACGGCAGTGACAGCAACATCAGGAAGAAAGACCACGAGAAGCTCGAAAAATACCAAGGGCTGAGAGAGGAGCTAGAAAAGATGTGGGGAGTAAAGGCAACAGTAATTCCAGGAGAGTGGCTCCAGCAGATTCAAGATACAACATCTAAGGTCTCTGTCCAGAAAAGTGTAGTCCCAGAAACAGCCAAGGTACTACGCAGAACCCTCAAACTCCCAGGCCTCTGGCAGAGGACCTGAGCTTGAGAGAGACACACCACAATCCCTATGGGGGAGGGTGAGAGAGGAGATTTTTTTTTATATATAATTTAAAATTTATTGAGTATTGAGTACAGGTGGAATGAGGAATGAGGGAGCCTGTGGCTGTGAATATCTCACATGTGGTTGGATACTCAATTCACTTGTCTGTGTATGCATTTGCTCGACCCTGCTCTAGTTTTAATTATGTAGCCATGACAGTAAAGGGTTTTTTAATGTTCTATGATGAAGCCCTGTGCCTTTGACTTTTTGGGGGATTAATCTGTGCCACATCACTGTTTAATCCAAGAACTACTGTCTTTCAAATGATTTTTTTTTTCCTGAACAAAGTTAAAAAAAAAAAAAAATACAAGTTCTGTTGGGCAAGTTGGCATCACATGATCTGCAATTTAGTGTGGCCACTGCAAAAGTGCTTCACCCTAACCCTAACCCAAGTGATGATTCTGCTGGTTTAGCCTTATCTTCGAATCTCTGCACATCATGTAAAGGGTTATTCCAGATATGAGCGACTCCAACATTCAACTTGTCCACAAAATCCTTAGTTTCCTCTGTAAAACTTGTGGTTTTATTTTTGTTATTCAAGTGTTTATTTACCCTTTCTAATGGTAATAAATAAATGAATGAATTTATGAATACAGTGCATTATACTGTACCTTGATCTAGTTTATTGTACCCAGAGAAAAGGAACAAACACACAAATGGATACAACAAAACGTACTGTGTCTCTAAGCACTTGGCCTGTATCCAGTCTGAATTTTCAATCATTTACGTATGGTAAAATCCACACTTTGTATCCCTCCCATTCAATCAGTGCCTGTTATAATGATAATGAGAGAGCCATATGGCAGACACAAACACAAATGAGGGCAGCGCTTGGGCAAATGACAAGCAGCAGAGTATTTACACAACAACAACAACAACAAAAAAGATCCATCCTGACAATTAGAACATGATGTGTAGGTGGGACGACTTGTGTTTGTTCATGTTTGCTGTCCTGTGTGTGCATTAATCAGCTTCTCTGCAGCTGTTCAAGTTGAAGTGAAACAAGCGGAGGTGAAGGAAGGGAATGTGAGGGCCTCAATCGGAGCTCCTCAACCTCAGGGTTGGGATCCAATTTGTTGTTACTTGATATGATTTAATCTTTAAGACTTGAAAATGGCTGTCATCTTCTTATATATGTCTCCAGCCATCTGTTGCACATAAAAAAACAAACAAATGTGAAAATGCCAGTGGAAAATGCAATATTGCATTCATATCCTTGGCTGAGGTGGAAAATATCAAAAAGAGGAGATGCAATAAAGGGTGACGAAAACTGATTTTTACTTCTTTCCAGCTGCTCGTTTTTTATAATTTTGTATAGGAAAAAGGCTTTTTGGCCCAGTGTACGTCACTTGACACTGCATGTCATTGTCTAGGCACTACTTGAAAATTAGGTTTGGATAACCACCATTTTACCACATAATGACAACGATGATGACGGTGGACAAGTCTCGTCTAAAGGTGTGTTCAGACTAAACACAAAGCAAGGTTTCGCCTCACTTTATTCGTGCAAATCAGATCCCTTGACTGTTTATGCAGGCTGTTTATTTACCATGATATACCAACTGTACAGACGATAGCAGTGTACACATCAGCTGCGTGTGTTTGTGGAGTGGGCCTGTGTTGTGTGATAGTCCGACTGATCTCTAGTTCCGTTGTTTCTCTCCAGACCCAGAACCTCCCAATCCTATGACTAGTCACATCGTCTCACATAGCCAGACCTATTCCTACACTTCATTTTAGTTCTGTGCCAGTGCTGGAAAGGATGTAGCTGAACTAATCATAATTTCAATCAGGAGAGACAGAAGAATGAAATAACGATAATATTTGATACAGAAAATGAGTGTACAAGTTAACAGATGATTTGGGCTGATTAAACTTTAACAGAAGTCTTGGCTCGAGGGACATCTGAGCAGCAGCACGATTAACCCCCCAAGGGAGTCAAGACAATGATGGTGGCGGTGGCTGCTGACTCTGAGGCTGCTGACTGATGGGGCTGATGAATCTGTAAGGACAATGTGATGGGAAAGTGGGGGGGTGTGCATGACTGCAGCAAGAAAGAACTGCGACCATATTTGAAATGAAGAGCAGTAAGATGATAGGCTGACAGAGAAGGTGTGTTGCTGTGCTATTGGTTGATTGTAAGCTGAAAAACAGCTCTTAAAAAAGCTCTGGGTTGATTGTTTGTTTGTTTTTTTTAAACCAATCACAGTCATCTTGGGTGGCTCTAAGCCCAGGATGCTGTGATGGTTTTCCTTGCAAAATAGTGTCAGGAAGGTTTGTTTCGGTGGAACATTTGCATGTGGGGAGGTGAGCTCTGCCCTTGAAATGGCGAAATCCCTGTATCCTAGTGCAATGATTTGTATGACATCTAATAAATTAGCGCCCCACGAACGACGTTTCTATGTAACATAAAGTTTCGTATCATAACGTATCATTAAGCAGGTTAGGTTTAGGCAAGTTAAGTTAGGTAGACTGGGTTAAGGAAAAGAAACAAGGTGAAGACGTAACTTAAAGTAAGTCAAAGTTCACTTGGTTTTACACAGTTATGAACACCGGCCTTCCGGAGGATGATCCTGCATTGTTTGACCCACATCCACCACCCAAACTTGCTTCCCTGTGGGAACTTTTTGTCTTCATTCAGCTTCCTCATTTACTCCTGTAGGAGCATTGGTCATCAATCAATCAGTCATGTGATCACAGCCTTATACATGAAGTACTAGCTCAAGATTAAGTGGGCTGTATATGCACTGTGGTGCATCTGGTCTATCTGCATCTGGTTATGTCACAGTAGTTTCTTGGCAATGGGGATTTAAAAAAACTGTAACACACAGAGAGTGGAAAAGAAGGATGATTCTGTCTGAAATAAGTGGCTAATGGCAGGCTTACATGCATAGCATAGCTGCATCTGCATCCTGGGAGTCAGAATACTAGTCACATAACCTCAGGAGAGACACTTTTTCAAGTTGCAGGGACGAGTTTTTGTTTGTTTTCAGTGCACATGCACTTATGCTTTATCAAAGCGTTGCATGTATCATTCTATACTCATTTATTTTGCTTTCTCTTTTGATTTATCACCTGCCTGCATATGCAAAAGACAGAAAGAAGAAACATCTTTTTTATATCAGGCAATACTGTGCCACTGAACAACACCACAACATTACAGTCATAAAACCTTAAACTAGAGTTTACTTAACAACAATATGTGTCTGAGTTCCACCCCTGTTATTATCCCACCTCCCCCTACCTTTCTCTTTACATGGACAGATCTTAGATGACTGTCAAAGTCACCTTAGAGTTAACCATCAATGTTGAAAGAATGGCATCATGGCTGCCAGTTATGCTTCCATGCTAGATGTTATGACTACATTAGTACTAACTACACTCGCCTTCTCTCTCACACAGATGGCCCATTATGTGTTGGGGGGGATAAAGACATGGAGCACATTACACTCCTCTACTGCCTATAGGATGCTGACTGCCTGTCACTGACATATAACTGCTATTTGAAAACAAACAATGCCAGCCGTGGTCTTTGCAAACGGCTTCGCCAGAGCTCTCCAACGTGCCTCGTTTGTCAGGGACGGTGCCAGCTGCAGACGCCCGGAGCAGAGGGGAGGAGAGTGCCTTCCCTCCACCACGCTTACAATCTAATCTGGCTTCATGACCACCGGCGCCTGGATTTATGTCAGCCATGAAACAAGGCTGCGGGAGATGTCCTCGAACTCTGAAGCCAACCAGGTGTGAGGGACACAAACACACACACACACAAAAGCTGCCACTGAACATACATGAAGGAGCAATTCGTCCTTTTAGGTTTCTAAAGATAGGTGTGATCCTTCCCAAAGAATGGGCTGTAGATGGATTACTGAATGGGCCTACCAGGCAAAGGCCCAGGGGCCAAAGGTAACCAGTGCAGTGTCCACAGCTCCACGTTTTAGTACCAGGTCTGTGTGCTAGGAGCCCCAACAGAAGGGTGACCAAAAATGGGGACGGTACGGAACAGTTCCATTGGTACCATCCACAACTTTTCACAGTGGAAACGGGAAAAAAAAAAAGCGCCCCGAGCTGAACCGTACTGCTCGGTGGAAACAGGGCTATACCAACCACTCAGACTCAAAATTACCACAAAGGGACACAAGGTGATGCAAAAGAACTGCAGATAGACACAAAATAACTCCAAAAATAACCACACAGAGACACAAAGTGGCTCCAAAGAGACACAAAACAACCAAAAAACGACATAATATTACATGAAATTCAGGTGTGTTTTGCTCGTGGGGCCTTTTGTATGTCTGTGCCTAGGGGCCCATTGGCTCATAATCTGACCATAGAACTAAGTAAATCAGCTGAGACAGTTCACTCAAAAAAAGAGGTCTTCATGGGTCCACTCAGTTGTAAGGAACTAAGACCTGACTCAGGCCCAGAGTCAGAGCAGAAAAGCTAAGCTAAGCAGACCTTGGGGCTTAGATTATATTGTACCATACACTGTTAAGCTCAAGTTTGAACTTCCACACTCTGACAATGATGCAGTCATGGCACAACTTCCATATGCAGGGTATTCAACATGCTGAAGGACACTAAGAGCAGTTGTTCTTATTCTTGCAGCTTATTTTTTTGAATGTTCCCGTCACACTGCTGACATTTGTTTCATAATAAAACAAAGTAAACACCCTTCAACATACTGCACATCTCCAAAACTCACATGGATTTTACAAGTGTCTCATCGGTTTGCTACTCATTTTATTGGTCTGTGAGAAACCAATGCAGGAGAGATGAGCAGTTATATCACACACACAAACATGCATGCACACACACACACACACACACACACACACACACACACACACACACAAACAGATCAGTAGTAGCTCTGCAGTCACTGGGGTTTAATGGATTCTTCATCATCTCCTTAACGTGGTCAGCTGACAGGAATCCAATGGCTGCTCACACACTAACACATTCCCCATTCACTCCAGATAAAACCATGAAATGTAGGCTGCCTCTGTCTCGCCTTGAATAAATTCTCGGCCGTGACGTCCCCCTACGCAGTAACTCTGAGGTGTCTTTTATGGTCTTATTACGGCTTAACGGTGTCCACTCTGAGGGAAGGAGGGCTGGAAATAAAAGTGTGAGACTGAAGCTTTCGGGGCAGATATATGACTGAGCCTGAGAGAGGTTCAATGGAACATAAAGATGAAGATCACCCAGGTAGTTTCATGTGAAGGTAGATATATTCTCAAGTGCTGAACTGTTAGTTGAGGTTTACCACAGACCAATATGTTTAACTCTGTGTTGCACTAAAACTCAAACAGACCCGTGACACTTGTCACCGCTCAGTCCTTCTGTAATATGAACCTGATTATGAAATGTTACCATAGACAGCACATAATGTTGTCATCATTGGTACTGTCAGTGAGTAGTGCTAAAAATAAGACTTTAATGCAATGGAAAATCATAAAAGACACTTAGATCTGTTTTTACACAAGAGAGAATTTTATTACATAAAGTTCTAAAAATATGTCCCTTCAGTGACTGAAGTTTGAAACTTTTAGCCTCAAAGCTGCATATCACAATTTGTTATGGATCCCAAAGTCATAAGAAACCTTTCTTGGCATTGAAAATCAAATATAAGAGGGATACATTGGCCTCCAAGAGCCCTTCTTCTTTTTAAATCTCGTAAAGTGAAAGAGCATGCAAAGCACATCTGGATAATTACCAATCATTATTGTCAACAACCAATGCACCCAGGGTACCTTGCACATTATATGTGGATGTGGAAAGTCCATGACCAAAATGTCAATATGTGATGAGGTTGGAGAGAGAAGGTGTTGTAATGGAAATGAAAACAGTCAATTATACAGTCATTGCTTAACAATGCAAAGTAAACAATCAAACACTCAATTTATGCAATTGTTCTTATGTTCAGAGTCAAAGGAGACTAAAACATCTTCCAGGGCTGCCATACACACAGACAGCAAACAACAGAGTTATTTTATTGATTCTGATTATCAGTGTCACAACTTCTTTTTGTTGTATTTTTCATTTATATGAGAGAAGGAGCAAAAATCACCTTTGTTTCTGCAGATTTAGGCTGCAGTAAAGTCATTGCTCATAAATTAATGGAATTTTGTGTTTTGTTTTGTTGGAAAGTTAAACAAAATGATCAGTTTTGCCCCTAACATGTTAAATGTTTTATGCTTGTCCTTAAATGAGGTTGACATACTCGCATTAGCTGATACTGTAGCATTATGTCCACAACTAGAGAGATCAAAGGCACTGCATTCAACCTGATACACAGACTAAACTGCAATTTGGTTTCACTTTATTCAGCCATTGTGAGTTAGCGAGTACACCAGACAATATGAATCTCTGGTTAAATCAGAGATGTGGGCAGCGATTCAGAGGTCTACACCATGCTAGCATTTTCATACCTGCTGCAATAAGTGCTTCAGCATAGCCATCTTGAGTTAGTGTCCTCCCTGCAAGACATTTTGGTGCACTGATTACAGTTTGCTGTCCCACTATTGTCTGCCTAAAGCTTAGCTACACCACCACACACATGCATTGATAACCAGCAATTTATCCCCAGCGCACATAAAAATGAGATCTGTTCAACTGCAAAGCTGGGTCTCTGTACCAATCCCTATTTAAAGCAGTGGGTAAGTAAATGTTTTGAAATTCAGCTGAGGTGACAATGCTAATACCTGAATAAATATCCCATATATCCCAGTGGGAATATAATACCCTAAGCTGAGGCTCCCAGGTAGACCATCCTCTCAGGCAGCCAGTAAATCCTGCCTCCTTTGTTATGATCAGAGGGCTATTATCTGAGCTGTGGCCTTTTCCCTGACCTGTGCCATCAGCAAACTATGGCTTAAAGCCTGTTAGTGGTAAGGCTGGGCACCAAAACTGAATACTTGTTTGGTACATACAAAAATGCATCTATCATTCTGAGTATTAAAAGCTGTAATACCTGACATCAAATGCCTGCTCAGATTCATCCTCTGCTTTTTCTTTGATCTTTTGGATGAATCTTTATTGAAAATCCCAATTCTGCCAAGTGCAGACTTCATTTTACTAAGGCAACATTCTTGTATGGGTACTCATGTACAGTACAGGACGGTACAGGACAGTTCCATTGATACTATCATAAGCTTTTCACGGTGGAAACGGAGAAAAAGTGTACCAAACTGAACTGAGCTGTACCATACTGCCTGGTGGAAACTTAGAGCTTTAGTTTGTTTTGAAATGGTTGGATGATTTCTTCTGCAATGTGTGCAAATCTTGGCAACCTACTAGGACCCACTAGACCAGCGGAGGCTAACGGACGAGGCAGCTATGGAGAGGGCAAGTCCAAAAATAATAAAATATGGATCCAAGGATTATTATGATTATTTTGTCAATGAAGTTGCCAATGAGCTGCAAGGTCTGCAGCTCAAAAATCAGTGACACGCCCTCCACAGCATCCAGCTTCATCTGATACTACAAAACCAATAAATAAAGGTTTGTGACTGTGTCTTTTCAGCTTACTTATTAGCTCACTGAATTATCAGAATATTGTACAACTTGAAGACTGAGACTTGCTTGTGACTTGCACATGTGTGACTTACTTCCACCTCTGGAAAAAACATGCTTATGTCTCTCTGAGTAAGTTATCTTAATTCTGTACACGAGCAATTTATTGGTATCAGTAACTAACTCAGGTAGCCAAATGGCACTGGTAACAAAAAGAAAGCAAAACAAAAACAAACCAAAATAAATTGACTGAACCCTGGTTAGGAGCAGCATGAACCCTGGGAGGATTCTCTCAGGGCATTTGACAATTGGCTCAATTTAACTTCCTGGGTTCAAAATTGTCCTGCGATCTTTGCAGCATGTTACCACCCTCTCATTTTGCCCCACTTTTTCTGTCTGTCTTCACTGAAAAATGATCCTGCACATAAAAAAAGAAATGCATTAAAAGTCCTCACAGGCAGTTCTGAGAATAGGCACTCTCCCAAGGGCAAATATTTCAACAGAGGCCTCATAACATCCTGGGCGACCCTGGAGCCAAAAGGCTGATGCAAGGTTAGCTTCAGGCTGCTGAGGGTCCACAAGGCAAAGACAAGGGTGGAATAATACTAGCTCCTTCTGAGCAGCTGGGAGGAAAACATCATAACACAAACAGACTTCCCTCATTACAAAACAGGCCAAGAAAGAGCAGGTCAGACCTCCCGGAGCGAGTGTACAGAGGGCGGCTGATCTCTGAGCCCTTTTTGGCCGTGACCCTGTGATCAAGAATCTAGTGGAAGCTGTGGGAGAGCTTTACTTGCAGCGGCTGAAGGTCGGAGCTGTTTCAGTAATGACAGAGAATAAATCAGAGCCTGAAGGAAAGAAAGCTGAGGTCAAAGGTGTGGTTAAAATAATCCCAGAGCTCAACTGTAGAGGAACAGAGCGAGAGAGGGAGTTTTGTTTGTTAGGTGATGCTTTTTAAAACTTTCCAATTAATTTCCTGAAGTTTCCCTGTCTGTCTCCCTCAAGGATGGATGTTTTTATGATGTCTTTTTTTTATATTTTCAGGGAGCTCTTGTTAGATTTTGCTTTTGCAGGTCATGACCACAATGATTGCACCAATTTAGGTTCTGGGCTGCATCAATGGATGTTCAGAGCCGGTGAATCCTACCCATTAATGAGGTGACCGAAAAAGCTATTTTCCCTTACAGTTCACAGTTGACCCTTGAGTTTATTAAGTTGGCCTTAGTTTTCCTCCCAGTTAAAACTGAGGCTGTAGAGTGCAGAATGTACCAGGTGGAAAAAAGGTGAAAATATGGATTAGCTTTTTTTTTATTGTGAGAAAGTATTGTGAACAGGACACTGGGTGTGTGACTGATAAACAGCTGATCAACTGTTGACTGTTGACATGATTTGGTCCTATAGCTTTAACCTCTAGTAGAATTTGAGCTGTTGTTATTGAGACATTGAGGATTATATTCATCACTTGTTCTAATCAGGTCAGGTCAGTTTATTGTCAAATTAACCATAAAACATAAATTGATCAATTACATTTATCAACCTATTTATATTCCTGCATTTCTCCTGCTTCATGAAGTTTAACATATGTCACTACATTTGAAATTTTAGTTTTAAATTCCATTCATTTGCTTATTATTCAGAAGGTTAAAGTCAGTCCCTCCAGAAAATCTTGCAATCGCAATAATTAATGTAAATTCAATGAAAGTAGGCAAAATTTGCAGGGGCTTGCAATTTTTCAAAAGTCCCGCGATTTTTCGGCACGTCATTTGAAACGTCATCAGACGCATCATCAAATTGCGCTAATGACATTGCAGTATGGAGAAATGCTCTGTATTGACATAAGAATTTGCACTTTGTTTAAATGCATGCAAGATGTGTTGAATTTACTAGAATGTTTACTCAGGATTTTTTTGCAACATTACTGGTCTCCATGTTTTGAAACAAATTAGATAAAACTTGAGAAGGGAACTGAAACATTTGCAGCTGTTTTTGTAATATTCAGTGTGATTATTATAGCAAGCGAATACATGACTTATTTTTTGGAGGCAGTAGTTTAAAAAAAAAAAAAAATCACTTTTTTTTTTCTCCTCCAGTTTTTGTCATTAGCTGTAATTTTTTGTCAAAATTGGCCACAAATTCAAGGTTTTTTTTGCCACAAGATCCTGGAGGGACTGTAAAGTTAAAGGACAAAGCCCAGAACAATACGTGTAATCAATGGCTCTGCTCTGTAGACATAAGGCTGGGTTGGCGTGTGCACTTTGAAGCCCGCTGTCATCCAAAAAAAGGCCATATTGTCTGTGGAAACAGCTTATTATGACCTATATTTATGTTACTGTTAGGCAGCTACCTCTAGTGGCTGTAGTATCTATGATGAGAGTTGAGGAAGAAGGTCAGGCGATGCAGGATGTAAAATGACAAAGTGTGTAGAAAAGAGGTTGAGATAGTGGATGGGTAAAACAAACACATAACTTTTACCCAGGACACTGCTGTTCATGTCCCATGAGAGACCAAAAGTCAATGTAACAAATGTGCTTGTTTTAACCTAAAACGTGACCTTTTTCTCAACCTAGCCAAGTTGTTTTGTTACCTTCCATAACTGGCACCACATGTCAACACAACGTCAGGAAGATGTTGGACTGACTTAGTGGGTAGAGCAGGCGTCTCATATATGAAGGCAATGTCTTTGCCACACTGGCCGAGACTTCAACTCCAGCCTGTGTCCCTTTGCTGCATGTCATCCCCTCACCCCCCTCAGCTTACACTGCCCTATCTAAGAAAGGCAACAAGTAAAAAAATAATCTTAAAAACAAAGTTGGACTCTTATGTTGAGCAGTTCTTAAATTTAGTTGGAATTCAAATTAGGTTGACGATAATCTAAATATCTAATGATAGAATTTCATGTTGCATGGACATTAATATCATGACATTTTGCAGATGTCGGGTTTTGGTCTCCATACTATACAATTAAATGTTGTTTCTCTACGTCAAGATGATGTTGGCATGAAACATTTGGAAAGACAATGGATTTTGGTTACTTAACAACTTAAAACCAACAAAATATCAACGTCATCTGTCATCAGTATTCTACGTTAAATTGGCATCGGCACTGGATGTTGTCCTGACACAGAATTTTGTTTTGGAAGTCACTGGTAAATAACATATTCTGGCATTTTGCCTTAAAGTGAATGTTTATGTCAAATAAAGCAAAACTGCTTCTGCTGTTCATTTGGCATTTTGAAAGCCCCACCACTACCCCAGCATTATCATCACTCCCTACTCCCTGCTAAGCTGAGGTTGATGCATTCTTGTGGGGACCAATTATGTCAGAGCCTGGACACCAATACCCCTGTACATCTTGTACATCCACATAATAACTCCTTAAACTGTTAGAGGTGTTAGATAAAACTAAAACAAAAGTAAGACAGAGGTTGTAAACACACTGATTTGTCCTTCAAGGTAGCTACAGAGGATTTTACGGAAGAGGTTAACCTGTCCCTGTAATCCCATGTTAAATAGACCCTATGAGTTTGTAACCTTTAATTAAATTAACAGTATCACTTTCGGATTGTCTCCAGCATTAATGAAGGGACCTACACAAACACGCAACACTCTCTGCAGGGCCATGTCTTCTGCAGCTGATATAAAAGCAAGACAAAGCCAGGTGAGTTCAAAGTTCAGCCAAACATATTAAAAGGAAGGCTTTGCTATCAGCTGAATCTGCAGAGTTCAACCAGGGGTTCACTGCACTTCAAAAACAGTTTATAAAATCACACCACTTAAACATTTATTTGTACCCTTTAAGGGTAACATATTTCTCTCTCTCTTTCTCTTATGCTCTCTGGAGCCCTTGAGTAAATATTTAACATTTTAATTCTCTTTTTCAGTTTAGACTGTTGCATTATACAAAGAGGCTGTTAAAGAGTTACGAGTTTGGCATGGTCTCATCCATCTGCCACCTGAAACTCTGACTCTGATCCCACTTTCAGCAGATCATCCTCAGTCCAGTCTCTGAAGGACCAGAGTGGGAGATGCAGATGTTGCCTCAGTTCCACATTTCTCTGCATGTAAGCTGAACTGTTGCTGTGATTTGGCAGAATATCCTCGACTTTAGAGGGGGAGGATTCACTTCGAGCTTTGATAGAGTTTTGTTTCAATCTAGAAGTTGCAAGCCTGTGTAAACACAAGTTCAAATGTCAAGATTTTGGTTTGCATGATAATGATTTGGTACACTTTTGTGATTTTCTATTGCACCCCCATAGAATTGAGAAAAAAAAATCAAAATCAAATCAGCAGAGGCTCAGATATCATGACCTTTAGTCCTTATAAAACTCCCAAATGACTGGATTCTACAGTTTCCAACTTGAAAGGATTTTACTTAGACCTTACTTGCCTGACAAACACACAAGACTTTCAAACACCGTGGCCCCACCATTAAGGCTTTCTGTCACGCATTAATGACATCGCTACTTCATCATCAGGTTTATTTTTTTAGACTTATGCTGTGTTCCTGTCAAGACAGACGAGGGTGAAAACAATTCATCATTGGCCTATGTTCCTAAAGGAATACAAAGGCCTTAGTAAGTAAGTAGTGTGTTCCTGTCAAAGTTGGAAGTCAGAATTTTCATGCTGAAATGTCAAACTTCTGAAGTTCATGTGTTCCAGGTGCACAATGCCAAACATGAAAAAAAAACATGGCTTTCCAGAGGTTTCTTCGGCAAGAGTAAATACTATTGAACTCTCAGCAGTGCAGCCTCTTTGCATGAATATACAAAACAGAGGAGAAAAAACGAAGCATTACATAACAGACGCCATTACACATTTTATTTTACAGCACTTTATACTTCCAAACATATCTAAATATTACATTCGTAGTGTGTAGCGTAATACAACTATTGTTGTCTACAAATACATCCTACCCCCCTCACCTATTGATTGAAGTGTGTGCTTTCATGGGTGCTGCCATTGTTGGGTTACAACAGACAACAGACAGATGAATTTGCCCTGAGTTTACAAGTAGGAACTCCAACTTATATTGGCATTCCATTGTACGTTTTCAAGTAGGAGGTCCAGGGCCAAAGATGACATCGTACAACTGTGGTCTGGTACTACTCATGACGAATAAACTGACCTGTCTTGTTATGATTGTGATGATGATGATGATGATGATATTGAAGACTGTTGTTGATGACTACGTTTTTTATGTCTATCAATACCTAGGTTTTTCAATGTTGGAAATATGGCCATGATGGAGAGACGTCAATCTTGTAATCCATCTTATCCATCTTGCCGGGTCACTTTGCATTTACTTACCCTTGTTTACTTCAGTTGCTGCTAATTATTCAATTTGCTCTGAATTATTATTATCTTTTTACATTGCAATTGCTGTTTTCCAGTCACTGTATTTAGTTTTGTTATGCATGTACATTCTCATGCCTCATGCCTTCACTCATGCCTTTTTATGTTTGTACTTGCTGTACAATGAATTGCCCTGCGGGGACAAAATAAGTTGCAAGTTGAAAATTGGGTTCCAGCCCCTTTAAATAGTTAAATCTGCATGGTGCATGAATTGTTTATAAGCCCTGTCCATTCATTCATCCCATCCCAACTCTGACCTCTGTTATGGGTTTGGTTGTCAGCTGCTGCACATTATGGGATGGTGGCTGGTTGGGTTTATACTGTGTGCACTGTGCAGTTTATTGATATATGTGAAATAACATGTCATAGATTTATAATACTGCGTATTTATGGTCCTAATTTATTTGATGACTGACTCATAGCCTTGTTTAGAGTGGACATTAGCTTGTAAAATAGTAATCTACTGAACTTATTTGAAGCAGATGAGAAATGTGCAGGAAGAAAAATGTATTTTCTTATTTATTTGGTGTTGAATTGAATTAATTTTCTTTTTTCCCCATCCACTACGACTTTTAAAGCTCTTAATAAAGAATTGTAGTAGATATACAGTGGATGGTGTGTTTTAATAGCTGTCTGTGGGGAGTACATGTCTAGGTGAGCAAGATCAGAAGAATAAAATGACTCAAAGTACAAAATAACAGGAGTGGTTGCTTATTGATGTGTATCTCTTGACGACTGATAGACAACTAGGAATGCTTTAGATAAAAACAACTGTCCTTTAAACTTTACAAAACCTTTGAAATATTGTCTTTGAGTTAACAGCTTTGATGTTTTCTCTAAAATAGTTCTCCATGAATGATTTGATCTCTTGATGAGTAACATCCTGTAGCTAAATGTGTTTTGAGGTTATAAATGTGGCCAAATCTGAACATGGATTTATCATTGATCATGAGTTTCGCCAAAGAGCTGCTTTACTCTCATCTCAGACTACCAGAGAAGATAGAGTCTCTGCAGTACAACACTACATATTTGAAAGTAGACAAGAAAGAAAAACGATTTTTTCTTTCACAATGCTCCTCTGTAATCATCCAGCCATCCTTGATTTGCCTGTGCAGAATATGAAAGAGGCCGAGTACCATAATGTGGAGTGGTAATTACTTAGTGAGTGCATCAAAGCAGACCGGCTGCTGATAACACGTCTCGTACAGAGAAGGGAGGGGGTGAAGACTCTCTTCCAATTACCTTTCTCTCTCCTCACCTTTTTTTCCTCTTCTGTCCTCATCTGCTCACTTCTTCCCCCTACAGTCGGCTCTATACTATTATCTGAGGCTGAATTCACTCCAAATGAGTCTGGACCTCAGTTAGTCAACGGGACATAATTGAGGGTAATGAAAGGGGTTTCATTATAATTACAACAAAAAAGGAAAGGAACAAAAACATCACTAGGTAATGTCATTATGTTGAGGGGCCCTTGGAAACTCTGGATCGTTTTTGAAACTACAAGTCCTGATTATGATGAAGGCGAGATATAAGATGTGTGCGCTTGCATGTGACGGTTAAAGAAAGAAAAAGAAAATGCATGCATAAAAACATTTGTGATACACACAACACAATAGAGGTGGGAAATGATGTGCTTTCTGAACAGAGAAGGATTACATGAGCTCACACCCAAAAAAGCTTTTCAGCCTATGCTTTTGATCCATGAACACATTTACCTTCAACTTTGACAACCCTGGTTTAATTCCAAACTCAGGCCAATTAGTTTCTCACCTAAAGGTTTGTAATTACACTCAATGCTTCAGCCTGTCTGATGGCACAAGTCTGGAAAAATCCTTGTTGGGGTGAGTCAACCGCATCTTCAAATTACATTCATGTACAAGTCATTTATACTGGCTAATACGTTTTGGAGGAAACATAATAGACATACTGAATGTTTCTGCAACATTTGCATATGCACGTCTGGCAAATAAAGGATGATTAGCCCACCTACCAGACGAGCACAGATATATGCAAGTGCTTCATACAATAACCCACTGTTTCAAATATATGGATTTATTTTATTGTAGAGCTGCATGCAGCCGAGCGGCAAGCTCTGGGGCTGAAAAATGAAGCCAGCATGCTTAGTGCCAAAAATTGCAGTTCTTCTAACGGCCACTTGAGGCTGACTCAGAAGTCAATCAATCCCCATAGACCCCCATGTTGAAATGCCCAGCTTTATAGCAGAAATAAACATGGTTACAGCCTGGTTGAAAAAAAGGGTTTTAGTCTCTATAGGTAACTCCCCCTTCGTGACAGCTGTGGTAACTTTTTACATAAGTTACCCATTTCCATTTTATTAAGGCTCAAAGTTTTGCATAATTAAGGGTGGGCTGGTTTGAGAGAGAAGCTGTCTGTAAATTGTGTCTTTGGCTTCATGGTTAGATCCACCTTTTGCTCCTCCACAGCACTACCCCTAGTCCAAATATGGTCACTTCTAGCTCCACAACAGGAATCCACAAACCAGTGGGCGATGTCATAGTAGCTACGTCCATTATTCATACAGTCTACACGTGCAGCCCATTTACTTTGCTCCTTACTTGCACGACTTTCTCTCTCTGTTTATCAGACCACATATGAGACAAGAACCAGCTAGCTAGTTTACTGGTCGCTCAAACTAACTCCCGCGTAGACTATTTTGCTGGGAGGAGAGCAGGCAGCAGCAGCACCAGAAATCTGTCAGTGACTGTAGCAAATTGATTTCATGCAGCACAAACCCTAAAGCCCTGAGGTGTCACAGCGGGCTGGCAGCCAAAGGCAGTGTTGGGTCTCACCTATGTACTGGCAGCAACAGAAAGTTTGCTGATCTGGTAGAGTCAGATCGGTCTAGAGATCAGACCCCCAGGTGCTGGGTTTTGCACTTGGTGAATTTGAGTTGCTGCAGCCGAAGGTCTTGTTAAGCTATAATTTGAGATTATAGCTTGCTTCATAAACATAAGCTTAAGCCATGAGCCTATGGCTACAATAATCAGAAGGCTAAAGTATTAGCAACAATTTCTCTCTATCTTTGAAATGCTTCGCTAATATTGACAAGTTTTCTTTCATTTACTGTCAGACTCTCTATAAGACTCACTTTTTGATAAGTCCAGGTTCCTTTTTGGATTATTTTGCAGTCTAAGCAGTTGTTGCCAGTGATGGAAGAGCAATTTTCTTTGCAGAATTCTCTGCCACTGACTCAGGCTTTCAGCATCTGGGATGAATATGCCCATCTGAATTTTATGACAGCCAATAAGAACACCCTCTCTCTGAAATAACCTGTGATTGATCAAAGTTTCCCGTCATGGGCTAGATTTTATAAAGCCCTGAAAAAAGAAGAGGTACTTAAGTCTAGTGTTTTTCTTAGACCACTTGGATTACACTATGCTGAAGGGTTATTGTGGGCTTTTTGCCCATTGACGCCAAAATAAAACTGTCTACCACAGATTTAACATCTTCTTTTATTATGTTTAGGCAACTCATGGTTAAGGTTAAAGAACGATTGTGGTTAAATAATGATGGCATTAATGTTGCCTTGCAGCTGCTCTGAGGTGCCATGAGTTTAGTGCACCTGACCAAACACCCCAACCTCCACTCCACACACATTTTAGTCTCCACACAGCCCAGTAAGTAACCATATCAATCCAGTTATGTTCATCCAAAACAATTCCATGTTGTATAAGTCACCACCTGCTTTCCTCCAGCTGCTTCTCTCCAAAGCAGTAGATGTTAACATGACTCTGATCCTCAGCACCAAGGTGACTCCTGTATTTCTCCCTGTGGGCTCTCTGCCTGTAAAAGTTTAAATACCTCTGGCCTTGTCCACTCTCCGCTATAAGCTGTATACTGTATTTATCAGTCCAGTCGGCTGCTCAGCAGTTTTCTCCTGAGCTCTGAGGGGAAAACAGCATGAACACATCGCATGAGTGAGCAGTGCTTATTTTGGAACTGGAGTTTGATTTGAGGCTGGCCTGAGCGGGTGCAGGAAAATATGTGGAGGGAATATCAGCTGACCCAGTGACTTACAAACCTCTGCTACTGTACAAAGCTGCTGCCCTTCAGGTTTTTACTGAACTTACATCGATGGGACTTGACAGACACATAAAGTAGAATTTTTGGAGAACATTCCTACTAACAAAATCACATCAAGCTCCTGGATGGATGGTTATTAAAAAACACATTACATTAAAAAGGGTGTAGCATTGTATTGTTCATCAGAATTACATTCTTTTAGAGAAGGTTTTGAAACAGAAATTAGATCATAATGTCCGGAGATCAAATTTACAGAAAATATGACTGAAATGCTACATTTATGAAGGAAATGTGATATTGTGCTACAATTTGTGAAAGAAAATTAGGAAATTACACATTGTTTAGCTGGTGGCAAGCAAAAGAAATATGGGAGACAAATTGGGCTTGGACTTGTTGATCCTGCATGGACTGATATTTGTAATGGAGGAGTTGCTGCTTCTCAGTCTCGATAAAGAATCCGTTTTTCTAGATAACATCATACCTATGTGCAATGACAATTCAGTGATTATTTGTGTTACAGCTCATTCTTGCATGTAACAAACCTATCTGCTGTCAAAGTGTTCTGAAACAAACCATAAAGAAAGTATTTTGACTATGATTTGACCCAGCTGATCATCATATTCCCCCTGTTTGTGTGTTCTCATTTACTGTGTGTCTGCTGGGAGCCAGTCGGCGTGTCTGACTGGACTGTAAATAGCTGTAGAAGCCATAATGAAGCCAATGATAGCAGTATCATGGATTTCCAATGACCTCAGCCAGGCCAGTTAAAGTTATATGCAGGGTATAATTATGCATTTTATTGGTTGGGAAGGAAGGACTTGGTAATGACATGTGGCAGCTTTAAAAGCCTCTACAGTCCCTTCTTACGTCAAAGGGACAAGAGGACAGATAACAGCTTGTCCTCAGGTCTGATCTGGGCATTAAGAGCTGCGGTTTCACTTGTGTGTGTTGGACAGACAGGAGCACATGCACAGATAAATGCCTACTGCAAATGCATACACAAAGCGTTCATTTAGACACATATTTTACTCAAACATTTTGAAATGAAGAGAAAAAAAATGTTTGTGTAGGAGCTACAACAAACCTATACAACAAACCACAATAGACTGGTGAAGGGATGACGTTTACTTGTAAGCCAGCTCGGAAGTTAACATCGCCCTGCTTCCCTCGCCAAAAAGCAAATGGTAGTTTTCCATTGGATTTTGGATTTCAGCACTATGTGGCAAACAATACTTTGTAATACTTTAGAATACTAATAACACATTTTGTTCAGCAAGATAGCCATCACAAATGAACACCACTTTTATGATATTTTAAGCTCAAATGTGATCGACAGAAAAAAAAACTACGTTGGCTACAGGTGTCAACATTATTACCACAACAATGATGTCAATCCATGTTCCGCATGATGACGTTCTGTAGTTTTATTTAGCACTTGTTGGCAACTGTCACTTTTAAGACACATAAAGGCTTTTGAATTTACGAGTAGGAAATTTACTGCTGTATTTTATGTCATAGAACAAAACTTGAAACTCTCTTAAGCTTGTGTTAACCAAAGACTTTATTTCAGGTATTTAACCAAAATCAAAAACCCCATCGCCTTCAAACCAAGCAGCAACCTCCAGGGCTGAAAAATGAAGCCAACGTTTAAATGCCAAAAACTGCAGTTCCTGAAATGGCCACTTGAGACTGGCTGCAAAACAGAGTAAATCCCTGTGGACCATCATTTTGAAATGCCCAACTTTACAGCAGAAATAAACATGTTTACCTGGTAGAAAAAAAACTGTTTTGGTCTCCAAACCCAATTTCAACAGTCACAACAATCATATGGGGTTTGAATTTTATTATGACTCACACCTTTACATTATAACGAGGCTTAAAGTTGTGCATATTTAAGTGCGGGCCATTTGAGTGATACGCTGTCTGCAAGGCATTGCTACAGTCTATATGAGCCCGTTCCACCCCTCAATCGTCTACAGCTCCACCCTCTCATCCAAATATAGATAAATACTTTTGGTTCCAAAAAAAACCCCAAAAAACAAAACAAAATGGTGACAGCTGAAATGCTGATCTCAGGGCTTTAAAACTGGCAGTCCACAAATCAGTGGGTGATGTCACAGTATCTACATCCATTATTTTAGACCGTCTATGATTGAAACACGATGTACTGTACATACAACTGGCATTAAATGCTTGGGAATATTCTTCAATTATTTCGTTATAGCCCTTGATCAAATACATAACATTTCAATTACAGTAATATTTCAAATACAGTGAACTATTTTATAGACTCTATTTTACCCTGACCTGGACTTTTTTGTCTAAATTGAATTGAATTTAAGAAGTATGGCTTATTTTGGCAAGTACAAAAAAAAGAAAAAAAAATGCTATGGAATTTGCACTGAAATTTAGGTATCTGAATCCTTCTGTTTTGTTTTTGTTTTTTCTCTTATGTTGCATGAAGCATTTTGTTGTGCAACCCTGTTCTGTAAAATGACAATAAATGAACCTTGTACTGGCTGCTATATTGAAAATATTCAAATGAAGACCTGCTGCAGCTATTTAGAGATGAGACATTTCTCATCAGCTCCGAAGACAAAGACACATGCAGATACATTATAATAAAATAATCAGAGACACGAATATACACTCGGGTGCACACATAGAAACTTTTTGTACAACAGAAACCTTTTGGGAACTCAAAGGCCCATCGCTGTCTGCTGAGGCAGCGGTTGCCAAGGTGTTTGATTAGCCTCGTAGCCCTGAGCAGCCTCATCAAACGGCTGTGGAGATAAATGGAGTAATTGGCAAATCATTGGCACTCTCTCCCTCTGTGTTTCTGCTTTGACTCTCTCCCTACACCTGCTCCCAAAGGCTTTTTAGTGTTGTCACCACAACTGACTGAAGCGCTCTGAAAGACTGAATTCAACTCTTTTTTTTTTCTTTCCAGTTCTGTCATGTCTGTCTCCAGAGGGCACAGCCTATACACATGATTGTATGAATGGCTCTTGGATTGTATTAATTAAAAGAAGAGAGCCAAACCTGCAGTCAGTTTAATATTCAGCAGAGTCAAATGGCTAAAAATATGACAACATCATCACAAAGGCAACTGCGTATGTTTTAATCTGAATCCCAGTTCAACTCAGAATAAAACCTAATTTACATAGTAAATTTTCTTCTCTGAAAGCTCTCCAAACAAGTGTGAGCTGTTTTGCTGTGCTACTTTTGTTACCATTGACTGAAACAGACCACAAAGATGACTTTAGACTAAAGGTCTACACACAGGACCTTTTTTTAAACTGGGCATTATGTGTGTAAATATTCTTTTAAAAAAAGGTTCATTGCAGATTTACCGATGTCACTGTTTAAAGTTACAAAGTCTTAATATGGTTCTTTTGGTATAAATAAAGGAGATGGTTTCCTTTAATTGTGACCACAATTCCATAACTTAGTAGCTATTAATCTCAACTACAAAGGGCACCCGACCATGATCCAAGCTATGCTTTTTCTCTTAGCAGTGCTGGCATAACACATTACAAAGTTGACTTGTGCATTACAAAGTAATGTGTTACTGTAATCACATAACATGTGTCAGTAATGTAATGCATTATTGTTCTGAATTCCAAAATAAAATTGCAGTTACTTATCAAACAATAATGCAGGAACTTGCATTACATAGGTTCTCCAATTATCTGCATTATGTGCTGATGTGCCTTTTCAGTCTGACATCATCTAATTGTGTAAGGAAGGTTAGTCTCACATTATTTTTTAGGCCTATTTATATATTTTTTTCAGGCAATTAATAGGCTTAGTCACCCTCCTTTATTTCATTCATTTTGAGGCAGTTGAAGTCTACTGCAGTGCCATATTGATGCTCCCGGGTCTTGTTTTGTGCTGATATGTAGGCATGTATAAGGTTTAAAGTTATATTATTGTTGTTACTTATAATTACATGACAATGCTTCTCGGGCAATGTTGTGGAATAACACAAAGGTCATGTAATGAGTAGTGTACTAGATTACTTTCTATGGGAAATAATTGAGTAAAGTAATGCAATTCTCATTTTAAAAGTAATGTTGTTAAAGTAACGACTACAGCACTGTCTCATAGTCATTTGTTTTGGTGCCTAAACCTTGACAGCTGCTTTGTTTCATGACAAGTTATGTAAATAATCACTGGCCAGATTTCCACTTGATTTGCTGTGGACCCTCACGACCCCCAGAGAATGAACCACTGTGATTTTGGTGATGCCTAGATCTTTCTATTTGCACTCCAGTCAGGATAAACATTACAGCTTTGTGCCATAACTTAAAAGGTTTTAGATATCTCATGCTCTCCATGAAAGTCAGGATCCACTGTGACCAACGCTCCCCAGAGGATGAACCATTTTCATTTTGAGCTCTGATCTAGTGCCACCCTCAGGACAAACCTGAGAGTTTTCACCCCTTTACTGGTAAGGCTGGTTATGATAATTAAGTAAGTAATTAAGTAATGATTGGTTGTTTGTTTTATCAATACTTATTTGGTCCTGTTGGTCTTCTTTAAAGTCTTCTGCTTGTCTTTGTTGGCTCAGACTGACTGACATCAAGAGATCTTCTAAAACCCTTTTTCTGTGCTATTCCAGTTTCAAGTTGGAAATCAAAGAGGACCCACAAGTGCCTGTGTGAACATCACGCAACCGCGATCACAGCAGTTGGTTGGGTAAACATAAGCTTGTTGTGTTTATTGATGTCAGAATGTTGTGGATGTTAAAAGTTTGATGCTGGGTTTAAACAGACAGTGACGGGTGAATATTCTAAATAGTTTTGACTTTGAAATAAATACTGCGTCAAAAACAACTCCCTTCTATTAAACAACTCGCAACGCTACCTGTCCTTACAAGTCCCTCCCCGCCCTCCTCCACCACCCTCCATCTGCGTCTCCCTCTGTTAAGAGCAGCACTTTGCTGAGGTGGGTGACAGTAATGAACTCTGACTCAGTGAGGCTGGAAAGGATGTAAATGAATGTAGATGAGGATGAAGAGTGATTGCTCACACAGAGGGCTCTGAAAGGTGTGTGTCAGGGAGAGAAAGTCAGGGGGAGAGAGAGAAAGATAGTGCACCCATGGGAGCTCTTAAGTGGAAATGTGCGGCCCAGTCAAGAGGAAGACACTTCAAATATCTGTTTATCTATTAATGAGTTTGAATGGATGGATTGATGAACGGGTGGGCGGATGGATGAGTGATGGTGAATGATGGCAGATGGAAGTATAATGGTGAGTGATGTTAGAGAGGAAACAGGAACCAGACGAAGAAAATACTTTTTTAAGTGGGAGGGAGGAGAGGAAGAAATTAAAGAAATAAGGAATTAGTAAGGATGAAGGAAAAGGATGTAACAAAAATGAAAAGGAGATCAACTGTGAATCAAAGACATCAAAACTTCAGAAAAACGTGTGTGTTATTTGGCTGGGGCTTAACATCCAGCAGATTCTCTAATTTATATCTTAATTACACTCACTGCAAGTTATTTTAGTTCCCTCCTCATTATCCTGCTGTATGAGTGAGTGTACAAAATAATAAGAAATAAGCGATGATTAAATCTGTCCTCGCACAGCATGGACGGCTGATTTCTTTAAACCTAATTAATACAGAGAGTTTTAAGTCTGGAAAAAGTCTTAACTGGTATTTCTCATCTTTGAAAGCTCTGATGTCTGCATCAAGTGGAGAAGCATAGAAATATATTGTAAGGTCATATCTTCCATGATATCATAATCACCTTATTCTTTTCACTATAATTTTATTGTAGTAGCCAAGCGTCTCTTGCTGCAACTACATTTGCTTACACACATTCTACTGGCCGGATTCCAGCAAGTATTTACATGATAAATAGATGCAGATACAGTAAAGTTTTCCACAGCCCAGAACCTGGAAAGCTTGCATCCTAATTAATTTAAGGGAGACAATTTCTTGCCATTGAAGGATGCTTGCTAACTAAATCTGGAATCATGACATCATTCTCACTCATTCTGCATGGGAAAACATTGTTCAAACCTAAATAACTTTATTTTAGGCCTGTTCAAAACCCAATTAATTTAATGAAATTAAAAAATAAATTAAAAATAAATATATTAAAAATGGGTATGGTGGATTTCTACTCTAAGTGCACTCATAAATTATTAGTAAAAAAAAAAAAAAAAAAAGCTGCTCCGAACCTCTAGAATAGCCTTCCGTTCTCAATTAAATCCTTCCCCTCCTCCATTGACACTGCTAAGACAAATCTTAACACATGCATGTTTTTTAATGGCCTTTGGTTGTTTGTAGTGGTTCTTACTGGTGTTATTCTGTTTTATAGTTGTTATTTTCGCTATGCATCTATGTGTCATTATTTTCATTTGCACAGCACTTTGGTCATCTGCAGTTGTTTTGATATGTGCTACATGAAAAACGTGAGTTTGTTACTTACTGTTTTTATGAATGGTTAACTCATATCAGTGAATGAAGTGATGCTTTAAAACACATTGCATATATGTTTTGTACTGTATTTGTCATCACGACTAAAATAAATCCTCAATTTCTGAAAAAAAAAAAACCCCTGATTTTTTGACATATAAGTAATATAACACCTCATGTTTACCTAAAAACTGTTATTATGTACTCAAACAATATGATTAACAGACTGAAACACGCTGTGCTCTTCCTCCATGCTTCATGATTGGCCATGCTTGTTAACAAAGGGGGCGTGACCCTACTGCAGTCCACTTTAGATCATATGGAACACTGATTGGCTTATATACAGTATAAATGATTTACAAAACAATGCACAAAACATCCAGAAAATTTTCATTTGATGGTTGTATATTCAGTGTTAACATCATAAAGCTTCAGTGAAGACTTGGAGGATGATGACATAGAGTGTCAGGCAGTGTTGGATAACAGGATTTTTCTCAGCATAAAGCTACTTAAATAAACATAAACTAAAAGAAGAAAACTGGGAGGTGCAACACCTACCAACACAGTCTTCTTTCATGACTTATCCACTGCACCTGGCAGCATAATCACTGAAAATATTCTGTCTGAAGAACACAGGCACACACACACACACACACACACACAAACACACACAGGCACACACACACACACACACACAAATAGGATTTTCAATATATTAAAAAAAGAGTTACTTTCCCAAATTAATTCAGCAAAAACTGGTCAATAGCCTGTTACTCTGATCTTCTGCATCCTCCTTTGAAGTTTCGAAGATCACATCTTTGTAAGTCAATATATGCTGTCAAATGTGAAGACGGCTAAACATTAAAATAACGTATTCAATTGTCCAACCAGCAGATGTTATCAACTTTTTCAACTTTTCAGTGCATTTAAAGGGGCAATGTTTTTCCACAGGCCTCTTTAGGCCTTTTAGGACTACTCTGAGAAAGATTGTCAGCATGTTCCATGTGGACCACACTGTCCTTATTTCACAAATATCACTTCATATGGACAACTCTGTCCACAGTGGACACACGCATAATCCACCAAAGCTGAACTAAAGTTGCGATGTACGCTGATGTTGTACAAAATAAAAATAAAAAAATTACTAGCGTTTTTTCTACAATAAATAGGTAAATAAATAAGTACATAAATAAAAGAACAAAGCTGCATTTGTTTCTGTTATCACCTAGCAACTGTGGTCTCATGACATAAACCAATCATGTGGGACACTCGCATCTGGGTTCATGGACCAGTTTTGTGACATGGACTACAGAAATGAGAAGTCAACATTAAGCCTAATCTGCCACTTCCTGCACTTCTTGTGGGCAGACTAATTTTGCCTTCACCGTCCTCAGTAACACCCTCTGCTCCGCACTGACCACTGCAATCAGAACAGCTCCTTCACTTCTTAGCTCCTGTCTAAGGACTACAGGTCACCTCCTCCTCCTTGATGCCTGTTGGCAAATATGAGCTCTCTCCCATCTTTCTCTTCACCAAGCTTTAATTTACTATCTCCAGAAAAAAGCTTAAAAAATCATCCTGTCTTGCTAGTTGTCATCTTACTCCACTCACACACGAGTACTACCTGCACAGATCTGAACCCTGCTCTCCTCACTGACTGCTTATGATGCTAATATAAGCATTACATTATTCTACTTTGCATTTATTGTATGTCAGTTTGACACAGCACATCGGCTCAGTTTCAGTGTGTGTGTGTGTGTGTGTGTTTGTGTGCTTCGTATGTATGTTTCCAGTTGGAATAGGTGAACTGACAATTTCCAGTTTAACATTTATGAGTCCGTAATGAAATTATACTTAAACTCCGAAAAGATAATGGTAAAAAAAAAAAAAAAAAAAAGATGCAACCTTCATATCCTGAGAAATCTTAAGGTAAGCTTTTCACACTTCCAAAAGCGAGTTCAATGATAAGAAGCAGCTTAAACACCTTGATGCAAATAACAAACAAACCACAAGCAAACATGAACCAAAGCCACAGCAACACATATGGTCAGTAAAACAAAATGTCATCATCATCAACATCATCAGTAACCAGATGTATCCGCTTTGAATTAACACATTGGATCCTGACAACCTGCCAGTTTCCGTACACATGAGCTGGTCACTCACCCATCACTCGGAGCCTCTCGGCGCCCACCACCACCTCCTGCTCGTCAGCGGAGAAGAGAAGCTTCCCAGAGGTGGATTTGACTTCAAACATCTTGCCTCGTGCTTTAAATCCACTGGATCCTGAACCGAACACACAGAAAGAGAGGAGACATCAAAGAGGAGTGACTGGAGCTGATTTCTTACTGAATTAACTCTGGATTTGAACATTTAAAATGCATCCAGGTGGAAGACATTCAAGGTGTCCTGTAGGACTTGCTAACTTGGGCAAAAGAATACTCAAACTTTACTTTAAGAGCCAAACCCCATCATACTTTCTAGTAATTTTGGTGCCATTCATGAGACTGCTCAATATTAAATAATAACCTGTTTTGGTTAATGTGTCAGTACAGCCAAAGAAGACCATAATATTAACCAGGAAGTGTCACCTGAATAAACTTACTGCTTTATCGATGAATAAATTTAGGCAGGCCACCTGGTGTATTGCTGTATTGTGCTACAGTACAGACCCACATCACTATGTAGTCGGAAATACAACACATTATAAACACTTAGTAAACTAGGTTTTTTTGCCACCTGGGGTCAGTGGGACTGTGTAAACACATACCATTACCTTAAAGTATTTAACTGATATGGAGGAGGTGTTAACAAACAGTTGTTCCCTTCAGCTATGTTTTGGTTTCCACCACCTCCCAAAAACATCTAGCTCTAGTTTGTCATGATTTAAGTTGATTCATGGGGCTTTTCCTTTGAAAATGGCTGCTTGCTGCAGCTGGAAACAAGGAAAATGAAAGCGGTGACAGTGAAGAAAATTGTTGTGGCCCAAAAACCAAAACAATGAGCTGAAAGATGCTTAAACAGCTCTGTAGAATCAAGGGGAATGGCAGAGTCTCTTTGGGTTCATCACTACCAGAAGTTTCTCTGGATGTTTTGTATTGTTTATTTACATGTTGACTCAATGTCTTGATTGGAATCAATTTCTATTACAAATTCAAGGTAACTACAGCTACAGTCCATAGGCTGTATGAAATAATGGACGTAGTCATCGTGGCTGTCACCCATTGGCTTGTGGACTCCTGTTTTGAAGCCTCGAGTTTGACATTTTGGCTGTCGCTGTCTTGTTCTTTTGGAGCCAGAAGTGACCAAATTTGTACAAGAAGGTGAAGCTGTGGAGGAGCAAGGGGTGGATCACACTCACTCATCTGATTGACAGCCTGTCAAAGTCACAGTTGCCTGCCCTTAATTATGCAGAATGTATAATAAAATGGCACTAGGTAAATTACAGAATGGTCACCCCCTGTACAGTTGTTGTAAATGTTGACATTAGCTATAGAGTCAAAAATTGTTATTTTGTACCAGACTGTAAACATAGTTATTTCTGATGTAAATCTGGGCATTTGAACAAAGTGGAAAATATCAGCACCGTGAATGCTTGTATACCAGCTCTTATTTCAACTCTTGGAATTTCAGACTTCCAAAAAGTTGTCAGTCAACACTTCTTAATCTAGAAAAGCATAAATGACAAACATATTGAGATAAATAGAATGACGCAAACAATTTAGAGCAGTTTGAGGTGAAAAGTTTAACTATTTCATCCACATTTGACCTGTTTGTGAACGAGATTTCCACCACGACATTTCACTGAAGGTCAGCAGGAAACAGAGGAAAATACTCAGATCTAAGCTGCCAAAACTGAGACTGGTGTCACAACAAACAAGAAACAGAAAATGTAGACAACTCCCTCCAACTGAAATTGCTTTGTCTCACGCGGCAGCAGAAAACACTCTGCGCTGGGGGTGACTGATTGACGTACGTGCAATTGATTCTGTCACTCTCCATCTGGGATGTGAAGTTCCTCCCCATACACAAACGCCGCTTAGTCATCCAAGAGAAACATCCGAGCAGATTTCGTCTTCCTCCTCTTCAGACCCAGAAGGCAAATGTCAGCGCACTTTTTAACGTGAGAGACACTTCCTGTGCATGTTTACACAAAGTGATTTCTATTCACAGAAGACTGCCAACTCTATTAGAGTGTGACAGGCGGAAAATGGAGGAACTTAAAGAAGAAAGCGCCATCACAGAGTTATGGTGGTGCAACTGAGGCCTCTGCTGGCACACTTAAGGGGAACGGAGGAAGAATTTATGATGTGCTAATGTGAAATCCTGAGAAATGAGGCAGTGACTCCTGACAGTTAGAGCTGTGGTTCCTGACCTGAGAGTCTGGACTTCCCAACAGGGTCCCCAGATAAATCTAATATTGCACAATGATTAAAATGATGGCAAACTTTAGATTTACTTTTCCTTGATGTTTCTTTAATGTTTGTGTAAATGTAAAATACCGGATAGTTTTACATCACTGGGTTCCAAATTAAACAAGCTCTAAAAGGGAATAGCATGATTCATATTCGCAGTAACCCTACAAAGCTTCACCACACTTTCAAAAGAATGTTACAAGTGACAATAAAGCATACGTAAAACATAAAAGAATGTGAAATTTGCCCTCGGAAGGCTTTATAAAAAAAAGTCTTTTCACTGACCAGTGGAATATATGAAACTTTTAAATGTCGTGCATCTGTTGCAGCCGATGTCGTCAGTATTGTCAGGTTTGATGTTTTTGAGAAATGAAAACATGAATCATATCAAAAGAAAAAAAAGATCAATAAAATACATGAAAGCATGCTGCGTCTTACCTGTTACAAGTTGTGTGAGCAGCTGGTTGTTGCTGTTGACAATATTGACCGACACGTTTCTGGACGACTGCAGGAACAGCGGGCGGCCCTGCGGAGACAAAGATGAGTTTATTTATTCACTTTGTGGTACAATGGTTTTTAAATGACTAATGTTTCTGTTAGGAGCAAGTATGAAGACTGATGACAAAAGGGGAAAAAAACCATCCCAGTCTAAGGGTTGTTGCTCAAACTTAAGATCTTTTCTGACAAAGCAAAGAGCAGTGTCTTATGTTCCAGAGTGTCCTCATTCTCAAAGTGTAAACTCAGTCTGGTTCTCACAAAAAAGTACAGTATAAGGGAATAATCTATAATAATTATATTTTTGTCCTTTATGGGGACAGCATGAATGTGTATAGAGGGTGCACACTGATGTATTTGCCAGGACGTAGTCTGACTGGAGGTGAACTTGCAATGTTGAACAAGGATGTACCTTTTATTTTAGCCACACATGTTGTGGGGCTCTAAGGAGGATGGCAGTGTTGCAGTGTTCCCCTTAGGATGCAAAATAATTCAGCTGATTCCTTGACATTTCCTCTAACACCATCATCGAGTCAAAATTTCAATTTGTCCATTACTTGAAGATCAGACACCTGCTTCTCTGATGACACTCCCATTAGCCTCGGCTGTGTTAATTAGCAAACATTAGCATGCTAACATGCTAAATTAAGATGGTGAATGCAGTAAAAATTATAAGTGCTTAGCATCAGCATGCTGGCATTGTCACTGTGATTGTGTTAGCTTGCTGAAGTTAGCATTTAGCTGTGCACAGCCTTACAGAGCTGCAACCATTGCTGTTGACCTTCAGTCTTGGTTGTCTTTTATGGTTGTTTTAATTGTTAGGAACAAGCAGAGTGGAGGGCACGCACATCTGAAAACTTTTACAGGTGCTGGATCAAGAAATCAAACTACAGCAAGAACCACACAGGAGATCCACATGCTGTACGAAAAGCTCCACGTAGTTTTAGTTGTGCAACGGTTCAACATATATCTTTGTCAGGCATTTTGTTCCTACCTGGGAAAATTCACATGATCGCCCAATCAAGTTGGGACAGTAATTTGGAAAGTTGGTAAAAATTGTGATACAAGTTGCCAAGTTGAAATCACATATGCAAAAATATGGTGGATAAAAGTGACTGTTTGGTTGATGGTAATAAACTTCTCATTAATTCACATACTGCATGTCAATATTTTGCTCACTCAATTTTAGATATAGCATTAGGTTGTAACTTTTGGTTGCTGTCCAAGTAGAGTGACGGAGATTAATTTAAAAAAAGTTATTTATTGGCATTAGTTTAGTTTTGTGGGATTTACTGGTGCAGCAAAAAGTCTGTGACAAAATCACTCTGTAATATAAAGCTTCAAAATGTATTCAACATGTTGTTTTGAAGCTCTGAGCTAAAAAATACAACATACTGTCTTTGCAGCGGCCATGTTGTTTCCACATTACAACTCACATCTCATGAACACAGCAAAGTCGAAAGAACGACTTGCCAACTCAGGAAATGGGACCATGTGAGGAGCACGTGAATGCAGCATTACATCCAGTGTTCCCTGTCAACAGCTCACACCTGAGCTGACTTGGGAGTTGGGCTGATATAGGCTGAGCCAACTGTAGTACTAAAAAAGCACAAGAGCACACACACACACACACACACACACACACACACACACACACACACACACACAATAACTGTCCGAGCTCAGACACTTCAGCCTCCTGCTCCTTTTGATAACTTCCATTTCCCAGAGTGCCCTGCACCAATCGGTAATGCTGATCACGTCGGACACTCGGCTCTTTCTGTGCCCGACTAATCTTCATGCCTCAGTCAACTTCTTAATTAGAGATAACGGCCTGACCATTGTGCTACGCTCGCAGCCGAGGAGGGGATATGTCTTGTGTGTATAATACTGATAACATTATGGCTCTTGCCAAACTTATTGAAGTTCTCACAGTAAATACACCAAATGTATGATATGCAAGCAAGAAACTATTACAATAACAATGAGGTGTGACCTGAATGTGAAACTAACAGGAAGTTCGAACGTAGTTGATAATTAGAAGGTGTTGCAGTCCTGATAATTACATTGACTTTAACTGTGGAGTCATTTGAGCATGTCAGATGACAAGTCCACTCCATCTGTCAAGGTTTCAGGGTGTGTGACTTCATCTTGTGTGACTTAAAAAAGATCTGTTACTACCAAGGTACTGTGGCAGCAAAGTATTCTTACTTTTGGTTTATTTCTAGCGGGCTTGCCATTGTCAGAATCATTTAAACAAGGAAAAACAAACCCTGTGAGGCTTTTGTGCCTTTGTAGCTTTGTAGCTCACATTTCTCCAATCTTCAAAATGAAGGACAATTTCTTAGAATCTAATCTAGTGACTGTTAAATGTTGTTGCAAGAGGAGCTTTTTGGTTTTATCCAGATTTATTTCGAGCACATTTTGTCTCGCACTAAACACAGAGCCCAGACTGTATAAGTGCTCTTGAGTGAGAGAGCTGCTAAAAGCTGCTCGACTGGGATCCAACTAAAACTTCTTAAAAAACTACAGTGAGGTAGTTTTGTGACATATTGTACTTTAGGGCCAGTACTCACAAAAAAATGCAACTCTACAGGGATTGAAAACACACTACACGAGACAGAACAAAACAGAAGAACAGACCATGTGTTTCAAACGGACTGAAGCTCTGTAATAACAAAACAAAGCTCTGAAAACATCACTGCAAAAATCACAGTCATTTTTGTTTGACTTCTTTTAAGAATATAGGAGTTTGGTCTCCATACACTTTACATTAACAGCAGCCTCACAGCTTCATTGCATGCTAGGTCTAGAGAAATCTTGGTCACAATCTGTGACAGACTGAGAGATATCCATTTTGAGGCATGGCAGATTATCAGATACATGTTGGGTGAGTTGTGTAATGTTTACATTGTTGCACAGCTATGCAAATAGAGCTTTGCCATAGGGTTGGAGAATAGAGCTTAGTTAGTGAGTCACCGCTCACTCTTGAGCTTTCTATACCTGCAGCTGCACAGACATCAGTGACAGACAAAAGAGGGAGAACATGAAAAATATGTCTCATTGGTAATCAATGCAGTGTGCACGGAGCAGAAATGGACAATTTCATAATGACCAATATTAGTCAGTTCATTCTTTCTATCATCCAGGGGTGAAGTCAGGTAATTTGGGACATCGGGTTAAATGGGATGAATAAGGGTTTACATCGTTTACATCCATGAAAAAATAATTTGATTGGTGTGAGATAACTACAATAGACAGAGCACTTACTTGCTAGGTAAGCCGTGTGGCATGTAGATTTTTTTTTTTTTGTAATAAGAGAGCAGCAGCTAAAACAATAAGGGTATAACAGGAAAAAAAAAAATGGTTGTGGGATGCTGCATTTTGTTCAACTTATAAACAAAAATATTTTCACAATTCACTGAACGTTTTATGAGTTTTGAGTGAGTCCTTAATGCATTCAGGTAAAATGGGACAAAAAATTGAACTAAAATGGAAGAATTTTCCTAAGTGGAACCGGCATGCTTTAAGGCTACAAGGTGCCATACAATCATAAATTAAGCTATTTTGTGCCACCCTGCCATACTACAGACATTTGTAGTGTTTTTGTCACCTAAAAAACATTAAAGATGATGCAGCGAGTCCATGTCAGCTACAGTAGTCCAGAAAAAAGCATTAGGCATGTCCATTGTAGACAACACTGAACCAAGGAAACAGGCAGCAAAAGAACAGGAAGGTTAAACGATCTTTTTAAATGAATAGTTAGTTACATTAATGAGTCAATAGAATATTGACCGAACTGATAAATGGACAAAAACAAAAACAAGAACAAAAAAAAAACCCTACAAGTAATACACAATAAAGTTGAACAGAATTAAACAAAATAAACATGACTGTCCCATTTTACCTGAACATCTCATCTCAGTGAGGTAGGGTAGGGTACTTAATGTGTTTGAATGTCTAAAATATTTTAGTTTCAGGTGGTTTTATTGGTAAATTAACCAACTTTACCCCATTCATTCATTCATTCATTCATCTCAGCTCATACAAAAACATACTAATCTGTGTTCCACGATTTAATTGAAACAAAAGACATGTTTGCTAAATCGATATTCAAACAAAACCATGATGTTACTCGAACCTTGGACCCTGGATCTTTTGTGTCAAAGTCCTGCATTTTGCATGTCCACCATGCACACATACCATCTAGCAACAACTTGGTACATCAATGAAACACTTCCTTTCTATGAGGCAGGGATTGCCATTCCTTTTTTTAGTTTAACCACTCGTATTCACAATCTCACTCTTATCAATCACTATCCGAATTCAGTGGCAACCAATCTAATTCAAAATCCATACCAGCCTGAAGAGAATCACGGGACAATCTATATTCTGCGTCTAAGCTCAGGTGATGTATAAAATGTTGATTTTCTTCACAGCACCAGGCTTGATCTTTTAAACCACACACACAGAGCTGTATGTGTTATAGCAGCAAGCTTATCGTTCCATCTCTCTGCACAGTTTTTTTTTTTTTTTTCTCTGCTACAGTCTCGTGAAATGCCTCAGAGAGGCTACTGCAGGAGTCTTTTGGGGCTGTTTGTGTACAGTACATGTGTTTAGTTTGTTGTCGTGTGGCGCCTCTGATCCACTCCTGTCTCCCTCTTCTCTTCGTTACTAATGCAACAGACCATATTACTCCCAGCAGGACGCCTCTCACACTGAGAGGAATCAGAGAGAGAGAAAAAAGGGAGAAGAGTTAGATGAGAGGCTTGGAGAAAGATGTGGATTGGAGTTGGTTATAGAAATATTTCTTGGGGGCAAAGCTGCTCCAAAGGCTACAAAAAAATCTCACTGGTTGAATTACACCTCAGTAAGTTGAGCTAAAGGACCAATTTTTGGGTGCAATACACTGGCTTTTTCAGAAACTCAGCCTGGTCTCATCAAAAGAAGTCTGCAGCTTAGCGTCCAAACTCACTTTGTTGAGCAGCATACAGGTATTGTAGCAGGTTGTGAGTGGCAGTGGATGATTTGTTGATTTATAAACTTATTAACTGCTAACTTACTTTGAAAGTAAGCTAATTTATTTTTTAAGTAAAATCACAGAACACATGTTGCTACCAGATTCCCACATGTGAGGATTTGGGTGATTATGTGCATTTTATATCTCTAGAATTTTTTTACTTTATTTTTTTTCCACTGCAGGTCAGATACAATTTTACAACATTGTGTCATCCAAAACAAAAATAAGGATTATTTGCAGCACGGATTACATGTGACATCGTTAAGCTAGCAAATATAACCTGTCCGGCAAACATCAAAGTGTGGGGCGAATAATTAAGGTATATCTTAAAAACCTCAATAACTGGTTTTCAGACCACATGAGGGGACCAGAAACAAACAGTGAACACAACATTAAAATATTTTTGGCTTTTAAGTTGATAGGAACATCTTTCTTATTTACACATCCAGCAGATACAGTGCAACAGCAGCTGTCATGTACATTCATGTTTCTGGCTACCTGACAAATGTAATTCCAATATTCACTCCCCATTTTGCTTCTGTTTCAGTCTCCAGTAACTCCGAAACAGGAAATATCTGGCTCCTTCGCAGCTTAATGCTTCACTTTTTTTAGCTAGTTGGCAACTTCGCCAATATAGAAATACTGAGAAGAGTGTCTGTAGATGACGTGATTGATCTGAGGCTTTCTAAACTAATCTATGATACAAGATTACCAGGGTCATTTTCTGAAACTGGTCTGAGTCTTAGATGTACAAGCTTTTCTATCATATTCAGAGGCCTATACTGCAAAGCAAGTTCAACATATAACAATCCAATCACACCAAGCGATCTCACAGCAGTGGTTATCAACTCGCTTAGTCAACCCAGGTTTTCTCAATGTAGCCTGAGTGTGGTAACTTAAAAGTGACAGTGTTTACAGCACATGATCAATCGCACGCATGGACAAATTTACTGGCAGCAGTGTGGCATATTTTACAAACAAAGAGCAAACTATAATATTAGCCAAATACAGAGGAGTTACACATAATTTAGGCTAACAGCATCACAGTTGCAGCTGTCAAATGTAAATGGAAGAGACTCTGTTAATGTGCATATAGGCTTGTAATATCACTGCTGAAGAAAAGCAAAAGCTTCAAATCTTAAAATCCCTAAAAAATTTATCAGGTGCACAGCTGTGGAAAGGATCAAAACAAACAGAACAACTGCCCTCACAGATAACTCTTCTTATTTAATGTGGCCAAAAAAAACCAAACCAAACCAAAACAAAACAAAAAGCCTGTAACACATTGGACTTTGTTTTGCCAACAATAAACAGATGTTCTGCAATGTAATGCTGATGTTCTTGTAGTTTTTAATAATATCCACTGCCCCATCATCAGGGAACTAGTGGGATTTTGTTATAACCGCAAATTATTATTGCAACATTCAACTGCCTATACGAATATCTCTATGTCTCACAGGGTTGTGTGCACCCATTTCCTGATAAAGAGGCAGACCCTAGCTAAAAAATACAATTTAATTTAATCTAATAAAAGTATGACTTAATGGGGAACATATTTGTCACCGTTTGCGTGCGATGTGTGACATATCAAGAGCCCTGATTGGCAGCCAGAGTGAGGGATGATAACACTTAACAGGAACAACAAATTACCAGCGAAGACGACCTACCACCGCAAGAAAAGAAAAAAAGAACTGTCAGTAGACATTATCACTAAAGCTACCCAACATATTTTTCCTCATCTTTACTGTCTTAGGTTGTGATAAGAGTGATAACATGTTACAGAAGCTATTGTGCACTGGTGTAAATACAGGTGCGAGCCAAAATCGGCTTGCCCTTTGGTGTGCCATGGGCACAAGAAATTTAAAAACCTTCGGCTTATATAGTAACAGTGTTAGCCTGATTATTTCAGCGGCTAACCTAGCGGTGTCAAACAGACTTAGAAGCAAAAATAAAACAAAATATTAAAAACATCAAGCGGTAAGTAGGCTTATTTCCATCTCTTAAAAGTACAACAAATACATGGCTTCAGTGCTTTAATCAGCCTCTGTTGTAGGATGATATTAATATAAAAAGCACAATGAAATCAACTTAGTAGCTCACACAGGTAAGTTATTCTCTCTGACAAGAATCCATATCCCTCATAAAAAAAAAAAAAATGTGGGAAAGCCAAAGGGGATTTGTGCACCGAAATTATTGGAATCTTCTACAAATGGTGACGCCATTTTCTAAAGGAAATGACTGGTCAGTAGGTGATGGTTTTATACATGTTAATATGTTATCCTAAACATAAGCTGCCTGAGGAACTGAACCATTGTCCCAAATCCTATTTTGTGGACCTTACTGACAATGTTCCAATCCATTAAAACTGAACGAAGCCAAACTAAGAAGGGAATAAAGAGGTAAAAAAAGAGAGACCACAGACATGGAGAGAAGACTAAATAGGAAAAAGAGTGCAGGAAGACCACACTGCAATTACATATGAATAACTGCAACACACAGCAGGTGTCTTCCTTGGCTTTATTTTTTTAATGTGTCTTTCTGTCCTTTTCTTCCTGAACTGACCAGCTGTCTTGCCATCACATCCTCCTCTGTATTACTATTCTTCTCACCTTTACTGCTAAAGCTACAGTAGCAGCCACCTATCCTCTGTTTATTTCTCCCCCAGCTCTAGTTATTGTATCTTGTATCCCCTCTAACTTCCTATTTGCCCTTTCCTTTTTCTATTTTTATATTCATCTTCCTTCTAGATCTCTCACCTGTCCTATTTCTCTGTCCAATTTGTCCAGTATTCTGTGACAAATATTTTGATTGTGCAATATATAAGAAATCTTTTTCAATACTTGCTTGACATAACAAATCTTTTTGTTTTACTTAATCAGCAGTAACAGCCTCAGCCCTCCTCAATGTGCCTAATGTCCTCGCTATATCAGCCTCTATTTATGTTTATGGACATGCTGATGACTGATTCATATGTTGGCTTGCAACAACAAAACCTGTCAAAACTTAGAGCCAAATTAATGCACAATAGATCTTCAGTCACTCATGGCAGCTTCTTGTACTGTTTTGGCAAAATCCGGTCGTCATTTCAATATGAAAATTTCCACTGTGCCATGATATTACACTGCAAACATGTTGTGCTTGTATGAGTCAGTGTTGAACTTGGCTGCCTCCCTCCTGCGTATCACAGCCTGTCAAAATATGCTCGCTGGCTTCCCATCTCTCTGGTTCTAATTCAGACCTCCTCCATCTGTCTCCCTGTTTCTGTCTCTGGAACTACTTCTTCTGCTTCTTCTTTCTCATTCCTCATCTTCATCCTTGCTCTTCTTTCTTTTGCTACCTCACTCTCTCATGCTCATCTCTGCTTTCCTATCTCCATCGCTCATCCCCCCTCAGCTTGCGTAAGGTCCTAGACAGTGGAGATAAAGCGCGCTGCTCTCTTGCATTATCAAGCCATCCGTCCACTACCTGCACACAGCTATTATTACTGCCAGAGTATAGACAGAGGGAGAGAGTGCATATCACTTTATCCTGCCCATCTCTCCATTTCTGTGACATCTCTAGGCTTGGATACTCCCCCTGTAGCTGTAATACCAACGGCAGGAAGCACATCAGAATGTTAATTGTGTAAACAAGAGACCTCAGACACATTTTACATTTGTTTCAGTTAATGCTAAAGATTTCCTGTGAGAAAACGTATGCCATGGCTCCGTGATACACAGTGGAGAAAGGAAGTTGCTAACATTGCATGGGTTGTTGCATGCATTTCTTTCCCCACTGAAGAGCACTGATGGGGCCATATGGTGTTTGTCACGATGCCGTGTCTTATCTTCTCGTCTTGTCTCATCTTCTTGTCTTGTTATGACAAGAAATGAAAATACATGATGAAAAGATGTAATACAACATGACAAATCTTCTCTTGTTTTGACATGAAATGTCACAAAACATTCTTATTTTTTTATGTTTTCCTGATATGAAATTATATGAAATAATGTGAACATGAAATGTCTTGTTATGACATGACACAGTATGCTTTGGTCTTAATATGACATTTCTTGTGGCATGCAGTGACGTGGCCTGATTCTAAACCAGATTTTAAATGACTGATTTGTCTTGTATTATTTTGTTATAACATGATGGGATGTGATGTGGCGTGGCATGACATGATTTGATTAGTTATGACTTTCCTTGGCGTGATATGTCTCGTAAATTTGACTGGACGGCCAAAGTCCATGCTGAAGTCTGTTCCTTCACAAAATCAGAGTCATCCATCCATCCATTTTTATCCTCTTATCCGTGGCGGGATTGCAGGGCAGCAGGCCTGAGCAAAGCACCCCAGACGTCCCTCTCCCCAGCAACACTTTCCAGCTCCTCCTGGGGGACCCCAAAGCGTTTCCAGGCAAGATGAAATATGTAATCCCTCCAGCATGTTCTGGGTCTGCCCCGGGGCCTCCTACCAGCGGGACGTGCCTGAAACACCTCTAACAGGAGGCGTCCAGGAGGCATCCTGATCAGATGCCCGGACCATCTCAGCTGACCCCTTTAAACACGAAGGAGCAGCGGCTCTACTCTGCAGCTCCCTCCACTGGATGTCTGTACTCCTCACTGTATCTCTAAGGCTGAGCCCAGCCACTTGATGGAGAAGACTCATTTCGGCCTGCTTGTATTTGTGATCTCATTCTTTTGGGTCACTACCCAGAGCTCATGACCGTATGTGAGGGTTGGGACGTAGATGGACTTGTAAATCAAAAGCTTCACCTTCAGGCTCAGCTCCCTCTTCACCACGACGGTCTGGCGCAGTTCCCGCAGCAAACCGGCTATCCATCTCATGCTCCATTGTACCCTCACTTGTGAAGAAGATCCTGAGATACCTGAACTCCTTTGCGTGAGGCGAAGGAGTTTAAAACCAGAATTAATACCAGAATAATTTAAGGCAACAAACTGACTTTAGCCCTTTTTACATAGGAATTGTGCAAATTTGCAGGAAAGCCCAATCCCTCTTCTTTCTGCTTTGGCAGTATAAAAACAAACTCGGGGAGTGCGGGAAAATGCCGCCTGCCTACTTTTGTTTATACAGAATGTGCCTTTTTCGAGGCAATGGGGGGCGTGAGCAAGTAACAAAGCATGTAGCTCAGCGTGTGACGTACCAAGGAAAGCTGCGGCTGGTCAGTCCTTTGGCGATTCTCTCGTACATCGGCCCGTCCTTCACGTTCCCGTCATCTGACGGTTAATGGCCTCCTCATTAGCAAGGGCAAGGAGGGCGCGCAATTCTTTATCTCCCCAGTTGCTCATCTTCTGCTTTGCGTCCCCTTAGTGCTGCTAGATACTCATTCCTGCTGTCAGCTGTTTCCTGGTTTGAAGTCCACGCCAGTGGGTCGAACGTGTGGTGTCGAACAGCCCCTCTCACAAGTCATCAATAGACCCACCTGAGGCGGAAAGCCGCCTCGCTCTGTTTAGACCAAAACCATTCTGCCAATATGACTACCCTACGAGCCGGAAAATTGGGCACCTCGGATCAACTCGCCAATCCGGCTCTGTGTGTCTAAACACTTGCAGCTTGCCGGCAAAATGGCCCAACATTCGCGGAAAATCTGGCAGTGTAAAAGGGGCTATTGAAACTGAACAAAAACCCTCCTCAGCCTTCTACATTCCAAAGACTCTGCATTTGCTCCTGATTTAGTGGTCACTGTACATTCCAGCCTAATCTTTGGGTGATGACTGTGATAACTGGATTGCAGGCACAAGAAGCTAAAATGACTTTTCTTGGCGGAGTATCTCAGCTCTGTCTGGGGCAGGATGTCAGGGACAAGCTTGGACCACAACTGTTGCCCCTTCAGCCCCTTCAATAGCCTGGAGGTTTTCTGAGAGGAGACACATCAGCACGAGACCAATGATATATGCTGTCTGACCTGGGAACACTTCAGGATCCCCCAGGAAGAATGGACGTAGAAAAACACGAGCTACTCGGCTCAGTCTACTGACACCGTAACTGGAACCGTAGCAGGAAACGGATCAATGGTTTTCTGCTAACTGTGTGGGAACATGTTGTGTCGTCTCCTTCCACAGAATCTGTGTTAGGGTGGTGTTAAAGCCTCTGCAAACGTAATTTAAGCTTTGTTACAGCAACATTTAGACACTTAATGGAATCAATACAGGTTGTGAATGCAGGTGGAGTGGGAGCACTTGTAGTTTGATGCTTCCAGTACGAGTCCCAACAGGATTGTCTCACATGCTTCATCCACTGTGTGGGGTGCAGGCTTCGAGACTCAAATTCACACCATCACACTCACAGTCATTAGTCACTCATCTCTTCACACCATCACACCCTCTCACCTAATATAGTGTGCTGTCATTCCCCCAGTGTTAGACACTCAGTCTATGCTTTGGTGCTGTGGCTAATCGGTGCTTGAAGAAAAAAAAATACTAGCAAGTAATTTACACTTACATTTAGGTAACAGAGGCATTTGAAATGCTATATGACACAAACAAACTGCTACTGTAATGATTGCTTTAGCTGATTTTGCTGGCTCTGTGCAACTCACTGGCTTTGGCTGTCTTTACAGAAAAGACATGCTGCATATTCTCAAAGGTGTTGTGAGCTCAGCAGACACCAAACACAAACTGACCGCAAACAAGCACCACTGCTTAAATAAAGGAATGCTTAGTGGAGACAGAGAATCCGGCATCACCATTATTTATGCTACAAGCCTCTTTTCTGATATTACATTTTAATGTGGATCTGTCTAAAATGAGAACAGCAAGGTATTTGTGTGTCTTTCTGTGAGTGACTTACTGGTTTGGATTGGATTTCTTTGGCATAGAGGGGTTGGAGGAACTCAGAGTCCCCTTCCAGTTTCAGGCCCTTCTCTGTTATTCTCAGGTTGCCCATGCCGTCCTGTGAGGAAGAAAGACACAGTCACAATTAGTTCATAGTCTCTTCTATATCAACTAGTCATGAATTCTACTAATATCCATCTACAACAATATTTTGTAAACAAATACAGATCACGTATTTGTCTTTAAAATTGTTGATGCAGCCACTGAAACAACAGCTTGTTGCCAAAACGTGACTATCATGATAGCACCTGACAGTCTGACATATTGATTCAGCAATCAGTTTTAAAGGTGCAGCAGTCACAAGAAGATTATTGGAAACAGTCTTATCATCACAGAGATGTAACCAAGATTAAGTTATGCCAAGTTTTAATTGTTTTTTTCTAAATTTTTGTTCTATTTTTCCACCATTATTAACATCAAGAATGAGTCAGTGCAGAACTTGTGGGCAAGCCAAGACTCCTCATAACATTTCCTTCAAGTATTTCCTGCCAATATGGTGCAGAGCCATGAACATTCATCGCTGGCTGGGTCTAACACCTGCCATTTTATTTCTGACACCTGCATTTTGATAACACCTGTTATTCATCTACGTGGCAAGATTGCTGTGTGGGGAAAAATTAAACTTAATATCACACACGCCTGATGTTGTGAGGGAAGATGTTATTTTGTTACGCACTCACAGATTACCAGGTACAAACTCTGAACACTGTACACAGACCATATTACACTCATTACACTGTCTCCCTAGTTGATCAGCTGCCTTAATCTCTTTTAATCTTTTTTAATGCAGAGATAGTGGTTGATGCTTGACTTCAGCATTAGTAGTACAAACTGATCTATTGGCAAACATGGTGTTCACATTGAATACATAAACAGGGCTGGGCTCATACTGTTCTGTCTTATCAAATGCAAGAGACTGTGTTGTTTACAATTTAAAGGAATACTGCTGAATTTGTAGAGAAAACTTTGTTTTCTAGCACGTCTTAATGGTTAATGAAGAATCCAAAAAACAGAGAAAGTTAGCTTGTTTATATTATTGTGCGACTTTGACTTTTTAAAAGGTTTATTTGGGTTCACCAAAGCCACACAATAACCTAAACAAACTACTGATCAGGGGCAGTGGTAGGCAAGCAGTTCCTATGTTCATGTCAGTGGAGTCAGGCTTTAAAGAGAGCACAGAGGTTTGACTCTCAGTTGAGTTTCCCAGCAACAGAAAGGGCTGTCTGTTTGGGAAGTACTGAGCATATGACTGAATATATGAGACTTGGATTATACTGCGCAAGTTGTGTGGAAATTTGTGAACAGATGTTCTGTTTTAGTTTTGCTGTTGTTAAATGTAGTTGAGTAGGACTTCAATTCATCAAGAATTTTCTCAGTTTTTGGATTCTTCGTTCACCAGAGGCAGATGATAAAAAGCATTTTCTTCATGGATTCAACGTAACAGCGGGTAAGTAAATAAATACACCAATGGCCATTTGGAGAGTGAAGTGTCTCCTTTAAAGACTGAACATTGCACTGTATATTCAGAGAATCACAGCCATTAGTGCAAACTGAGAGCTTAGATGTATCCTGCTGTGCTAATCATGTAAGTAGTATTTCAATATGTGTACAATATTGAATCTAAAATGTTACATTTAAAGGTCAAGTGTGTAAGGTCTGGCAGGATTTGGTGGTGTCTAGCTGTGAGGATTGCAGATTGCAACCATCACTTTTCATTGTTCAGGAGGTTTTTAGCAGGAGCTAAATCACCCAGAACAAATGAACCCCGTGATTTAAACTGGTAAAAACACTGAATAAGGCACATTCATGTTTCAAATCAGTGTTTTTCCAAAGCTGCTGAAGAGCTTCTAACTAATGGACGGCCCTCTCTAGAGCCTGTGTTTGGTTTGTCTGTTCTACCACTGTTGGCTACTATAGAAACATGGCAGTGAACATAGCGATCCCCACAAATGAGGACTTGCTCCCTCTGTAGATTTAAGCTGCTCATTCTACTATAAGAAAAGATGACTACAGACTACAGAAAATAATTACTTGATATAATATATTCAATTTCTGCTAATATATCCCCCTAAATACTACACACTGGATCTTTAATAGTCTCAGTTGAAACAAAATAACTCTAGGTAGGTTGACACTGAGAAGAGGTTGCTCAGATATTTACAAAATTGTGATGTGTACATAATGATTTAATGTGCAAAACTTCAAAATAACTTCATTACAACTTTAACAAGAAAGTTGATAAGCCTGAGTCAGAACTGCATGTTTAACTCTAAAGTTAACACTTCCACATTTTGTCCCTGTTTACTTTTTCAGACAAGCACCCAAAGGATAAATTTAGTTTCTCTCTCTGGAAGCTAAGCTCATTTTAACACAGCAAAACACCGAATGCTTATGCATGTTGTATTTGGTAAATTTAGTGAAGCACTTTAAAGTGGCAGCAGGCATAAAATATTATTTCATAAAACTTTGTAAATAAATTAATGTAGGAGCAACCAGAGGCTAGAAAAGTCCATTTGAAAAGCCGGTCAGTGAATGAAACTCTCCAATCGGCAGCAAACCAGACATGCTTCACTTTAACCCACAAAATACGGTCAGGGTATCTAAAAAGTAAGGCACTGTCTTTTGTTTACATTGCTCTTTTCACCCTCAAATCTTATAAAACAAGAGAATGCAGTGCAGGCACTTGACAGTCAGCCAAAGGTATTGCAGCAGTTTTACAGATGCCTCCATTGTCTCAGTCTGTAGAACAGGAACAGACCAAAGGATATTAACCAGCAATGATAAGAGGAGATTGGCTCAGGGGCTGCTTTGATTCAAATACGACTAGCAAGGCTGACCCTTCACTTTCCATCCAGTCATTATATATATATTAAATAAGATCACCCGCTGGATCGTTTCAAAGATAAGAGACTCAAATGTGATAGAAGAGTAAGAAAGGGAAGAAAAAAAGCAGTATATCTGCCCATGTGATCTTCTCCCGCAAAGACTTTTTTTGTTTTTCCGCCGTCTTTTGATCCCTCAGGCTCTGACGAGCAAATGGAGATCAAGACCCCTTGAAATCCCAAAGTAACCGAGGACTGTTTTCAAGCCTCCTTCATGTAATCCTTCCCCCCACTGTGTAAAACATATTAAAATTCTGGCACTGTTGTGGCAACAGGGGGGTTAGTCCTGGACGTGTTGCGATTGTCAATGATCCCCAGGTGGAAATCAGCAGGCCTGTCAGAGAGGGCCGGCAGACGTTATTTAAACTCAATTTCCGACACTTTGATGACGAAAATCAACTGTAAGAAAGGAGACGTATATCTTCCCAACTTGGAGGTTCTCACCAGAATAATCTTAAATACCAGTCTTCTTCACAGACATGTTGATTTCTATCAGAGAATGGTCCCTCTTCACTGAGATGTACAGCACACTCTCAGTGATTCTTACCGCTGGCTAGTTCGTATCTTTGTCTGGATAATCGCTGAGGATGCATAATAGCTGAAAAGTAATGTTGTGCTTCGGTCTGTATCTCTTCCTCTCGTTTTCACACATTTTTTTTCTCTGTAGAGATAAGTTATAATACACACTTACAAAGAACTGAATTTCAGAAATTCAACGTGAACACTTGAAATACAGCCCTGAATCGGCCCCGTTTCATAAAGAAATAACTGTACTAGTATTATAATGGAATAATAACAGAGGGAGACATTTTGTCTTTTTTTATCTTTTACATATTAGAGCAATCTCCCAACAGCCATTGTCCAGTGGAGAATTGCAAATAACAGCAAGTGCACAATGGCTGGATGAGACCTACGAGTGAGCCTTTAAAAAGTTGTTGTGACAAGTGTCAGGAACAGAAAGGAACAGCCATTCAGGATACAAATGTTCATAAGAAGTTATTAAATGTCTCAAGTGAAGGCGCAGCCACCCTCAGCTGCACTGGAAGCTCTGGGAGTCCTGGAAATGTTTTAATTTCTCCATCTATCCACATTACTGAAGCATACTCATATTGGTAACTGCATAAACGCTGTCACTTTGAGCAAAACAATGTTGATTTTAAGAGGCAAGGAAGCCATTTTGGACACAGCCTTTGTTTTGAAGATTTGACTGTATTATCACCATGAAGAGAGACTGTACTAATCCTCTCTGCAACATCTAAAACTGATCCACAGACCAAATAGTGCTAGATATGACCATATCTAGTAAATTAGACCTGTTTGAAGTGAAAAATAGCTCTGCTAATTTGGTGACAAACACATTGCCTTTCTTACTGCCTCACAGTGAAAGGATCTTCCCGTTAGCCAGTGGAATGCTTTTATGTGAAGCAGCAACAGCAGGAAAGGTTCGATTTGTATCAGTATCAGCTTAACCCAGCTCCTACACGGATGAAAGTACAAACAGGAACACCAGAGGGAAACTAAACTCCAAACCACAGAGATTCAGGTAGAAGCTACAAAAGCACTGTGAGCTGAAGACAGAGAGACTCTAAAACAAAGCTTTCTCTCTGGACTCCAGCACAGACACACAGGTTTAGCTGCTGAGAACACAGCTAAGGCTAGAGGTTGGTCGGCCCTACTAACAAGCAGGACCACAGCAGTGCAGCTTGGCGTGGCTAGCCCCTGCTGTGAAGCTGTAATGGAAAGGGATATTATCACGGATTGGTGTGGCGCGGCGCGGCTAAAGCCGACAACCCAGGGCCGTGGAAAAACCTTAAAAGGTAGACTATTTGGCTGTTTCAGCACCATGGAGAGAGGCACAAGAGGAGGCTGGGGCTGTGCACAACCTCTCACAACACATTATATTTATCTTCCTGTACCAGAGATACAACAAGAAATCATTACAAACAGACTTATTTTTTTCCAAAGTTGTGTATTTTCCCTGGAAAATACATAACTATAAGTTTTATAAGCAATACAAACAAAGAGATATGTCACCCAAAGAGAAATCCTGAGAAATGTGGCAAAGGTCGTAAGGAGAATACAACTAAGAATGTTAGATAATGGTACCACAAAGAGTGCCAGCACACTATTTATTTTGTTTAACATAATCCAGCTGCATCCGTCAGTCAAATCATAGTCTTCATCTCACTGAAAAACTGCAATTAGAGTGAACAAAAACAAAACACTGAGCACAGCTGCACTGCTTGCACTTTCTTTTCTAGCCAGAATTCTTTCTTTTCATTCTCTGCAGTGAGCAGTGCGCTGCAGCCGGCACAGCAAGGCAAGCAGCCATGAATAATTCAGGACCACTCTTACCAGGACAGAGGCCTCTGAACACTCAGGTGTGCCTCCTTACCTTTCCTCTCCTCCTTTCCTCTTCCTCACCAGCTGACTTTCATCGTCTTTATAACCCTCTCCCTTGTTCGGTCCCATTGCTGATCATCCTGTTCGTCAGTTCTAGATTCCTCTTGCCCCATCTCTTTCATTTTTTCCCTTCTCTAATTTCCCCACTCCCTCAAAATCTTCCCCTACTTCTCTTTCTCTCCTGCCACCTGTTTTGCCTTGAATCTTTTTCTTTACCTCAGTCCCTTCTTCCACCTCATCCTCTGTCGGTTTAGTTCAGCTGAAAGATGTTTCAATTCAAATGGCACAAAACTTAATTACTGTCAGAGCAAAACTACAAATAAGAGATTATGTCATGATTCAGATGGCAGTCATTACAGTGACAATAATCCTAATAACACTTTAATAATACTACTCAATCACTAACACAAACATAAACATGCATATTGCTGCCAAGACTACACAAACTTTAACTCCCTGTGAAACCTATTTTTTAAACCTAATGTGCGGATTTTTTGAGCACATTATCCTCTTCATAGGAACAACCCTTGTGTGGTTGAACTGCAGTACACAGAGTATATGCATTAGTTTCAGCTAGGTGTACTGTACTAATCCAATCAGTAGATTGAAATTTGATGTGTTGTTGCATGCTCCAAAGGTGTGCCATCCATTCATCCATTTATTTAACTGCCTATCCTATTCAGAATCCATTCCTTTTTAACCCTGCAACACTGATAGATATCAGCATATACAAGGAAAGAGGTAGGATGCCTTCAAATGGAGTCATGTTTACAACATTCATGATGAGACTTTACCGTCAACAACTGACTAATGAACCGACTGAAAGCTAAGAATTCACAAGTTGTCACATCTACTGATGATTTTAAAAAATGTCTGAAATCATAGATGTTTTATAAATGTTATACTCAGTTACTTTTTTGTTGACATATTCATTGTTCAGATGAAAATGAAATGCAGGAAACACACTGGGCCCGATTTTACAGCCAGCACAAGACGATGCAGCATAGCGCTATTATTGCTGGTGTCAGGCTGATTCAGTTGTCACTTTCACAGCCAGCACCAACATTGTGTATGTAGCAAATCTGTTTGTGGCCACCTGTGCACCCATGGGTGTGTAGGTGTTAAACTGAGATGTGGTCAGGCTTTAATAAAGTTCGTAACTACATATTTCAGTTTTGCTGTTTAAATGTCCCTTGATATTTGCTGTAGTGACATTCAGCTCATACTGCATTACTCAGCAGAAAACAGCTCTTTTCCAATTTTGCAAATCTGCCATGCAAATGGCAAAGCTGCAGGTGCAGCTGCACCTGGCTTTTCAAGGGAATGGGAGATGACATTCTGATTGGTTGAATTTGTGTTATGCCCAGAACACACCTATGATTAATTAAGAGATGTAATACAATCCCTTTGTTCCTTATGCTTTACTTTGTCATATATTAAGCACTTTTTAACTTACAAAGTTGAGCTCAACATCCCCTCAATGCACTCGCACCATTCATCTCAGGCCATGTGCTATGCATTGTTAAAACAGCTCCCACAATCTATGGCTACTTTTGAACCAATAGCAGTAAAGTTATCCTTGTCAGTTGGTCTAGCAGCAGTCTTCTCACAACTTAAACCACTTGAATGCCAGGTTTATTATGTGTACTTAACTTCACATGTTGAAAATACAACCTTGTGAGTTACATCTCAACATAACGTGAATTACTTTCCATCCAGCACTTTGTGTAGTTTAAATTGTCAGTGTAATGACCACTGCAGCCTGTAAGGGCTCTTTGAATCCTTTTCTCCCTTTGCTTGTCTGAAGCTGTGAGAGATTTGAACATGATTCATCACACATATACCTAAGTTCCCCCTCGCCCATTTCTCTCCCCACCTTAATCCCTTTCTTCCTCTCTTGTCCTCTCTCTCTCTCTCTCTCTCTCTCCAAAGCATTTGCTGAAACAAGTGCTAAATTGATCTACACTCAACCCAGCATTGCCTCCACTCTCACCACTCTGTTAGCTTGATAGTTATTGGGAATTTATTGTGTTGGTGTGTATACTTGGGCTTCGTTGTGAATGTGTGCTTCTTGGACTCATTGTGTATGCGGCCTGTGTGCGTGTGTGTGCAAGACATGTGCGTGCAACCAGTCGCTCTGTTTACCTGGCTGTTTGTGGGTGTATGAGCGCAGGAGAAAACGTCTGTCTTGTAAATAACATTTGTGCTTTCAGTTCCCTCTGTTATTCTCCAGATTTATTTGGCTCAGCTGTGTGTGCTACAGCAGAGGCAGAGGGGGGTCGGCAGCGAGGAGCGGTGAGGAGCAACATCAAATATAAGGACTGATGTAACACTGGATATTTGAATTGCTCTCTTCATATCGGTCCCTCTATCTGTATCCATTCCTGTTTCTGTATCTATACCATCTCTGTCTGCCTGTTGTCTCCCTCCATCTCCTTTTCTGAAGACGAGATCTCCAGAGAGCTGCGAGTCACTGCTGTCAATAATGTAGAGCTGTTGGCCTATTATTGAGCGTCTGCATCGATATGCATCAAGCCACCACCCGAGGCTAAAGCAAATATAGACGTCTTGATGCTTTGGGGGGAATATCACAAGGAGTCAGACTTTTTTCATTCCGCATACCTAATCACACTTATGCATGGATAAAGGTGAGATCTATGTTTGGATACTCCTACACAGAGTAAGTTATTCTTGGATCAAGTGTTCAGAGTTTGGACAATTACCTGCAAGAACATAAAAAAGACTATAAAACTGTAAAATGTGCCCACAAGATCAGGTTGGTTGCCAAAAACTATTTTAACAGTGTTCAAGTGGGTGGATTTTTTTTGGTAAAACTTTTTTTTCCTCTTATAGTTTGTTGAGGGCTCTTGTAAACAAACAAGTATTGGGTGACACTATGTGCTTCTATCACTCTGAACAAAAATGGTGCTAAACAGTACCCAAAGGCATTTTTTTTGCTCAAAATCACAAGGGAACATGTTTTAGTGCTTTCTGGCACCCATCTTTCAAAATGCTATACAGTGTCTTTAGTAAATAGTGCTATCTAGCCCCTTTAGAGGTGCCATATATAGAATGAATAACTCAATAAGCTTCTACATTAGGCTTACTTGAAATATGAATGATTATTCATAATTTGTGACAAAATGTTGTCTGAAAAGATTCAGAATCCTGCACTAAATGCTTACTACAACACACAACGCATTACTTTTTCAAACCTGGAATATTTCCAAGGACATGAGGTTAAAAAAAAACAGCCACAACTTTATTCTCTGGAATTACACTTTATTACGCTTTTTTAACATAGCATTTTATTCTTTCTCCAGTAAACTAAACTAAACTAAACTAAACTAAGCTGAAGAACCAGTGGAGAACTTCTAAAGAACAATACAGAGGCCTACAAAGTAGTGGTGTTATATAGCACCTCAACCCATGCCTAAGAACTGCTATGAAACCAACAGTTTTCTTTGTGTACAGCACAGCTTGGGTTTGGAATACAGGTGCTGAATTCAAAAGCTGGATCTGAAGGACCCGCTGTCATGGGCTGGGTCCTTCAGAGGGACTGATGCCTGGTCTGAAGCAAAATTCAAGTTTGCCAACCAGCAGTCTCCCCCCAGAAGGCCAACAAGGTGACTAAAGCTTAATTCAAAGGATATCTGGTGTATGATTTTAACATATAATGGTCAACACTGTAAACAGTGAACCGGGTTAATGGTTAAGATATCCATATGTCTTTCATATATTTGTAACAGTGGCATTTCTGCTGTATTTCCACTATTTACAATCTGCTGTGATATTATAAATTGGTTTAGCAGACATGATATTTTCACCAATGACCACCAGACTATCGTGTTTTTTTTCCCTGTATATTGAATATGGTTGGTGAAGATTTAGCTCCTTTATGTACCAACATTAAATATATTTGTCATGTGTTGATTTTATTTCTGATTTCCACGTGTGTGTAAATTACAAATAATAAATACACAAATAAAAAAATCTCATGGGGTTAAACTAAACTTAATGTCCTCCTACACTCAAACATTTGTTATTTTCAATTTATATCCCCTAAAATGTCAGATGTTGACAACACTGACTTGTACACATGCAAAGTTTGTCATTAGAGAGATGCTTTCACATTCCTCTGGTGGGCAGTGTCTGTGCAATTCCCTAAAATCTGAGATTCAAATGTACCTTGGGCAGAGACCATTGATAAACCCAAGACAGCCCACTTTAGAGTCATTCCCTTTATCTGTGTCACAAGGGTTTTTCCACTACCCTGCCCCTTTAGGGAACTAGCAGTCGCCCTCAGTCTACTCATTCCAAACGGAGAAGCGAACTTGAGTAGAGATTCTGACAAATTCTTTCGCCCTGTAAGTCACTGTAAACCTCAAGTAAAAACTGAACCAAATTTTCACAAGCCATATGTCTTCCAAAATTTTGACAGTAAAATGGCATTTTTCAGACAGAAAAGTCAAGAGAAAATTTACTTAGTTTGAGACATGTGTCTGCCTTGGCAACCCACTGTCCCGAGATCTGGCAACACAGATCTCCTCTGTCTGTAGTGCTGAACCGTCGGTCTGGTTTCTCTGCAGTGCTGCCGTCACTTTCCAACCACATTAACAGAAATTAAAGAATTAAATGAATTAAAAGTTAAAAGTGACACAAAATGTGCATTTCTTTGCTTAAAAACACAAATATTAGTATCATTTAACTGTTTATGGAGGGGGAAAAGAGAACATTAGAAAACTCATATGATCTTGAACTGGGCTGTTGAACTGTTCCCAGATAAAACAAGCCATCTTGATGCGCACTGCTCTTTCACCAGTCAACCAGTCTAGTGTTCGCAGCACCATGCCAGCCACTGGAGAAAGCAGGAAGTAAAACCTTTTTGCAAGCAGCAATGGTGGGCCAGATCTAGACTTTCACAATGAAGGAGAAAGAGTACATGTGCCTCCAGCTACCATATGTTAATTAGTATTTTCAAATACTTAAAAACTTGTCTGGAGGGGAAGTTTGAGAGTCATCACACAGTTATTCCCCATGTTTACTAGTTGAGAAGATCACATAGTCCAATTAAGCTATTACACGTATATAACCAACATTTATTTTACTTTGACTTCCCCTCATGGATACATCTATTTATATGACATTAAGACACACAGATCAAGGGACTGAAAGCAAGAGAGAATGCACAACCCAGTATCTCTGGGAATTAGGCCTACATTACATCTGAATGATGAGAAAGTTAAGGGTGTGGAGGTAGAAGTGGTGAATGAGTGGGTAGCGCAAAAAAGCAGAGTTGGCATCCATTTACAGACTTGTAATTTAAATTTTTGATTAACATAACCACAGCCAAGTGTTTCAGTTGCCTAATCCTAACCATATCTTAATTCTAGTTCAGTCAGGCCCACTCTAGTCAGTATTATGTTATATTTAGGCAGAATTATATCTGGGAGTGTGGCTCTGTTCTGGGGACTCCTGCCCTTCCTAAGGCAGGGAGAGGAGCAGCAAAGACCCCCGGGAACAGAGCAGAGCCAGCATCAATGACAAACAGAGATGACATTGATACGTCAAACACAACATGAAAAGGAGGAGCTGGGGTGGAGACAGGTTGCAAAGTGGCTTGCAGAGGAAGCAGCAACAGTAGGCAGGCCAGAGCAGTTTTAATAAGGTGCCCTGAATGAGATTTGTCAATTGGTTGCATAGAAAGGAATCATGTGATCTATTAGCTGACTCCCTTCCATCAACCAACTGCTCCATCAGCTGATGTAGCTGGGATGTAAGCTGAGCTTTACATCGTATTCTGCCTGAACTAACCAGTGTTATTTGGCATGACTGCAGTGTTCTCCAAAGCGTAACCATACCATCGCACCATGCACAATTATTGTAGAAAGCATGAGTGAAAAAAGAGTTAGCACTGGACGCATAAAACCTTTTGTGAAATGTATTCCAGGGATTTGCACAATCGTCCACTATTGATGCACTAAGACTGCACAAATTTTCAAACAGGATTGTCTCACTATTCTGAAAAAATCTCACAAAACATATGTTATATCCACATAAATCCTACACATTTAACGAGTTGACTGTGACACTAAAAGCTGCAAAGATGCACTGGTCGAATCCAATTCTGGGCAATTTAGGCTGAATTTCTTGGCTGCATTTGAAGGAGTCTTTGAAATGGGACTTTAGACAATCTATCCCTTTAACTGGGACACAGCAAGAGACAAAACAAAGGCTTTCATGAATTTGTTTCACACTAGGAGTCAGGGAGTCAGGTACCATGACAACATTACAATCAGAAAATAGGAATTGTAAATACTGTAGCATTGTGGATTACCAGGTTTAAACTACTGCCTGTGTAAATCTCACCCTCCAGGCAGTTTAAACACATCTCCTCCAGCACATGTCAGCAAATAATGACAAGGGGCTCAGAGGTAAAACCGAGCCACGTGTTTGCCACAGGTAAACATACGACAACAGAGGGGAAGCTGTTTCCTTGTTTATTCTCTTATTTACCAACAAAACCCGCGTTAGCGTTTCAAATGCAAATGAATACATGAAAGAGCGCTCTGGCCACCTGCGAGCCCTCCGCCAAAAAGCACTCGGAGAGTAATATGAAGCACCATCGAGCGGCAACAATGCGTCTCCTGCAATCCATTCCCTCTCCAATCTTGCAACACTGAGTGCTCTTTCAATCAGCCTCCGTTGGCCCTGTGTGGCTGCCAGGAGCCAACATGGCTGAACTCCAAACTAATACATTTTTCAATTGATCCGTTTGATAACAACAACAGAAAAAAAAGTTTTCCCTTCTGTGCTACAGTCTGAGCGAAGCATCACCTGGAGCAGCGACTCAGAGAGGCTGCTCTCTCTCTGTCTTTCTCTCTCGTTCAACAGGTGATAGCTGCAACGTCATGTTGCAACACCCTGCGATGGCTATCAGTGGAATTGGCTTTGAGATTGCTCTCCACAGAGAACCCCCTCTTCTCTGATTGAGGCCCTCGACGCAGCACCACATCATCCATCAATGGGATAGGAAAGCAGAGAGGGGAGGGGGGTTTGAGGGAGAGAGAACCCGAGAATGAAAGATGAAAGAAAGGAGAGCAGGAGGGGGTATTGATAAAGTCAGGGAGAGATAAGACTGGGTAAAATAGATAGATAAACACAGAGAGCAAGATAAGGGTAAAGAGAAAATGAGACAGATGACGTGTTGGAGTGTAAATGAGGCGAAGGATGCCTACTGCAAGTGGAGTCAAAAGAGTGGGAGAGAAGAAAGGAGAGAAAGGGAGAAGAGGGAGACTCAGATGAAAACATTCGAGGGTGGAAGGAAAAATAAGGATGAGGGCCTGAATTAGAGGCTGAGAACGAAAGTGGGGACACGTAGTGTGTGAGTTCATGTCCACACTAATGTGGATGTATTTGAAAAGCCATCTTTTTCCTCTCCGTTTGCTTATTACATCCACTTTAAGCCACCGCTTTCAAAACCTAAGCTGTTTGAAAAAGCTCTCCAAGGTATAATTTTGAGAAAGACCAGTCTCACATTGCAGTGTGAATGGAGAAAACTGAGCTTTTTAAAACCATTTTGGTGCGATCCTCTATAAAGCTCTCACAAACAAAGCACTTTTGTGTTGCAGCAATTCTACGAAAGCGAACCCTCTGTCGCCTGTAGAGGTCCTGTAAAATTCTTATTTAACTAAAATATCTGTGCTAATTAATAAATGTTAGCCTGCTACACGCAAAACTAATGGTGAACATGATAAAATTGTACCTGCATGTTAGCCCTGTCATTGTAAGTAGGCTACATTAGCATGTAAATGGTTGCATTTAGTTCAGAATACTGATGTGCAGCCTCACAGAGCTGCTAACATAGCTGTTGAATCTCAGCTTTGTCGTTTAGGAATGACATTTCATTCTTACAACAAATCACGTTTATTTTTCATATCACACATGTTCATTTTCATACTAATAATAAAGAATCTGCTAAGATACCACTAACAGGAAGCACTGCAAAGTGAACTTTCATAATGACATGGGACTGTCTGACAGACACCAGCATTGCCTGGCTGCAGGTGCAACCAGATTCTTATGACGTATGCCCATTTAGTAATCTCTTCAAATAGTGTTAAAGCAAAAACAAAACATCTATTTTGTCCTGATTAGGAACCCAAAAAAATCCTCTCAACTGGGTGCTCCCTCTCGCTGTCTCTAGCTGTCCTAGATAAAGAGCCAGTTAGGGCCTCGAAACATTTTATTTGCTCTCAATTAAATGATTAAGAACAGCAACAGCAGCAGGTTACAGTGTTGCAAGTCTTTTCAGAGACTCCATCTCTGCTCCCTGTGCCTGCGGCTGCCACATGTCAGTGTCACAGGCCGATAGATTTCCTATTAACTTCATCTTCATCTGGGACGGACGGTGTGGCCTTCGGAGGCCGATGGCAGCGCAGCATCAAGGTCTTCACACCGGCAGTGATTGACGTGTGAATACACAAGCCTGCAGGCTCAGAGTGCTTGATAAGAGACTCAGCAGAGAGTGTGGATTGTACACGAGATGCCATGAGTGCCACTGGATTCACAAACACACTGACACCTAGTATTGGTTGTACTATACAGCTTTTTTTTAACATCTGTTTCTGTTTCTTTCTGTTCTTCTTGCTAATGTTGTTTGATTTTTGTGTTTTTTTTGCATTGCTTTCCAAAAATTTCTACTTCTATATTCTTTCAATGAATTTAGTCTTTTATTTGAAGGAATACTTCACCACCAAATGATCATCCATTTCCGTAACTGCTTATCCTCTTGAGGGTCGTGGGGGGGGCTGGAGCCTATCCCAGCTGATATTGGGTGAGAGGCGAGGTGCACCCTGGACAGGTCGCCAGACTATCGCAGGGCTAACGCATAGAGACAGACAAACCTACGGACAAGTTAGAGTCACCAATTAACCTATCCCCAACCTGCATGTCTTTGGACTGTGGGAGGAAACCCAAACTAATAAGGGAAGAACATGCAAACTCTGCACAGGTGACAGTGCTAACCACTACACCACATGCCACCCCCATACGATCATTTGTATGTTAATTACTCACCCAGTTTTACCTTGAATTGGAAGGAAACTTTGTTTTTCTAACAGGCCTCCAAGGAGAATCCAAAATCAGCGAACATTCTTGATGAATTCAAGTAAAGGTGGACTGTGTTTAACAGCAAAACTATAACAAATCATCAGTTTAGGTAACTCTCACCCAACTCCTGCAGTATAATTCAAGTCTCACCTACCCAGTTACATGCTCAGTATGTCCCAAACACATGTATTTTTGCTAAAACAAAACTATTTGATATGCTTCTGCACGCCTGGGGGCAATGGAATTCACGAGCAAAGTTCAAATGCACACCCTGACCCAGGAGCACACTCATACTCATATGCAGAAGTGTTTTAAACAGTAGGGTTATAGCATAAACCAACATATTATCATAGAACGGTTCATATGATATCCTATGAAAAACTACATCACGTCCTTAATGTACAGTTATGTACTTGACGTAAAGTTACAGAGGATAGGTTTAGGCAGGTAGAGTTACTATGGTTAGGTTTAGGAAAAGAAACATGGTGAGGACGTACCTTGAAACTGACTCGAAATTTATTCAAAGTTCACATGGCTCCTTACACATGACTCCAAGGGAAAGCCCTTTCAAAATATGTGGGATATGTTCGAATTTGGTGCATTAACTTTCGTAGCCTGCGTAAGTATATGTGTTTGGGAAGTACTAAGCATACCACTGGAAAAATGAGACTTGGATTATACTGCATAAGTTGTGTGAGAGTTTGTAAACGGATGTTTTGATATAGTTTTGCAGTTGGTAAATGCGGACCCCTGTACTCCAACGCATCATGACTGTTTGTGTTTTTGAATACTTCATTCACCATTGAGGTATTCAATAAAACAAAGTTTTCTTCTAGAATTTAAGGTAACACAGGCTGTGTAGTTGATGTGCAAATGGTCATTCTGGTAAAGTATTCCTTTAAACTTGTATTTGTGCTTGTTTTGTATTGCGTCTTTTTTGCTAAACGTTTACAGATAACATAGTTTGAATTCATATTTTTCTGAATGGAGTTTTGTTTGCTGTTTAGAAGATATTTAGGATTTCACTCCCCATAATCACTTTGCATCTTTTACACTTCATGACTTAGCTTGACAAAACTCATTCTTAATCTTGAGCCCTAAAACTAAACAACCAAGTTACAATGTCCTCACTTTCTTACACGTTTCACCTTCAAACATTGTGGGGACATTTAGTTACTATGGAGATAAATGTTCAGTACACACACACACACACACACACACACACACACACACACACACACACACACACACACACACACATTGTTATGAATAAATTGTAACAGTAGTCAAAGTGGTGCAATTATCTCCTGATTATTAAGTAATTACTGTGGGCTAATTGGAAGCGGTTATTGTTTTTATGGTTCTTGGAGCAGCTTTGTGATGAAGTTTCATCAGATACAGAAACGAGGTTCGGTCACTGTCACAGCCACGTCTGTCCACAGCAGCATTTAGTTTAATGTGTGTAAGACTGAAGTCATGTGCTGCTGCAGTACACTGATAAACTGCTGCTATAACTACAAGAGAAGCTGCTGGACAGTGGTGGAAAATATTCAAATCCTTAGTAAAAGGAAGCAAAACCTGCACTGGAATAAGATTTAGTGGAAAGTGAAAATGCTGCATTCAAAATTGCACTTAGTACTTTACAGACAGCATGGAAGTGCACTTAAAAAATCTATAGCTTAAGTTCTCGTGGTAAAGAAGAATCTTCTTTAGATGTTAGATGAAGATAGATTGAAGCACTGACATGTTATGTTACATGTTTGAATGGTTTATTGTTTAAACTACTCATATTCTCAGCTGTTTGTTTTACATATAAAACACAAAGTAACAGAGAACTCAGGCTGTCAGATACTGTAACAGTATGATTTAAAGGAATCTGGATAGAAAATGCACTTTGTTGCTGAACAGCAATTTTTAATACTCCAGCTTCTTCTTTATTCTTTTTCAGATGTTTAACCAGAGTGTTCTGACCAAGCAGCTGGAAAGATATTGAATTTGAATTAATATGCTCCTGTGGTTCAACACAAAACATTCAGCACTTTTAAAGGGTGAGCACAAGCACTCATGGACTATGTAATTGCAGATTTGAAGCTAGGTATGCGTGTATAACATCTTGGTTTTTTTTGGTTTTTGTTTTTTTTTTTGGTGGTGTTTTCTTCACAAGTGCATCCCCTCAGCTTAAGTACAACGTGCCACTGCAGAGTGGACACAGCTCTCCCTTTGATCTACGTGTCCTCCCCACTCCTTTCCCCTTTTCTTTCTTAGGCAGAGACACTTTAAATGAGGTCTTTGTGCTGCGCCTGAAGCTCCAGACGCCATCGAAGAGGTCTGCAATAAAAACCCTGCCCTCCCCTGCACCGTGTAGAAATTTACGAGCCAAAAACTTTCACTGAATCTCAGGGTTGCTTAGATTGAATGGCCTTGTCTTCAAGGCACGAGCGCCATCAAAGGGGCGTTGATGCCTCGAAGGCAGATGGGACAGGGACAGACAAAGACAGAGACAACACGAGCTCACTGGCATTTTAGTTGACATTCATACTGACTTTCTATGGGGGCAAAAAAACAGCTAACACAACAGCTGCACATAGTGAACAGTTTGCACAGTTTGGTAAAAAGATGAATCTCCCTGGTTGTTCTTTTGGTTATCCATACAATTCCATAACTATAACTATTTAAAACTATATTGAAAGCACATTTACACACATCTGAAAGTTTTCTTGTGCAAGGTGCTGATTGAGTGTATGATGAATCACTGTTGTAGAGGTTATAATCTGATAGCACAATATTTCCAGATACTATTTTTGCAAAACATATTTTTCATTCAAAATTATCACTGTACCACTGTGCAGAGGGAAATGTGCATCTTCTCATGTACGAGAGGCTCGTGCTCGTGACAGTGCAAGATGTAAACATTAATGGCGTCCTCCTCAGCTGAGCTGTGATGTTAGCTAGCTCAGGGGATCTCGCAGAACATGCAAGCTTCCCTCAGCATGGTGATAGGGTTGGCGGGTGTAGTTAGGTAGAAAGACAATAGTTCCTACATAAAACTGCTCACAACAAAGCCTGTGGATAATTTTGAGTAACTGGGTCTTGATTTCTTGAAAGAAACACTGCTGTTGAGTTTGTCAAATGTTTTTTTTTTTTTGGCTTTTGAGCACCACAAGCCAAATCCCATCTAAATCTATTTTATTGGAGAGAAGACACGTTATAATATCAACTGTAAATTAGTGTGTGTTAGTTTAAAAAGCTATCATACAATGCATCTATATTGGATATACTGTGTGGCAGTACCATATGTCAAAGCATGTCTTACCATCTGGACTTTAAGCCTGAGCATTTGAGCAAACGTTGCAGTAAGCCCTGAAAGTCATTTAAACTCCAAAACTATAGCATGTATAGATTAAGTGTACATGAGACAATTAAATCATTAAAATGGCATGTGTTGGGCCACAGACACTGATTTATTATAATCAATCTTTAAGATGTGTGATGTGTGTATTCATGGTATGCTTTACCACTGAAGACCCAAAGACCTGCACATATTCTACCTAACACTCCAACATGCTCCAGCTTTACAACCGATAACCTCTTTAATTGATCTGCTTCCTCTAATCTCCCTTTAATCTGGACTGGCTGAAGTTGGCTCTAGATACGGTGGTTTAGTGAGGACTCTGGCGGAAGATATGGAGGGATCAGGAGTACAGTGAGTGTGAAGGTTTAGAGAGGAAACTAGGATGTTTTATCGGGGTGAAGGTGCAGAGTTATTCCTTCTACAAAGGATGTATAAAATGATGAAGGCCAAACTGTAGTCGCACAAGCTGGTTTGTTAATGGTTAACTGATTGATAGCCTGCACTTATCAATGGGTAGGATGTAAAATATCACATAGGAAAATGAAAAACTATCACTAAAAAATTTCCTGAGGTCACTGTCCAGAATAATCTTGAAAACTCTGAGACTGATACTTAATGAGAAATTGACCTTGAGAGTCTGTCTGAGTGTGTATGTCCCTTTGGTGCCAAAATAATTACTCACTCTTAACTACATGGGCCCAGCCTGCCAGAGTTGTAGTTTACTTATTTATTTTTTATTAAAAAGAACAAAAGGCGCTTGACATTGTTTGGTGACAAAGCTCTATCGAGATCAGCACTGGGTGAGTATAAGTTAGATTGGCGTGTCCTTACACCACCCAATCCTCAGAAAAAAATGTTGGCATTTTACATTCCCGCAAACCACGAATGTTACATTTGTACGTTCCATGTTTTGAAATTGTGTCTATTAAATGTAGGAGATATGTTAAAACTTAACATTTCTTCACATTTCAATTTTCAATTCTATGTTGTGACAAAGATGTGGTTAACACAAGACAGCTGAATATATCCTTATGTGTTGATAAAGAATACCCCATTTTGTCACAATGCACAACGCTGGTAATGTCCCAATGTGACGTTTCCAATATACCTGGTTTTATCACAGCAAACATGGCTGGATATGTCCCAACGTGACATTTAAAAATTACCTAGTTTTGTCACAACAAACACATCTGGAAATGTCCTTACAAGCTGATACAAAAACCACAGGTTTTGTCGAATGAACATGGCTGGAAATGTCCTGACGTCAATTTTGTTGTTTGTTGGTCTTGAAAAGTGGTCTTCTGCTTTCTGCTGCTTGGCAGCCATCATGCGTAGGTGTCACAAGAAACTCATACACATGTAACCTTACCTACGTCACTTCAGAAATGTTGATTCATGTGAAATGTCGAAATGTAACATGCATGGTTTACAGAAATGCACAATGCCAAAATTTAATTCTGGTGACTGGGCTTCCTTCCATTATATGTCTATCTGTGTGAATGTGTAGAAAGAGAAACTTTGTTTCTCAGTTAAAATTCCATGAAGGACTTAAGGAAAAACAAACAGCTTGCTGCCTACAGTGCTAAACGTGGCCAGAAGAGTGGAGCTTGTTGGTTAAAGCCTGTCTGGATAAATTAAGGTTAATAAGGGCAAGAAAAAGTAGATAGGAGAGATTTGGTGATGCTTTATTCAGGCTTGTCATCGTGTTTATTTAACCTCCTATGGGGATTTAGAGAAGGAGACGGCCGTTTTCTTCAGCTTTTATTCAAATTAGAGGCAGCCAATAGAGAAGAGTGGAGAAATATCCAATCTGTCCACCTGTTTAGGTATTCATATATTTATATCCTCCGTCCCTATAGATTGCCTTGCCATGTGACAGCGCAGTAATACATTTATTTCTAAATGGAAAGTATACTGATGGACCATTCCTTCCAATATTCTGCTTTTGGAGTGCAAAGACGTTCAGTCCATTTTCCTCCCTTTTTAACCTTCATGGCTTTTCTTTAATATAATTTTTTTCATATGTCTGGAATGTGTAGGCTATGCATGAAAAATGTTCTTGGCAGCTACTTTCCCTTCAGTTTAGTCTGCCGGGTTGTGTGGTGAATTGTATGTGCACTCTCCCAATGTTATCTCCCTCCAATCCCACATCTGAAAAAAAAGTCGGGCGAGTATGGCTGGAAGTTGTCAGCTTTATCTGCCACCCCTGCCTTTTGATCTCTACCTTATGGGACTTTACTGAATGAAGGGAAGCCATGCATAAACACAATACCGCACAACAGACACAGAAAGATGCGCTCTCTCTCTCTCTCACTCTCGCTCTCGCTCGCTCACACACACACAAACACACACACAAACACACACACACACACACACACACACACACACACACACACACACACACACACACATAAATTCACACAAATCTAAAATGTGAGCAAAGCAAACGAGCACTCCAAATGATCAAAACACATACTCATAATACACACACTTCACAGAAACACACATCCATCCATTTTCTGGGAAAATATCCTCAAGGTCTGTAAATAAGATATGAACCTCTTGCTGTGAAATATATGATCTGTGATAGTTAAATCACTATATTAGTTTAGTCTTGAAGGTGTATGAGGTGGCAGCACAAACACTAAATCACCCTCTCTTTGGCATTTTGTTTACTTATGTGAAAGCAAAGAAGGGAGGAGAAAGAAGAAGGAGATTATTTTATTAATTTAAACATAATTGATTTGTTTGTGATGAAATTTTGAAGGCGTGAGGTGTTTGAAAATGTGTCAGGCGAAACCCATCATTTTATAATCATATAAAAAAAAAAAAAAAGGCAGCAAATCCTCACATTTGTGAACTGTTAACAGAATTTTTTCGGCATTTTTTTTTTTTTGATAAATGACCTAGACAAGTAATTAATTATCGAAACAGTTGATTCCTTTCCAGCTAATGAGTAATATGATTCATCTTTCTAGCTCTATTTCAACCATAAAACTTACACAGATATGGGCCATGAGTGGTCCCATTTTGACTCAACTTGGGCATATTGTTGCTGAACAGCCTGGAGAGCCAAAATAATGGACTGCAGTCAGATGATAAAGGATGTGATTAGTCTGCCAAATTGAGTTTGGGATTTGCAATACAAATAACAGTTGTGTTTGGGTGTAAGCCTTGAGACAATTAATGGTTTAATGTGTGAAGGCAGATTTATACTTGTGCGTCAGCTCTATGCAGAGCCTACACTGCAGCCTACGCATGTGTCCTACGCCATTGTAAGCATTTATACTTGTTGTCTTCACCATAACTCATAGAATTCACAGACAAAGCACTTGTCTTTTGCTGGACACATTTCCCCTACAAAAACAACACAATGTTATTAGTACTAACCTATGGGCATTTTATAATGTATTAATTAACTTAGCAGCTAGCGGACATGTCCTCCACTCATATGAAGCCAGGAACAACAGCAACATTTAACAAAGGTAGCGTTATATAATTCGGCTTCATTACAGCTCACAAAGTTCACTGACAAAACAACTGTCTTATATATAACACGTTTTCCAAACAAGTACAACATGCTAACATATTAACACTAGCCTATGGGCATTTAATAATGTATAAATTAGCCTAAAGACTAGCGGAGATTTCCCCTGCTCATATGGAGCCAGGGTAAATCACACACAAGATTTAAATGCTGTTTTGTGGTGGCTTTATTGTCTTCACAATTTTTTGTTTCCTAACTGTGAAATAAAAGCAAATAAAAACTTTGTTTCCACTGAGGGAAATTGGTTCAGCTTACAAAACTAGACAGGAGGTCTACATCGCCGCAACATGTAGTTACATTTCTAGGTAGGTGCATGTCAGGCTACTATGTTGATATGATGCAGAAGTATGACAGAATTTTAGTTTGTTGACAGAGGTCTTTTGACATTATGTCAAAGACATCAATCCATGTGTTGCAGAGATAGCTACTGAAATAAGCATGCTAACCGCCTTGCTCCAGCCAGTCTTGTCTTGTAATAGCACTTGTATGTCGAGAGGCAATAGTTAATCACAAGTAAGTAGGTAACAAAGAGTAACCATTAGCGTGGCCTTCCACCAATGAAGACAGCTCTTGGTGAGTAAGTTTGTTGTTTGTTTTAGATATAGTAAATGTGGTTATCTTGAAATTAGGAGGTAAGAAAATGCTTGCAGTCAGACAAAGTAGGCCACATGTTTCTTCAAGAATGAAGAGCCACATGAAAGCCAATTAGAGCCTAGTGTTAAATTTAAGATGAGAGGTGGCTGAAATTAGATAAAGATTTGGTGTGTTAGGTATGGGTAGAGTTCTGTGGTAGGATCGATAAGAACGTCTGGGAGGGAGCTTGTATCATTTCTGGGAGACAGCAGAGAGACTGAGTGAAAGAAACAGCAACATTTTGTCCTCATTCATAGCCACACTTTAAATAAAGGATACAGTGAAGACGGAGCGAAGAGGACAGAAAGAGACATAAAAAGATTCAGACAGTTTCACAGCATGACAGACTTTTTCTGCACAGGCAGAAGCAGATGAACCTAATTTCATCTAAAATATATTTTTGCCTCAACCTGAGCACTCTGACGTTTCGTCATTGACTTAGAGACTTGAGTTTATTCTGACGGGACCACCTGGTGTGTGAAGCACAAAAACTGTGCAGCCTTCCCTGCTAGGTTGGACATAATAGCAGCCAGATGAGTCGATGCTGATATTGATCTTCACAGCAGGTCAAAAGACAGACAGTGTTCGTCTGCGTGGAAGAGGATCACAACACTGACAGGAGCACATCAAACAGGCAGAGAGAATATTCCTTCTCTGAGACTCCTAACTGCCATCAGGACAACAGTGAAGTTCCTCGAATGTCCTCTTCTACTACTTCCATCACTACAACTTTTAAAAGCTTACCAAGGTACAAAGCATAAAGTTTTAAAGCTCCTCTAACCTCAATCTGAGCTTGCTTGCTGAAAAGAGCCTCCTGCTGCTGCTGGAAACCAGTTTGATTGTGCACTTGCACAGCAGGGATGGGAATCAAGAACTGGTCCCAGCTGAGAACTGTTTCCAAATTTCCCGACCCATTGGAATCATATACCTCGGAGCTTATCATTTCCTATTATCAATGCCAAAATAATTTTCTAACAATTTGCGCATTTCAACAATGACGTCAAACTCATGCGTCTACGCTGCTGGAAACTTGCAACAAGAGAAAATCAGAGGAAGAGGAAGTAACAGTCAAAAGTGTGGCTTCAATTCACAAAGTAAGATGACAACAGTGCTGCTTGTAATGATTGTAAAATGTTAATTTTAGTAAAGGGCAGAAACACCAGCAATATGCTGAAACATATTTCCATACAACACAGGCTTCAGGTCCACTAATGCATGTCCGTTAGTTAGAATGAATATCTTCTAATAACACCAGCACCACGCAGGTGGGTTTAACAGATTTTCTCTTTTACTTAAGAAATCTAAATAAAAAAAAAAAGCTGTACAAATATTCTCTCATTTCATCCATTTTAAATGATGAATAAAACGATTGTGATGATGCCAACAACCTTTGTAGGCCTTCGTTTTTTTCTACACAGAAAATTGATCATGAATCAAAAAAATCTTGATAAGCCAAATCAATAATGACATTGGTACCAATTACATTTTTATCAATCCCCACTCTTATTAAACAGTAAATGTGCCATCAAACCAACAACTATGATCTAAAAGAGGCTCACAGTGTAGCTGTAGTCGCTGATAACTCCATGTAGCTTTGTCACTATAAGCAACCCTTCACATTGCAGGCACTTTAGATTCAATACCAGGAAATATTGATTAATGCAGCTTCAGCACTGTCAAAACAAAAGTCAGTAGATTGGACCGAATGCCCGAATATACTGTGAATAAACTGAGAGTGTTTTAGGTCTTAATATATGGATAGCAACGCTGTTGTAAATTGTTATTTCGTCAATAACTGTTCTCTTTCCTTAGAGATGGAAGACAGTTTTGCTTTGTTTGATCCTTCTTAATTCTGAGTTGTTCTCACATTTTTTAGATGCTTTAAAGTGGTCTAACAACCCAACTAAATAAAACACAGCAGCAGAACATTCCCCCTATTAAGAGTAAAACTATAGAGCTTTGTTGTCCTCTGGGAGCCAAACACCACTTCAAACAAACTCTGACCTTCCCTCTGCCTCCACTCTTCCTCTGCTGTTCTTTACACCTCTTTAGATTCACTTACCAACTCCTTTTGTATAATCTTTTGCTACATGTTACGGACTAACTCCCTTTCCTCTTAGTTTCTCCTCATTCTTTTAAAGCTCTCTACCCTTTGCTCTTTAACCTTCCCCTTCTGTCTTTCTGCCCTCTACCTCTAATTTGAACCTCTTTCCCTCTTCTTCTACAGTTTCTTCTATCTTGTTCATTCAAAAAGCCAGGTTCCCAGAAGTCAGCGATGTTGTCATGTACTATGAGGATTTAGAATCTTATATCACCAAATTCTCTTGAAGTGCTGCTGAGTAAGACTATCGAACCCTACCTCATCAACAAACTTAAAAATGTGCTGCGTAAAGCTTATTTCTTGAAATGCACCCTTCAAAACACGAAGGCTGATGCAACCCCAGACCATTACCTGGGAAGCATAACACCAAACAGGAAGTGTGTAACCCTGTGAAACTCAGATACCTTTTGAAGTGTAATAACAGAGAGGAGACAAAGTCAGAGTGTGCCGGAGATGAGTCGCGTCTCTGGGGTTTGGGTCGATGACTTTGATGCCTCACAGAAAATGGATGCTCTTCCACTTGGTGTAGCTGTGTGTTTAGATTTTTTTCTTTACCTAGAAATTGCAAAGAGCCCAGTATTGCTTTTCACTTCCTTTTTCAGCCGTGAAAACATTGTGTTCATGTTAGCCTTTTGCCCTAACCACTCAGCGGCAAGTGACATATTGATCAATGTCATTTTCAGTCTACACAAAAGCTCTGACCACTTCCTCTCCGGAGATCCAATTACAGGATTTAGGATTCAGCAAGCAGACCATTGCAAGATCTGTTGCAGATAGCTGATTAAGACAGGTTGACTGAGAGAGCAGGAAGTGATTCCATATTTGCTTGGTTATTTGGTCACATGTCATTATGTCATGAGTGGGTGTGAAGGACCTTGCTCAAGGGTATGTCAGCAGCAGCAATTATGGAAAGGGAGTGCTGGTGTTTCAGTCTGTCAGGCTCAAACTAATGACTTTCAGGTCCCAATCATTTCATCTCTAACATTAGCCACCTGATGCCTCATTAGAAGAGCCTTTGTGTTTCAGTGTGTGTGTTTTGTGAGTGATCAAACATCAACATCACCTCATAAAGATCTAAGTGCGACAGACAGTGTTTATCTGCCTGTTAGCTTGTGAGGCAGAACTTTTTCTTTCTACAGAGACGATATGAGTTTGTTTCTTTCATCACAACACTGTCAATATCAGACTCAATATTGTTCAGACCACAGCAGACAGTGTGATGGATGGATCATTACGGCAGTTGAGTTTAAAATGCTCAACACAGACTCATGCCGGCTTAGATCTTGAACTTGTCTTGAACCCATTTCAGCTTTGTTTTAAAAATGTCTGCAGTCAGCCGTTCGATTCTGACCAAGATGTAGACCAAACCCACTTAGATAGACTCCCAGTCAAACAAAGTAATGTGGACTCATCTGTCATTAACAATGAAAGAACAAGATACGACTCTCACTTTTGGAAGACATGAAAGTGGAAAGTAAAGAAAGTTGCTGGTATTCAAGCGAACAAACTTCTGGAAAAAAAGAGAACCATCTGAATGGATCTCTAATGACTTCAGAATCAATACTCCAGTGGTCCAGTACATTTGCTAGTCTTTTCAAATTATGAATTTACTGATTAGTTAAAAAACTGTCAAAAAATGCAAAAGAAAAGTAGCCCATCACGGATTTCCAGAGTCCAAAGGGATTCAGTTTATAATAATATTAGACAGAGAAAAGCTACTCAGCTATAATTACTTAACACAATAAATTGCTTATTAAAATTGTAATTTCCTGGAGATTGACTAATCGAGTGCTTGAATTGGGCCAATACTGGCACTGGCATGTTAGATTTCTGTCCAGCTGTTACTCGTTACTCAGTGCTGCCATTTTCTAATAAATGTAAGACAACGAAAGTGTTGGGCCTAATCTCTTCTTAAGCAAGCTATGAGAGAAGACACAAGTGCTTCTTATAGTTATCAGGGGTACATTTTTAGTAGCTTGTGCCCATGGGTTACTATTAACATTTCATTTTCCATCCATCCGTCCATTTTCATCTGCTTATCTGGGGCTGGGTCATGGAGGCAGCAGGCTGAGCAAGGTGCCCCTGCAACACTTAACAGCTCCTCCTCTGGGATCCTGAGGCATTCCCAGACCAGATGAGATATATAATCCTTCCAGCATGTTCTGTGTCTGCCCAGTTGGATGGCAGGGGAGGCACCCAGGACGCATCCTGATCAGATGCCCAAACCACCTCAACTGACACTAAGGAGCAGTGGTTCTAATTCGAGCTCCCTCCAGATGACTGAGCTCCTCGCTGAGCCCAGTTACCCTACGAAGTAAACTGCCACTTGTGTATGTGATCTCATTATTTCGGTCACTACCCAAAGCTCCTGACCATAGGTGAGGGTCGAAACCTAGTAGATGGACCAGTAAATCAAGAGCTTTGCCTGCTAGTTGAACTCTTTCTTTACCATGGCATTCCGGCGCAACACCTGCATCACTGCTGATGCAGTGTTTCATTTCATATTGCAAATTGATCATTTGTACTCTAAACTAACAGTCCTTGTGCATGATTTGTTCCCCCGCATATTGCACGTGCTGGTTTTTAAGCACAGGACTGATTAATCCAGAGGTACAATCAACTAATAATCAACTTTCAGCACACTGCTGATTGTGACGCTGTTGGACAGACTAGACAACTGTCTGAGCCTTCTGAGGTCTTATCTGACTGGGTACGGTTTTTATGGTGGCAAAGTAATTAAACTTCCAGGAAAGTTCACATTTATATGCAGTGTGCTAAAAGACCTGAGTCCTTTCCCTGTCCTTTTTAATGCGTTTGGGGCAGAGATCAGTTTGCATGCAAGAAGGCAAACTGTCTGCAGCTTTTCACTCCAACCAATCACATCAGCAGGTGATTTCACTGACAAGTTGCTGCCGCCTGTTTGAAGGTGAGCTAATCAGTGATGGAGTCATTTGTTGGGGTGAAATCCTGAGAACTCGTAGTCGTACACAGCACATGATTGTCAATAGGGGTCATCTTATCAGGACACAAGACCAGATTGATTTCTGTTGATGACACCATACAATGATTTTTTTTTTTCTTGCCACCTGATTAGCTGGATCCAAAGTACACCTTGATGAGCTCCACAAAAGAAGTCAACCTGTGGGAGACAAAAAAAAAGTCCTACAACAGATAGAACTATTAGTCTTTGGAATCTAGAAGTAGAAAAAGATATTGCCTTGCAACAATTTAGTTGTTGCAAGGCAATATATCAAGCAGTCTTCAAGTTCTGGAGTTGGTTTTACAAATAAGGTGGGAAAATGTTGGCGTTTTCAAAGCTGTTAAATGTCAATTTCAATGACTGAGGAAGACATATTTCCATATTTTAAATATAGGGGATACATGGCCCCTGTTAGCTAAGCGATAAGCTGCCTGGTGTCAACACATTTTACTGTTAATGAGTATGTACTGTGTTTTAATGCCTTGCCACGAGACAAATCTCAACATTGATTTTTGTTGAATGTAATTGTAACAATTTAATTTTGGTAATAATAGTGGCCCCAGACTGCTTCTTTATTTTTTCTATTTAATGTTTGATGTAGGGGGTCTGTATTATTACTTTATTATGATTTGGAGTTTGTCTCTTGCTGCAACTTCACATTTGTGAACAACAGTCTTTTCAACTTAAACTTTCTGTAAACAATTAGAGTACAGTCACCCATCAGCCTAATTACTGTGATACACAGTGGTAGAAAGTGTACAAATCTTCATTTAGTTTATTTCACTCTTATTAAAACCCCCTGATTGTTCGTTCCTGGGCATTAAACAGCAGGACCACAATTAAATATTTTCACTGTAACATTCAAATGTCTCTCAGCCAGCGAGTTGCCAAACCATTCTTTGCTACATCCGTATGTTTCTGTGTTTTTATCTCTTCATGTTTTGTAATTATGCATTTTGTTGGACGCCTTGCAGCAAGCTAATTTTCCCATTAGGGACTATAAAATCTTGAAGTTGAGCTTTATTAGTCATCCCCTGAGCACTGAATTCATGAAGTTAGCAGACTCTGCCTCAAATGTAATTAGTGTCTTCGACTGTAACTCCATTTCACACTTCCGAAATGCACTGCATGCCTATTGTCCCGCTCTCATTATTCCTTTCATTTTGCCAAAATGAATTGCACGTGAACTGTGAAAACAGCCTGCTGACGGTCTTGGGTTGACTTCTTTTCTCTCACTGTCTCCCTTGTGGCCTCTTTCTTCCATCTCTCTCTGTTGACCTTTCACTAAAGGCTGCTGGAGGTACTGAGGTTTAATTGTCCCCGATGAGAGCCTGTAACTCCAATCTCATCAACAGCATGGGATTTAATGTCGCCAGCAGCCAATTCTGCATTCTGTCAGCTAGTGGCAAGAATGGGCTGTTTGGATGCAGCTTTGGACTAATTCACAGGGTTAGAGTCTGGACCTGAATGTGGAAAACAGTTGGAGGTTTGACCTTGGCTGGTAATCTGTTTTTTAATCTGGCTCACTTAAATTTGTTCTCACTGCCAAAATTCCATGTTCCTACCACCTGGATCTCTTTGTTGTTCTGGCTATTATTGCCATGAGGTATGATGATAGTTTCCTTGCCAACATCATTGTGGAAGAATTATTAATTAGTCAACAACCTTTGTGAGTGAATTGTTTAGATATTGTAACTGAGATCCAAAATGCATTTGGAGGTTGAACAAAGTTATAGAAACCTGTACTATTGATCAAAGTTTGGCATTGTTGATTGAAGAAAGATGCAGGTGCAACATTGCAAAAATGAACCATGAAGAATTTATGCAACAGAGAGACACCTACAAGTTTGAATAAAGTGGTGACTTGTTTCAAACATGCCTGAAAGCTTGCGTTATAATGCATCATGTGTTCTCTACACAGAGACATGGCATTGGTGGAAAAAAGCCAAAGACTAGGTGAAGTCTCGAGTCATTGGTCGAGTTGAGTCTTAAATCACCAGGGGTCTCATTTATAAAAGATCCATACTAAAAACATACATACAGACAAAAGCCAAAATGGCTTGCGCCAAAAAATATTCAACAATTTCAACAATCAGGCTTCCACCTCACCATCTTCATTGCTAATTTTCCATCCCCAAAATATTCATAAGCACAGGGTCAAAGTTTCTCCCAGTATGTCTGTTTTTATAGATCACACCTTCCAGGCCTCATTTCATGTGTACGCAATGTTTACAAATGAGAACTCAGATTTGTGACTTGAGTCTGTACAATATTCTCTTTAGTAACAGAAAACGATGGTCAGAGCTACAAAAATAACATTCAAAGTTGTACAAAAGTATGATTTTCTCTTTACCTTCAGTTTATACAGTCCACAAAAACCACACATTCCAAGAACAACCCTTTTGTAGGATACAGACAACAGATACAGAAAATCCTTAACCACGATCAAATAGATTAAAAAAAAAACTTGACATTAAAAAAATAAAAACATTACTCAAAGGTTCTGTTATGAAGGCATGTAAAAAAAAAAAGATTTATCAGATGATACTACGTTTGACAGGCTGAGCATTATAGTTATCATTCTTTCTTAACCCAGATTCTGAATGAGTCGGAAGGTTCATGCCAAGGATGACACAGCTAACTGCGGCCAAATAAAATCAATCAAGTCAGTGGTATCATAAATATAAAAGGTCAGTAAGATCATCTGGTCTGGCAACCAGTGAAAAGAACGCTTAAACGGGGACATAGCTCTTTCTTTAAGCTGTAGTCAAAAGCAGTTATCATCATCATCAGTTGCCTCTCCTCCTCCTCCCCCTTCTTCATCTTCTCTTTATTTGACTTTTCTTTACCCACCCCCTTTTTCCAAGAGTGAAACCCGTGAAAAAGCTTATCAATGTTGCTCGGAGGAAGGCAGGCTGCAATCAGTGGGAAAATTACTGCTCTTTCTCCTGTCACCATCACCAACAATCCACAGCAGAGCCAGGGATGTTTATCTGCTGAGAGTCTTCAAATGCATTATGACTGAGCTGCTATCTGCAAAGGGAAAATGGTCTCATATTGTAGCCCCCCCCCCACCACACACACACACACACACACACACACACACACACACAAAAACAGATATGATTGCACAGGTTTCTGTGAGAAAAAGGTTTGACTCAAAAAGTTGAAGAATTCAAAGGCCTACATTTTGGAAAAATAGTGCCTCCTAAAAGTCATCAGTCAATACCTAAAAAAAGAAAAAAAAAACATGATCTTATCTTTTAGCTGTCCATAAACTAAGAAGGCAGCAGTTTATTCTCATAAAAGACATCTCTTTTTGATTGACAAATCGTTTATTGAGCTTAGATCTTTGTTTTTTTCTGTTGTTTTAAGATTTAAAGTCAGATTATAATACATGAACGGGAGTATCCATGTAGTATACTGTTGTGTGTCCTCCTCACTCAAGCCATCTCCTTAGAGCCTTGAAGGCATTTAAATAAGAAATTTGATTTCCTTAATGCTTGATCTCCATGTCATAATAGGCACATGGGTTTTGCAAAGGTTAAGTCCCTGTCTAGAGACCCAGGGCGTTTCCCAGGAAGATTAACTATGTTTGTAGTCCCCATTATAGCTGAATGAAGCACCCTTCATTAGGGTGTAGCTTTGGGACAAACTTTCCAATCTGCAGCGGAAAGAGTGGCAGTGGGTAGGAAGAGGGCGTAGGGATGTAGTCTGGTAAAGGCCCCCAGAGTACCATTACCTAAACGTTGCCACCTACTTCCTTTTGAATGCTGACAAACACAACTGGTTGTGTTTGTTGATGAAAGTTTGTGAGGGAGCTCACTAGTGACTACACTAGTGAGTACTTTTAGTTGGTCAAGTAGAAAACACTTGAGGCATCTCAGTCCTTTTATTAAGAATAGAAAAACATTATGTAGGGAATCCTTCAAGAAACATTTCCTGACCTGCCGTCTTATTATATTTTCTTCAGTTTGTCAGCAGGCCATCTACAAAACAAACTGCTTAAACACACAGGAAAACAAAATGAGCCCTGGGGACTGTGTAGAGAAGGTGGGAGACATAATGGATGTGTCTAATGTATCTCTATTTTTGCTACATTTACTCTCTTCCATTTTCGTGTCTGGAATCTGAGTGTGGGCTCGATATAGTTTAAAATCCCCACAACAGAATAAAAACACGTTTGCTAACAATCCCACAATATGTTGCATTTTATACAAGCAAGTATTTGTAAAAGTCGGACAACACTACACCTAGTGATGACTCAAAATGCTGACGATTCATAAATGTCAAAACTCTCAATTTACAGCTAACTATAGGGTAAAATACTGAGTCTTAATTTGGTAGAGAAAACTGGCTGAGTGAGTGAACGCTGACTGAAGACTCTCCAGCTGCCACTGTGCTGCACACAGCCCAAATCACTCTGCTCCATAAACCAGCACAACAAGCACACACAGCTGTGTGTGTATGTGTGTGTGTGTGTGTGTGTGTGTCTGTCAGAGAAACAGAGACTGACAGAGTTGTGTGTGGTTGCGTGTCTCTGAACCATAAATATAGGCTGGCACTCCTCTCTCAGATTACAGGAAGAGGTAAACATCTCAGCAGCTCTTAGGTCATCTCCTGTCCTGACTGCTTGTATTACGAACTATTTCAAAGCCTCTGCTGTTATATCAGAGTACGGGTCATCACATAAAGGGGAGGTAATGGTTCAAGTCCTACTTTAAAGTATATAGGCTTTGCCCTCCAAGAGCTGCTGCTATTGAGTTCATCCCTGCTGCTGAATTTGTACCAGCTGGGCTGTTGTAGATATCTTTTAAAGTGCTGTTCAGAGGTAAAAGGTAGTTATTATTGTGTTAGATAAATTGTGCATTCTTCATCAGGGGGCTGGTTGCACAAAGCTCCTTAAGTTGGCTCGTTAAGTATGACACTTAAGGTTTACTTTTTCCTTGAATGAAGAAAATTACTTAAGGGTGTTGCACAGAATCTCTTCAAAGGTTTTTCTAGTCAAGGAAAGACGTTAAGTCATTTACCATACTGACAGAGATTTTACAGCAGCAAAATTGTACTGTTTACACGAACATCATTTGTTTGCTTGACGTACACTCATGATAACCTACGCTACCTGCTGTAGCACCTAAGCATCCTCTAACAAAGTGGGCCTGATAATAAGTAAAATGAGAGAAGATAAGGAGACATGAAAAACAAATTGGTTGGAGGAAGAAGAAAAAACACATTTCTAGTGGAATTCAATAAAAGAAAGAACGTACTGAAAAGTAAACCTGATCCGAAAATAACAGCAAACGTGAAGCAACAAATGTGGGAGGAAATTGCAACATTTTAATGGGAACTTCACCACAGTGTTCAGGAGACAGGTGAGGACGTTTGAAACCCTGTTGAATGACGCTGTTGACTTGTGTACATAAAATACCTCACCAATCACTGATTAGAAAGATCCCTTTGCATAGAACTGCAGAGCGATCGTTAATTGTAATGAAGGAGAGCAGCTTTGGAAAGTCAACTGATCCAACTCTAAGCATTGAGGCAAATCATAAATTGACCTCTGGTCAAATTTATAGTGCAAAATCAATTGCTCATTATTAAGGATGTTCTCGGGATGCCTTCATTCTCCTTGTTCATCCCCATAAACTCAGCCGTGTTGCTATTAAGATGCAGTCAGAGGTACCTTATGCCTTTACCTTACTTTTGTTTCTAAGGTGGTCTGTGCAAAAGTTTAATGAACTTTAAGCAATTCTTTAAGTTAATGACCAAGGTAAGGAGAACAACTTAAGGAGAAGACTTAAGGATGTTTTGTGCAAAGAAATTGAGCATTGCATTAGTTCAGGCAGGACACAACTTCAAGTTTAGCTCATATCACAGCTACATCAGCTGATCTCAAACAGCCCAGTCAACTGACGAAGCAGCTGATTGATGGAAGGGAGTCAGCTGATAGATCACATGATTCCTTTCTTTGCAACCAATGGCAAATCTCACTCAGGCCGCCCTATTTAAACTGCTTTGGCCTGCCTACTGTTGCTGCTTCCTCTGCAAGCTGCTTTGCAACCCACCTCCACCCCAGCTCCTCCTTTTCATGTTGTGTCTGACTTATCAATTTCATTTCTGTTCGTCATTGATGTTTGCTCTGCTCTGTTCCCAGGGGTCTGTGCTGCTCTCCTCTACCTTAGGCTTTCTATGTAGGCACACGGAGGGGCAGAGAGGTGTGCTCTCTCTACCTTAAGGCTTTCCACGGAGGCGTGTGGAAGAGTGGACAAGTGTGCTCCCTCCGCCTTAGGCTTTCAATGTAAGCATGTGGAAGAGGCTTTCTGTGTAGGCCAGAGGGAAGGCAGAGAGGCCCCAGAATACAGCCATACCACCAAATATGATCCTGCAAATTGAAATAAAGTTTTCTTTGACTAAAATGATCCCGAGTGAATTTTATTTAAAGAAAACCTTATCTTAGATTTCAAGGACAAGCTTCACTTAAGATGCTTTGTGAAACCATCCCCAGGGCCTCATCTCAGCCAAGGCAGATATCTCAGAACTATCTGCATCGCTATATAACACTAAAGGTAAATAAACAGATTTTTTTCTGGGTGAGCGACCCTTTAACATATATTGTGAATGCCCAGGTTGAAAAAAAAAATAACCTCACGTCTTCAATTTTCCTAACTGAGTCTAAAATGACAGCAGCTCCCATCACTACGACCTTGCCAAATTTCCTGCTGAAATCTGTATTCAGTAAACCAGCAAACATGAATAAACAACATCGGACAGTGAGCTTCTGGGGAGTTGGTGAGTGCTGATGGTTTGGACGGAAAGGGGAAGGTCAAGCTGCCCCTCTGGGCCCAGAGAGTCAGAGTTGTCGGCACTGCCGGCCCCGCTTTGGCCTGTTCTGGGACTTGGGGAGGCGGAGGCTCTTGGTTCAACGGCCCAGTGTGGAGCTGCTGCAAACCTCCTCCTGCAGGGCTTTAGCTCTGTCTCCCAGGAGCAGTGAGCCATATCACACAGTCACAACATTTCACCTCACTTCACTTTAAGTACAGGCTCCAGTGGGGAACCAGGTAAAGAAAATGGAAAGTGTTTTGAGCTTTTTATCCCTCCCTTGCCCTCATTAATCTCTCCCTGGCAGCACAGACCAGGCGGACCATCCCTGGCTGTGTGTCCTGTTAAAGTGCTCTGCAGTAACAAAGTTAATTCCTATCTGTCAGTGTAATGACATTTAGTAAATCAACCAACTTCTATAAAGAGCTTTGAATATGTATAGTGTATACAGCATGATGGATGTCTGCAGGAACTGGAAAAGTTTTTAAAATGTTTTAAATGATATTATTATGTTCTTTTGCTACAGCTGCCCTCTGATAGGTCGACATTTTATTAATTTGTCATTTTTGTAATAACATTTGTCTTATTTGCAATTCTAATTTATACTAAAAAGTTTTTGAGTCAAACTTTTGAAACATTTGTAGGCACTTGGAGTACTTGAGATTGATTAACATGACTGAAAGCATCCAAATGTTTTTTTGCTTTCACATCAGTTCTTTTCCTGTTTCCTGGACTGACTTCCTCCTTTTGCTCTTCTTCTCTCTCTGTCTCCCCCCCAGAGACCACTACAACAAAAATGCTAACCTTTCACCACAAGTAAAAGCTGCTGCAGTAAGAAAATAACACCATGTGATGTTGCTTCAGGCAAAAAGTTCCACTGGTCTCAGCAGCAGTATTTGATTATAGATCTGTCCTGCCTCTTCTTCTCCTGAGCTGAAGACGTACTTATTTTGATCCTCGAGGACAGTCAATCTGTTGTTTTCACTGCACATTCGTACAAACAGTTTTTGGTCACATTTTCCATATTTGAAAAGTCCATTAAACCATCTGTAATATTATATAAATCAACTGACATCTGTTGTACATCAAGTCTATTGTCTGTCACTTTGTTTATTCATCCATCATTTGTCTTCAATCAACTTTGATTCCTCTAATTTTCTGTTCCCATGTTTCAGAATGTCGTTTTTTTCTTGAAAAGCATATCTCAAGTACATCTCAGAATATGGTTCTAAACAGGAGTGAAAATACAAAAGTGCTGCAGACTAGGCTGCAATTCCACAAAGAAGTGATGCTACAGAAAGTTTGCATTTTAAAGGCTTGTACAGATGCCGTATTCTTTACATCCCCAAATCCACTGTTCTCAATGTAGATACACAAAGAGACTGCTCAAATAGAGACCAATGGCATTACGGCAAACAAGCATTCCCAAGTGGCTCTTTTTTTAGGGCGTGACAGCTGTGCCCTGAGATAAACAGACTTCAACTTTTGGAATGCAGCGACGTGGACCGCATGTGATGTGTCGAGGAAAAGCCAATCACAGCTGGTACATATGTTGCCTTTCTTCTATAAATATCAGTCTACAATAAATATGGAGGAGACTAGAGTAGATCTTTTTAGTGCACAACTACTCAGAGCTTTACATTTGCCCCACATACAACATTATAGGTGTGATGCACACTTAAAAAAACAACAACAGGAAGAAAAGTCAACACATTCTCACTCTAATCTCGTCACATACTGATGTTTTGGTCATGGCCTTTCCACGTCCACATACAACATGCAAGGTACCCTGGGTGTGTTGGCTGTTGACAAGAGATTTATTTTTTACATACAGTCTCTTTCAAAAGAAATGCACTACGTCAGTACAACCCTGCGAAATTACATTTTTTTTCCTTCAACAACGAACACACAAGGTTAGGTTTAGGCAACAAAAGAAATTGGTTAGGTTTGGGGAAAGAAAACAGGGTTTGGCTTTAAAATCTTATGGGACGCGAATACTGGGTGATATTGAAAGTCGGTGTCTGTTGCATCCATCCACCACCTCTTCTGCCCACCCCACTCAGACTTCCGTCGCCTTTACTTTCATCCTTGTCCCGCCTCATTTCCCCCTGATGCTGCAACCGGCCACATATCATGCCGACATTAAAGGAAGCCTTTTTTTTGGTTTCTGACGCCACAAGTCACTGCCAAAGTGCCAGATTTTGATGATTTCAGACTGAGACCAGGCTCTAAAAGTACCTCTCAACTCTGAATCTCTGGTTAGCAGGCTATGATATGATGCTGGTCATGGTCGGTAAGCAACTTCAGATACAACCTGCCTGTGCACCCTTGAAAGCTGGCACAGAGTCGGCACATGTGTAGCACCCCATAGCCAACCTCACATTTTCCAGGTGGTTAAATATGCAGCATGTTTCCCAGCCTTTGGTGATAATTTTGTTGCCTGTTTTCCATACATTTTACCATTTAATCTGATTTCATAACTTATATAACTTACTTACTATGTAGATACATAACATCCATTTTATTGTCTTCTTTTCAGTATAAATACCATACTAAAACAATGACCTTATTTATTTTTGACGTGCCACTGATTGGCTTAAGGAGTGTCCTCTTTACATCATTTGTTTATTTGATTATATATTTGTCATGCAAACAGCAGTGATTGAATTTAAACAAAACTTTGGGATCCTGTATTCTAACTTTTTTTGCTAATAAAAGGAAGCAAACTAGAATTCCACCTCCGAAAAAATGAGCCTACACACAGTGGAAACACGCCTGAATCCCTGTATTCTCTAATCCAGTTCTGGACAGAAGGGAGATAAATTCAACAGGAGAGCTGACTCTCAGATGTTAATAGCTCTCAAGTCTCACCATTATATCGGCTCCCTCCTCCCTCCAGGCCGCTTTTTTGGCTGGTGAGCAGGCCTGGTTCACTGGAGTGGAAGGACCTGGAAGGGAGGGCAGCCAATACATCACCCCCACCCCTTCTTTTTACTCATTACCACACAGACTCTGGACCGCCATGAACATGAGGTGCAGCCACTTTAATCTGTCTCAATCTGAGAGCCCCTGGCTGACTCTGCTGCTACAACTAGCCTATTTAACATGAGGGGAAGCTGGGAATGCAGCCGCATGAGCTGTAGATCTCTGGAGACATAAGGAAGGAGTCACACACTCGCACAGACACACACACTGCCCGACAAACACCAGATATTTATTGTATGTATATGCAGACATACCTGCACCAGCACACTTACATAACAGTCATAAATATACAGATCAAAGTCAGATTGACTTCATGACTGAAGCTGCAGTTTTTACATCAGACAAATATATCACTGTATCCTACAGGACCTGCAGTTGCTCCCTGCTACTGGAAACCTTCTGCGGATCTCTCTCAAGAGGCAAGTGCTGGAACAGTCTTCCATCATCATATGATTTATTGTATTTATATGGCTGATGCATGCACTGGTTTGCTTGGAGGCTGTGTTTTCTAAAAATAACTAAATAAATAGAAAAGTCATTAAGACCACTCAGGAAACAGGCCATCACAGACCAATGGCCCTCAGGGAGAACCAGCTGCATTGACACGGTTGTGTTTGACAGCTTAATAAAAAACGTGTGCAGGGTGAAATTAGAGTGGCTGCTCCTAATTAAGCACAATGCTAATTGGGAGCATTTTAACCCTTTATTTTATATTTATGGGAATTCTATTAACTTTTAATGACTTTGCTGCCCTGAGCTCTCTTAGATTGTGACCCTGACTATGAAGGCCAACTGCGGGCTCACCATCTTACTGCTAATGCTTTAGCCTTAAGGGCTTCACTTAATTAACTATACACATGCTTAACATTACACTCAGTCTCCCATATGCTTGAGCTGCTCTATGTGGGTGGAGAAGGGTGGTTGGCAACAAACTTCAAGGAAAGTTAAATAACTCCCTACAGCATAAATGTTTTAAACTTAATCATCTCATAGAAAGACAAGTGTTTTCATTAAAGCAAAGAAATACCAAACTAAGGTCTTTAATTGCACTATTATTAAATTTTAGCATGAATCCACTGGCTCTCTCAGTCAAACTGGCTCTCTACAGTTTCTCTACAACTTCTCTGACATGTAAAGTGTTTAGGTATATAAAACCATAAAGGATTCAGGCAAGCACAAAACAACTTCTTGCACTTTTTCAGTCTGTAAGTTCACAATTGAGGATGCAAAGACAGATTCGTAAGAACAGAATAGGATTGGCTATCGTGAACACGTGAACACAATTGTTTCAAGCTACATTTGGTAGGTTCTAAATGAGACCCTAAAAGGTTATTGTTTTTGACTTAAAAGCTGCAATACGACACATCCAATAGGAGGGTTTCAAGTGACGTCACATTGCTGAATCGCGAGAGCGCGAAATTCAGATGGAGGGCAGGAAGTGAATTTGCTGCATCTGCCGTCTGAGAAAATGCCTATGTTTTGTGCAGTTTATGGCTGCTCCAATCGTTCAAACAGAGAGAAGGGAAAGCGATTTTTTAGAATACCAAAGGTCGTAGTCCATAAAGGTGAGAAATGTAAAAAGCTAACCGAACAACGCCATAAAAAGTGGATTTTAAACCTACGTCTGCGGTCGGAAGGAGCAAAGTCACAGGCTTCAGTTGGTGTACCAGGGTCCCGAACATCCAGCCGGGGCGGTCTAGGGTGTGTAATCCGGGGAGGGGTGCTTAAGTGTGGGTGCTCAGGACCGGCCAGTGGTGAGGGTTCTGGTGGAGGGTTAGAGCAATGGGAGAGTGGCCACGGGCCGGGCTGAGGGCTGCGAGAGGCGGCCGGCAGGAGTGGGGCCCGTCAACTTTGGCTACCTTAAGAGAGTCATGGTTACTCCCGCAATTGAGCGAATGTTTAAACAGTGAGGCCTGGCTTAACTGAGGAGGCACGGGGATGGAGTGAGGGGTCCCCGCGGGTGCAGAGGACTGGGTAAGTGTAAGGGTAATGGGAGAGTGGCCGCGGGCCGGGCTGAGGGCTGTGGGCGGAGGCCGGGTATCAGAGGTGAAGACCGTGGGAAAACGCCAACCGGGAGTGCTCGATGGCCGGTTATCAGAGAGGCGAAGACCGTGGGAAAAAGCCGAACGGGAGTGCTCGATGGACGGGTTATAATGAGCGCAAAGGCCGCTTAAAACGACCCGGGAGACAGGTCATAAACAGGCTCTAAAGTCGTACAGTACGGACTCTCTACTATGGTTTCCTCCATGTTTAGGCTACCGATGTTTACTTCCTGCCCTCCATTTGAAATCGCCCCGCCTTCGCGCGTCATCATAATCACGTGACTGAAACCCAGCTATTCTGGAAGTTAAGGTCACATCTTTTCAAAGTTGCACAATGCAACTTTGCACAATGGTAAAAAGAAAAAAAAAACAAACATATTGCTCTTTGTACCCACCCCATGGTAATAAAGTAGGAGGGTTCTGACCAAGTAGCAACCTTCAGAGCTGAAAAATGAGGCCAAAAAGGAAGTGCCAAAAACTGCAGTGCCTTGAACGGCCACGTTGGCTGGCTCCAAATATAAGCCAATCCCTTAGACCCAAGCAGGATTAAACATGTTTACAGCCTGCTACAACAACACTTTTGGTCTCTTATAGCTAAATCCCCATTTATTGAAACTGTATATGGGAGGATTTTTATGTTATTTACCCATTTAAATGTTATTTAGACTTGAAGTTATGCATAATAAAGGGTGTGTCTGCTTTGAGTAACAGGTGGGTGCCATGCCTTGAAAAGTCACTATCATGGAAAAAATGTTGGTTACTTAATGTAACCTTGGCGCAACACAGCAGGCCTATAGGCACAGCTGTAGCTACAGCAATGTGTTTACACTTCATAGCCCAAGCCAACATTCCCAGGAACTTTTATTACCAGGAATTTATTTACCTGGGTAAAAGAATTCCTGGTAATCTGTGTGGTTTGCATTTCCACCGCACCTCAAAGTTCAGGAAAATTTATTCAAATCAGGCTGATGACGTGAATGATTCAGCGTGTGTCCTCCGCCAGCTTGTTGGCTGGTAACATAACATTAGTGCTGGTAGAGAGAGGGGGTGTGTGTTTGTCTCAGCCAGCAGCTAAGTTTAAAAGTATTTTAAGATAAGAGTCAAACTAAGTTAGTCTACATACAGACAGCTGTCATTTGAGCTTATTAGTAACAATTCGCTGTTAGCCGAACTAGTGTGCTGTCTAAATCAGCATGTAAGACATAACGTTAGTGTCGGTGGATGAGAGACTGTGGACAGAGCACATTGAATATCGCTGTCTACATGTTTACATGTTCATGCTTGCTGAACAAATGTACTGATAAATTATTGGCTTTTTACTCGCTAAGGTCTAATTCCACTTACAGTAACAAGTGTATCTGCCGTCAGCTCGAGTCATTTTTGAGTTTGTTTCCACCGCGGCTGCTCGGTTGATCACTGCGTACTGTAGTGTGTAGGTGTGTGTGTATGTTCAGTGCCGGCACAGAGCGCAGAGGAGAGGCTGCAGGATGATAATGAATTAAACTAAAATGCGTAAAAGTGCCTTTAAAAGAACCAATACCGTTAGCGCTTATCAATGCTACGGTAGAAATGTGTATTTGTAGAAATGAAATAAAGTTTGCAGCCACACTGACACGGAAGTGCGGAATGCTGGTAATTTTTTCAGGGAAAGTTTTTTCCCTGGGTAGTTTTGGTGGAAATGCTCCGAGGCTTTTGAAAATCCCGGGTAAATGAAAAAAGTTCCTGCGATGGAAAAGGGGCTCATGTGAGATAATTGTAGCATTTTGGTTGTCTACAAAGTCATGTTCAGCATTTGGTTGAACCAAAAGACGTTTTTATATTCCTTTCCAGATATACCGTTTTTCCGGTAAGTTCATTTTGTTTAACTGGTTTTAAGTTTGATTTTTGCTAGAGAAAGTTAGCATTAGCACAGTAAACCACAGCTGTAAATGCACTACTCTAACCAAACTAGCAGGTAGTGATTGACTTATCTTCAGCCTCTTGTCAAAATATGGTCACTTTTGACTCCAAAAATCCAAAATGGCAATGGCCAAAATGACGAACTTGAGTTTGAAACGGGAGTCCACAACCAATGGGTAAAGTCATGGTGGCTAATTCTGTGTTTTTTGTTTTTTTTTTTTTTTGGGGGGGGGGGGGGGGTCGCCATTTAGGCTAGAACTGCCACTGAGTCTGTCTATGGTACTTACACAAATTGTTCTACTCTCAGTTTGAGTTTGGGTTCAAGAGACAGCAAAAAGCGAGAGCTGGCAGATCTGGCAGATTCTTATTTCTCGCTTGAATGTAGTCATACATCTCTTCTTTCGTGCTTAACTATCTGTTTCATCACCTCGTAGACTGAACAGTGCTCAGAATTAGTTTTGTGCTTTTGAAGATTTTTTTTCAAATCAGTCCTTACATGATCTGACTAATTCAGTGACAAGTGTGCTTGTGTGTTTCCATCTGTGTGCTAGGGTCAGGGATTCACATACCTGAGTACATGTGTTTTTAGGAGAAAAGCGTGTACTTGTCTGAATCAACCACGAGTGACATGCATTTGCGAGAGCATGTTTGTGTTGCATGTGTGTATCAAAGCACTAATCCTACTTCATATCTAAACTTTTACACAGAAACACTCTGTATTCACAAACTCGTGCCTCGACATATCAGTGTATTTGTGCAGGTGCTTGTTGGTGTTCTCCTGTGTGTGCTGCACAGTACTCACAGTGATATCAACCGATAACAAGCTGTTGACCCATGCTAATGCAGGTTTTTTAAAAGAGCCATTTGTAGAGCAGGGAGCTCTCAAGTTGGACTTGACACACATTTCCATAATAGCTCAAAATAAGAGTGGAGAGCACGGCCCCGGATGGAGAAAATGCAACGCAGTAATGTGTGTGAACAAGTCTGTTTCTGGTCTAATAACCTGCAGCTGCGTAAAGAGCATCGGAACATTTGACACACTGCTGCTTGTATTTCCACAAAAAAGATTCTGCTTGTGTTTGTGGTTATTTAAAACCAGGCAGGAAGTTGGAACTCTTCAGAGGAGACTCAGTTATGCCATTATGCAACTTTGACCATTGTAGCTGTCTACACTGTATGCTACACATTTGCTACAGTAAATGAAAGTGAAATACCCCCTGGGTTGAGGATAGGTTTGGGCAGCAATTTCTTTTTTTTCAAATTGTGGACTATATTTCCAAATTGCGCCATGGTATACTCTAGTAACGCTTGTTCCTGAACCACTTGAGCTCCCATTGCCTGACTCATGGCTCAACAGGCTGCTCAATTTCACGGTGGAGGAACATCCCAAAGAAGAGCAGAGGTCAGCCGCTCTATGCAGGAAAAAAAAAATCAATTTATGGATAGTAAGGGCGAAATACGTAAAAGTGATCTCAGGCTGAACTTCAACTCAGAGTAACTAGATAACAACAAGCTGCATTTTAGCTACTGTAAAGTCCAACCATCTTTAAAAAAAACAGATAAAAGTATGGCTGTGACATTCTGTCGATAGCTCTCTTTTTTGCTTGGCTGCATTGGTGTCAGAGGTCAGAGGGGACTGAACTTTCTGAAAGACATTTAAGCCAGATGGATGTGTGCCAATGTGAAATTCACATTAATATTTAAACAATCCTTGAAATCCAAGAGCGTGCACCCATTCGGCAGATTTGTACACTTTTAACATACACATTATATGTACAGAGAATGCTTTTCGAGATCTACACAGGTGAAACTTAGTTCAGTGGCTTTTTATGGCACAAACACATTTTTAAACACACTCTACAATTCATGCACGTCGATTCACATCCTCCCACACACACCAGCATCATTCTCCCTGATGTCCACTGCTTGTCCATATTCATTATTCACACTCGTCTCTGTAATTGCAGTTGGTGTACAGTAAATATTTAATCTCTTCATACCTCTAAGCTCCCCCACCTCCAGCTTTCCTCCACCCCCTCCTACTTACTCAGACTCCATCAGTTTAGCTGCTTTAAATACAGGGATAAATCTACAAGCATCTGCCGATCTCGTGTACATTCATGGCTTTCTATTGGCTCATTAAGAATATTGTTTCAGTTGGCTGGTGTCTGGATTCACCCTTCATGTCCCGCAGTCTTAGAATTAATTCAGCCGATAACAAAGCATCCCATAACCATAGACTTTTCTGCTGTGCTTGTGGCGTTCTGCTTCAGCTGCAGCAAGGTAAAACTTTGCAAAGGTTCTTTTTTGTAGTTTGCCAATAGAAAACTATTTCAACACTTTATACGTCTGAGAGGGTGATCACATTTTAGAACCAGAAATTCTAGAATTGATCCCTTTAGGGGGAATTCACACCAGACGTGAGACGAGGCGGGAGCTCAAACAGAGACATTGTGAGTGAATTAAACTTGCAGTTACTGAAAGTACAACTCAGTACACAAAGGGAAGAAAAATAAAATATTTGCATCTCATTAGGCACTTGCAAGCCTGTTCATTTGAACTGTTTCTCTATGCAGATGATTCAGCTATTCTCATGTCTAATAAAGATTCAGCAGTTGTGGTGAAGTGTTTGAGTAAAGAGCTTCAAAATGTTGGGACTTGACTTTTTAATATCAAGCTGTCGTTTCATCTAGGGAAAACAGAAGCCATCATTTTTGGATTCAGAATAAAGCCAGGAAAGACCCTAGAGATGAAGGTAAGGGTAAGAGCGACTGTTACTTTGCGAAGGACACAGTGAACTATTTAGAATGTATATTATATAAACATAAATCATGGGAGACCAAGGCTCTGAAAGCCCTCACAAAAATCTGCCAAAAGATTAAATTCTTGGCAACAAAATAAAGGTTTTCAGATAGATCAACACTAAAGACATTCACCAAAACAACAGTTCAATGTTATTCTGACTATGCTGCCACATCCCAGTTTAATAGTACGCCACACTAAAAATAATCTCCAGGCTGCCCAAAGCAAGTTAATTAGGGTTGTTTTCATGTTAACCCTCTGTACCCATCTCTAATCAACACATTTTCTACAACTAAATTGGTTTCAAGTTGAAAAAAGAGCAATACAAATCAGTTGGGATTTACTCAAAAAAAAGGTTGATAATGAGGTCCCCAAATATTTGTCCTCTACTTTAATCACTTCAAAGACAATCACAACGACTAAACAAGAGAGAGGACCTCTCGTGGTTGTGGTGATTCATAATTATTGAGAACACTGTTTTATTAACTGTTCTATGATGTCATTGACTCCTGACTCCTCACTCCTCTTAACCAGCTGGTAAGGGCTTTAAGTTTTCTGGAAATCGCCTTGGCTAAAATCAACAAGCCTAACCATTTGTTGCAGATCACATTCTGAAAAGTTTGTTCTCGAAAAATCCCATTGGCTTTTTGACAAGGGAACCAGGGTGACGCTAACCTCCAAATCATCCTTGGAGCACCTATTCCAGGATGAATTTGTCCCCATTTTATCCTCATCGCCATCTTGAATCTAAGGGAGCGTCCAACAGGGAAGATTCTAACTCAGTTTTGCTTTGTCTGCTGCACAGCATCATACCACATCGGGAGCGTTTCAGTAGTGTTTTGCCTGCCAGATTATGTAGACTTCCAGATTGTGTTGATTTGATCATTTTTACTTGATATTTATGTTTCTTCCATAGATAAGTAGGCTATACAGGTAAATTATTTATTTTTCGTGCATTTTAGTTGTTTATTTTTATTTCCTACTTTATTGTGCTGTAGCCTGCAAACAAAGTTAATACTATTCAAGTCCAGTTACGAATGACATGGATCAAAGATTTGTGGCTGTGTTTTAGTTGTTAAAAATACATTTATCATCATTATCAAACTGTATCTATATTTCACATTCAGTGCCTGTTAGCAAGAAAACTTGATCTGCTCTGTGCAACACTCCATGGCTACATCAAAAGCTACAGCGAATGAATTTTATCCTTTTATTGGTTTCTTAACATCTTGCCAAAGGACTGCAGTTGAAAATTAGCCAGCTGGCTAACACTGGCCCATCTACAGACATGCTGATTAATGTGCATTGTCCTTATAAATAAATAAATTAAATGAAATGAAAAATAGACAAAGTGTGTATTTTTCTTAGCTTTTGGGACATTTCTGAACACACCACAGTGCGTCTGCTGGAATTACAATAACTGTCTAGAGTGACTGCAAACAGCTCGGGTGGCTGCCTGGCGCAGACCTGCACTCTACTCGCTGCACTTTTCTAGTTCAGCAGGTTTTCTCTCATTAAATGTGCCAGTCTGTATTTGATGTCCACGAATGAGCAGGACAATATGTTCGAACCTAAGAAACAGCAGCAACCCTGCTCTCATTTGAAATTAAATGGAAACCCATGTGACTGATGCAAAGAAGACTAAAATTGAAAGCAAACCACGATCCTGACAATCACTCCAAGACAGCTGAGCTACAAGATGAAGCAGGCCTGATTTGATTTAGTCCCTTTCAAACGTACCTCATTTCAAATGTTTTTTTTTCTTATTTCATAATCTGCAGGCAGACGCATTAAAAACATTATAACACCCCGAGTGCAGCGCTGTCAGAACATACAGCTCATCATCTGAGAAACTGCTCTCTGATTTATGTAGATCTCATATTAAAGCCCCACTGCGAAGCAGACCTCATGTATTATTCACAGCAACGGCCGTGCGCGCGTGTTTGTATGTGCTATATAAATGTGTGTGTGTCGTATTCTGTTGCATCTGTTTCTGACTCATCACAGGCACAGTGGATTACTAAGCAGAGAGAAAGAGTCAGAGTGAAGTAGACTGGGTTAGACAGACAGGGACAGTAAGAAATCGTAAAAGTACAGACACTCAGACTCAGTTAGAGATCATTGTCACAGTGTTTTGGAAAGATGGCAGTATTGCAGACGTGGATAGAGAGTGAAATCATTTGATCATGAGTACAACATCTTCATTATTGTTCACATACTTTAACCTAATAATCCATGGTGCTTTATTGAGGTAAATGCCTATTTTGCTCTTTTATTGCTCATTAATTGACTGATTAAACTGACTGCATCCCCAGTTCGTTAAACCTCAAACACCCTGGGCGTGATGGGTAAAAGATGCATACAGACAAAAAAGAGAAATAACTCAGAGTGACACTATTTGTTAAGGCTGTCTTCTACTTTCACTTATTGTGTATGATGAGCTTCAGTTTGTACATATGACTATTAAAGCCACATATACAAGCTCAACTTAGAACTTTTAAAAAGCATTTTTCACATTGAAAGCAGCATTTTATTTCCCTGGTTATGTTGTTTTGATTGTGTCTTCTACCATGCAAAGGTTTGTTTTAATATCAACAGGAATTACATCTTAGATGTTAACTGATGACATGTGTAAGCATTTTTCACTTTTCATGCATCTGTCCCGGTGCGCGCCTGTCTTCAGTGTCAAACAGGAAATTAAGCTGTTATTAACTTCAGTTTGTTGTTATAAAAATCTGAGGAAGAGTTGGTCACACAAAGAAACAGAAACTAGAAGGTCATTAACACCAGACAGGACATTGCTGATGTAACTGTAGTGCAAAAACAACCCAGCCGGGGATAACAAAGAACAAAAAAATGGCAACAAAATATCTAAATGAGTGCATAATCTATTCTGTGATCCTCAGTTAAAATGGTTTATATGTGAGCTTCGCAGCTCCAAGCATTTGTTTTTTTGTTCTGCTTTGATGTACAGTAGCAGTAGCATGGTGTAGCTCAGCGGAGAGGAGCAGGGTGACAGCTTCAGAGTCGAGGTTTTATCCCTCCGTTCTGGTTCACTTAGACTAAATGCACCCCGGATGGAGAGAACAAAAGGTGTTTGTTTTGTTGTTTTTACAAGACAGATGACAAACGGTGAAGGAGGAGCGAAGGGAAAAAGGAATAAAAAGGGAAACATTGAAGATTGTAATTGAGTTAAAGTTGATCAGTAAAGTGATACTTTGAGTTCCTTTGCTGTACTGCATTAAGGTATACATGTCACTGCAGTGTGTGTCACTACGGGAACATACCAAGACTCCCACACCTACACAGAAAGCATTAATCCCAAACATAATTACTTTGCTTTAAAATATCAGAAGCATCGCTTATTTTCAAAAAATGATGAATTTCACGTTACAGAGTCAAGAAGAAGTATCGTAGCTGATCACAGCTGCAGATGTGTAAAATCCACAGGAAACTACAAACATAAATACCTACAGTAAAGTGGCTTCAATGGGCATGAAATCTGTAGATAACTGGTCAGTAACAATTACTTTTTTCTAATGATTTGCATTCCAATAGTAAACGCATTCAAGACACACTGATAGTGTCATAACTCAAACGCCCTACAAAGTTACTCATGCAAACGTAATGTATCTCCAGTCAACTATAACTACAGAGACCAACCTGCAAGCACTTGACCACATTACCAACAAAGTGTTAAGTGCAATGTGTGTAAGTCACATGACACCACTTAGAAAACTGAACAAATGTTCACACATGAATCCCGACAGCAGCAGACAGCAAGTAGATCACATCTTACCATAAGTGGTGAGCATGTCTTCAGTGTGACCCAAATGTATTTTAGTATAAAGTGTAAATGTAAAATGGCTGTAGGAGCATCAAAGATAGAGATGTGACCTTGTTGTCAGAGGATCACTGTTTAACATTTAATGAATTACCCCGGATCATGAGCAGGGCAACTCAAATATTCATCATAGAAGCAATCACGCTGCTGTACTTCATGCTAGTTGAACTAATCCGTCCCCTTGAAAATGGGACCATTCATGCAGCTACAATCGTTTTTGTCTTGCTTTCAATGACAACTCCAATTCATCAGCACCTGGCGCACGCACGTTGTGGTCCAAATAAAAAGAGAAAAGGTTACTTACTATGGTGAAGTTCATGACTTTGAGGATCCAGATAGTTAGCGCCAAGTTGATCAGGATCAGGATCATCAGCAGCAGGACGAAGAAGTAAAGGCAGCGTTTCCTCCAGCCGTATATTCCCACTTTGTACACTTGTGGTTTCTCTGAACTCTGGACATTGTTCCTATGAGTGCACTGTTCTTGGGTCATCTGAGAGGAGACACAGAGAGAAAAAGGAAGAAATGATTATGGCTGAGGGCAACATCTTGACCTCTCGGTTACTGATACAAAGACTCAGTCAGACTCTGTATCTTTCTTTTTTTTTTTTTTTGGCATGTCTGCAGCCTGGTTTGCACAGACTATATTATTTATTTGTATAGCTCTTATTGGGCAATTGGGCAGTGGGGGAATCAACTTTTTAGAGTGCTTCAGGGAATTTGCATGAAGTCAAAGCTGCATTACTTGCATTTATTTTGCTTCTTGTTTGCAACCAACATAAACATAATGTCTTCTTCGAAGGCTGTTATAGCAAACATGTCAGCAGGAGTTGCCTCCTTGACACATCCAGCAGCGCAACATTATCATTCTTTTAGAGTTGTGGTGAATGTAAGTCCAACATTCATTCCTCCTTTCCTCCCATTTGGACACTTGAGAGAAATATCTGTCCATTTAGCTGCTAAATGTTCTACTGTGTTCACCAGCTAGTTGCTAACTCCGTCTGCCTGCTGTTTAGTGCTTGTGAGTAGCATTAACAGCGACAATTTACAGTCTCTCTTTGTCTAGTCCGGCTGTTATGTATTCAGCCATTATTGCAACCCATCGGGCCTCCATGGTGGAGCCACCCGTGATTGCTTGGAGATTTGTGTTGCAGCCGCAGAGACTGTGTAGATTAGAAAATGACCTTAAGATAAGAGATGGGGCTCATCTGAACATTAGTACAAATAACATGCCATAAACATTCCTCTCACATACTCCACTCCAATACTGACCAGCCATTCAGTTTGGGCACGATGAAAGACAGTTTAGTTAGCACTCCCATTGATTGATTGCCCTATAAGTGGTCTATAACTCCATTATACCCCCTCTGCCCCATTGATGTGCTGATAGTGCCGATTAATGATGATTCTAATTGTCTGCCTGTGAAGACGAGGAGCATTGTTCACTTCAAGCGCCATAATAATGGCCTAATAACTCTGTGGAAAAATACAATTTACTGTCCACCGTGCTTTGGAGTGCGCGGCTCAGACCACCAAAGCCAATCGTTTTTGACAACCACACACATTACCCGCTAACTGAAACAAATGGCACAAGACAGGGGCCCGGTGAGAAAGTGCTGAAAGCTACAGAGGAGACTCCAAAGCACCAGTCAGCAAAAGCAGTGAAATCTCATTGTGTACGGTCGGATTTTCATTTTTGTTTGACGGGAGATGCAGAGAGATGAAGAGGCATATCTTTGTGATGTCTAGGCTGACAGAAAAGGGGGAAATCAGTGCTGCATGAGTAAACAAAGCTTTGCTAACTTTAAATTGGAGAAGAAAAAAACATAAAGCTCATTAGAGTCCCCTACAGGCTGCAATGTTCATCACACCGTGCAGCACAAAAGTTTTTGACTAAACCAATGGTGACTTTGTCAGAGCTGTAACAGTCTTAGTGAAAAAAACCTAAAGTTTTGTGGCAAATTTTTAGTTTCTGTTTATCCGTCTCTGATGACAACCTCTCTTCCTACAAAACTCTGATTGGCCCCATGCTGTTTCAACCACGTAAACAGCCATCAATGGGCACAACCAACACAGGTGCCAGGATGAAATGTCGGCCATCTATGTTTCTGCTTCCATGTATATATTACATTTGTACATTTTATATGTATGACGTACGTCAGATTATGTGCATATGAGCAGAGTTTCTCATCAGGAAAAAGATAGGATAGTGCATGGACAGGCAACAGCAGACCTCTGTTTAAGACCGACAAAAGCGGGTGTTTTTTAAGAGAGGTTGGGACATTGCCAGGCAGCTTCTTGTGACAAAAGCTTGGGACACACAGTGTCCACACGCAGTTTGGGACAACTTTGTTTGAAGCAGGAGCTGACCCAGTTGCCAGAAAAAAATGTGCATATCATAAAATTTATAAAGTGACCTTGTATACGAGCTCACTTTGTTGTTTCATAACATGACACACCTGCTAAGGTGCACCAATGTTCCAGTGTCTTTTTAGCCTCCGAATGTGAATGTTTTCCACAGCGGACAGTGCCACAAAAGGCAAATGTTGTTTTAATAAGACATCACTGCACTTGGTCACGTCCATAATGAAAGTGATGCAGGTGATAGAGGAGAGGTTAGGGCATGACTAAAACCATGGCGAATCATTCTTTGCAGACCATGAATGGTCATTCATTAATTTACTGTTAGGGGTCACGGGGGGCTGGAGCCTATCCCTGCTGACACTGGGCGAGAGGCGGGGTACACCCTGGACAGGTCACCAGCCTTTTGCAGGGCTAACACATAGAGACGGACAACCAAATTTTCTGGCAATAGCTGCGGAGATCTTCTCGAGCTGGATCCAAGTACAGACAAGGTGTCTTCCCTATTAAACTAATTCTGGATTAAGTTCGGTATGTTCTTTTATTATCACTCGCCCCCCCAGAATTATCTAGGCTTGATCTCACAGTTTAATAGCCGCATGCACCCGATTGCTCAAGCTGTTTGTTTGGTTCAGACTTATTCAAATACAAACATGAATACAATGACAAACAGCTGTATGAGCCAAAAGTAACCCCGGCTGTTTGATCAGCTCTTTGGCAGAATCCTCATAAAGAGCTGCAGCCTGTGAGTGGGGATTAATAACGCACCTGATCCTGCGTCGCACCTTCTTTTATGTTTCCATCTGCGAGCACCTGCCACAGCACAGACCTTCCAAATGTGGTTGTGAGTCATGGCAGACACACTGCCTTCACCCTGGAACAAACCCCTGTCCTGTCAAATCACCCGTTTGAACAGGATCCAGTTCAGCTGACAGGGCTACTCTGACATTTGTTTACACCAAGGAGTTTGATAATGAAAAACCACACGCACAAGATTCAAAGAATGACAGACAGGTTTTCCATTTCCTCTCTCTAGATTTGTTTTTTTTTTTTTTTTTCTGCTGTGGTGCGACAGGCTCAGATAACTGACCCTGAAACTGATAGGAAACTAAAACTTCAAAATGAAACAGATCATGTCAGTTAAATTTGGTAAGCTGATGCAGTGAGAAAAATGAAAAAGTCGTACAACATTAAAGTTTTAAGACAAAGTTTTGGAGAACAGTACTGAATAAATCCCTAACATGTGACAAGAAAAATGAGGGAATATGACCCTGAATTCTGAGTTGGCTAACCCTGAGATGAATAACTCAAGAGTTTTCAGTTTCAGACAAGCTAATCAGAGTCAGTTAAATCATCTCTGAGTATGTTCACCCTTAGTTTGGTTCGTGCTTCCAAGGCTGAAAAAAGAAGCCAATGCGGAGGTGCCAAAAAACGCAGTTCCCTGAATAGCCACTCGAGGCTTTTTCCAAAACAAGGCAAATCCCCATAGACCCTCATGTTAAAATGCCAAACTTTAAAGCTGAAATAAACATGTTTACAGCCCGGTACAAAAAATGGTTTAGGTCTCTATAGCTAATGTCAACATTCATGACAACTGTACGGAGGGTGAATTTTTATACCTCACCCATTTACATTTTAGTAAGGCCCAACTTTATGCATACTAAGGGCGGTGCTGCTTAAGTGATGGGCTGTCTGTGAGGCGTTGGTTCAGTCTATGAGTCAGGCCCACCCCTTGCTCCTCCACAGCTCCACCCTTTTGTCCAAAAATGGTCACTTTTGGCTCCAAAACAACAAGATGGCAACTGTTGAAATGTCAAGTTGAGGCTTTAAAACAGCAGACCACAAACCAGTGGGTGACATGACAGTAGCTACGTTCAGTCATCATCAACAATCAGCAACAGCAATCATCAATCAATTGAACTCTGACACTAAGTTTCATCATGGCAACAGGTAAATAAAAGGGGGAACCTCCATTTTAATCCACTGGATTCAAAGATATGAATATAAATGCATGCAGGCCTATATGCAGAGTGTACACATTTATCTTTCCAGCTCCTGTTCTTCTTCTTTGAGTAAGCCACTAATTGCTAACAGCTACTTTTTAACTCTCCCATGGTGGATCTCATGCATAACATGTCACTGAAACGTCACACCTGTCCTGCCGATGGTCCCATTCTGCCAGCTGTCCTGTTTATACAGACACCATTTCAGTGCTGTTACTACCTCCCATGGCTGCTTAAAGGCGAGACCACTCTGTCCTTGAGCAAGCAGTGTGAAAGGGGGCTATGATTGTAAGCCCACAATCTCATCCAGTAATAATGAGGTTGGAGATTTGCACTTGACAAGGCATGAAGGTTAAAATACAGTAAATTTGGATTTGTAGACATCTATTGGGATATTGACTCAACAGCATTCAGAGGCTTTATTTCAGCTACTTCAACAAATGTTGCAATTAGAACAAACTGTCATTGAAACACTGATAAAACATGTTCAGACTAAACTTACTTTTATATTCTGCAGCTGCACCGCCACTCTGCTAACTCCTGCTAACAAAATACAGATTTATACTCTCCAATATCATTGGAATTATGTTCTATTGGTGCGACAAATCACGAGTGATAGAGATAATTTTTATGATCCTATGAGTCTGAAACTTGGTACAGATTTTTACAATTCAAACTGAGATTACACATTCTGCGGGATTAACATTTAACTGGAACTGCTCTGACAAATGGACAGATGCCTGCGGTCAAAAAAAGGACATTAAGAGGTTTTATTCTGAGCTGAGGATGACTTCACCCTGTGTAATACTTAAATTTGAGGGCAACGAGGTTCAAGAAATGACTGTCAGTACAAATAGTAGAAGCAGTAACTTTAGACTGCCCTAAGTAATAAACCAATACCCAACCAGGATTTTCATTCTCATGTGCAGTAAACCTCTGATATTTAATGTGCTTTGATACACGCTGTGATACAAACTGAATCACCGAGCAAATGAAACAGTGTGTCAGGTTCTGTCAGAGGGAGGAGACACAGAGCAACTCAGGGTTTGATGAAGAAAACCAGTTACCACAGTAACTAAACCAGAGTTTTCCCCATCTCAGGATTAACTACCTCAGAGTTTTCAATAAAACCCGCCTTTTGTGTTATCATAACAGTAATAGTCTTATAGTAAAATCACTTATACAGGCTTTGGTAGTTACAGAACAACTGAATAATCAAGATCTACTTTTGTGTTTATTAGAATAATTCAATTACTCTAAATTTACAGCAGTTGCTGTAATTATATACAGGTAACAATGCTGGTATTCTAATAAAAGGAAAATGGCAATCAAATCTTATTTGGAAATTTCATTACTGTGTAATAAAAATGTGATTTATGTAAAGCGCTTTATTGTAAAACTCAACAAAGCTGTTTTCCAAAATCTTAAATAATGTGAACTGAAAAATGTCCTTGACAAAAGTAAAAGACAACAAACCTAGACGAAATAAATAAAAACAAAACAGAATACTGCAGAGGCTGCCAAGTGTCTCCAGGTGTTGTAGAGACGAAAGCATCAGCATCCTGGCAGGAGAGCAACACTCACAGTGACACCAACATCAGTGTCACCTGCTCAAAAGTCAGACGGGGAAGAGTGTGTGTGCTCACGCATTCATGTGTAAATGTGTTACTATTGAGGTAAGCCTTTACACCACTGACACACAGATGGTAATATCCCTTTGTGTGTAGACTATCATGGTTTGAACCATGGAGGGCTTATGGGCTCATGAAGGCTACCTGCCAAAGCACTGACTGTGCACACTTTCTCCAAATGCCATATGTCACCAAGGTGCAGTTAAATCCACAAAAGGTGAAGGTGGTGGAGTTAGGTCAGGAGGAGACACTGAACAACCAAAACAACAGTGGTGTTTAAAGAGACACTGATTTATGCTGATGTCACTGCTATGATGACCATATGAACACCTTCGTAACTTCCTTGTGTCCTGCCATGTTTATTATGTTTGTGTCTGGCCAAATCAAAAGTTCTCGAGGAAGATATTCTGGCTCTGATCTCCAAGTATACGCAAAGTACACAGGGCACGTGTGCAATGCCACTTGAGTCATTTGCTTGCCTGCATACATGCTGGTTGAAGGAATATATACGACAAGTCTGGCAGTTTTCTTTCGCAGATGCTTAATCATCAAAAGATTTGTGCACTTCTGCTTTAGACTTTCTGATAAAATACAATAACCTGAACAGAAAGACGGAATACTGAGCAATATATTATTGTGTACTGTCCTTTTTCAAACCAGCCTCCCACAAGAAGCTGGATAAATCAATCAGCTCGTTTTACACACAGGGCCACAAGACACATTTCTGAAAATTGTGTGCATGACGACTCCTCTGCAATCTACTTATGTTTACCCATAACACCTTTCTCTGTGTGGACTCCCAGACATACTTATGTGTACCTTTGCAGTGGTATAATTCCAGCTGTAGAATTGTGGATTATGAGCTATGGGTTGCTTATCTGACTTTCTATAAGACATTTTCATGTTTATTCTCATGTTGTCAATGTTTTCCATACTAATTTAAGAGTTGGAGATCAATGTAATAAGCAAATCATTTAAATTAAACACAAATGCATCATATGTAATTGCCCTCCAGAAAGATGCACATTGTCTGATCTGACGTCCATATTGTCAGGTCGACATCATTTGTCACCATTTGTGCTTTCAAAAAATTGAGCTTAGCATTAGTTCAGGCAGGACACAATGTCAAGCTCAGCTCACATCCTAGTTACATCAGCTGAGCTCAAACAGCCCAATCAACTGATGGATCAGCTGACTGATGGAACCAATTGGCGAACCGCATTCAGGCTGCCCTATTTAAACCACTGTGGCCTGCCTACTGTTGCTCTACTTCTGCAAGCTGCTTTGCAACCTACTACCACCCCAGCTCCTCCCTCTCATGTTGTGTCTGACTTATCAATGTCATTTCTGTTTGTCATTGATGCTGACTCTATTCTGTTCCTGGGGGGTCTTTGCTGCTGCTCTCCCTGCCTCTGCCTTTCCATGTATACGCATGGAAAGGCAGAGCGGTGAGCTCTCTCTGTCTGAAGGCTTTCCATGTAGGCATGTGGAAGGGCAGACAGGTGTGCTCTCTCTGTCTTAAGGCTTTTCATGTAGGCGCATAGAAAGGCAGGGAGGTTTGCTCTCTCTGCCTCAGGCTTTCTCGAAAGGTGTGTGGAAGGGCAGAATGTAGTATTGCATGGAAAAGTTTTTTTTGACAAAAATGGCTCTGACCAAAGTGTTATTACTATTGTGAAAACAAAACTGTTGTTACCTGACATAGTTATGATTACAGTTTGGTTAAGTTTAGGCACAAAAAAAAGTGGCATCCCCAAGAAATTTGATTGGTCAAATCTCACGTGGAGTGAACATCGAATCTTTTTTTTTTCATCAGTAGCTCAGATGTGTGGGATCTTGACTTGTTACCTTGAGCCTTTCTAATGTCTTTTATGTGAAACATTTTTATTGCTTGCATAACTTATCCAGCCATATATATGTCCATATTATTGAAACTAAATATATAGCTTTTACTATACAGTTATAAGTCTCTATCTGTCTTTTAAGTTCAAAGGATGTACTTATGTACTGTAAAACTTTTTAAATCATATCCGAGTGCATATTCTACAGCAGCTTAATAAACACACAGGGAGCTCTAATCAAAAATACAAACACAACAACAAATCGATAATAGTTTTTAAAGTGTTATGAATGTATTCATTGCTTGATTGGTTTCTTATCTCCACACACATACTTCTCTCACAAAGTGTATCATAAATCAAATAAATGTACTGCGGTAATGAAATATAACTCCTCTCTCCTCTGTGCTTTCTACAGACTCTCCCTCCATGCACAAAGAGCACTGATAGCTTTCCAATAAGCTCTTAGGCTACAGGCTGACTGAGAAAAGAAAACGGTGCTGGTTACAAGCTAAATAATGGCCACTCTCATAAGAGTGGAGGTGTGTGTGTGTTAAGAAAGCCGAGTTGAAGAGCCAGGGAGGAAGAAAATAAGTGGCAAATTGGAGGCAAATCAAATCATCGGCCTTTTGAGTCTTTTTCCCTCCACTGCTGCTGTCCAACGGTGCCTCTTGTTCAGCCAACTATTCATTCAGAGAGCCTGAAGAAAACCCAACGGTCCAAAAACAAAGTCTGTCTCTGATTAGAGAGAGAAATGAGGTTTTACAAAATGTTATTGGTTATTCCTGCTGCCAAATAGCCAGGCAGCTCCCCATTAGGTCTTTTATAGACAACATGTGGATCAGTACCAGGACTGACTTGGCTGCTGCCAATGGATACACCATTACTGAGGCTCGAACACCTCCAAATGTATGAATATACAAAATGGCCGACAGCCAGAGGCAGTTTATTGGCTGTTACAATGTGTGGGTAAACAGGCAAGTGGACAAATGTGATCAGCTGACTGAAAAGTTACTAAACATTTCACCAACTGTTGGTTTAAGGTCATTGGACAGAATCTCCAGTAGCTTAAGATGGAGGCAGAAGCTATTACACTTATCAGTGTGTTTATCTCCTCCATACATGACTGCCTCTGCATCTTCTCACTAAGTTTGTTGCAGTGTTTCTCTGTTTATTGTTTTCCATGTGCTGGTTACCTGCTTGTATCGAGCAGCCATCGCAGCCACTAACCAGGACTTTAGACATCCAGTAGCTACTGTATTCAATTGCTTCTCACCACTTCTCCATTGCTATTTATATAGTCTTGTTCCTTCATCTAAAGAGCCCCTGGAGCACTTCTTTTTTATTGTATGGTTGAAGTACCAGAACCTCTCCACAAGTTTTATTTGTTTTCCTTTTATAACCCTCAACAACAACAGAGGCCAGTGGAGAGAGCAAAGAGCAGAAGAGCAGTGTGATGAAACTGTGATGAAAACACAGTCTCATCACCAAACCAACTACATGTTCTTATCTAAAATAAATCAGCCAATTCAGAGGATGGAGAACACATCACATTTCTCATAAAATATGCATGGAAATATATATGCAAGCATTTACAAATATGCTAAATATATTCAGTTGTTTTCTATTACTACAAGCACTACCATCTCTACTGCTACTACTACTGATCTTTATTTATATAGAAACAAAAAACAAGTTTAGAAAGAGTTAAATACAGTGAAAACCTCTCATAGTGGTCATGCCTGGGTCAAATTGATCACTATCTATCTATCTTTCTGTCTCCATCACCAGCAGCCATGACTAGCAGTCACAAGCTTTGATAAGACTTTTCATCGAGAGAAACTTTCATCAGGGGATCAGAAATGTTGTCAACAAGCACTAAAGTTAGCCAAACTAATGTTAAAGAGAAAAATACAATTATTAGTATCACTACCTTTACTGACCAACTCTTACTGTAGTGACGTCACGCTGTGTTAATTTGTTTGGATGCATGCTCTGTTACCTGTGCTGCTACAGTGGCCAAGCAACATTTGGACAAACTAATCACGATAAACAACATTACGTCACTTGACTTGGCAGCCAAAGGCTGGATTACAGACCTGTTCTCATTCCCAGAAGTAAAGTCTTTCAATAAAAAATGTTACATTTAAGGCCTCTGAGCGAATGGGGAGAATTTGTTCTGATGTGTGTTCTGGGCAACAACAACAAACCAATGTCCAATTCATGAGGTTTCTTTGAGTGCGGTCTCTTTGTGTCTCATAGTGATGCAAAAGGCACCCTTCTAGCTCATCTATGTGAGGCACAGCTGAAAGACATTGTAACATGTGGTTCATGTTTTACAAAAGACATAGTTAGGTTTGGCTAATGTTCTGGTTTAAATTAAGAATGCTTGTTGTGTAATATAATGTGACAAAAAATGTTTGAGTGACATCAGTGTGTGATGACCATACATTAATTGTGTAAAGTTAAATTAAATCAACACTGACTTTTGGTTTCACACAGAATGTAGGCACGTAAGTGGCTCCACGTCACGATAAAACAGCATTGACTTTTGGTTTCAATAGACACGAACTTTGATCTCCTGGATGAAAGACTTTTTTTTTTTTACCCATCCACATGCCAAAGGGTCAGTATTTGATGCTTTGGCAATGGGCTGGGATTACGGATTCTGATGCACTACCACTACTCGAATACCTGGACTTGTTCAACTCAATTTTGGACAGAGTGCATACACTATGGTAGGAAAGCGTGTACCTCAGAGGATGTCAGGCCCATCCCACAGGGAGTGACGTACATTCTCTGTTATCAACATTTCAGGTGTGCTCACTTTTGGTTTTGTCACTAAATAAAGCATTTTAGATAGCCTGGGTAAACTGTTCTCTTGTTTACAACCTGTCTAATAGTCTGGCTCCTTTTTTTTCCATTTCTGCAATGTTGCTTTTTCTACATCTTAACAACTCATTTTTAAGAACATCACTAGCAGAAATAATGAATGAAAAATAAAACCTGGAAACAAACTACACTTATCCCTTAATGGTTGTGCGCCAGAGTCACTGAGATAAATGCTTGTGTATTTATCGTTCCCGGTGAATAAAGGCTTTTTGACCCTATTTCTGAGTGCACCAGCAGCGCTGCCTTTTGTCCCACTTTGTTGCCCCTCATTAACACTGAGGCCACATTCTCAGCGCAGCCCTTCATTGTCGTGCGCTGCGGCTGCTTACTGGACCATTACAGATGAGACAAGTGTGGCTAATACTTACAGATACTGAAAAGGTCAGAGAATAACAGTAAACAATTTAATGAGAGCTCCAACCTGCTCAGAATCTGACAATGCTCCTTTTCAGTGATTACACAAAAAAAGAGAAACGAATAAGAAAACATCCAAATTTCAGTGGTTAATTCTGCCATACAGACGTGAAGCCAGGCCCGGGGCCAAGCTTGACTGGAGGGCATAATGAATACTTAAACAGCTGAGTAACTTTGGGCTCTTTCTTTTTAATCGAGTGCGAATGTAGAAAAGGTTTTTTTTTCTTCTCCTGTCTGTTTTGTAAGTGGCTTTAGCATGCTTGTCAACAGCATTGTTGAGCACATGATTAGGATAATTAGGCCAATGTTTGTAGACCCTGTGTGACAGATATGATACTTAGCTGTAGATTTTCAATGAGGAGAGAGGAACTAGATCTCTGCGGTATGTGCTGTTAAATTCATGTTTTAAAAATGTTTGTATTTGGAAATGGCCTGGAGGTTAAAGAAGCAGCCTTGTCACTTTGAATCCCAGTTTTATCAAGGAGGGAATGTGGGGTGAATAAAGTTTTTCCTTAGTATCTAAAATCTAGGTCATTTTCAACTTAAAGGACAATTCTGGTTTATTACAACTAAGACTTAGTTTTATAGATTTGCTCTTCATTTATATTACTTATGAAAACATTGTACCACATGTCATCCTGGGTCCACTTTATTGTAAATGATAACTGAACAAGGACCCTCTTGTGCCCATCACGTGTCTCTAGCTGATCAATTCTGTTCAGATTCCATTACCGCCCTGCAAACACTTACTATGTTGACAATTTTTCTAGCTGCTCTGTAGCATGCTTGCTAGTCACTTTAGTGGTTGTACAGCTTAAGATATCCCTACCAGCAGAATTCAACACGTCTCCCTCCAAAGAGCAAAAGGAGGGATGACTATGCAACACTTTGTCAAACCTGACATAAAATAGGTAACTTATAGAGCATTAGCACACTTTCACCAAAACAACCACCATGTCCTGCACTGATGACATAGTTCTTATCAGGGACTCATCAGGACACATTAGTGTTTACATTACAAAAGATATGTGGTCAAATGCGTCCCAGACTATCCCGGCGAGTGGTTTGAGTGACTGATTCTCAATGCGTCTTGATGGTGCTTTACATTTGTATTTAGTGCTCTTAACTTCTGATCTGATAACCCAAAATGCATGCTAATACCAGGTCTAACCAGGCTCATACAGACAACCATTCATGCTCACATTCACACCTACAGGCAGTCAAGAGACACCAATTAACCTGCATGTCTTTGGACTGTGGGAGGAAGCCAGGGAGCCTGGAGACACGGGAACATAGGCAGAATGTGCTAACTCCACACAGAAGGGCTCCAGCGGCTGGTGGATTCAAACCAGGAACAACACGTTCAGGGTCTGCATACGTCATTATATGTATTGCTGCTGGACTATTCTGGCTTCTACACTCACAAACACGCCTCTAGTCACAAGTCCAACACAGGGAGTTTCAGAAAAAGCATTTTCTCTGGAACATCAGGACAATGAACTCCTATTTTAAAAAAATAAGCACTTATACTGATGATTATCATTTTTTTATTAGCCTTTGAGCACATCTTCTAGCAAGTGTATGCAATGCCCACATATTTCTCTGAAAATACAAGTGTGCTATATATAAATATTTGACTCTTGTTTTCTTTTCTTTTCCAATATTTTTGGACCCTTGTAGGCATCCACAACCACAAACTCGAACCGGAATGATGATTTGTTTAACTAATCATCTTTGCTCTCTTTTCAAAATAAGCTTAACTGTACTGGGACTGTGCTTTTCAATCTTTCTGATTTTCTTGGCAATTCATTTGGTAAGTACCACATCAATATTATCTATAGGGATCAGGCAAAATGATCATTTAGAGCTATAATCATTGAGATTTCAGTCTTGGTTGATTTGACGATTTGGTGTTTGATCCAAGGTGCGAACACACTTCAAGCAGATACCCTTAGAACTGGTGCATGTGTTTACAGTGCAGCCAAACAAACTGTGGGTTGAATTCATTGTGATGTTTTAATAAAGAATAAAGAGAATCTGGATGCTTCAACATTCAGCCTTGGTGATCACCACATGCAGTTTAGGAGACCTGAAGGCTGACCTGCACTGACCAATGCCTCTGGGGTGTCTTCCCCTCTTGCTTACCTGGCTGTTATTTCCAACCATTTCATTTTCACATATACAGATGATAAAATTTTAGTGTGTTTTTTACTACATGCTTCCTTAACGGCTGCTTCATCTCCAGGAGTTAATGTTGGGGAAAAAACTCATGACTTGCACTCTTTGCTACCATCAAAAGCTGATGGTTTTTAGTTTTTCCAATATGCCGTTATATGTGCAATTTCTATGCCTGGGGGTCATTAAAGTTTCATCATATGTGGTGAAACACTTGAGATTTGGTCTTTAGTTTTTTTGTTTCTTTGCAGGACCAAGAGGGACTGTTAAAATGTCTCACTCTGCGAAACAGGATGCAGACAGAAAGCAAAGCAGACAAACATGCAACTCTGATATATCTGGATTGGCTTTGTTTCCCTTAATTTCCCTCAGCGAAGTTATTTGAAAACATTGTGAAACAATCAAAATGTTAATGAAACACCGTTGCAAAAGAAGGCAGTTTAGAAGGGAAAAGAAAACATGTCGGCTTAAACTTTCTCCTTCATGTGCATTAGAGGTGAATGGATTTTCTTTCCTGGTGCTTATAGCTCTGAATAATGACATCTGTAAAAACACAATGGCAATTTGTCTTTCCCAGAAAGAATGTCACGGTTACTCTGGATAATCTGTACACCTTGCTATAAAGAGTTTTCATTTGTAACTTCATTCTACTAAACATAGAGTAAGTAACTAGGGCTTCCTCCTGAAAGTCTAAGATTCAAAGATTCAAATCATCAGTGGGAGGCCCCTCAGTGGACTAAGATTCCTCAAATTGAGCAGTCTTTTATTTATTTATTTATTTTCTTTGTCAATCACTGTGCAGTGTGCTCCTGGGAACATTTTGGTCTATAGATTTAGCTGCAGAATGAGCAACTGACAGCTGCAAACCCAGACCATGGATGTATAAAGAAAACTGGATGCTGCATTGAAGGCAGGACCCCATTCATTCCTAGGAAATTTGCTCAGTGACACAAAAAACTTCATTTACATGGTATAAAATTACCCAAATCTTCCGCATCATGGAGCCCATTAAGCAAGCCCACTAAAGACTTATAGTGGCTGAGTGGCTAACTGAAGGTTTGGCCCTCTGCTAACTTGAAAGGGGATAAAAATGATTTAATCGTGCAGCTCTTATGGACCTTCAGAAAGTTATTGGACTGAGTGGATCAATATTGATAGTAAAACTAGTCATTTTGCTGGGATTGTGAGACTAAAATCTGCAAATTTACAGATGCCTCTTTCACAATGTAACTCTAAGGGAAAACGTGGTGTCACGTGACAATCCTGCAAGTTGTAAATCCATGTTTGGTCACTATGTAAAATTGGCTTCAAAGCCTGGCATTGTTCCTGGGAGAATGACCCAGACCCAGGGTGTGTCTGAGTGAGACTGAGGCAGCTGCCCAGAGGGAGAGAGTTTTTGCCCAGTTAGGCTCTGAGCTACCTTTGTCTTCTGCATTTTGCTTAAAAGTGGTGAATTTACAGCTTACAGAAACTTAATACAGTACAGTCTCTGGCTTTTGTTTTCTGTCTAGTGTTGGCAAAAAATGTTGCAAATTTATGATCCGTTGTTAGCGTAGTTAGCCTGCATCAGCCATGAGGGCTAACTTGGCTTGTTTACTATATTACATGAACACTGCCTGTCACCCTGAATGTCCCACCAAACCCTATTCGAACTCTTAAATTCTATATGGTAAATAAAAAGAAAAAATAGTTGACTACTTGCACTGAACAGCCAAATCGAATTGGACTGATATAATTCTCAGTCAGGTAATGCCCTACAAATAACTATTTTTTGAAAGACGTTTTTGCTTTATTTTTTGCTTGAGAGGTCCAAGCATCAGATAACTCCAATTTTGGGTAAATAAAACAAAACTTTCTTTATGCTCTTTTTTGGAGCTCCAACTTTAAAGCCTCGATCATACTTTTTGCAACCATGTAGCTGAGAGGGTCCCGCTGACTCTCACCATGTGCTTATGTTCGAAAAAAGACCCCTTCAGACCTCTGTGCAGACTACTAAGTGCCATCAGAATTTCTGACCATATAGACTAGGTTCACATATGTAGACATGCAGTGTGGCAGGTTCAGGAACACATGCAAGCCCTGCCAGTCCACATCCCCTTTGGACTTTATCAGGGATTTCATTTTATAGAGGATGTCTTACATGTCACATTTAAGTGCAGCATCAATAGTATCTGCTGGTTTAAACTGAAAACGTGTCCTCAGTCATGTTTCATTCAAGCCACAGACAACAGATTATCATCACAGATCGACCTTTTTTGGCTGCTAAGCCCGCAAACCCTGAGGCGATACTTCACAAGTATAATTAACTTCTAATCTTTAATGTCACCAAAGCTAACAGGCTCTCTGTTAGCATGACTTTATTATCTACTAAAAGGTCTAATCATAGACTGGATTTAAGGACAGAGAGGATGTCATCAAAGTTAAAAAAAAAAAAAAAAAACACCTGGTTTTAAGCAGGAGAGATAGAAGTTTCAGCAAAGGAAAAGGAGAGTCTGAGAGAAGTGGGAGTGACACCACAAAGCTGCAAAGTCTGGACGGGCACCCTGCTGTGATTAAGATGTGTTGGACTTCAATAAGGCAGGGCAGTAAACCCTCCATAGCTTACTTAGAAAGGCAGAGACAGGATAGAGAGAGAGTTTAGGGAGAAGCAGGGTAAGGGAGCAAGGTGAGGAATGAGGGGGAGAAACAGGAAGTACTCAGACAATGGCAGAATTTAGACATAGAGGCAATCATTTAGGATGTAAAGATGAGGAAGTACTTCCTCTTTGCAGCATAAAGAGGCCCCCGGGGATGGACTATCCTGCTTTCACTGCCTACAACCCACTCGCTCATATCTTGAAAAATAACATGAGGCCCTAAAATCATACCATTACCCTCTGGATGTCCGAGTTACAGTATGTCTCTGTTGGCAGTAATGGCGCAGAGATGGAGCACTTTAAAAAGAAAATCTACACATATAAATTCCAGGAGGAAATTCCTCTTCTAATGAAAACAGTTAAAGGAGAGGACTTTTTTGCAAAAACAGGCCAGTGTATAACTGTAGGTTCAGACTGTACAAGAGTGTCTGTGTGAAAAATTCCTTTCGTCATTCACATTAAGTGAATCATTCAAATAAAAGTGAAGGAAATTTGAAAATGAAGATCAATTAAACAGTGCATTTCACTTTACATGTTGTGTGTTTTTAACATCTGCTTTAAAGATTAAATTTTACTTTTTTGGTGCTTATTAACACTTCCCTATCCTATATAATGTTCAACACACTGCATGGAAGACACATTCCCCTCTGCTGACCACTGGGCAGCAACCATGGAGCAGTTTAGGAGTAAAGCACAAGGGAATCACAACAGTGATAAAAAGGAAAGGGAATGTACCACTTATTTACTCAACCATCAATCTCTGTTTAGCTTTATGCTTTGGCTATATTTAGGTGTTAACGGTTTAGGGTGTGGTGCATGCGCCTGCTCACAAATGTACACATTGAGACAGTAGCAGCTTCAGATACCAGTTGGAGACCATAAGAACAGTCACTGGCCAGCTTGGGCTGCTTGAGTTACCTACCAAAAGTTTCTGATGCTCATGGAAATTAATGGTAAGGACATCAAACAAAGTGAAGTAAACAGCTGTTTTTCAGTAAAACACATTCAGCAAAGCCATTTCCACTGTGATTCATCTTTTGCTAACTCTCAATCAAAGTAAACACGAGTACTTTGGGTATTAATGATTGCACAACAATAATCTGTGAATAAAAAGACTGTTAACACAATATCTTTGGCGTATAGAATTAAAGCAGTATGTGGAAAAATACTGTGACATACATCTGGTGTTGCAGTGGTGCCATTAAAGATGCTGATGTATTCATTCATTCATTCATTCATTCAAACATTTATTTAAGACTTGGGAAATCAATTGAGGAAGACCCTCATTTTCAATGATGCTGAGCATGAACAAAGACATTAAAATGATCGATAAGTTAAAGAACAATCATGCATATCAACAATAACAATAAATGAGCCATAAAAGTTGAAATACAAAGTGATAAACATGCTAAGGTGAAGATGAATAGTTAAAAGCATGTACACTCAATAAAAAACAAGATCAGACATAAGTCATTTAAACAGTGATAAGGGTGTCAAAGTTTAAGGTCTTTTCAGGGCTTGAGACTGCGACCAACTGGTCGTATTTTGCAAGATGGTGCGAGTAAATTTTACATCTACTCGTGCATGTGCGACTAGCAAATGTGCCGTTTCCCATCCCTGTAAAGGCTGGCGAAACGGGGCACCACCGCTGCTGAAATATGACCACTGCTGCTGCAGATTTTTTTTCCCGTCTTAGCTCTTTGGAAACTACTGTTATATTATTTTGCGCTACAGACGCTTCATATCCAGGTCAATTCACACACTTGTGAGTAAAGCATATAAGAGGAGAGGAGAGGGCTCTCATCTCTTCATAAACTAAATAGCCTTTTGTTACTTGTCTTATTTACACGACGGCATGTCATTTCTGTCTCTAAATGGTCGTTTACAATTCTCCTGGAGTTCCGCCCCACACACACACACACACACACACACAAACAGACACATGTGCACACAAAGGTGAGCACACTTGAGCACGGCTTGGGCCGCATTTTCCTGACAGAACCTGATAGAGACCGAGACACTTAAAAGCGTGCCCGACCCAAACCTGACGCAGTTTGTTACCTGACATAGTTATTGTTATGTTAGTGTGTAAATGACCATCAAAAGGCTGCTGTTACACACAGTCAAACACGCAGCTTGCACAACTCAAGTGGAGCGGAGCCTGTGTTGAGTTCAGGCGTTGTCACGGAAGTAACAAATTCCAGCACTTGAATAGGTCATAGCCTATTGTTAATGTTGCTTTTTTAAAAGTGTACAATAAATGTATCACTGTGAATTGAAACCAAATATCCATTTCTGCATTTATTATCAAATTATTTATCAGTAATACAATGAAAATGATAGGGAATGTGAATGTTTGCATTGCAATTCCATTTACGGTGTGTGCCCCTACATTTTCAGCTTGCGCTTCTAAAATTTTCAGTTAGAGGCCACTGTGCTCTTAGTGAAAAAAGTTAAGGTAGAGCCCTGCTTTTTGTGGATTATTCCACGTGTAAGGAGCACTGCAAGAGAATGCCATTCTTCCTATTTCAAATCCTTTCCATTTCAATTCCTCTTCCAAAAAGCATCTATGATAAGACCTCCATATACGGTGACATTTAAGTCCAATTTTGTGGCTCACACTGGTAAACCACCACACACCTACCTCTTAAAGTAATCAGCTTCTTTAAGAGTCAAGTCAAAGTGGCAGCCCAGACAGAGTACCGTGTGTCCCTGGTTACAGAACATTTCTGTTATGTTATTTTTCTTAAAAAAAAAAAAAAAAATATTGAAACTGTATCTCATGATTTGATATTAAGTTAACCATGGCACGGTGTGATGACCACAAAACAATCAATCCATTGAAAAAGCTGCTGACAAGCAACTGCTTTGTGTTGATAAATCAAACAACAGATTGTTCTGATTTAAGAAATTATGAAAATGATCCACAGGCACGGCTACACTGACAATAAATATTAATCAGGAAACTTGCTGAGTCTATTTTACAGCTTAATGGAAATGTAGCTTGTAAGAAAGGGATGGAGACTTTGAAATGAGTTTAAAAAAGTCTTTGGGTTTGTGTGGGAAAGAGATGTAAGGAGTCCTCTTCGATCAGACCCAGCACAGTGACAGGTCAGCGCTGTGCCGCTCCCCTTTATCCCAAGAGAGAGACAGTGATGCTAAATTGCCTGTCTCTTTTCCTTGCTTTCTCTTTCCCCCTCTCCCTCATTCCTTCTCTTTTTTATTTCTCTCTCTTTCTCTGTCTCTCTCTCTTTCTCTTTATCTCCCTCCCTCGCTGTGAGAGGCTAACATCTTAATCATAATTGTGTCATGAACCATAAACACTCATACGCTTGGCTGTGAAAGCAGCCTCAGGGGGAAGTAATGGTGCTGAATAATAACAATAACTTTATTTGAAGAGCACTTCTGTAAGAACTTTTCACAGCTTATTTGTGTTTACATACAATAAAGAACGATGAGGTGGCACTTCAAGTGAAATAAGAATCTCATTGAAAACACACACACACACACTGACTTTTTACAGAGATTATACACATTTTGGACAGATTTTTAAACCTTTCAATAAAACCTTCTCATCAATGAGCATGTCATTGGACTATTTTAGTCTTAGTCTCATATATAAAAGAATACTAGTTTTATCTGTGACTTACCATCAGTCTAAATGTCACTTTACAGAACCTGATGCAGTGAACAGTGAAATATTGTAGAGATATTCATGAGCGCTGAACAACTGGAGAACTTAGATGATCATTTTCAACAGGTCAACGTACAACATGTAAGACTAATGTCAGTAGTTCAGAGAGTCAGAAATATTTTCAGTGAAGAATTTTCTACTTTTTAGAGGTGAGAAAAACAGAAAAGGTGATGAAGCTCATCGCAGTTCCTCATCGAGTTCTCAGGAGAGGCTGAGAGTGAGTCAGAGTGAGACAGTGGACGAATGTAGTCCGAGTCGTGCCTGCTGAATTAATGCTGCACTTCTAATCCATCGCCACAAGAATCTCTTGAGTAAAAGAAAGCCATAATATTAAGTACTTTCATTCACTTTACAGCCTGTGGTATTACAAGGGTTGTATTCTCTTATTAAAGAAAAAAAAGCTATACCAGGGTAAAAGAGAAATTACTCTGTATAGCATTTATGTTTTATGGTCTACCCTTAAAGCCTGGCCTAATGAATCTGATAATGCAGCTGCACTACTCTAGGTGTTCAATTGATGAACACTGACATCTGAGAACTAATGGCTTGCTGATGGGAAAATCGAATTCAGACGACAAACAATCAGTAAATATGGACATGGTGGAGAGAAAAATAAAAGGTTGTTCTTGCATTAAAAGGTTGCTGTGCAGCAGCTGCCGCTGCAGAACTATGATAATGTCAAGTCAAGTCAATTTTACTTCCTATAAACCTAAATAAAATTTCAAAAAGAGTCTCACATTCACTGCCACAGTATAGCTACATGCTAACATCATGGAAACATGTCATTCTGGTTAGTTTGTTGTTAATTTCTTCCTTATTTCAGTTCAGATTCCTACTTAAGATTTTGGTTTACAAGCTTTTATAAGTGATTTTTCGCCATAGAAAGTGCCACTATACTCTGTTACAGTCATTCCTTAGCTGCAAGTACACTGCAACATGCTGACGTCAGGGGAAGATGTAATCTCGGTTGCCAGTTCTAATTTCTCCCTGATTTTGACGTTCCAAAGGCACGGACTCTTCCAGTTGTCCTGTTATGAAGATTTTGGTTAAAAGCTTTTACTGGTGATTTGTCTTGGTAAGAAAGTGCTGCTATATTCTGTTACTTTTCTTCCCCAGTTGCAATGACAAAGTAGAAAGCTCAGATGCAGAAGACCTGGAAATGCTGACCAACCAGCAGACTGGCTTTTTTTGACAAGAAGTGCTTGGAGTAGCAATAAAAAGAGGCAAAAAGTTGTTTTCTGGGATGAATTTCATGGTATGTCACATAGTTTTATGCTTCAGGCCATTTCCATGTCACACTGAAATAAAGTAAAACTAACTGCTTCTTGAGTGGTAGAAATGTTTGCTCAGTTGCATTTACTGGTGTTCATATGATCAGTCTGGAACACATAGGCAGTGATATTATGTGTGTGTGTGTGTATGTGTGTGTTTGTCTTTCATGTGCCTTATCATTTAGAGGGTGGCCGTATTTGTGTCTAGGTCTCACTGAATAATTAAAAAAATAAATAAATGAAAAAAAGATTCATCCCGTCTGTACTATGGACTCTTAAAAAATCACCCTGAAAAAACTCCTTTCCAGTGGAGAAGTGGTTGGTTCAGTGCCTCGGTCGCAGTCATTTCTCAGTGTTTCCTTGGTATTACACAGGGATTGATGGTGATCCAGAAAATATCAGACACCTTCTACTGGCTCAGCTGCCCGTCCGTTAGCAGGATCTTTCTGCCTATTGGACAAGTCTGTGGGGGATTTTTCAGAGAAAGCTTGTGGATTTTCTGTGGCTCAACCAGATGGCACACAACTTCGATTTCCAAAACCACAGTAAATAAATATTAATCTCACAGCCAAAAGCGGCTTCCTGGACACGATCCTTGGAAGCACGTCTGTGGTGTTTGCTCTGGGCTTCTACATTTCTTTTGTGCTCAGCAGGGCTCTCTACCAACCAAAAACAATCTTTCTGGCATTAAATCAGGGTTCTGTATATCTATAATCCCTCAGTGAAGAACTATTCACAAATGGGGCCTTGCATCATCATTGTTAGATGTGTTTTTATGACAGAAATGCTAAAAGTGCATAACTACACTTTCTTTTCTAGACATTTTGTCCATCCAATTTTAGTCATCATTATTTAAAAGCATTCAGGCTTCACCCATTAAAAAGATGATAATCTCTCCTTTCAAATGTCTGTTCAGTGAACTGCTGTCTCTCTCTTCACTACACACTGCATAAAGTGGGCAACTCTCCCATGGGGCCGACCCCCAGGGACCCCAAAATCTCAGGTTTACTGTTTGTCAATTCAATTGGTAATTTGATGAATTTCAAATTTGGGAAATTTACATCACTAAATGTCAATTAAAGCAGGCTTTGCATCTGTTAGTGTTCCGGTCTTTGTGTTGTACAGAGGTCCTGTGGCATGAAGTTTAAAACTAATCATTTTATATGGTGCATTTTTCAAATAAAGTTGACTTTAATCGAAAACACAAGGACTAACCGACAGAGTGACAAGTGTCCACCGACAAGTGTCTTCAGAGCTGATCACATAGCTGTGTCTTTTACAGTAGTATGAGCATTAAAATATTTTTCTTTTCTGTTTCAGACTCACCTTCCAACAAGGGGTTTGATTAACCAATCAGTATATACAGATAGTGAGCTGTTACAAATGTGTCTGCTGCCAAAGGGAGCTGGATTTTTTTTAAATTGGTGGTTGCCGGCAGGGTACAACTGTGCAGCTGCTTCTACCGGCCAAGACAGCAAACACTGCAGGGTGCTGCTACCCACCTGCTCTAATATCATCAGAAAGCCCCAAAAAGCTGGTTGCAGATTAATATGGAGGAAAGAGTTTGCAATATGACACAATCAATACAGCCCATTTAGCTAACTAACAGGACAGCTCCCCAAAAGTGAAGCCAAAACATACTGATTGGTCTCCACGGGACTGGCTGCAGTATAGGTCATAAACCTCACCCCAGCATGTAGCGGATGGGACATGGGCCAAAATAAAAGATCAAAGTTGTTAAATAAATTCTTTCCCAAAGATGGTTTCTGTAACTTTAGGTAGTTGTTACCATACTGATGTTCAAGTGTTTATTTTTTTGATGATCTTGGTTCGATCTACTTAATTGATGCAATAAAAGGGCATGTTTGATGTCATGACTGACAGCTTTGTGTGCCTATCCGTGTGCTCATGAACAATTGCGCTGCTCGTGATTAGTCGAAAGGCGGGACTGAATACCACAGGGATCATCACAGTGCTGGGTCTGGCTCCAAATGATGTCACCAGCCCAAGATGGCAGCAGCTGTATCTGGGATATTTTGGCTTCATTTTTGTACAGTGGGAGGGAAGTGGAGATATATTGCCTGTCTTTATATATAGTCACTGGCCCAGACTGGATGATCAAACTTAAAATCTAATGTTCCTAAATTAATGTTTGTTCACTGCTCATGAAAAGGTGTATAATTTAGGGAATTCAGTTACCAGTAAAGTTTGCGTCTGAAAAGTTCAACCATTGTCAGCTTAGGTGGCAAACAGCCCTGCCAGTAATCAAGTGTTATCTAAAAATACCTCATTACTGTGTCTGTGTAAATTACCCACTACTCACAACCTCCATTGGACAACTGAGTGGCACCACCTAGCATCATACATTGTGCGAATGTGGAAAGAAAATAGAAGACTATCTGGTGTAAGAACCTGACCTGAGAAGTGTCAAAATTGCTTTACAGTCCTTCAGTCTGACACACTGTAATTTTCTCTACATAGAACTAATGATTTCAGAACCAGCCTTACTTCATGTCTAGAACACAGATCACAGCTATGGGACACTGTTGGACCTTGTTGCATTGTATCCTGTTGATAGAATCTACAGTGGCCTCTTTCCCAGCTGTCTGCCATCAGTCACCCTGGCAACAAAGTGGGACTATATAATTGCAGACCGGAAGTCCTCAATTCATACACTAAAGAAAGATTCTGAGGTGACACTGGCAAAGTATCGACCAATATCAACTTTCACTGTGACTGCTGCATGAAAGCCCATTTCATTTATTTTTCAAGAGTGCTATTTTTGAAGAGCACTTTTATCCAAAGTGCCTCAGAGTGATATGAGTCCTTTGGTTTTCAGCACAAGTGGACACAAATAAAGGACTCGATGACCCTGCAATGCTGCACAGAAAAAAATGGAGGAGGAAGTCTGTACATAATATTGGAAATAAGGTGCTTTGCTGAAGAGTGTCGCAAACTAAATGAGAGCTTAAGTGTGAAATATAAAATGAAGACCCGAGAATAAAAGAAACACACAGTTTGAGTCTTTGACTTCAAGGGTCTGAAAGGAGTGGAGACGTAAGAAGGGTCCATCAGGATCTAAAGATATCTTAAGATGATGGTGAGATAGTGGAGTTGTCTGGAGATTTTACCTCCCTGGGGGACCATCATCTGAGGTTACAGTTTATTTTAAACTGTTGGATGAAACCAGGTTGAAGGTTATGGCAACTTCTGACATGAGATTGGTAGAGCGAGGATTTGTCTGTTACTTTGAAGCTCTGGAGTGGAAATGTGCTTTGAAAAAGTTGAGTGGGAGAGGATATATCTCAACACCCAGAGACTTGATTGTGCAACCTGTTCTACTTCCTGTCTTGTTTTCTCACACAGGGATGGGAGGTGTTTCAGTCTCCCATGTCCACACCCTGTGTCTCTGACATTTACTATGACAGGGCTTTCGTAAAAGGGAATTCCCATTTTTTCAGCATGCTTGTAAGATAAGGCGGCCTCATATTAATTAAATTAAAGAAACTTTAAGCAATTATTTGGTCATCTATTTCAGTATTCACCAAGAATCGTGAGCCTTAGCAACTTTGCCTACAACAGGGCAAAAGAGAAGGAGCAGTCAGATCATCAAAAGACTCAGCCAGATTAGCTAAACCACTGATTTGGAGGTCAAATAGAGAGCGAGTGCTCCCAGACTGTCGGTTATAAAAAGTTATTTCACAGAAAACACTACACTGTGTGCGCACGACGACTGGAATGGACGTAGGCCAAAGTTGAACCAGGAAGTTGGTCTGCAAAAGCCAAATACTTAGGAACAGAACTGGGCTGTACAGCTCTGTTGACGTAGTGACCAGACTGGAATTTGCAGGTAACACATTACTTGACATCAGACAGAACTGTCAAACTGTTCAGCTACTACTTTTCATCTTTAGTCTGACATTACATCCACTGATATTCACTGGGGACGAGGTTTCAATCTTAAATCCTAACCGAACACTGGAGACCAATGTCTCCACCTGAATCTAATGGCATTCTTAGTCTATGTCAATGCATAGCTATGCAACAGCCTTGACTACTAGAAATTACATTTATGTACAATTTATTTCAAACAGCAAATACATTGTGAGGATAACATCATGCCTGACAAATTACATTTTCTAACATAATGAGATGTTGCTAATTAACATATCTGGCAAGTCGCAAAAATATTGATACTGAACATATTAGCAAAATGTTAACTGACTTTTATTAACATAACAGATACTGCAGTCTTTCTTTTCGCTACACCACCTTGGTTTTGTTGCCTAAACATAAGACAGGAGTCTCAATGTGAACCTGAAGTTGTGGTGTAAAGGTTTTGCTTATTGTACGCACATTATCCTCCAATCGCCTCCTTACAAAGCCTACATGGTACATGACGGTCATGTTTCGTTACCTGCAAGAGAAGATGTCTCTGACCATAATTCAGGCAGCAGTGCACCAGTGTTATTAAAAAAGGAGTTTAGTAATAAACATTTTAGAGGACAGGGTTGCATGCTAACATAACTTGCCGGAGTTTTAAGAGTGTAGCGACGCTAAGTAAAACAGACTGTAACGCTAGGCGATATTAAGAAGATGTATCGATCTAGAACAGCCTTAAGAGCAGCATCTATCTTGTTTATGGCAGTTCTTACTATTCCTTTTTGCTTGACAACAGCTTGACAAATCCTTGATAAGGTGGCGCTGATTACTTAATCGTTCGTCCCCCCAGCGGTATTCCCTGGATCATTTTTTATTTCAACAATGAAACTGCTGTTTCATGTCAGACTAATCAATCAGCTCGGTGCAGTGGGCAGATTCCAAGGTCTGAATCCAGGCAAAACGTGATATGCTCTGGTTCAGACCTTTTACCATTCGTAACTGTTACAAAACAGTCAGCTTTAAAGCAATAACAGTATGTAACATGGCACAGTCCAAGATAACTCTTAGATGATTTAGAGCTATTAGATGATTTTCTAAATTGAATGGATATTTACAGACAGGTGTAAGTAAGACAGGAGAAAGTGTTGGCATTTGTCTCTGAATCTGTGATTGTCTGACCACTCAAGTTTCGTATTATTTGCTTGGTGAATAAAACACCATCATGATTGATGTGAATGGTGGTCAAAATTAATAACATTAAGCCCTGAAGTATTTCTGGGATAGAGTTTTTGTTTAAAGCAAGCAGACACAACCATTGATGAAGTCAGCAGAGAGAGGAGATCAACAAAATGTCACCAGCACTGTCAGATCATAAAACAGTGCTCTGTAATGGTTTTGAAAGCGCTAACAAATGATGTCCTGCTGACAGCATTGGATCACAAAATGCTTCCTTTCTACATGCATAACACACTGTAGGGAGTAGTGATAAGATGCAACTCATGATACTACATTTTTATTTATCTCAAAATAGGCCAACGTCCATCATGTCTAATCCTCCTTGTCTATATATCATGTAACGTGTAATTTAATTTTGCTAAAAACCTCTTTCCTTGACCATCAAGTTATGAGCTTACTGATGGCTGTTTTGACTTTTAACATGGTTTCCTGTAAACATCTGTAGTATTTACCGCACACTGCGCTCATCCATAGCATCACCATTATAGGTGCTCGGCTGCAGTTGTCCATCTTCTCTGATGCATACTGAGCTTTCATTAGTATGCACGGCACTGCATTGTTTGGGAGTCTGGGACTATTTAGAACAACAATTTTTATGGTAAGTGCCAATCGGTCATGCTGTACTTGACGGAGGTAAAAAAAAAAAAAAAAATAGACCGATAAGTGTACAGAGAGGGAGAAACAGAGAAATGAGAGACAAAAGTGGAAGAGACAGAGAGAGATAAACGCAGAGAGAGGAAGAACGTGCGGGATGAAAAAAAAAGAAATGGAATGGAGGGGAGGGGAAAGAGCGAGTGCACATGGGAGGAGAAACCGGGAGACAAAGGGGGAGATATAGAGATAAAGGTAGAGGAGAGAAAGAGATATCTGTGTGTTTCATAGAAAAGTGGAGAAACAAAGAGACCATAACCTTGAAGCTGAATGACTGTAGTCTGGGTTAAATGCTGGAAATACCAGCAGAGAGTGGAAACACAAGAAAGGGTGTGTTCACTTTCACCATTCAACTAAAACCAGGATCTTTCCCTTTTTGGAGTAATTTTGTTGCATAACCACATACAGGGCGTGAAGCCCAGTCTGCAAGCGTTTTTGCACTCTGTACATCCACCATCCACCCCAACCATGTGTTACATGAACATCACACTTTTTGAACTGGAAAAATCACCAGTATACCTCAGATTTATGTCCATGTTGGGTAATCCTGCACCTAGCAATTTTCCGCACTTTATGTCAAGCTGTGGAAAAGTGTGGTGATCAGAGTGGTGGGTTGGCTTGTAACATGACTGACTTTCATGCAGAGGACTTGAGTTTGGGTCAAAATCTTGCAATCAACATTCTTATTAACCCATACCATGATATTCCCCTAACTTTTAGGCACGCTGACATCATGCACAGTTTTGTAGAAATCTGTTGTTAGACATGATCTGGGTGTTTTGCAGAAACTTCCAATATTGATTGGAAGCCATCTATGTCAAACTGGAATGACCATCGTTAAACAGAGGAGGTGGACTCCGACACCACTTATCACCCACCTACAATGCAGTCCTGGGATCCCTCTCCAGACGACTTCACACCCATTCACACCTGGGCCCACCTGGCCCTAACGACACACATGATGGTCAGGTGGGTCAACGACTCACACTGTGACCCCAACGACTCTGCCAGGGTTCACACCCGCTCAGAACTTAAAACCTGCAACTCTGTACCAGTCAGTTAGAACTGAAGAAGCTTCTTGGATGAGAGGCGAAACGTCTTCAGAAACACAATCAAGTCCAGTTGCCTAGGATATAGCACTTATGATTACCATGACCTGGATGACTGAGAACCTTCACCGACATGCTTCCAATATTGATGTTCTTGTTTAGCGATAAGTACGAGTTATCTGGGGTAAAAAAAAAAAACACTGCCACTGAACATAAAGCAGCAATTATGTTTGTGTCCTCCAAAATGTTATTTTTTTCCAGGAGCATTCAAGCAGTCGGGTGGCTGCCCCTGTCATGAACAGGCAGGGCTATTAAAGTTGTATAAAAATAAAAAATCCACAGTCTTCAGTCCTCAAAAAAAAGCTTTTTAAACTTCAGCTGAAGCTTGTATGAGGCTTTGGTTGTCTAAGAAGAACAAACTAAATATCTTCCAAAGTTAAAACTTTGTACAAAATCTTGTACATTTTTGTTTCTCCTAACAGTGTTTCCCTGCTGACCTGCAGCAGAGATACTAAACGTGTGCTTTCACGTTTGTTGCAGGGACAAAACACGCAGTAATAAGCCTTCGTGCGACTACCAGGATGTCAACTTGAGCAAAAGTTTAGACTTCAGTTTTGAAGAGAACAAGGGCTGTGGATTTTGGACAGAAACAGAAAAAAATGCAAATGCCTAACCACTGAAACATCACTCCTCTGCTAATTGGTACTAACAAAAAGGCAAACACCTTGTCAATTAACACTTGAAATCCCTCTTCATACTAATCTGTAAATGGAATCAGCCTCAAAGTCATGTAAACAGCAAATTAAAGTCAAAATGCCTTAACTGTTTACTTTAAAGTCAGTGAATGATTTCCAAAGGAGGCCAAGACAACAAATGCCAACGTGTTGCTTTCAGATGTTTCCTGCTGAAGTTTGAGCAAGACAGTTTATCGTCATCAGACCTTGTCATCATTATGCAGGATGTTGTATCTGAACTGTTATCTAAATAAATAAAGAAGTGCACCAACAAGAGACAAGATGAGCTCAGAAATATAAGTACTGGCTGCTTTACAGTGTTTAAGTGTTTTAAACTTTCCCTCTAGTCCAAACGAAATGTGTCTCTGGATACCTCTCATGGCAGTTCTGTGTAGTTAAATCTCAATTAATTTAACTGTGTTTTAGGCAGTCTGATCACAATATGATTATAAGGATGTATTTATCTCTACTTTTATGACATAAATACAAAAAGACCGATAAAAATCTGGTTTGTGTAGACTGTGATGACTGTTAGATGTCTAATAAGGTTGTTGCTTATATAAATTTTTTACAGGTAGATACTTGATGGTTTCCTGTTGTTGATACAGCTTCCTGTTTGGACTTTCGACTGTCTTACTTCCAGTTTCGAAGAAATTTAACTTGCAAATCACCAAAACTGTGCTTACTGTGTATTTTCTAAATGTTACACTTGTAGTTGGAGTTTATACAGTGAGAGTAAACCTTTTATTTTTCAGGTCATTCATTCACTTTCCATAACTGCTTATCCTGTAGGGGCTGTGGGTGTCATCACCCAGCTGACATTAGGCAAGAGGCAGGGTACACCCTGGACAGGTCTGCAGGGCTAACACATACAGTAAGACAACCATTCATGCTCACATTCACACCTACAGCCAATGTAGAGTCACCAATTAACGTAACCTGTATGTCTTCAGACTGTTGGAGGAAACCGAAGTACCCGCAAAAAACCCACATTGACGCAGTTAGAAAACATGCAGACTCCACACAGAGGGGCTCCCCCACCCTGGGTTCGAACCAGGAACCCTCTTGCTGTGAGACGACAATGCTAACCACTTTTTTCTTTGATACAGAACAAAGGACGTGTTTTTATAGCAAAAAATTCTGAATAAAATGGACTGATAAATAAATCAAGCTGCTTAAAGTTGGACCCAAGCTCTGACTTTATGTTCACACTGTTTGCAACACCATCAATTAGCAGATTGAAACCGACAGAACGAGCCCATTTCCATCAAACACACATTCATCTGTCAGCAAACCAATCAGATCTTTTCAGTTAGTGTTATTTGCCTCATGAGCAACAATTTTGCCAGAGGAGTAAGAAAAGGTATTCAAGAGGTTGTCTGCAGACGTTATATCTTCCTAGTTTTAACATACTGTACTGTGGCTCACAATTAGTATGGGGAGGCTGATGGGTGCCTTTCAGAGAGATTTTGTTTTGTTAAATACATTTTTTTTGTGTTTCAAATTTGCACTTGCAATCAGAGAACTCACGCTGTGCATAATCAGCGAGGTAATAAAAAAGCTATTTCTGTGAAAATAAAGCAGATGAAGCCCCTTATACCAATCATGAAACACCTGGATGACTGTGTTAAAGTTGAAGTGAGAAAAAAAAAGAGTTTCCAACTTTCAGTATCGTTTCACACCTTTTTGTCTCGTTTTCGTAAGGCATGCTGTACATTCAAAACCAGAAAGACTGATTGACCGGTGGAGTCTAATTATATTTGTGTCTCGGTTTGGCAGAAGTCTGAGGAGGCTGTAATGATGTGAAAAGACAGCAGGCTCTGCCAGTCCGTCACAGTAAATAGGAACTTTCCCTCTTAATTGACCCGCCTGATGGCTGGATCACACTTTAAAAGAAAATAAATACTGAGAAGGTTGTGATGGACGGATCCCCAGGAGTCCAGTCGCGTTTACAGAAGGCCCTCATTAAATGGTGAGTAAAAAACACACAAAGAGAATCAAGAAAACACACATATATGTCATGGAAATAATTGTGGCATCTCTGTGCCTGATGTTTTTTTTTTTATAAACGACTCTGCTTTCGAGGATTTACGTGCTATTTACCCCGCAGCAAAATAGCCACAAACAACGGGGGTGGGGTCATAATTTCCATGGAAATGACTTTGCAGCACCATGCCAAGCGGATGTGGGAAGAGGTTGGCTCGGCGCAACTCGATTCCTGCTTCAAAGTCTAATCCTCAAATTATCACTCACTCAGCAAATCCCTCTTTCCTCTTCTCTCCTCTCCTGCCTCACTTTTCTCCCTCTTTTCACCTCCTCTTCTCCAACTCATGTGCCTCTCATCTTTCCTTTCAGGCCCCCCCTGCAGCTTTATCTATTCATCTGTCTGCAGGAGGGTGGAGAAAATAACAGAAACACTGCATGGAGGATGACTTTATCTGTAAAATAAATCCCCACAGCTGATTTATGGAATGCCATTACAATTCAAATTTAAACCAGTCACCTCAAATGAAAAGTATGTGAGAGTAAAAAACAGACAAAAATACAGACGTACTCAGTGGGGTGAAAAAAAAAGTCTGGAACACTGTGGTGATGCACAACAAAAAAGGGCAAACTGTAATCTGCAATGCTTCCTGTGGACGTTTGAACCAGTGGATCTGGAGAGCAATGGTGCAATCTGAGTTGTTTGCATCACATGTTCAACCAGCATGTGCATGACGATGTTCCTGTCACAATAAGCATAGGGGTGATGTGTGCATCCACATAGTATTTTTTTTCTGGGTGCCAGTGCCTTTTTTAATTGTTCCCAATGAGGAGAGAGCGCCAAGAGAAAAAGTGCTGCCCCACAGATGTTAAGTAGGGTCAAAACACAAAGGCTCTGCAGATATTTTATGAGGTTGGAAATGCATTAAGAATATTATTACACTTAAGTCTGCAGGGAAAAGAAATAATCTGGTACACACAGTAGCTTTATATTTACCATATAGACGTAGGAGTAGTATCAATCTTCTCATCAAGAAAGTAAATAACAGTATTTTCCAGGATGTCCAAACTTCCCTTTTAAAGCTGCATTAACTAAAGCCCCGTGTCCACCAAACACTTTCAGTATGGTACCTTTGGAACCAAAAGTAACCCTTCAGACATGGTACCTAGACCCTAGGTATGCTTAGTGTTTCCACTGCAAACAGTACCTTTAAATGTGGGTGGGGTTGTTGTCACTCACTGCTCCACCAAGCACCCACTGAATTTCCTTACCACCGGTGACACTGAGGTGACATTTTTAGAGCAAAGTAGAACAGGACGCAGTGAGAGTATCTCTCAATGGGATGATTAAAATAGTAGGTTTGTTTATTTGGTCCTTCTGAGGAAAGCTCAGAGGTTTAGTGTTGTCCTAGCCCACAGGAACGATGCTCCGCAACGCTTTTTTTTTTCTAGTGAGGACTGGGATATATGCAGCTCACATAATCCAGTTGAAATAAATAAACTCTTGAATATTCACTCATTACTAAAAGTGTGTGTCATCAAAGAGAGACAATAAAAAACTAATGGAATGGTCAAAGTTGTCACACTTAAATGTAAGGTGTGCTGATGGATTCACGTCATCAACTCATACATTGAGTAACATAACAAGTGAATGTTCCACCTTAAAAGTTGCCGGCAGTCGGCCAAGTGAATTAAGTTATTGTTTTCTCTGACTCCAGCTGCTGCAAGAGGCAACAAAACATCCTTTCATTTTATAGTTACAGTCTACTGGTGTATGTAAAACTCTACAAAGTATGAACAGTGGTAACACAAGCCTCAAAACCAGCCACAACTCAGCCCTGAGTAAGAGTGACAGCTGTTGACCAATCAATGCACTGCAGTGTTCACAGCTTCACCTTTTAGTACCAGATCAGTGTGCTAGGTATCCCAACAGAGGAGTAACCAAAAATGGGGACCGTTCCATTGGTGCCATCCACAACTTTTCACAGTGGAAAAAGAAAAAAAAGCGTACCAAATTGAACTGTACTGTACTGCTCTGTGGAAACAGGTCTAAAGTGAAAGCATACACCTGCAAAACATCCACTTTAACATAATACCTTATGAAGTTTTTTGGCTTACTCATTAGCAATCAATTTGCAATCAGAGGTAAGTCGCATCAACACCTCAGGACACTTTGACACTGCTGGTCTGTATGGCAACACTGCCATGCTGCTTTTGTTCAAAGTCAACAAGCAAAGATGTTATAGAATTCTCTGTGGCACAGAAATGAAAAGGTCTGATGAGTCATTCTTCACAATTTTCCAGACTCGGGTGGTTTTATGGTTGCAGAAAGCTGAACTATGAGTCCTAGAGGCATGTTGCCAGCTGTACAGTGCTGCGTACGGGCAGCCATATTGCTTAAAAGCTGCTCTGAAGATGAACAGTGTCCTTGATCGGAGTCACATTGGATCTGTTTCATCGTCAGAGGTACTGTAATACCTCTGCAGACAGGTGTGATGCAGTTTGGCTGAGTGCTTGCAGAAACAAACTGAAATCAAAGTCAGTCGTTTCTAATCTACAAATATCCTGTGAAAGCTATACTCAAATGTAACTTGGAGCAAATGAAACTCTGCACTTTACACAGCTGACTAATTCTACAGAAGCTAGCAGAAGTCATCACAACAGATTGCAGTAACAACTCTACATGTGTTACAGTTAATACCAGCTTCATTACCAGTATAATGACTTTGGATATGATATGAAGTGGAGTAAAAAAAGAAGCCAGTGTGCTCAACCAGCAGCCTGCATACAACACTACAGTACACTTAGGGGTACAAACTGTATACAAAAATCTATGTGTATTACCTACTGGATTCTGTAGAAACCATTCATGGAGAGAGAATTAAAAAAAAAAAAAAAAGCTTTTATCCGGTTAGATTCTGACTGAACCAAAGCACATGTTGAGCCTCAGACAGCAGATGTACGTTTTTTGCCTCTGCTGTTTGAGTATCACGCTGACACTTACAACAACATCACATCTACCTACTAACATTCATTACGAAGTTGTAATACTAACTTAAAAATTGCAGTATACTCATTTGCACAGGAATCTGATGTTCTGGTTGAATTCAAACATTTTTGTTAGCACATCTGGACATGTGGACTGGTGGTGAAAGTAAATGATGGCTTACTGGCAGCTATGTGGCCTGTGCTGTTCTCTGTGAGTGTGATGGGTGGAAAACAAGCAGCATACACTCACATCTTACAACAATTTTCTGTGTGAGGCCGCGCCAGATGTGCATCAAAGACAAACCACTGTATTATCTCTTAGAAAAGCAGCAAATTTGTCAATTTTGTCCAAAGAACTGGCACAGTCAAGCTTCTACTCTGCCTTCTGTTTCTGTGGTACATCCACACAACGCAACACAGCTGGGGCCAGATGCATAAACTCTTTGTAGATTCACGATTAAAACTGTGTATGCACAAAGACAGAAATATGCATATGCATTCTTTTTGTTAGATTTATAAAGTTGTGCGTACACCTGATTCTGTTTTACCAGTCTTGATCACAGGCGTGAGCCTCATTCACACTCCTACAGTTCACCATAAATGGATGTAGAGATGCCCTTTAATGCCTGTCCTTTGTTTGCCTATCGAAACTTGTGCCCCTCTACCATTCATTAGACCTGTTGATGAGAGATACGGTAAATAAAGTGCAATTTCCCCCACTGTGTCTCATCGTTGTGGTTCCCCAACCGTGCCAGAGCAGCTGTGGCATGGCTGTGGATATTTCAAGCATCCGTACTACTAATTCATTATGCTTTTGCAAACGTCAAACTCGTCATCATTGCGGATAAATCTCAATAATCAGTATTATTAAACAAGGTTGATCAATGATCCATGATTCATTCATAATGTTCATGTGGAAACTGACTTTTCAAAACGCTTCACAGGGAGATGAATGTGACATTCACCACTCTTAAATAATTTAAAATTAACTTCATAAATGCGCCTTTGATTAACATTTTATAGAGCGCTGTGCAGCCTGCAAAAAATAATAACACAATCAATGAAACTGGCCAACCAACTAAAACAATGTTATCCATGTCTCAGCTTTTATTTAATCTGCTCCTGTTTCACCCACAGCTTTCTTGGCTGGTGCTCTGTGTAGGCCTGGTCTGAAGAATGCGTGAGGTTAGCACATTCTCACCGCACATTCTTCCTTTACAAATACCAGTTTATGTGTGGGAAAAAGGCGTACACATGTTTTTTGTGCGTACATTGTTTAGGCTGCTGGTGTGTTTTACATGTTCCAAAGTGGAAAAGGGGCTAGCTCAAGTTTCCATTTAAAAAAGTCTCAAGTCTGTAAGCAACATGTTGCTTAGGTTGTGCTGTTGGTAGTTCTACTGTGAATGCTAAAAAAGACTGATTCCTTTAACCTTCTCCTCTCTTTTTCTTGGTAGCTTCTTACACTCTTTTTCTTTCTTAAAAGTAAGTTGTTTTTTCGTAGCATTTAACAAGTCTCAAAAGCAAGCAGTTTTATAGTAAAGACAGGGCTGAGCAATATATGGATATTGTATTGATATTGTCATATGAGGCTACTGTGATATTTGATTTTATCCATATTGCCCAGCCCTGACAAATAATAAGAATTTAGAAGAACATTTTATGAATGCTTATAATCAAAGCCTGACTGCCTCTCTGTCTCTCTCCTTACTGCTCAGTGAAGCAATGAGAACCTCACTGCAGAGCTGCTGGTTAGATGCTTAATGTTGATCAGAGAAAACAAACGGCTCATCTTTTGAAGTGTGACTCTAATGTACCAAACTGTAGCTGCAACAATGTGTCAGAAAGGATCAATCCTCCAGACACTCAGCAAACAGCAGACAGCTCTCAGTGGTGGCTGGAGAGACTCTGATGACTTAAGTAGGATTGAGTAGCCCAGTGGCTGAAAACAATGCAGGGTAACCGAGTCCTGGACAACACTCTGACATGAACCAATGTTAAAAACTAACATCGAAGTAGCAACAAATTAAAGTTGAATGATGCCTGCTGTCTTCATAGCTGCTTCCTGTATATTTTGTCAGTTGAGTGGGATTTATACTTTATACTTCACTGAACTACCAGATTTTTGAACAGGATTCAGGAGGACGTTCAGGGTGTCAGCAACTTTCACACAATATGGTAAACAAGCCAAGTTACTGTAGCCCTCCAAGCTAATGCGTGCTAACTATGCTAACAACAGATCAGAAATGCACAATGAAGTTTTGTGCTGACACTAGATATGAAACAAACGCCAGAGACTGTATCGTATTAAGTAGCTGTAAGCTGTAAATTCACCATGTTTAAGCAGAAGGCAGAAGATAATTTTAGCTCAGAACCTGGGTCTGAGTCCGCTGAACCTGCAGTTAATGGGAAAATAAATCTCAAATTTAAGTTTGAATATTTGACTTTTAGGGGGCAGCCCCAAGAACGGTTAATTCAGCCGTCTCTTGTTAACAGTAACATAACCAAGGGCCCTACTTTTAATCAGACTTTTTTTTTCAACAGTTACAATAAAGATAAAAGAAAAAAATGTGTTTGAAGAAATTTATATGATCACATGCAAACCAGCACAACTTCAGTCATAATTACACAGTGGTTACATCATTACATCAGCAGTTCTTGCATAATGCATTTCAAGAATAAAACATAAACCGCTGATTTTTTATTCTTAAATTGGAAAAAGGGGCTATGATGCACATGGTTAATGAGCTTTGGAAATCCAATGTCTCTCTCATAAAAGAAACATTATACCTAGCTATAATCGACCAGTCTGATGTGTGTAGACGTGTGTAGAGGTGTGTGTGTGTGGTTATTTTGTAGCAGTCTGGTGTCATTTATTGAAGGTAACAGGTCACGGTGGACGGCTGGCTCCGGTGCGCACTTCTCAGATCAGAGGCTGCAGATTTATTAACATATCTGTCCTGCTGCCTTCAGATCTGCAGGGATTTAATAAACTGAAGAAGCTGTTTTTCATACAGCGTAAAGCAAAACTAAACTAAAAACCAAAAAAGTCTGCCTCATAGTGGCAATAGAGGAAACGTTATGAGATCACAAGAGTCAGCATAATTCTGTACAAAACTGGCAATCTATCCAACAGTTGTTGAGGTGTAATAGACCAAAGTAGTGGACCAATCAATAGACTAACACACCACATCACCTTTCTTAGCAGCTACTGTGGCTAAAAATGTATAAAAACTAAAGTTACACAGTACTCAGTCTGTGGTACAGATGACTGAGGTTTAATTATTTAGTGTTTTTTGGCACACAACCAGCATCTCATCTGGGGATTATTCTCATTTTCTCCTTACTTTCTATTTTTAAAAGCTTTTTCTTAGTCTTGTTTACTGTGAAGTATGGTAATAAGCATATTTTTTTGCAGCAGGAAACATCTGTTGGATTTGCGGAAGGTGAAACTGATTTTTAACCAATCTGCTTCCATAAAAATGTGAGCTTTTTTGGATGAAATTTGGTACATTGAGCTGGCGACAGACTTCACTGATGTGATTTGCTATTTCGGTAGAAATGTTTAGGGTGTCACTTCCTTCAAGGTTCACATCTCTGTGTATTCCAACAGTCGTCAAAGACAGTGCTTGTAAATATGTCTGTACTCTATCTGAGTGAGTGCAGGTTGGACTGTCTGTTTCTATCTGTTTTTGGTAAGAGGTAACAGTAGACAGTTTGAAGCTACATGCAGGCAGACAGTAAAAAGAGCCATAAAGAGACAGAGAGACAGAGAGCCGGGGCTGGGGGCTGGAAGGTCAGCGGATATTTGGAGCTCTGACTCTGTTCCTAATATAACTGTGTGTGGAGCGACAGCTGCTGTGTGTCCTGAAGCAGGTGGGCTGTGTTACATGACAGAGTCACAGTGGGAGGGAGTGGACTCAGGAGTTTGCTAGTGGCAGAGGCTGCTTCAGAAAAATGGAGTCAATGTATAAACGAGTGTAGAGACTCAAAACGGCTGCCAGTTGTCAGCAAGACACTGTAATTGCTGCTAATTTCTTTTATCTCAAACTTCAATTACCACTAATTCTGTAGACGTATAAACTCTCACACCACGCAAACATGTTTAGCATTAGCTGTGTGTTTCACTCAAACAACAAATAACAACAAAGTAAAGTCTGATCAGAGTGCTCCGTCCCTGCTGGTATGGACACAACAAAGTTCTGATTCGTAACTTTCATGGGCGTGACCATTCTCAGCAAAAAGGGCAAATATGTAACATCTCAGTAAGCGTAATCAAGTGTAGCCAGACTTCTGTCTCGTCACGCTCGTGGAGGTCTGCAGAAAATCTCGTCAACAGAATTGGGATAATGAGACCTTTGCAAAACCTGAGGCAGCAATTTTGGGTTTGAAAAGTCTTCTGGAAAAGGCACCACTCATTGGCTTTCTGTCTGGATATAAACAAGCTCACACTAGTGCAATTATAAAAGAAGTAATTGAACTCTAGATCACGTTTTTTGTAAGCTATTAGAGCAGGAGGTGGGTGCACAAACCAAAGCATGCTGACACTAATGACCTGGCGGAAGTCACAAAAGTTAGAAGTTGAGAACTTTAACTTCCACACTGAGGAAAAAAGACTGCGGATAAACTTGTTAGGATCGAGTTAAGTTATGATTTAAAAAGTATTGGCTGGTATTGTGCTAAAATCCTGGAATTGCATACTTGAGACATGATCTAACAAACTTGAGACATTGAACTTATCCCAATAGATTTAAAAGCAAGAATCTTATTTACCCACTGAACTACACAGACACTCGAGCTAAACAAGACCTCCTCTCTCCAAAACACACGCCCCTTCACCACAACTGAGCCAGCCACTCATCCCTCCCACCCAGAGTCAGTGTTAAGGCATGCGCCTCCTCCTCCTCTACAGTCGAACCCCGACAGTAGGCTGCAGTCCGTCCACACTCAGCTTCTTGTTACTTATTTATAGCAGCTTGTTCCCCAGAGGAACAAAGTAATTGAAACCAAATGTGTTGCCGGGACTGATATGGGGAAGTAGGGCAGTGAGCCCACCCACCCCTCTCCTCCCTGTCTCTATACACAAAGATAGTAGAAAAGGGGGTGAGATTTAGTGCAAGCAGCCTTGGAAATCACTTTTCTTGCAATTTCATTTCTGAAAGAAAAAGAAAATAAAGTTCCCGAGCTTCATTTCTTCCCAACTTCTCGGTTCACAACAAATAAATTAATTTAACTGCTTCAGTCTCGGGGGCTCTGCATTTGTAAAGTGGTTATAATGTTTTTTTTTTCCCGGGCCAGCGAGCACAAATTGGGGAAAAAAATTCTGCCAAGAGAAACAAGCAAACTGCAAACTAAAAGATGAGAAACCGCAGCTTAAATTTGGTCCACTTTTTGAAGGAATGAAGTAGCAGCACTCAAAGCTCTGCCCACCTCCCCGCCCACAACAGTCACACCAACAACCAGTCCAAACAAGACAGTGAAACTAAACTTACCATGCTTCCTTTGCTTTCTCTCTTTTCCTTCCTGTTTCCTCTTTATTCCTCTCTTTACTTCCCCTCAGTTCTGGGCTCCTGGTGAGCTTTGCTTTGAGTCGAGGTGTGTCAGGCAGATAAAAATGGGATTGAGTTGCTGCTAAGAAGCTGCATGAGGCCTTCACTGACCAAAGTCAAAGTCAGACAGCCACCTCTCTTTCTCTCCCCTCCCCGCTGCCTTGCTCTCTTGTCAGCTTTTCCAATAACAAACTGTTCCCCGCCTCTTTTGGCCGAGTCCCTGAGCTGTGAGCTGTTTCCTGGACGCTTGGTGGACTCCTGTGACCCGGCTGTCTCCCTCTTTCCTTTTCCTTTTTTTTTTTTTTTTTTTGAAGGCTCTGCTGTGGACACTCTTGTTGCTCCAGCCCTCTGTCTCTGTGAGTATCAGCCCTGCCTTCCTGCCAGATTTAGAACCACAGACACATGTGCTGGCTGCTGGTTTGAAGTTTAAAGAGGCGGGACTTGCCTAAGAGTGTTGTGTTGTCATGACGACCCCTCCTTCTCCAGCAGACTGGGCCCTGCCCTTCTTCATGTGTGCATTGTGTGAAGCAAAGCATATAACATAGAGTCATACAGCAAGTCTATACTGGACCATATGTGTGAATCAGTTGCCAGGCTACTGTCTGTTCATGGCTGGATAGAATAATGGGGCACACCTGTGTAACTTTTACCAGTATTAATTGTTTTTTTTTTATTGCCAATGTGTGAACAGACTGTAACACAACTTAAAAACTGAGCTTCCCAAACATTCTCAATTGCCCCAGCAGCCTGCAGACTCACTTCTTTGTAAAGGAACTGGGCCAATTTTTCCAGGAAAATCTAAAAGATGCAAAGTTATGTCTCTTCCCGAGGGTCTTGCCTTTCCTCAGCTCCACTACAGCGCTTACAGCGTGCAACAGTACTTAACATTACGTGTTCTCATCCCAACTTCTTAAATCTCACCTTTTTGTCTGTTCTTTCACCTCTAAATATGACGCGCTGAGTACCCTCCTGCGTCTGCTGATGTCCTGCAATGCCTTTTCAAAATACACTTCCGTTTTTATAGGAAATGTACAGCTACTTTTCAAAATACATTTCGGCATAACTTCGGTAAACACTGCATATTTACATTTATTTCCTCATGCAACAAAAGAACATGGTTAGTATGCTTGGTTTAGAAAGAAACTTCATAGTTTGGCTCAACACTCACATGGGAAGTGAACACTGAACTCCCAGGTCAAAGTGTGTGGTCTGCTGGACCAATCCACCCCCCCCTCCCACCCACCTGTTAGGAACTTCCAGCCCCTTATATTACATTTTTCATGGTGGTGTTTCAAGCTGAGACCGACCAGTGCCCTCACAAACTGACGCTGCCTGGCTGGCGTGTCATACAGCTGCAGAAGGTGCCTTTTTGCTTTGGTATCTGACGCCGAAATCACTGACAATGCTGCGGTTTTTGACGACTTGGGAATGAGAACAGGCTAAACTTAGCTAAGAAACGGTGTCCACTAATGTCAACATATGATGGGCTCCCACCTCAACAGACACATGCTGTGTTTCTGTTATAGGAGCAGCAGCTGAGACCTTCACTCAGTGGCCTGTAGCAACTCAAACTCAAGACCGTGCACCCGAGCACCAGGGGTCTGATCATGGGCTGCCCTCTCGACTCCCAATGCTGGAGCAGCCAATGAGCTAACCATAACCTGAGCTATCTTAGCCAGTTAGCTGTAAGGATCTGCCGTTGGTGGTCCATAACGTCAGCTGATGAAGTAATCTGCAAACATAAAGCTACTTAGTATCATGGAGGCAGTGGTCCAAATTAAATGTAAGATCATTGTAGGTATTAACTTTGACTGAGATTTATTTTCCAGCCTTCTATCAATAGGATGACGGTCAATCACAGTCAGTGCTTGTCACTGTTTTGGCTGATGCCCAGCCAGGTGCTCGCTTATGTATGCAGATTGTGCTCACTGGAGCACAAGCAACAGGATGCTGACTGCAGTTCACTTAAAGCCCCCAGACAGAGGTGTCACTGATAACAAGGATTTTTTTTTTTTTTTTGAAAGTTACATACTGAACCTTTTAAAAAAAGAAATGATGATGTTTTGCATAATTAGTTCTGGAAATCTGCTCAGATTTGTTTTGTCCTTTTGCAATCATGTTTGACATTTTCAGGTCCTTGTTTGCATCTGACATAAGTGTGTGTGTGTGTGTGTGTGTGTGTGTGTGTGTGTGTCTTCATGGTTATGAATACACTTCCATTCATCTGAAGCTATTATGCTGCAAGGTACCATGTTAGTTCATGTGACAGACACAGGGATGGCAGATCACAAAATGCGTTTACATTTCTTCTTTGTCCATATGAGTGGTTTTGGAAGGCACTGATAAACAACCTGCTGTGTTTTGTTGCTTCTGTACAAGAATTTGTTGTTTCAGTTGCTTTCAGCTGATCAGACTTGTCCTTGCCAGCAGAAAACATGCACCTTCTGGATGATTATAACACTTACACTCCTCCTTGTAGCCTACATTTCCACAGGCTCACTGCAGCATGTACAAAGTCTATCCCTTCCTTGCCTGCTTTCAAGTCTCGAGTAAGTCAAGTCTCAAATTAGCATTTCTCTGATTTGAGTCTGACTCAAGTTCAAGTCTCAAGTCTACAGTGTTGCATATTTTAGTGCTTTTACTTGCATCTCACACCCTTGATATGCAAATGTCAAAGGTTTTCAGGCGATCAAACACAAAGAGTAAAGTAAGTATCCAAATACAAAGTATGGGTTTTAATGTAGTGTTGTGAAATGTAGGGAAGTTGGTACATTTGGGATCTGGAACTCCAAATATTGTAATGTTCAGCATTTTCAGGTTTGTGACCCCGAGTTGTTTTGCACCTTTTAAAGGGACAGTTCACCTCAAAATCAAAAATACATATTTTTTAATCTTACCTGTAGTGCTATTTATCAGTCTTGATTTCTTTGGTGTGAGTTGCCAAGTGTTGGAGTTATTCATGATAATGATGTCTGCCCTCTCTCGTATATAATGGCACTGGATGGCACCCAGCTTGTGGTGCTTAAAATGTCAAAAAACAAACAAACAAAGCAATGTCTCTTTCCAGATATCATGACTCTGTTCACATAATCCATAGACCTTGTTGTGAGCAGTTTCATGTGGGAACTATTTTCTTTCTAACTAAGTTAAGGTTTCTAACCACAGCCGTTAACCATAACCCTGCACAGAAGAAGGCATGCATCTGCGTCTAGCACCCCTAGTTACAGCTCAGCTGAGGAGGACGCCATTAGTGTTCACATCTCACACTACTATACGCGCAAGTCTCTCCTTCATTAGTAGATGCGCACTTCCTGTGTAGCAGCTGGTCATATGGTTGATGGGCGTAGCTCGGTTGACAGAAAATAGTTCCTGCATCAAACTGCTCAGAGTAAGGTCTGTTAATTATCTTGAGTAACCAGGGGTCTCATTTAAAAAACTGTGCGTAGGATCCGTACTAGAAATGTACATACAGACGGAAGCCAAAAATGGCATGCGCCAAAAATTTTTTTTGACAATTTCTACAATCAGCCTTCCACCTCACCATCTGTGTTGCCAATATCTCATCTCCAAAATGTTTATAAGCATGAGTCAAAGTTTCTCCCACCAAGTCTGCTTTTATAGATCACAACTTTTGCATGGGAAATGGCGCACACCACTTTCAGGCCTTGTTTTGTGTGTATGCAATGTTTATAAATGAGACCTCAGGTCATGATTTCTGGAAAGAGACATTGCTATTGAGTTTTTCAAATGTTTTTTTTTGGCACTTTGAGCACCACAAGCTGATTGCCACCTAGTTCCATTACACTGGAGAGAAGGTAGATATCTCTATGGCTCTCTCCAACATTCATCAACTCACATCCAAAAAATCTAGCTTAAGAAATAGCACTACAGGTAAGAGAAAAAATATGTGTTTTGGATTTGGGGGTGAACTGTCCCTTTAAGCCACAAGGCTGAGCGTTGTACTGGTATCACATGGAAGTAAGACTCCTTCCAAAATACACTTGGTTCCTAGTTTATTAGGTACAACTAATGCCATACAACAGCCCAGGATTATATGTAATCCTGCTCTCATGAAGGTTATAGTGTTTGGTTTTTGTTGAAACTGCTTTAGGGAGGTGTGGATTCAACTTTATGGGCTGTAGTTTGTGGCGCTGTTTCATTTTACTGGGAAGTAATTGACCCTCTATGTGAGTGCCTATTGTATTCATTTATGTACATTTTGCTGTAACTCTGTTTGCTTTAGCGGAATGTTTTGGATGGCAGTAAACCCTCATTGACTTAAAGTATGTGCGAGTGAGCATGCGTATGCGAGTGCACGTGCATGACAGTCAGCATGTGAGCTCAGGAGAGAGAGAAAGAAGCGATTTAGAGAATGCAAATTCCTCTCCTCCACTTTAATGTTCTGTGGCCTGACAGCGAGGGAGGAAAAAGCCTCACAAAGCTTCTCCTACAAAGCTCCACTTTCTTTTCTCTGCTCTCCCCTCTTGCCTCCTCTCTTCTCCACTCTTCCTCCCTCTCTGCACAGCCACACTGATCCCATTCTCTCTGCCTGCTTGTTTGTGGTGAGACTGATTTTGTAGGTTAGGGGAATACTTCATGCTTTGATGTTACATCCAGCAGTTTCACAGCGCTGCGCCTTTGATAAGGAAAAGCAAGGTGCTTTATTACTAAAAGAGGTTAAAAATCCTTTTATATGCCCATAAAACAGGTTAAGCTGCAGATATGTCCGCGCCCAAAAATCACCAACATTTTTTAAGCCTGGTAAATTTAACAATTGTGAGTCTTTGTTTTTCCCTTTAACTCCCACATAAGCCACAATGAAAATGCCGACACTTTCTCACTAGCAGCAATGCCTAGAACAAATAAAAATAAAAAAATGGAAAAGAATAATAGCAATCATTGTCTAACAGGCAAGGCGAGTCCTGAATCTTAAGTGGGCAGCCAGGACGAAGGCTGCAGACACCAGGGGAAAGTCTCTGTTGTTCCCTGGGCTGCGGCTGGAGCTCCACTTGATGATGTATTAATCAATAAATAAAAGGGGAAATCCCTAATAGCCCCTGGTAAAGAGAGGAGGAACACAGCGAGGCTTCGTCTCATAATGAAGATGTAGACAAATACACAGGGGAGGCGAGGCAGAAGATCTCATACACAGACAGATTTTTAAATAAGTCTTTAAAAGAAGATGGAGGAGATAGTGAGGAGATGGAGTTAGAGCATATGGCAGCTGAAATGAGCTGGTGTTGAGGCAGAGAAAAAGAATCGACTTCTCTGTACTCTAACAGCATTTTTTGTGTGAGTTATATGCCAATGGATCAGTGAGTTTTGATCCTGTTTTGAAACGTCCAACAAACAGCCATTTTTCAAGTACACTGGCACCGTATTCCTTCACTTGTGTAATTCCTACTATCACTGAAGTAAAATAAAGGTTCTTTAAAAAAATAAAAATATGGCTGACCATGTTAAATCAATCAGAATTGTACCCTCTGACAGAAAATGTGTACCTTTAGGTAGAATTTAACCTCTACACAGCTCATTTATATACTGGGCCACTGGGTCACTGTGGTTTGTAAAACCTTTTTCCTGTCTCAGTCCCACAGTGACTGCAGTGGGACGATGTTCTCTTTGTGAGGAATAAGTCCGATTGATCGTGTTCAGTTAACATACTTCACTATAAACCATCAGAGTAAAAACAAAAACAATTAAAAAAGAAGGTCTAAGATGTGCAACACTTTGAATCCGGGTCTGCACAACAAGGTTACTTTTAAAAAAGATACCACTGTGATTTTCTGCTCGGGCAACAGTTTTTTAAGAACATATAGTACTTTCTGTTGAGATCGCCAAAACTAATAGATCTGCAGGGACAACTGCACTTCTCAGAAAAGTAGGGGGATTTTATAGGCAAGTTAAATCAGATAAAGGCCGAACTTTAAAGTCCTTTTTTTTTTTTTAACTGGGAGAGAGGATAGTGGTTGGAAATTACCTCCTACTTATAATTATGAGTAGCCCATACTTACAGTGGCTGTGTCAGGGATGTATCACTATTCCCTTGTTCATATTTCCCTATATAAAGGAATCTATAATAGTCCTTAATTAGTTTACTGCACTCAAATAAATGTGATAAATTTGGACATTGATCACAATAGTTGGCTGCAGGAATGTAAACATTTATGTTACTCCAGCCCACTACCATCACAATGGCACCAAGTAGCAACTGATGTTTGCCTATATTAGCTTAGCAAACAATATTATATTGGCTTCCCAACAACGATGTCACAACTATTTGACAACCATGTGCCTGCAAGATGATTCCTTTGTGGGGTGTATTCATGTCAATAAATTTACTTCTCCTAAGTAATGTGCATAGACCACAGTTTGGCCATTTAGCATGATGTACTGGGTGACAAGTAGTTACCAACACCATCTGTTGCTTCTGCTGATAACTGTTTACCCTTTTGTTGCTATTTTACAGAAATTCACAATGCATTGTGGTCTTGTTTTAATATTGTAGTGAGCATATATATTCACTAGATTGTACAATGTATCATCAAAGTATTTCACAAAATTGAATTACAGTTCATGCTCCATGGAAAAAATAGCTGACCAAATAATAGCGCCCTAAAAGGTGAACAGTGATTCATTCTGGATAAATGCAGAATAAAACAACTTGGTAGTGTGTCATAATTTGTATGCAACTGCAAGACATTTAACTTTCATTCATGTCTAACATTCAGCACAGTGTAAGAGTGTTTTTCTTTCTACAAAAATATAAGGTTTTTTTTTTTTTTGGAACACATTTATGATGCTGCAAAGTTGGAAGGTTAGCTTAGCTCAGCTTAGTAGCTTGCTGGGGGCTAGCTTTAGACTTCTTTAAAGTCTCAAGTCTTCTTGATTATTGTGTCATATATCATTAGGACGTACTGTATCACCCATTCTTGAGAACAAATACATCATGTCTTGCCAAAAAAACGTAAAATTATAAGTTATCTACACACCGATTCCCTTTCTAGGGTAAACCAATATTTTTAAAGGATTATTTATATAAAACACATATAATTTATACGATATTTTGATCTGCTTTCATTTTGATTTTGGCTTCTAAGCTTGCCCTGTTCCAGAAAAAAAAAATCATCCCAGACAAGAACTCACAACATCAATTAAAACATGAATTAAAACCCTTCAAAATATTAGAGTAACAGTATGTACTGAAAACATTGGCATAAAAATGCATTGTTAAACTCATCTTTAAAAAAAATGTTGGCCTTTTCAGGATGTGTCCATCAGATTTCTACAAAACACAATTTAATCAGGCATAAAAGGGGTTAGCTATATTCTAAGGTCTCACTTCCTGGTTTCCCAATAAGGTGGGAATGCTGCTTGTGTACTGGTAAGCCTTCTATTTTTGGATAAATTCATTAAATAATATTGCTATTGGGTATGTCTCAGCCATAACAGGTCAGCTTCGTAGCTCATCTAAATCAAAACTAAATATGACTTATGGTTTAAAAATTTGCATTCCAATGAACATTAAAGGAACTCTGCTTAACTCTGAAAAATGTCCACTCAATATACTACTATAAAATATAATAAATATACAATGTTTTGTCAGCTCCGTGAGACATCAACTCCATCAGATATCACCTCTGTCATCTGTTATGTATGCTATTTAAGAAAAAATTAAATCATTGGGAGGTTGGCCCATTACAAGGTTTAATGGTCAAGACTTTTCCTAGCCTAACTGTAGAGTAAAAATAAATATATAAATAAATATTAAGGTTTTGTCCCAAGTCGCAAGAATGGATAGACACATTATCATATTGTACTGTATGTATTTCAACAACTAGTAGATACATTGCCATGGTATTTGGTACAAACATTTATTCCCAGAGGATGAATCCCAGTGATTTTGGTGATCTCCTGGCTTTTCTTCCAGTGCCAGCAGCTGGTTGATTTCTGGCTCAGAGTGAAATGCCTTGACAACTGTTGGATGGATTACAATGCAGTTTAGTGCAGACACTCATTTTCTTTAAGAACATTGATGATCCCCTGAATTTTCATTTACAGCCACAATCAATTTTAATTTGTCCAATATTTACAATACTCACAGAGCTGCCTGTGTGGCTGTAGACTCCCACAATGTCCTTGCCTAATTTACCCAGAAAATTGCTTCATGGAGAGACTTAGTGTCTTGGCCACAAAAGCAGCACATAGAACTTAGATGTCAGAAAAACATCCAACACAGTCACACAGGTTACTCCTGTGTTTCCCTCTCCTTATATCCATCAAAGTCAGATTGACAGCTACAGTTTTCCCCCCAGTCCTTTGGCTATCACTGTAGTTCAGGCTCAGGTCATTTAGCCTGAAATCCTGTGCTTCTTAGGCTCCCCAATGTTTAATTCATCCAATTAGATTATGCCTGCCTCTGAGACATGTCTGAATAATAAATAAAGCAATCTGTTTTCTTTTCCGGTTTCTTCTGTCTGTGTGTAAATTCATGTCTGTCTGTATGGATGAGAAAACATACAGAGGACATTTTACTTGCCACTCTCTATTTTGTTTGCCCATCATTTGTCCATCTGTCAGCTTTAGCTCCTCCATCTGTCTGCGTCTCCCTCCAGGTATGTCTTCATACGTCATTTCCGTAGTGATACATAATGAATGTTGTTGTTTTTATTGTGTTCTTTTGTGAATCATACCTAAGGCAGAAAAAATCCCCAACCTGCCTATCTCAGCCAGAGTGTCTGGATCATCCCCAGCCTGCTTCACTCTGTATATGAAAACAGCCAATTACGGATCCAGTCTGGCCCAGCGACTGGGTTTTAGAGCCGGTCCAAATGCAGGCAACCTTGGTTGAATATGGATTGTGTCACAGATGTCATCATGAATAAATATGGCTGTTTATTTCCAACTCCAACTAGAATCAAGTTGCACTCTCTTGTTTACTCTTTCTGCCTTCCTCCTCCAGGTGTGAGTCTGATTCTTCTTTCTACTTTAAATCAGGCCGATACAGTTCAGACATTGATGTGGTAAAATAATGACCTCAAGTTCATCAAAAAAGCCTCATTTTCTGCTCAACTCCTCATCGCAATATCAAAAGGATCAGATGTTGCCAGATCACAGAGTAACTTCAAAACAAGAGAGAACAACCAAGTAGGGCTGAGGAAGAGGGTATTATCATAATCAGATGCCAACGTTATGTGGAAATTGACTAAACATCTCTTGTCGGGCCTTTAGTTTTACTGCTCAATCTTATTTTAGCACAATGCCAAAGTGGTTGTTTATTCCAAAAGTAAATCCATATTTCCATTTGGGATGGAAATCATTACCTCGTATTCCTCGCTCCATATATTTCATGATTCTAAACAAATTATTTTTTACAAATAAAGGAGGATCCAAGACCTGCAATAAAACACTCATCCATGACCATAAAATCTGGTCTGTAGGCTTTAACCTTGTCACTCTGCACAAGAATACACCAAGCTCAGCACAGCAGAGAATGAGAACAGACAATAACTTTCCTCAGGGGAACTTTAAACTCATAGCCTACAGGTGAATTCTGAGTGGAGGCGGGGTGTATGAAATGCTATAAGAACAGCACCAGCCTTGATAACAGAGGTGTTTTTGACATAAAGTGACACTGTCATAAAACAAATGGAAAAAATATACCATTATATAATACTATGATACAACAATTTGTAACTCTGGAAAGTTCTTACTTGCTAAAAATACTGCCAAAAACTGCTGGCATGCTTACTTTTTTTTTTCTTACTTACAGGTTTCTGGAACTCTTTGACATTTTCCTAAACTTTTATCCAACAGGCTGCCAGACGGATGCTGAGTAAATGCATCATTGGGGACTTGCACCTTTTGTGTCATTGAATACTTCTTTAATTTGCCAACTTCCTCAGTGCTGCTGACACAGCTCTAAAACTTCAGCACTTGAAGGAGCTGGTCAATTCGGCTATTTCATTTTCTTCTCAACGCCTCAAGTTCATTTCCCTGTTAATTAGTCATTTTGAAAGTCACCTCGCCGGAAAACAAAGTCTTGATTGGCAAAATGTCACAAGTGGCCGCAGCTCACCTGGAGGCGTGGGCAGTGGAAAGTGAAGAAAAGGTGACGATACTGACAGTGACAGCATTTAAATCATATTATATTGTGTTTTCTCTCTTTCTGTAAAGAGCTGTATCCTTGCAAAGTTTACTTACTTTATGCTGTGTTATTGAACCCTTTGTATGGCTGTAGCTACATGCACTACATACTACATACTATCTCTTAATTTATGAATGCTACTGTATTATCATCAGTAAATTTTCCTTTTTGGTTTTCCTGGCTCTTTGCACTGTTCACCATTTCCTCCTCTCTCTTGCCTTCCTTTTTGCCGGAAGGCACGTCTTTTTCCATCAGAGGAACTGAACTCACCAAAATCACTGAGAGCAATCTGAAATCACTAACAATCAATTGAACTGTCAGTCACCACCAGCCGATGCAAAGCACGTATACTCTAGTTATATTCCTACCATGTCATTCGCTTTCAATTTTCTCCAACACTGTAATTTTTTTTTCTAAAAAAAAAAGTTGCAGTTTCAGTCACTTCTATGGCTTGGAGTGGATTTTTGCTGTATCACAGCTCGACAGAAATCACCCTTATCCATTCTCGCAAAACACTGCTGTGTGGAACAAACCGCCCCACGGTGTTGCGTTTTACAGGATTGCATCAGTAAAGTTTCTCCACATGCATTTTTAATAAGCAACAATGGCCTTTCTGCCGGATGTGCAATTTAAGCAGAAATGCTCAGTAACTAATCATAATAACGTTTATGCCATGAACGTCCCAGGGAGCAGTCATACCCATACTAAAGCACGCTGACAAGAACAACAGGGCCTTAAGTCTGGGATGGAGTCAACTCTATCACTAAAATATACAACGACCTTTGTGATGTGCAATTAGGGAATTTGTAAACATACAGTAAGACAGGGACCAATTTTAAAAGCAGAGTTTGGACTACACTCAGCTGCACCAAATGTGCATTTAACTTAAATATGGCACTGTTTCCCATTAAATTCTCATTAGCAGCAAAGCTGCAATGAGCACAGAGACATTTCACTGCTGCAGTCAGAGCTGTAGAAGTAATATATCTGAGCTCTGTGATAGAGAATGAAAGCACCAATCCACATAAATGTTTCTAAAACTTTGGACTGAGGGCAAAGTCCTCATGGTTTCATTGTCTGGAACAGATGAATGGCTGTTTTTCATGCAGGTAAAGTCGTCTGACAGCAGCCTTTTTAACAGTTCTGCTCCTGGTGAACTCAGATTTGAGCCCCATTATATGCAACGTGCAGTAAAGATAAAATGTGTACAGTCCACATAAAAGTTCCCCTAATGGAGTTTGAACAGACAGGCATCATGAACTGTCTAACCTGTGAAGACAGCTCTCAGCTCTCCACGGCCTCAAAGTTTGAGACTCTGGGGAAGTTTTGACATTTGGGAGTCAAGAGGGGAGAGTGGAATTAAAAGAGACAAGGTGCACAGAGAGACAAGCCCAGCAGGTTAATGATCACTGTGCCACCGCCAGGCTCCAGCCATCTGGTTGGCTTGTAATAGAAGCTGTTTCTGCTCAACACAAACGAAGCTACAAAGGAGGTAGGAGGTAATTTGGTGGCAGGGTGGTAGGAATCCGGTAGAGAATGCTGATTAAATGTGAGAGTGGGTGTGAGGTATACAGTACGCCACTTTGCTTCCAGATAATTAAGGTATGAGCTACAGGTGACAGTGATGCTAACAAGGACGGTGGCATCCTTACCTCTTAGTGAGCATAGCCTGCCAGCATGACAGACAGCAAGTCTGTACAGGGCGTCCTTATGGTTACCAAGACTTATCTGTCTCAAACATTAAGTTCACCTCTGGGATGTCACAATAGAAGATGACAAGAACGGATTGTTTAACAGCGGGTGTGACACCCACAGTCATTTTTCTGTAAATGTCTGACCTCCAATTGTTACAAGTGCAGGGATCCAGACATCATGTGACATGTGCTGCATGTTCACCTCCTGTTGTCTCCTACATCCTCTGTCACAATGTATAAAAGAATGGACTGGTGATAGAATGTGTTACGGAGAGGTCTGGACATATGATTACCTTCAACATCCCCCTTTCATTCAGGGGAATATAATGGTAGAAATTAAACATAATATAATAAGTATGTTTTCTTATTGTATAATCACCTAAAAATAAGAATCATTGTGTTTTTGTAACCTTAGAATGAGCTGTTTATATCTACATAGATCGCCATATTGCACCTCCATGTTTCTAAAGTAGCCCAAAACAGAAAAACCAAACAGTGGCTCTAGATACAGCCATTTACATTTTCACATTAGCCACTGTAGTTAGCAGTCCACAATGAGAGCATTGAAAAAATACCCCTTTTTTTTAAGTGAAACTGCTTTATTCAGTGTATTTACCAGTTTAAATATCATAGCTTATTTGTTTGGGAGAGGATGAGACCTCTGTGGATAGTTCTTCTCCTGGCAAAAACCTCCTGAATGTCTGGATCTTAACTTATCAGAGAAAAAAGCTGAGTATACATTAGCATGTGCTAGGCTTGTGGCCCGTCTCTGGCATGCCAAACAGCAACAGAGAAAGACTGATTTGTAATGTGAAACTGCATTATTTTGTGTTTTTACAGGTTTAAACCACTGGGTCTATTTGTTTTTGAGAGGAAAAGAACTCTATGAACAATACTGGTCTTGATAAAGACTACGTGAACTGTTCTGTATCAGAAATAAGGTGAACACAGTTTAAGGGTACTTTCAGACCTAGAACTGTCTTGCTTTGGTCCGAGTCAGGGACTAATTTTGTTCTAAAGTTGCATTATTGCCTAGAGTCGGTTCATGTTCTCTCGGCAGCATTTACAAGCAGACCAGATAAAATGCCTTGTGCGAGAAAGCTGCTCTTGATTGGTCAGAATTTCCATGTGGGAAAAGTCCAGGAAGTAAACAAAACGTTGAAGAAGAGTACACTTGCAAGATAAATGCGACACTTTCTAATGTCACAATGGAGGGACAACTACGCAGGTTGATTTTAGCGCTGCTGATCGTGGACTATATTGCTGTCATTGTTCATTTTAGGTAAACCATAAAGTTTGAAAACGAGGCGCAGCTTCAACTAGAAAACAATGTTTTGATGCACTGGATGCGCTGAATTAGCATATTAAGGCAGTACAGGAGGAGGCACACATTAATAATCCTCCAGGACTGTAACATGCTCATGCTTGTTTAACCCAATGTGTAATGCAACTGCAGTTGGTTCGGATCAAAGTCTTAACACATTCTCGACACAAACAAACCGCACCAGAGTTAATTTGTAACCGTACCAAGACCACCTCTTCAAGAAGGTCTCGGTCTGGTTGTTTTGGTGTGCTCGAGTGCAATTGCTATGATCACACCTGCCCAAATTAACCACACTTAGGGGGCAAACAAACTTGAGTTTGTTTGAACCAAACTAAACACAGCAGGTGTGAAAGCACCCCAAGTTATTAAAAAAAAAAAGTGGGCACACATACCAGTAGCTGGGCGAGCAGCCTGTCTGCAATGTCACAAACAGCATAGAAAAAAATGCAGATTTTTAACATGCACTTGCTTTATTCAGTGATTTTACAGGCTTAAATAATTTTGTCCATTTGTTTGGGAGAGTAAAAAAGACCTCTACGGATAATCTGGCTCTTGGATAAAACCTCCTCAACAATGAACACTGTAGGAATTCTAAACAGGTGTTCAATTATCTGCTGGTTGCAATCTGCAGTCCTCACCACTAGATGCCACTAAATTCCCTAAAATCCTACACAATGGACCTTTAAGACTACTTTGGCAAAACTCTTTGTTGCATTTTGTGGTCATACTTTTTGTACTAAAAACATTACATTAACTACTTACTTTCCAGTACTAAAGGATAACACGACAACACATTTCTATTTTCCAGCATCTACCTGGAGTCCACTGGTAAATTTACCAAACTAATGATTTTAAATCACCATCACTATTTTAGTTTTCTAAAGAGGATCTTAAACTCGACAGGACAGGCAGCCGCTGAATTTTCAGCCATGTCATTTTCACCATCAGTCAAACTTGTTCTGTTTCACACACTAATTTTCTCTTCCTCACACACCAGCCTGCTCTGGCCATTCCACCCACATTGTTTGAACAAAGACAGAAGAGAAACATATTGCTCCTATTATACCCTGGCGTTTGGTTTTCCATAGAAAGCAGTGATTGTGTTTCCATTGGAGCGCGGTGATGTAGATGATGGCTTTGGCAGGCGGCAGACAGGCCCGCTCTGATGAGCGAACACTCCGCTGGAGGAGAATGGGACGGGAAAAGGCATGAAAAATGGTGCAGCGTTTAGCGTCGCTTGGCACCACTGCCGTGGGTTCATTGAGTCAGAAACGAAGAGGCCGTCTTTGTGGGGTGTGACTGTCACTGCCGGATGACAGATTACATTCTGGGTTCTCTGAGAGAAGCACAGAGGATGAGATAATGGTTATGAAATAAAAGTCTCCCAAACTGCGAAAACAGACAAAAAACGGTGACATAAACTGCCAGTTTAAGGTGAAATATTCAGCTACACAACAAAAGCTGTGAGCAAAAAAATGTCATCCCTCAGCAGTACATTCACACAATTTCACCCTTATATCCCTCAGCATATTGTGTTTGAAAAGCCATATTGATCTGTAAGCAAATGGCATTTTTGGCATGAAACATCGCTGCTTGGCACTTCAGGGAACAAGCTGACAACCTGGCCTTAAGAAGTCAATAAACTGGTTTCCACAAGGGGCCAAACAGCGCTCACTCCCCCATATTGGGACATTATGTGATTGCTGTTAATCCCCTCGTCTTATTGTCTGGACATCAGAGGGGATTTGTCAGTTGAGCTGAACAGAACCTTCAAATCAACACAATTCGATCCTGTGATTCACAGAGGCAGCTATTGTAAAGGAGTTCCAGATATTTACCTCAGATTGTTCTGCAGTAGTTGTGCACCAACTCCTTACATAAATGTTACAGAGTAAACATAGTCAGAAGAGGCTGTGAAGGTCATAGAGCAGTGGCTGGTGATACATTTCTCTGACTGTGTCATTGTGAGAAACAACATTTATATAACATGTGACCCCTTGTTTACATAAAAACAATGATTAAGGGAGATTTAAGAGAATAAACTTAGTCCATTATACATTTTTTTCTGAACAACTATTCTTCAGGCTAAAGGCAAAGTAATTAAGCAGTAAAAAGTAGGACTGGCTGTATTTGTACAGTAAAAGATGTTGAGTTTGCCCGCAGTGAGACAAGGCTGGTGAAGTGGTTAATCTCCTCACTATCACACTTCTCCTCCAGTAATTTTGCTCCCAGCTCTCACATGATCATTGTAGCATCACAGGAGAACTACCAGCAGCTCTGAGACAATCACAGCGTGATATCAGTTGATCAGAATCTAGAGATCGAGGCTACTCTCGGCAATGTGTATATATATTTTTGTAATATATATTAATTTTGACTCTGGCAGCTCCATGTGAGTGTGATAAACCCTTCCTATGTCTTTTTCCATTATGGGTATTGAAGAGTTAGAATTTTAACTTATAACAGCAAAAGCAGAGGGGGTAGCTTTTATGGATCTGCAACGCAGCGCATATCAAGTGCGTTCCACCAAGGGCAACCAAGAATGAGAGCCCTTACAAAGAGAATGAAGGAACTTCTCAATCTAAAAGCTCCTGTCAGACTAAACAAACAACAGTCATCTGCATCAACCAGGATATCACAAGGACTCGCTTTGGATGTAACCGGGACACCAAAGCACCCTCAGATAAAGCAAAGTGACATTGACAATTGTCACGCTTTGTCTGAGTCATTAAAGAGAGAGTACTGACATGGAGGGAGGCAGAAAAATGATGAAAAAAAAATGCATGAAATGAGAGCAAATTTTTGTTCTTTTTTACCCTCACTTCAATTCATGGCTCTGTCACAGAAATCCACTGGTCCTGCTGTCTAGTCACACAAAAATGTATCAGCAGGAAGCTTTGACAGGACATAGAAGAAAAGCATTGGAAGTAATGTTTCAGTGGAGCAAATGGAATGAAACACTAAATAAGACACTGAATACCATGAGGACAAGGACAAGAACATATAAACAGGAGCATGAAAAATCCGCTGTTCACTTCCTTGAATGTGTAGCCTCTCTTTCTGAGCATTTTGCCCTCGGCTAGATTTTCCACCTCTTTCCTTGTTACAAAACACCCTGTTCCACAACACAGCTGTACTAGTGCCAACAGTAAACGGATGTTAAACAGCACAGGGAACATTTATCGTTCTAATTTCTCTAAGCTACATTTATTCCTTTCCACAGCACACAGTGCGGGTTGGGGTAATGGAAGGGTTCAGAGGGAGAGGAGGACTGATGTGTTTAACAAGCAGGGCTTGAACCTGAGGTGTTAAAGTCACACGGTGTGTGTTGAAATCAGAGCTGGGAAGTTGTCTATCAATCCTGCGAAGTGAAGGTCCTCTGCTGTCAGGTGCACAAAACCATAGATTTAGAGTCAGAGTCTCTATATGCATGAAAGCAAAGCAGAAACACGCATCTTTGCAGCTGGTTTAAAAACCAAGCCTGTTCTCATTCCCAGGTCGTCTAAAACCAACACTTTGTCATGGCCCTTGACCTGTGATACAGATGCTGAAGACACCTTTTGGCAGAGTGGGCGAGAGGGGTGGTGGATGGGTCAAAAAACACAGACTCTCAGCTAGGAGACTGCTGTTCACCCCGTGTGAAACTAAAAGTCAGTGCTGTTTTAACCTTAAATTCTGTTACCAGTCCAGTTAAATTCACCTAAAACACCTGTCCAAGGCATATTCCAAGTAAACTGAAAGTTGTTCTTGTTCCATTTTTAGTACATGCACTGTCCCATTTTCTCCCCAACAGAATCACTGTAAGTGCTTTTGTCATTGAGTAGAATAAGTTTAAACACAACACACAGAATTATATATGTACAGTGGTGAAAAAAAAATTTCAGGACACCCCATGCATTTGTGAAATACTGCATTAAGAATCACTCTTAGATCTTCAAGTGCAATTTCTTTTAGTACAGTCACAGCCAAATTACTAAACAAATCCTACAAAATCCTAAACTTAAAATTGATTGGTTCCATAAAAATACATAAGACATTTTGAGTATTGGGTCATTTTGGTACCAGTCATCCACTAATGAAGGTCGTGCTTTTTATTAAAAGACACAATTTTTGTTGCCATGCTTCGTGTCTATATAAAGCCAGCACATTTGAAAGTTCTTCAGAGACAATAATGGCTAAAACAAGGAACCTAACACAGGAAACACGCCTGAAGATACAGATTCTCAGCCAGGAAGGGTACAGCTGCCACCAGATAGCCAGGAAGTGCAGATGCAGTCCTTCAGCAGTTGGATACACTCTGCAGAAATACAGACGAACCAACAGCTTGGAACACAAACCAAGTCTGGGCGTCCAAGGGTTTCTTCAGCAAGAAATGATCGCATCCCGATCCGCATGTGCAGGGAAAACCACTGAATGACATCACAGGAGCTTCAGCAGCAGTGGTCAAACCAAACTGGTGTCCAGTGTTCCATCCGCACTGTATGTGGCCGACTTTTAGATCATGGCTTAAGGTCCTACAAGGCTGTCAAGAAGCTCCTGATTAATGAGAGACAGAGGTTCGCCCGGCGTCGTTGGGCCCAAACACACAAGACTCTGTGGTCATAAGAGTCCAGTTTCCAGCTTTATCTTCCTCCTGCTAATGTGAGGGTACGCAGAAGGCCAGGCGAAGCATTATCTCCAGCATGTACAGTACCCACTGTCAAGCATGGTGGAGGCAGTATCATGGTTTGGGGATGCATGAGTGCTGCTGGTGTTGGTCATCTCACTGTCTGCAATGGCACATTGAACTCTGCCAAGTATTGTGCCATTCTCCAAACCCACATGCTCCCTTCTGCACGTGCACTGTTCCGTCGAGGTCAGAACTGGATGTTTCAACAAGATAATGCCCCTTGCCACACATCCAGGGCCAGTAGAACTTGGCTGCAGGAGCACAGTATCCAGGTCTTAGAGTGGCCAGCTCAATCCCCGGACATGAGCCCCATTGAAAATCTGTGGTGGATTATCAAAAGGTCTGTTTCAAAGCATAAACCAAAGAATTTAGAAGAATTAAAAGCAGTAATTCAAGAAGAATGGGTTTATTGATTTTTGTTCAGTTTTAAACACATTCTCTGTTATTTGTTGACTCTGATACCGCAATGATGAGAACTGACATATAGAAACTGTCAAGAATTTAGTTTTGTTAGTTTTTCTTGTAAACAATAAACAAAAAAATATATATCATTTGTATTTGTTTGTATCTGTCTAATGCAGCCACACCTTTTGAAACACAAAAAAGATTTTTCCACAAATATTTCATGATAATATATGAGATTGTGTAAAATTTTAAGGGTGTCCAAAAACTTTTTTCAATCCTGGACAGCGCCATTCAAACATGTGGCTCTTTTTCTATACGGTGATCTGGCAGAGCAGATCACTAGGTCACCCCTTCTCTCTGGTGACAGAAAACCTGTGTTTAACTGGTGGGTCAGTGGGAATGTGAGGAGCTGTCCTGGTCAGTCCTGCTGTGGTACTGCTAACAGTGGCTGCACTGCGGCACTGCCATGTTAAGGAGGAGCAACCATGCAGCCGTTGGGGTCGGGATGTGTGGCCGGTTGAAGCGCTTCACAGCCAGAAGCCAGGGATTACCAGAACTATTCAGACATGTGGACAATAATAAAGCAGCAGCCAACAATGTAAGAAGATGCAAAAAAAGGACTAAATTACAGCGCACATGTTAAAGGAGCTCATAGGTTCACATTGATTGGATTTAGATTTTCTGGACCTTTGCAAATGTATAGGGACAATTTTTGCTGGAATAAAATCGATCTGTAGCTTATAATGGACATAATAGGTGACTTAAAACTGTTTGTTTGTTGGTTGTATGAAAAAAGCATTTGTTGTACCTGCTATAGTGGTTATACGTTGAAACGGTCAGCATGAGTCAACCCCCCCACATAGTAGCTTTCGACAATAGGTGTATAAGTAAACCGCTTAAACACAGCAGTCTTTTACATATCGTAATCATCGAATAAACCATACAAAGATATCCAAAAATATCAGTAGATAGATGCTGACACATCCCCATCTAACTGCACTGAGACATAAACCAGACTTATTCTGTCCTCTGTCTGGTAACAGCACCAAAGCTGCCTTTGTGCCATAATAGCCATTACATGCTGCTGTTTACTGTGAGGCATACAAGTGTAATAATGGCATGAGTTACTGGCTGTGTCCCAAAATCACTCCCTTTTTACTATACAGTGCATTACCACCCACCCTCTAGCTGTGAGAGGTTGGTGTTGACAACTAGAAATGACTATACATGGCAGAAAGAAGGGAACGTGTAGAATTAGCTATTGTCAGCTGATGATTCATAACCCTCTTTGTTGACAAAGTTAGCAAGCGTCAACACATCCGCCAAACGATTGTTTTCTCAGCTCTACAGGAAATTACTTCCACCGACTTGTTGATCGTGTTTGCTGCCGTGAAAAGACACAATGTTATTTGTTACAGATTTTAAACTCTGCACTGTGTTTGCCGAACTTTTTAATCCCGATGAGGACCCGAATGACCATGTTTTTCATTTCCAACACTCCAAAAAGAATTACCTGCTGCAGTTTCCCTGTATAAGAGGTTCACTGAAATACTTCAAACATAAAAAAAAAGGTGAAGGATGTCTTGCGCTACAGATAATGAATGTGGGAGAAAAGGATGGCTGAATCAGAGAAGATAGTTGATCCTGCCTCCTGCGCACAGCGACAGAGCTTTGCAAACAATAAAAACTGATTCTGAAGCGACCTTTAAACTTCACATAGAGCTGCTGTGCAATTCAGAAAAAATAATCAACAAACTGCTGCAGATATATTGTATTTCAACAAATGAAAGATTCGAATCTTTTAGTTATTTCATTTACACAGTTTTCACATTCCAAACTCAATGAGAGGCACTGCAGAAAGTTCTCACCTGCACACACACTCACATTCATAAGGCATATTAACACACACAGAGTGGGACAAATAGACAGAGGCATGCAATCGTGCAAGCTTGCTCACACATACACACACCCACACAAACACTACTTTGAATTCCATTTGCCCTGTAAAGCTCCCAAAACTCTTCTTCTTAATTCTTCCCTTCAAAAGCAAAGCCAGGGGAGTAATCCACAATCTCAGGATCTTCTCTTTTTTGCTTCCAAATGCAAATGGAAATCCTTGTTCTACAAACGGCTTATTGAACGGCTCAGAGAAGAGGCTGTTGCTTCTCATCGGTTTCCTGCAGAAAGAAAGCTAACCGAGAAGTTCATCTATTCGCTGAAGCCTCCGCCGATCCCAGGATGCTCTAATTTCTCACCTTGCAGGAAAGTGATTATGATGCATGGAGAAGAATCATCAAGAGAAGTACTTTAAAGCTCCATCACATCTTCATATCGCAATCACAAAGTACTGTAGATATGAGCATCCTCTCCCTACTAAGGCGATAAAGCCAGTTCAAGATTTACTTTTAACAACGTTTAACTATATTAAGCTTTCAGTTTCAGCACCAGCTAATTTGTGTCTCTTGTGGGGGCATCCTGATAGTTAAGCGGTAAGGGCAATAGTTGGAGTCAGGCAGCTACAATCCTGGGTTACTGTTAGGAAAAAGTTGTGTTTTTTGTGAATTAAAAGGCAAATATTCTAATTTCCTTGCAAGGGATCAAAAAAGTTCATCTTCAATTGCAGGTCTGTGATGTGACGTAAAGAAAATCCAGTGTTCTGGATGAAAGTCAGATGTGCTACACGCCCATCCACCACCCCCTTTCCGCCTCGCTACATAAAGGGCACACTGCTTCCTGCATTAGCACTGAATGTCAGCATTGGATGCAAATTGCGAGGTGCAGAATTGACCAATTAGGGCGTAATTCCTTGGGATACACGGCTGAAAGACTAGTCGTAGATGTAGTAATAATTTGTATTCAAGATAATCTCTCCTGTCTAGCACCACAACTGACTTAAGGCAAAATGAACGTAAATGATTTAAAGCTGTTATTAAGTGCTGTTGGGCTGAATCACTTGTGCGTTTTATCTATAAAAGTGACAAAATGACATTCATTTATATGCAAATGTGGACATTTTTATCAAGGATTGCTGCCTTTACATGTCAGACCTCTGTTACACATGTCATTAACATGCATTCCATATCAGCTTAATGTTCCGATATGATTTAAAAGGGACTGCAGAGCAGATTAAATACCTCTTCTCTGACAAAAAGATCTGAGATCTGATTGCTTTGATCAATCACAGAAAGCTGCATGTGCTAGCTACAATCATAGAAATACATTTCTTGACTCATTTCTTATATGCTAAGAATTGCATTGAATGCTTTAAATTGCACTGAGATGAAGGGAACTGAGTCGAATGGAATCAAGCTGAACTCACTCGGAGTGGAGTGAACTGAAGTGCCATTGAATTTGCCATCTATTGAAATGAACTTAACACAGAGAGCAGAGACCTGTGCTGCCGGCTGCTGATAAGCAAAGCACTGTGGTGTGTGTGTGCGTAAGCCTTGTATCTGCTGTTTGATTAGTGTTGTTGGGATTGTTGCTACTGAATGTCAGACACTTCCATGTGACGCACCGTTTGGCAGATGCAGACTGATCAACGTGTCAGCGCTGGCAGTCAAGCAGCTGAGTTGTGAGTTGTATTTGTATGGGAGAGAGCATCCAACACAGAAAGAGAGGTTGAGTAGGTCGGTGCGTTTGTGTGCCGAGTGTGAATACAATGCTTTCATACTCCATGTGCACTGTAAATGTTATCACACTCGAAACTCTCTGAGTATGGCAGTGTAAATGTTTTTTAATCAGAGAGAGAATATATATATTTGACTGAATATTCTACTCATCGTGTTAGAAAATGTGCCAACAAAGGAATACCTTAATAGAGAATTAAATTAAGGTCATTAAAGCATTAAAACATAATTCTCTTGAAATTATATTTTTAACACCATTATTGTGTATGTGCAATAACTGAATAACTACTATAATACTAATAACAAATGAAAAAAAAAAAAAAAAATTAAAAAAATAAAGGACGTTTCTTCCATGTTACCAAAGTCTAATGTGATGTCCTTGAATTGCTTGTTGAGACCAACATTTCAATACCCAAAGATATTCAATTAAAATTATGTAAAACTGAGAAGGTCAGGAAATCCTTGCATTATAACATTTGATCAACTATTTCTTCAAGGACCTGGCTTATTGCAGAGAAACCCTGTCATGAGTTACAGCAAAATCATCAACAAAATGTCATTATGTGCTCTAGCATCAAGATTTTGCTTCACTGGAACTAAGCCTCGGACTAAAGGCACACAAAGTATATGAACAGGGCTGTCTCTACATACTTTTGGCCTTATAGTTGCCATATATCAGTTGCATGCAGTATATCAACGGGAGTCAGGGACAAGTCCATGAAAAGATTCATGAACAAGGACTGGGATCATAAAATCTGACCTCAGACTGACTAGTACTCTCAACAAGGACTTTAAAAACAGGACTGATGTGAGTGCTTTTTATTTTATTCAGTTAAAAATTTGAGTTCTGTATGAGCTGTAATCCATTGATCTCCTTTTTGAGGAAACTTGAAAGCAATAAATTCAGTCATGTATACCTGCAACAGACCCGATCTGTTCTTTAAATAAGGGGCTAGAGTTTTTATAAACTTCCACACATGTGACTTGAAAGTTGGACCAAAGTTATGATGACTGCCAAGTAAGTGGAGTAATGTGCTAACATAAATGTGCAAGTAAAATTTCTTGGACCAATACCTAGAACCCCAAGTTTTACTTTTGGGTTGGACTGAATTTGGGGTCATTTATACACTGATGTCAGAGATACATTTTTCAAATCAGAGAGATCATCACTGTCAGCAGCTACAGAGTTGGGAGTGGTCTGCATAGAATTATCTCATAGATGATCACCTGTGGTGTTAATATATCAAACAAAACAAAAAAATGAGTGGAACCAGAATTGAACCATGTGGCACTCCATGATGAGCAGTCATAGGGTCAGAATAAGACAGTGGGATCTAATTAGAAACCAGACTAGAGCATCTTAAACAAGCTGTTTTTGTTAGTTGACTTTAAGAGTTTAATGCAGACTGCAGTTGAATGCAGACTCCTGACTGACTGCAGACTAAAAAACATCACAGTACAAACAGTAAAAGACATCATGTTTAAAAAACAGAGACAATTCCTGTTTTCAATCTGGTCAATGATTTATGAATGTGTGTGGCTTCGTCTGTGTGTGTGTGTGTGTGTGTGTGTGTGTGTGTGTGTGTGTCTGAGTGAAATTCACTAAGCATACACAAACATGCCCCCAGTAGCTGCAATTTAAGCATTCAAACCTCTCCTCAGGCCTTATGAGCATATGAAACTCCACCTTCAAAGCTCCGCCTCATCCCCCAGCCTCTCTGCGCTGCCACGGGCTGACTAATCCTGTACGTTATCTTTGTGATACATTCCTCAGCAACAGTTTAGCGTGAACATTTCCTTAAATACTCAACAGAGATTACACTCTGCAGTTCTCCCTCAGCAGAGCCAAGACGCTGCCTGTTATTTAACACTTAAACTACAGTTTAAATAATGTACCGGGGATTGATGGATGAGGGCCGGGGTTAGGGAGAGGTGGGATCTGATAAGTGAGCCGCTGCCCGCCAGCAGAAAATGATCAGGGATGAAACTCTCAGCAAAAATGAAACGGGTCTTTTATGAACAACCAGGCGAGATGGTGGAGCGCAGAGGGAAGTCGCTTCATGTCCAACCACTCAACTGTAGCGAGAGGAGTGTGTGTCAGAGAGAGAATGCGTGTGTACCTACAATCACGCACTTTCTTTCTAACTCAGTGGATGTTTCCTTGCAGAAGAGAGTAAGGTAAAGGCCAAACTCTAAGTACTGCAGAGGCTTGTTTCACGCTGCAGCTGTGTTTGAGTTTGTGAAATAGGAAGTGGAAGAGCTTTAATAGATCATAGAGAGAGTAGCCGGGGATGGAAATATGAGCTTTGGAGACAAACAAGACAGGTTATAACAGTTTGAACAGAAGGACTCCAGAACTTGGTAACATTCACAGGCCATTTCCACTGTTAGCAATTATATTTGCTTCGTGATCTTGTTCAACTGGTGGCTGGGGAAAGACCTCGAGGCTCCCAGGTTAAATAAATGGTACAAATATTAAATGGTTTATATTTCAAGTATAACACATAGGCTTTGACACGGTCAAATCATCTTGGGAAAATATCTTGGTTTCACGAAATTACAGAATTATTATTATTATCAGCATGACCTTTAAAGGAATTAAAACGCAGGGTTATTTTTGGTCAGATTTTATTACTATATTTGAAACCTTAGAACCATTTTTTAATTGAAGTATTTGTAAAAAGTCTCCCTTTTGAAAACAACTGAAATAAAGCTCTGATTCTTTGTCCAATTGCATTTTTTTCAATATCATAAATAAGCAAACACACATGGTTTGATAACCGTCAATTTTAATATCACGGTATACCTTGAAACCGGTATACTGTTGCAACCCTACCTTAGGGACATATTTTGGGAATGAGAGGTGACATGACTGATAAATCAAATGTGTTGATGTCGAAGCAGGAGGAAAGGCTACTACTGACATCAGACACACAGAAACAAGCGTGTCCAACCTCACATGTCAAGCCTGACTGGATTGAATTTTACACATTTTCTTTAGTGTCACTAGTGAATCAATTGCTGACTTATCATAGGCCCTTGTTTTTCTTTTCTTTTGTTCTTTCAGTTGTAGGTTTAAATCTCTTCAAAGGTCACTGTCTTTAATGTATAATGTACAAAGTACTTGCCCAGTGCCCTAAATTGGTCCCCAAGACTCATGGTATCATGTAGCAACCTGACAGACTGAACTCCCACCTTATGATTGTGAGTTGTTTTCTACATTACTGAATCCACTGTGCTCTTCTTTGTTTTTGTTTTGGTTTTGTGTGTTTGCAGAGACGCATGGGACTGAAGCTGCCAGGCAGTGATCCGAAGATCATTATATTTTGCAAGAAGCACATCTTACGTCCTGACCAAGTGCAAGGTCTTTTGTTTACCTTTTTTATCTCATGATTAGAGTCGCCATTTAGAGTCAAACTTAAACCCTATCTACATGAACAGAGGTATTGTTTATGGTATGGTATATATATGTTTTACAACAGATAAATAATTCAGTCTACATGACCTCCATTTTACAAAATATCTCTGTCCAAACTAGAACACAAAAACAACTCCCATACCCGCTAGTGTTAGTAGTCTTGAGCAGTCTACCTCGTCACGAAGGGAGTAAAGTGTACAGGCTAAAGTTATCTTTATTAAAACACCTGCTGGAGAACTCATCACCACTGATTCCCTTTAAATTTAAGGATGAAAGAGCTCACTCAAACATACAAGTGATGCTCTGGAGATCCAAAAGTTTTTCTTTCAATTCTCATTGACGAAAGTGTCCTATTATCAGCTTTGTAGCAGTTTCTATTTGATGTTTAAAGAGTAACTAAACTCCAGACTTTAAGCTACATTCATGTATTACTTTTATTGGCCATTTGCACAGGTTTTTGTTGCACTTACAGAGGCGTTTACAGCCCATGGTGTAACACCATGCACCACAGAAAATGCAAGACACTGTAGCACTGAGCTGAAATAAAACATGTACTTGTAACTTTGATAAATAACATAAATAAACACTGTCATACTGCATTTTTGTTTATAGTGTGTGGTGTCTTGCCACAGGCAGGGCTCAGACCCAGCTCTTTACACACAAAGAAGGCCAGCAAAGTGTAAAAAAGAAAGACTGTACACAGCTATGAGTTGATGATGGCTGCACCCATGCCGTTGTGAGCATGAAAGCTATGTGAGTAGAAAGTCTTTGTTTAAACTTTTTTTCAATATGGACATCGTTAGCTTGGTTAGACTCTGTTCTATTGATTAAAGTATTACAGCAAGTGACTGACTGACTGACCACTTCGCATCACAACTGCAGAGTCAGAGATGTTGGTTTTATGGGGGCAGTCTGCTGGTGACAAATACATCACTTGGCAACAGATCAGAAAAGCAAAATTCAATAGTAATAGACAGATTTCAACCCCGTACAGGTGCATATTTATAACACAATATGTAGAAGTCAAATACAAATACAGAAATCACTACTAAATACCTCTATAGATTTCTTATTAATTGGAAAAAAAGTGGTTTGGGGGTTTAGTTACTCTTCTAACCACAGACACTGAGGAAGAGCAAAACACTTCATAAAAACATCCCTATACGTGTAGACAGGGCCTTATTTTTAGACTATAGTGTGGCTATTCTGACCAAATAAATCTAGAGATTCAGCGTTCATTCCTGAACATGAAAACAGCAGTGGACACTAACATGTTGCTCTTCAAACTAGTATTGCTATGGCTACAGTTAGAGAATAACCAGACAATATCCAGCCACATGGATTCTGCCACAAACACACACTTGCTTCCCTCAGTACAAGTCTGTGGATCTCTGCACTACCTGCGTAACTCCCGAAACCACTGTTGGCTACTACACATGCATTACAACAATGGAAAAGGTCCTGACAAAGCAGCAGACAGTTCGATAAACTTTAAAGAGGTGCTCCACTTGAGCATCTAGAGAAATTAGACACAACAAATGTCGTGATCAAGCAGCAGGTCCAGGAGGAAGAAAGGAAGTAGTGCCTAGTGTGGTCAGTAAAGTCATCATCTGTACACAGGTTCAGCGTAACGCAGACATGCTGTGGAGCTTATGAACATCTTATTTCTCTCTGCAACTTAAGGCACGCTCTCCAGTGGCCTCATTACCAATATCATATAAATACATAGCCCGGGACCTTGATTTGTTCAATAATTCAACTGCTGATTCTCTCTTCCCTCAGACTGCTGCCGCCGAAGGCAAGTCTGGAGGATGTTGTTAATACTGAGCGGGTAATAGAACTCCTGTGTGTGTGAGTAATAGTGTTGAGCAATTGGATGAATACAGAACTCGCCGGTGGACTAAATCCACTGCTGGTGGAAATTCCCTTGCTTATACAATGTTTTTTGACTCTAATTACCTGAATATAAAAAGTCCAAGTAGGGCAACAATCCCGCAGCTTTGAACAGAGATGCCTTGACAGGAGATGATGAGACTATCATCCAAAAAAACTACAATACTCATACTCATAATAATGGCACCGTGGCTGTTTGTTACACTGCAATACGGACTCTTTAACTGATTGAATTTAAGTGATGCATTTTGCTGCCAGTGCATGAACTAACATGCTAGCTCTAGCCAGACTTGAAACTAACCAATAATCAAACACAGTTTATACAAGAGTTACAAGAGATAACTTTTTGCAAACTATGCCTTTTGTGTAGCAGTTTCTTACTCCAACAGAGCAGGTTAATATAAGATTGAATGGCTGCACCACAGCTAATAGCTTGTTACATTTTGGACTCTATGCTTGCATTTTCCTCACTTTTAGGACCAATTCCAATTGGACGTAGGGCTGATCCAGTAAGAATTTTCCTAGACCACCAATAGTCGTCATTTATGGCAATTAGTCAACTAGTCACTTGCATGTTTGCAATATTAATATAATTATTAAATTATGTATTTAGGGCAGGGCAACACAATGGTTTGAGTTAAAGGTCTGAGAAAGAATAGTATCAGTAACATTGTTAACTCTGTGCTACATTACAGAGAAATACAAAACTGTAATTATACTGTCGGCAAAGCAGTAATGATTGTGCTAAGTGGCTAATGGACATGTAGCTACTTACATGTTTCCGAAGGATACGTCATGTTTGTAGTCGTCAAACAGAGTTTACATATCACCTCAGGTTCGTCCTTCGCCTTCTCATAATGTTCCCACACTTTGGATTCGCTGCCCGACATGTTATTAACTAGCCTGTGTAACAACTGCAGGTACCAGCCCTGTGAATTTGCGACTCCCGTCTGACTGCTGAGTGTGGCAACTTCCTGTTTCTGTCCTTTCAAATGAAATTCTCACATAGTCCAGTCATATAGGTTTTGACTTATTTTGACAAGGCAAAGCTGCCAATAGAGTTTCACTTTTTTTATTTTATTTTTTTCTGTGACTAAGTCATCATTGAAATCTTGCCGACTAATGACCTTTCTGGTCGACTAACGTTTGGTCGACTATTAGGGGGCAGCCCAATTGGTCGGCAGTACATATTCACATGTTAATGTTCAAATAAGCTTAATTGTAGCCATAATCTCTTTCCATCTTCAGTCTGACTTTGCGTCCACTTTAACTGGTTCCCATGGAAGAGAGGGATTTGATTTTCCCTGACCAAGACCAACGTATCGCCTGAATCTATCATCATTTTAAGCCCACGATGATGCATAGTCATGCCAACATATTTGTTTTACCAGAGTTCTAAGTGTGAAGCAGAGCAAAGTAAAATAAACTACAAAGTCTGTTGATATTGAAGACATGTTGATTTAGAACAGCCTTAGAACAGCAGCATCTACCTTGTCTACAGCACTCACCATTGTTGTAATTACTCCTCATTGCTTCCGGCTCACTGGTTGACAACACTTGGCAGCGCTGCTCATTGGCTGTTTTGTATTTCAACCAAGAAACCACTGTTTCATGTCACAGTGCCACAAGAATCAGTCGACTCGACGGAGAGGGGGGATTCTAAGGTGTGGACCAAGGCAACACTCCTCTGTGAGTGAATCCACTTATCATAAAATTCCATTAAAATGACTTAATTTCATTTTTTAATTTTGGTGTGACAAAATCCAAACACTGACAGAACAACTCATCTCACATGTCAGCAGAGAAACCTGGCTGGCAGACTGTCACAGCACCACAAAAATGTGCAGATAGCAGGTTGAAAATGAAACAGCCTTGAGCATCACTGTAAAGGATCCAAGACAAAAACAAGAAAGCAAAATCATTGTTCTGTAGCCAAGACCAACACAATGCTCTACTGTAAAAATGAGCTCATGTGTTTACACTCAAATGATTGAAACAATTCAATCATTCAACATATCCAGAAAAACAACATTGGTACTATCTGCATTTTTTCTATTCCTTATCTTAGCAGAAGGTCACAGTGTTGTCTTTTCTTTACATATTATTTAAATATGTAGCTGGAGCTGTCGCCTTAGTCTGTTTTTCAGCAGATTTATGGCAATTAATTAGCCACTAACACGTTCCTGACAGATTTGTGAGCAGATGATTGCCCACAGAGCAGCAGCAGCAGCAGCAGCAGCAGCCCTTCTTCTCATTGTTTCAACATAACAGAAATAGAGGGATGATGTAGAAGTAGAAAACTCAGTGAAGAGATTTTCCCGTTCAGCATCTTGTGTGAAGTAATGTTGATGGCCTCTCATAGAGCCTGAGCGCGATGCAGCTTGGGCTAAGGGGGCCTTCTCTCATCAGCAGCAGGATAGCTGTTGAGGGCGCCTGAGTTTAACAGCTCCACAGATACACAGCTCCCTGCTGCACTCCACGGGTTTTTGTCTCGCCGGTGCAGTTTGCAAAGCTTTCTGTGACAATATGCGATCATCTCACTTCTATTTTAGCAATACAGAAATTTGTGGCCTGCCATGTGGCATCTGTTTGTTTCCTGTGTTGAAACAAAACCTGTTGAGACAAAAGTCCACTGACATTTTGAGTTTCAAACTTTCAAATATCTGATTCTTCAAATTGATGACCAGAATGTGGCTCATAGTTTCAATAGATTTTTTTGTTCCATAAATTTCAAAATTAATTTGCATAAGAATGTTCATGCATAGCTACTGCAGTAAACTCAAAGCAAAGTCATTCAAAGCCACGGCTAACAGAGCCGGACTCTCCTGGCAACAGATCATTAGGACTCTTGTAGCAAACTCAATAATGAGCTGCCCTCTACGTGGTCAAGAGTTAATATGTGATATTGCATGCTTTTTTTTATATAGAACTGCTGCTTATTAAAACACCTGAAAATGTTCTCTTCGCTTTCTTTGTACACATTTCACTCTGCTTTACTTTTTCACGGATTCATATTTATGATGATTTTTTTTAATTAAATGTATGTACTCTGGAAGAATAAAATATTTTAATTATAATCAGTTAATAATGTTAAAAGAAGGATTTAATTTTTTTCATGCAGACTGGGAATATATTCAGATCTACTTGTATGCAGATCTCAAGTTTGTCACTGTTAATCTGCATTTCTGTCTAATAAGACAAAAAAGGGTGTGGTGTTCTCTGACTTGGGTCTGTTTGGGTCAACCAAATTTTGGACTGGGTCAGGTTATTTTTAAGTTTAAAAGAGTTATATTCCTATCAGAATCTGCATTTTTTTTTTCTTTTCTTTTTTTCACGTTTATGTGTTTATGTTTTTATGCATATTTTTTTCAGGTTTAAAAGGTTATTTCAGCTATGTTTGAAGAGTTGCAAGAGACAGATTAAATGATGCAGCAGAGGCTGAGATATAACATATGACTTTTACTGCTTTGTATAAGTCAAGTCCTGAAAATACTACACTTCCCAGATTGCAGTTCAATAGCATAATTCCCTAGACCCTCCCTGCCTGCTAAACACCCACGTTTTTCTAGCCTCACCCCCAGTATAAGACTGTCTAACTCTGACCTCATCACATAGGCTATTGATGCTTGGTCATGGACTTTCCACGTCCACATTTGACGTGCAAGGTACTCTGGATGCGTTTGTTCTGGGACACCTTATCAATTTCAGCCTGCTACATGCATTGTCTCTTTTAAAAATACACCAGTTTCCAAAGGAAACGTACCCTTTGCATACAATATATGTACTGCATGCACCGCAAACTGGCGTTTTTTTTCTTCAAAAACAAATGCACGTAGGTATGTTTAGCCAGCACACCCAAGGCGTAGGCAACAAAAGCACATAGTTTAGTTAAGAAAAAAATAACAGGGTTTGGCTTTACAATCATACAGGAAGTGAACACTGGCCCCCCAGCTAATATTTGGTAATTGTTGGACATATCCACCACCCCTGCCGCCCATCCTGCTCGGACTTTTCGCCCCAATAACTTGCAGTGTTGTCCACCAGCATTTTACCCTGACACCATCGGGCACTGTTACACAATAACACCAACTGGTTGTGTATCATGCCAACGTGAAAGGACAGCTTTTTTCATTGGTGTCTGCCCAAGCCCAAGCATTCAATGACTTCGGCATGAGACTGGGGTGCCCAGTTTGCGCCCCAGTCTTTAGCCCAATATATGATAATCCTGATGACATCATAGTGATGTAATCAGGGTTTTATTTTGTCTGACTTTACAAAGCCCCTCCAGAGCCACCTACCGCATTATAAAACGGTTTTCACAGGTTGTATTATACTCCATGTGACCAATAAACTGATTTTCATGTTTGAAATTGGTGAATTTAATCACTTAAGACAGTAATTTTTTCTTTTGAATAATTAAGCACAGAAAGTCTATAATCTTTTCAGCCAGAGCCTCCAGACTTAACATAAAAAGGATTCTTATTTTCTAAGAAGCACTCCAGCACTACCAGGGGCCAAGCTTATTCAGAGTTTTCGGGCAACTCACTCTGCATCAAAGTCCTTCGAGATCTCTACTCTTTGTTGAGTCTCTAGGGATCAAGACACGGACAAAGACAATTGGGTTGCCATGCCAACAGTTTGGCACTCAGCCACACCACAGCCCTGTCTTTCCTTACTGAGCACCTCGCTGTTCATACTTGCACTCCAACATTTGCACATCTGAGCCTCCCAGTTCAACCTGAGTTGAGCAATTAGAGGTTGAAGTGTCATATTCAATGAGCTTTACAGGGTTTTTGCTTTGTAGTTTTTCTGTGTAAGCAAATGCTGATTTTTTTTGTCAGATCCTTGGTCAAACATTTGTTTTTCAAAGTAAAGGATATTGTAATCTACCATTTCAAGCCTTGCCATCAGTATTCACGTATACTGTGTATGAGATGAATGACAAATAAGGCTTTCTAAAACTCACATCCTAACATGGAAACTGTTTTTTCCCCACAGACTTTAGTCTTGCTGATAAGCCCAACTTAAACTTCCAACCTAAACTTACATATCCACACATTCATGATGAGGGTATGTCCAGGTCACTGTTACAGCAACGGTGCCACATTTATCCGTATGGTAAATACCAAGCTACAGCAAGCACACAGTTAGCTTAGCACAAAGCCTGGAAACAAGGGGAAACAGGGGGAAACAGCTAGCTTAGCTCTGTCCAAAAATAACAAAATCTGCCTACTAGCACCTCTGAAGTTCAATCACTTCTTGTTTGCTGAGAGTGATATTGATCTTGTCAAGAATGCAAATAAGCGCATCTTCCAATATTGAACTATTCCATTCATGACTGAGCAGTTTAAGGGGCAGACTCAGTAATGATTGTTGGGCCAATAAGTAATTTCATTAGCTGTAATTGGTACAAGGTGGACATTTCATTCCAGTCTGGGTCAGTTGGCATTGGATGTAATGTGCTGTTTTGCAGGATGGTCATATTTCAGAGTGCTCAGACATACCAGTGTTTCTAACTCAGAGAAGTAGCAAGAGTTTCTGTCTTCACGTGAAGGCACCAAAAGATAATTGGAGAAATGATGCATATGGTTTTCCAGTTTTCTGTAACTGAGTAGGTTACTTGATGATGCTTCGTGAAGATGCTTCAGGATCATCAAGTGCCCCCATGCAACATTTTTTTAATTAATCATTTAAGTCTGAGGCTGGTTCATTAGTTTCTCCTTTGTTGACTCACGGCAACCACAGTGGATTCTGTTTGTGCTCTCTTTGACCCACCCTGTGCTCCCTTGTTTTCATTCATCATCATCAAAACCCCCCTTTTCCTTATAGACTCTTACAGATGGCGGCATGGCCACAGAGAAGAGTTAGAGACGGTGCCAGAGCCTGGTTGACAGTGCTGCGCAGTAAATCCCCCGCTGACCTCCCACTGCATTTAAATTCTCTAATCTAGTGACAAAAGGAACGAGGCGATGAGCTGGTGCCTTACGAAAAGGTCAAATTGCTCACTAATCTGCCCACCCTCTCCCAGTTGTCCCCCGACGCTGCTTCCTGCTCTGTAAAAATCCCGCTGTGTCATTGCACTCATGTCTGGAGGTCACTGTACGCTGCAGAGCGACCTCACAAGTTTTCTGTAGCAATTAATTACCGTCTCCATGGCCAGCACATGTGGGTCTATTATCATAAGGCCTCATGGGAGGATATTTCCTGCAACCATTATTCCGTGGGAAGTGACAGGGAACGTTTTAAATGCCAACAGGCTTTTACTTTCGCTCCTTTGTTGTTCCTCTAGTCTGACCAGAGACAAGCAGATACAGTTTGTTGTTTATTTTTAACAACAATTGTGCTTTACAGATTCAGTAGAGAGAGAAAATGAAGGATGGAAAAAGACAAGACGGGAGGGCAAATACCCTTTTCTCATTAGCATCTGGAGATGATCCTGATCTTATTCTCTCTTAGCCTTACAGCATCTTTCTTAACAGCCTGGTAAACAAAGACACCTTGAAAAAGGTCACAGATTAACAAGCTTTTGTTGCTCCCTGCATCACCTGCAGGAGAAGATATCTGATAAATAAATCAGTTTCAAATTATTATCCTTGAAATTTTTATTATATTGAACCCACTTTTGAATAGTATTTATAACCAGCATTTTTGTTTTTAGCGATTACAATTATGCAGGGTTCAGATTACTTGATATCAGCCTGATATAGCCCCATGCGGCTGTCATACGATCGCTAAGACCCTGAATAACATTGGGTGTCCTGTGCAACAAGTGATCGTTTTTTTCCCGTGCAGTGTGTCATAGCAGACAACAACCCAACAGAAAGTCTACCATGTTTGATTTCTTTTTGTCTTCCACGACTGTTTCCATCCCAGCCATCACTTTGACCAATAGGAACACAGAGCTTCATTTGGTTCGAGCTTCATTTGAAACAGACTACATTAGAAATTGACCTTTATTTCTTATTCCCTCTGTATTTTATTTTAATTTTGAATCCACTCCCATTTGCCCTGTTAAATTTACTGCCTTATGTCAAACTCAACACTTCCTGTATCCATTTAAAATTAAGAGCCCTTTATCGTTTTGGTTGAGAGAATCACATCATATTGTAAAAGACTTCTATTGTGAAACAACTGCAAGAACTTGTGACTTGCAAGGTTTGCATGCCATACATTTTCTGTTACTACCATAACAGTTTGACAATGACAAAAATAATAATAATAGCAATAATAATAAAAACAGGACAAGAATAATCTGATGACATAAGGCATGTTGTAGAAGACAACCAACAATAATTGGTGGTGGATCAACGTGTAGTCTGTAATGTCAGTCTGCCAAGTCACATCAAGATGTTTGGCACCACAATCGCTGAATCTGACATAGTGACTGTCGGAATAGACAAAAATAATATGCAGTCTGAGCCTGACAAGTGCAAAAGTATTGAGATCCTGCTGTGATAACCTCTTCATATATTAGCTTTCACCTTTACTACACAGGATTTAAATTTCTTAACCAATGACAAGAGATTAAGTAAATGATGCATTGCTGCACAAGACTAGATAGTTCACTATTTCTGTGTCCAATTACATTGTTGACTGACATAACATAATTAATCGTCACAGTTGATGGTTCAGCTCAAGCTGCAACCTCTGGGGCTGAAAAATTAAGCCAATATGGAAGCGCCAAAAACTGCAGTTCCTCTAATGACCATTTGCGGCTGGCTCCAGAAGCCAGTCAATCCCTATAGACCCCCATTATAAAATGCCCAACTTTATAGCAGAAATAAACATGCTTACAGCCTGGTACAAAAACAGTTGTGGTCTCTATGACTAATTTCCCCATTCATGACAACTGCACAGGGGTTGAATTTTAACTCAGTCCCATTTACATTTTATTAAGCCATAAAGTTAGCAGCATAATTAAGAGCGGGCCGCTTTGAGTGACAGACTGTTTGCAGATAGTGTCCTTGGCTTCTCAGTCAGATCCACCTCTCGCTTCTCTACAGCACCAGCCTCTAGCCTCTAGCATAAACATGATCACTTCAGGCTCCACAAAACCAAGATGGTGACAAACAAAATGCCAAATTCGAGGCTTTAAAACAGGAGTCCACAAACCAATGGGTGACATCACAGTAACTATGTCCATTATCTTCAATAGTGTATGGTTCAGCAGCACTGTAAACAGATACACTAGGTTCACTCAAGGTGTGTTTGTTTCTTGACAAGACTCCTTCCCTCTGAGACAGAAGGGATAGTGTTTTGATGATGACACCTGCATAAAGTAATGATGCTGCTTGGATTCAGGAGGCAGATATGAGAACTTCTTTTGCATTAAGGAGTATTTGGTGGATTTTTCATATGCACGACAGCATACAGACATTTAAATTGGCCAAATTACTTCAACCTTTTCAGCACCGTGGACAGCAGGACTGGCATTCTCTGAACATCCGTAACGTCTCTGTTACGTCTCTGTTGAGAATGTCAGTGTCGCTGTCTGTGAGCTCTTGGTGTCTGGGAGATGTAAAAAATGACCTCAGATATTTCATGCAAAATAGGTAACATCTTTAAAGAGTAACATTAAAGATCTAACTCTGAAGAGTTAGGATGTGAGAGTATTTTCATGCTTGGTCCCTTCCAGCCCTCCAAACAAATTTAGAGTTATTTGTGAACACTACAAAAGAACTCAGACCCCTCTGAAAGACACCGCACTTAGACCTCCTTGAGAGAGTCCATTTTGATTCATGTCTATACTTAACATGTGAAATTTGAACAAAAAGTGCTCCAGGTTTGCTTTGCCCTTTGCCATTGTAATTTAGCCCTTGAAAAAACAAACAGATGGAGCGGTGTCTGCTTAAATGCTAGCTACAAGGAGGACGAGAAGTAGTTTGGTCTGAGGAATAACTGCACTTCTTAATTTAGGGAACAAAAAAGCACATTTAACAAACCTGTCTACAGTGCACAGAAATGCTTAGTGTATTTCCTTATGCAGTTAGCCATAGCAGCTCTCTGGGTTTACTATGAGTTCTTTTGTGAGAGTTCTCATTTCCCCACACATCTACAATGGAGATGGAGAGTGCAAAGTTAGAATGACCCATAGTGTCACACTGGCCACAGTTACGGGAAATACACCAGATTCAAATACAGAACAATATAGCACAAGTTCCCTATACTACAGAAAAAAATGTATTATTTCACGTCAGCCACTGATGTTCTCCTACACACTTGGCACACGGGAGAAATTTCAGTGGTTGCAATCGGCAACCTCACAACTAGATACAACTAGATCCAACACACTAGACCTTTCGAACTTTGCAAAGTTGCTTCAATAACAATTTTTCAACCTCTTCAGCACCACGGACAGCGACTGACATTCACTGAGCAGATGTCTGACTGAGCTCTCCGTCTTGTATGTTTTGAGAGATGTAAAAATGTTGAAGTATTCCTAGAATCCCACTTTGAAAACACTCTTTAAATGTTTATCAGTATTGGAGGCCCAGACTGTAACGTCCCTAACTTGCGCCTCAAGTCTCACAAGAATAATTATTACCTGGGGAGATAATTGTCGATTGCAATCTCCTGAAAATGTGCCGGCTGTGAAGTCAAAACTCCAGCACAGATGTCTTGCCATATTTTGCTTATGATAAGAGTCCCCTGATAATTCTTGTCCTGTGTAAAATCAGTTTCTTTTTGCACAATTTTCCTCTAGACACGTGATTTTTTTTAATTTTCTGTTCATTTAAAACTTTGTTCTTTAATGCAAAATATACAGAGGCTACAGTTTGTTTCAGTTTGCAAACATGAATCAAGAAGTGATTATAAACTGTGAAATATGGGCTTTATACAACCCTATGCAGGCACTGGGGATTCAGGCAATTTTTACATGATTGTATTATAATGTGCAAAAGTTTTACATGAAACACGAAGGCGTCAGGGGTACTTTTAAATTGATGAGGCCTACACAAAATGCTCATGACTGCAAATTGAGCTTTTCCCAGCTGAATCACCAGAATGCACCATTTTGTTGTTTGATTTAAATTATTTAGCATTTTCTGTGTTTGTCACAAGAGTGGCAGCAGTGAGAATTCAGAGTTCAAGACTTTGTTTTTGTTCCACTTTGTTGCCTTTTTCTCAGGAACAACATTTCCCTGCATCCCCCTGTGTCCTGGCTGAGCATCTCTTTTTGCACAGCACTCCCTCTCTCTTTCATTTTTCACTCTCTCCTTCTTTTCCATTTTTCACTCTCTCTTGTTCTCCCTCTTGTTCTTAGGCTCTCTACCTCCCTCCCTGTATTGTTGGCACTCCTAACAGGCTTCTCAAAGTGGCCTTCAGAAGCAGCTGGATCGCCTCTGGGAGCCTTTGGAGACCTGCCAGGACGTCATATGCCCCTCTCCACTTTATCCTCCTCCGCCTGCCCACCTCTGCTTCTCCTCCTCTACACATTTTTAATCTCCCTTTTTTCTCCTCTCGGCCACCATTCATCCACCCTCCCCCTCCCCCTCTCTCCCTCTCTCAGCCTACTTCTTTACTTATCTCTCCTCCTCACTCTTCTGCATCTCTTCGCTTGTCAGCATCTCCCCTCCGACTCACATCTTTTCATCTCTCGCCGCTCTTTTCCTCCAAAATCTATCACGCAGTGAAATCACTGTTCAATCTTTCTTGAACTTATACTGTCAGAAACAAAATTGGGATTTCATGAAGCTAACCTATAATAGCTCTCTAGTAGCTGCTCTCCAAACTATTACTTTCAACTTTGACGACTTGTTTTTTTTTTTTTTCTAAACATAACTCCTGAGGGAGAGCAACCAAACACCACAAAAAAAGAGTTCAGCTCACTTCTTTTTTTCCCTCCCTCTTACACTTTTTTTTTTTTCTATTTGGGTCAACCTTATTTGTATCAGGTCTATCTACTGGTCTCTTCTGTCCGTCTGTCCTTGGGTGCCTTTCGGGTCTATTTTTAAAGATATATATAAAAGCACATCTGCTTCAGGAAGCTCTTGGATCAGGTCCCAACTTTTGGACCTGTGAAGTCCTCCACCTCCTTTAATTCACAGCATGCCACATATGTTCTGTCAGGGAATTCTCACACTTAGTGGAACGATGTCATGGTGTAAAGGCATAAATTGACTTGGCACAACTTCTCCTACTTTCTGTATCAAGAATTACTTTATTTAACTACCAATTTGTTGCCCTGTAACCTTCACTGGGGCCATCAAAGTATATTTAAATCATGTGCATATGAAAAAATGCAAAAATTTAAATATGAAGTTGTTGTCAGTCCTGCAAGTGTTGCTGACTCTGACACTTCTAGAGACACTTTTTAGGCTAAGCTGTTACAGTTTTCAGATGATTTGCCAAACTCTTTGTAGATTTGTAATGGCATAGTTAGTACTCAACTTTTTGGGGGTCATCTTTGTACATTTTAAAACAGACACTTTTTCAACATTATGTTGGCGTATCTGTAAGTCTGTTATAGCTGCTGACTCAGGTAACTGCTCCATCCTCTTGCTCCCAGATCTAACTGCAGCCTTTGACACTGTAGATCACTCCACTGTCATTCACAGATTAAAGGAATGGGTGGGGGTCTCTGGTTCTGCTTTTATTTGGTTCTTTTGATGTTTATCGACAGATCCCTCTTATCTCTATCAGTAACTAATTTTATTGCTCAGCTCCCATCTCCTGTGGTGTACCCCAAGGTTCCATACTTGGTCCAATGCTATTCTCCTATTTAGTTTCGTTAGGCCACACCATTCAAACACAGAACATATATTTTCACTGTTATGTGGATGACACACAGATCTATCTCTCCTCGGGGCCAACGTCAACAAACTAACTGAACTCAATAACTGTCTTCATGGATGGCTGCGAATTATTTTGTTTGGACCTCAGCACTTGACCAGCAGTCATATCTGATTCAGAATTGAAGTTTGACAAACTTAGCTACAGAATACATTTTAAGACACTGATGTTTGTGTACAAAGTGTTAATCAGCCTCATCCCCTCAGCTCCTCTCCCCATATCACACTGTGAGAGAACTGAGATTGTCTGACCAACATCTGTCATCTGTCTGTCCCAAGATCCAGGACTAAGTGTTATAGGGACAGAGCTTTCTCTATCACTGCTCCGAAACTTGGGAATTTTTCTTCGTCATCTTAAAACACATTTTTACTTGCTAGCTTTAATTGTGCTTAATGTGACAGTGCTGTTACTGTCACAATGAGGTGACAGTGTAAAAACATCAAGGATAATAAAGAAAGGTTTTTTGCTATAGGTCCAATAATAACAATAATGATATGTTATTGCTACTCGTATTATTATTATATTGTGGTTATCATTCAAATGTTTGTGTTTCTCTTCTTTTTTGTTTTTCTTTTCTCTGTGTGTGCTGTAAGAGCACTTTGGATCAACTCTGTTAGTGTACTTGACTTGACAGAGTTTAAATGCCCTTGTCAGAGAAAAGAACTAACATTTAATGTTGATACATAATGAATTAAGTTGGAGTACGATTTATTTTGTCTTCCTTTTTAATTTATGGGTTATTTGGGATTTGGGGGGGAATGGTACAGAAAAATGGAGCATTTGGATACTGATTTGGACATTGATTACAATGGCAACAATCAAAGGCTGGAAGCTTACAAGCAGTAAGGTCAGCTTTTTTTACTGAATAATTACACTGCTTATATGGCTTAAATGACACATCATAAGTTTCTCATACAAGTTCAAATAGAGTTCACTGCTGGTGTAATGTGATTGTTTTTTTGAAGATGTCACGAAACATCCCAAAAACTCCTGTACACCAGGTTGTGAGGGGTAAAAATCGTCAATTTGATGCATCAACCTGCAACTCATGCAGAAGATTTTTGGCAGCTCTTGTTCCGCCGTGCAATCAGCACCTCAGTGTGTGTTGCAACGTGTGGTAATCAGTGACCTCAGGCAGACACGCAAACTGTCAGTCAGTGTCATGTCTTTAAAGGTGTGATTTTTCCCCGGTGTGTCTGCACTTTTTGCCACATTACTTCTCAACTGTTTCTTTCCTCTTCCTGTCTCTGTCACCTTTCCTCTTATTTTGTGTATTTCTCTTTTGCCAAACCAACTTTCCTATCACGATTAATTGTACCTTTCTTCAAAAATCATTAGCATGCTAACACCAGATAGTTACACAAGTAATAGTTTTCCATTACTTTACAAATTATTTCTAGGTGTTTCTGAGCTCAGCATTTTATCCCAAAGTGTTAAAAAATGCATATTCCCTGTCAGAATGCTTTTAGAGTGTGGAAACTGATGAAATATGAAGCAGGATCTTGCTGGAAAACCCAGAGTGCTCAGTCAACTTCCTGGAAGACTAAAGCTTAAAAACACACAAAAAAAAAAAACAAAGACAGAAACATGGATGCACACTCATGCACAGACATAGAAACACCACAGACATGCATACTGAATATTTAATGAGGAGGGATTTGTCAATATATCCGTCCCTGGGGAGGATCATGTTGCCAAGTTTTGGGAAAAACTAAACTTCTAAAGAAATGTGAACACACTGTTGTGTCTTTACAGTAGCTGCATACCTGCAGCTCATCTCAAATGCTTTAAGCTAAAACATTTTCCCAAAACATAAATTGAAAAAAAAAAAAAAAAAATCGATTGATTGTCAAACTCAGATTGCAGATCCAGCTCCTCCACTGTTATGATGTAATATGTCTGTTTTAATTTAAGTAAACGCAACCGTAGGGGTAACCAGTGCTTGTATAAAATCGTGCAGGAACATAGCACTGGTGGGCAAAAGCCCACTCAAAAAATATAGTGCTAACAAAGTAGCATGTGTTCATGGCAAGCAGTTGTGCCGCACAGCTCATGTCAAATAAACTGGATGACAGGATGATTGATCCACACTCGTAAACATATCATGCGCCGACGAGGTAACTTTTTGAACCTACAGGTGGAAAACAGCTGTGAAAAAGAGGAACTAGACACAGGGATTAGACCATCACATTTCATCTCAGGTAATTAACGTCAGCTAACAAATAAATCATAATTAACCTTCACAAAAGTGATCTTTTTCTTGAAAGTGAAAATTTGAGATGTCTGTATGTATAACGTCAGTCGTTGTTGAGTCACATTGGTGTAGACATGTTTAGCTGTCAAACGCTGACACAAAGCTGTCCATTGTTAATTTAGCATGCACAACGCAGCCAGCTAAGTCTCTGGATCTCATTAATGTTAAGCGTAATTAAAGCAACCCATTACATAAATTACCTGACAGCTTCCTGACAACATTGGCTAACTACACCAGTGTGAGTCAACATCACGGACTAACGTTATACATAAAGACATCTCAAATTTTCACCTTCAAGAAAATTATCACTTTCATGACAGTTAGATTAATTTGTTTACTGGTGCTACTTCCTTGAAATGAATGTGTACCGCAAATAATCCTAGTGTCAAGGTCTTCCTGTGCACAGCTGTTATCCACCTGTATTTTCCTTCATTGTGATGTGATCTTTTAAGAGTAAATCTGTACCATAATATTCTGATACCCCTCTCCCATGTATTTGTAATCTTTCAGGTACAAAATCCTCACATTATGTACATTAAATCAAATGGTGCCTCAATTACTTGAACTCTGAGTTCCTGGTCTACCTCAGCATTGATTGGTTAGTGTGTAAGGTAAAGCCTAGCAAATATTCAGGTATAGCTTACATTTACACTGACATGGACTATTTGTAGGTGGCTAAAATATGTTTTCTTGTACCCTGTCCACAGCAGTACATTGCTTTTCTTCCATGGCGGTAGATTTGGTTTATTAAAGATTACAGCAAAGCAACAAGTGCATAAAATAAGCACAGCAGAAATGTAAGATAGGTTGGATCACAGTGTTTAACCATGTACAACTGAAAATGACAACAAATATCGACAAGTCTCTGCAACTATGATCAACTGCCAGTTATCTACCTGGAAGTGAATGATGTTAGCATGACGTCATGGTGATTCGGTCTATTTTCTTGTGTACCGACTGAGTACAAATAGTATCACTGGAGGTGCTGCCTGTGTTTTGCCCACCAGCAACTATGCGTCGTCACTCCGTGACATCAGCTTGGTTACTCCTATTTGAATAAAACTTAAAGAAACTGAAACTGGCTGTTGGTAAGAAGCAGAAGAAAATTACTTTGTGGTTTAGCCCAAAGTCCTTTTTAAGACATTATTTGCAGCAGTTTTAGAATACTGTAGTACTTACTGCTTTGGCACTAAATGTAAACTAATCAGTAAAAACCAGAACCAGAATCAGAACCTGTGCTGTAATTTGTATGTGGCTTAGGGATGGCAACACTATTCTATAGAAAAGGTTCATTATTTTTCAGAAAACAAAGAAGAAGATGAAGAAGAAAAGCAGTTTTTGAGCTGTTTGCCACAAGAGGACTTAGTGCCTTCTTGTGGCAGGAATAAAACAACTACTTCTTTGATATGTTGGGACATGAAATCTGAGTGGGAGAGATCACATTTAAATTAAAACAAATGAATAAAACACAAGGAATGAGTCTTTAGCTACATATTATGTTGTTGTGTGAATGTGATTTGGTATTCAAGCAAGATATCTCATCTCCACATTCACAGTTGCTGGCTCAGGTACCATCTGATGCATGATGCTGAGAGTTCCTGGGATTTATTGGCCTGTGTGTTCATGAATGATACTGGAACACAGGAGAGACCTCTGCACTCCTCATTCATAGTCTCCTCAGGACACGCTCTAATCCTCAGATGAACCGGGGGCTCAGCTGACCCAAACCTGGCCTGTGTCTTTGTCCTCACAATGAAAATAATCTAACCAGCCTCCTGCTCAATTGGTTCTTACAGCAGGAGTGAAGATAAGCAACCAAACCAATTAACAGCAACCCACTGAGTCCATGCACACTGAAGCTGACATGCTTGTGACCAAATCCCTTTGCTGTTAAAATCATTCTTTTATGTGTATATGTATCCATATATCTATATATAGATATATATATTTTACAGCCCACTGGCAGCAAAGAAAGCCATGTACAAGTTGACTAGTCTTGTTACTTGAAAGCATTTGTTATTGTTTCTGGCGTAGCCTCTCTGTGCTTTTATTTGATTTTATAAAGCCGTTTTCTGTTTTCTTGCCTTAGGAAACACCTGTGAAATCAGTCTAACCGCTCTGGCAACATGACAATATGTGGCAGAATATAGCTGACTGCTCTGTGCCTTTGTATTTATTCGCACCAGTAAAACAGAGCCAGCAGAAAGAGGCAACCAGCTCACATCCAACCCCCGAACAGATGCTGCCTAGGCCTGAATTCAGGAGAAGCACCTGTGCGTTTCTACTCCGCTTCACTTAGTTAAAACACTGCATTACCAGTTCAATCGTTCTGAGAGAAAAATAACACAGGTATTTATTTACATGTGCAAATAAATATGAGAAATGGGAAAAGTCTTTGGTGATTAGACCCCATTAAGAGGTCACCTGTTCCAAGAGGGTGGTAAAGATATAGTACATTAGGGATCCCCCCCCTATGGAGTCTAGACGCTGGTGGTGATAATGGTGGTGATAAGATGACATAAAGATGGAGCTGAGGATTTGGTTGTGAAAAGGAGTGGGCTTTTGATGAGCTTGTCTTGGGTTCTGGATAAGGTGACTGGAGGTGAATGGGGTGGAGGAGGGCACAACAATTCTGCGTAAAATGACAGCTGACAGGAGCAGAGAGGAGAATGGATTTAAAGTTTGGCAGCGGCACCATGAATAGCTAAAGGAGACCGTGGCAAAGTTTGATTGGCTAACCGAAGAGGGAACACCCATCGTCAGCTGATTGGTGGAAGTTGTGGGAGTGGGATAGAGACAGAATTGTAAATGGATATAGCATAAGTAAAGTCTTCCTGACTGAACTTACGCGGAGATTCATTAATGTAACATAACACAGTGCATTCACTTCAGTACTGCACTCGGGAACGATTTTGGTGTACTTTGAGTGTCTACATTTTATATTGCATTTACTTATTTTTCTCTATGTTTCAGAAAAAAACATTATTTTTCCTCTACTTTATTTATCTTGCAGCTATATTTACTGGAAACTTCCTCTGTACTTTAAGGGAGATTCTGGTATTTGTCAATCTGGATATTCATGCCAGTTTTCTAATGTTAATGAGAAGCTGTGGTTTACTTTGTGTCCATTATAAAGTACTACAGCAAATATGAGAAGATGGTTCACATCTGCAAGTGACACCCAGGACTACTGCCATGCTGTAGCTTATTTGTTTTACTAATAGGAGTATCCAGCAACTTTGTTGCAAAGGTTGGATTGAACATGTCAAATGAAGTTTGATGATGATTTTTGTTAAAGGAAAACAAGCCGGGGTTTATCTGTGCCTTTACAATCTAATACATTTTATTCATCTGTGCCTAGAACTCTATTGTCTCTAACTCTAAAACTATTAAAAACATACGAGTAAGTCAGTGTCGCACTGGGTCACATCTTCTTTCAATATATCCTCATTCAACAGTTTGTAAGATATCTAACAAATTATCGCCTCTCCAACGGTATTGTCAAGTTACACACTTAACGTGAAGTTAAGTAAATTACCTCAAAGTTCACTTGGTTTCACATGGGACACAAACACTGGTCTCCTGGGGCAAAGTCCTGTGATTGTTTGACCTATTCATCACCCGAGCCTTCCTCCTTACACAGACTTTCGCTCTTTATACTTTCTTCTGTACTCCTGTCAGCACACTGGTCACTTGATTGCAGCCTTTTCAATAACCTGGGTTATACACAATTTACCGGCTCATGATTATGTTGGTTATATAAAAATCCTGCTGAATACTTTTTGTAGGTATATGTACAAACATACAACGTGCTTCATTACCATGAACATAAACACACACACACACGTTTGTACTTCTATCTTTGTGAGGACCCTCATTGTCAAAATGCATTTCCTAGCCCCTTACCCTAACCTTAACCATCTCAACTAAATGCCTAACCCTAACCCTTACCCTAACCCTAACCAAAACCTAATTCTAACCTGAACCCTAAAACCAAGTCCTAACCCTCAAACAAGCCTATGAAAAAGTGAGGACCGACCAAAATGTCCTCACTTTCCAAAAATGTCCTCACTTTATTGGTAAAATACAGTTTTTGATCCTGACTATGTAGCATGTACAAGAACACACACACACACACACACACACACACACACACACACACACACACACACACACTCACACCTTATTTGATTGTGACTCAATCCCACATACACGTCTTGCTACCAGAAACACTCAATAGTACAACAAATATGTTTCAATCTGCAGCTAAAAAAAAGAAAGAAAAACTGACAAATGCACTATTTCCTCCTGTTTGAGAAACATTTGCTAACATCTACAGTGTTAAGCATTGGCATTGCTTGGGGTGGTGAGTTAAATGTTATCATGACCTTTAGACATAATGGACAAAAACAACACCAAATATGAGAATATTTCCTTGCTGTTAAAGTTTACCGCAGGGCTTCTACTTTTGATGTAAATGGATGGAAAAATTGAAATTTTTCTCATTTTGTACTTCTACCACCACTGGTATAGCAGTATGCAGTTACACTCAAGCAGACATGCAGGTTAGGAACAAACACACACATCAACCTTTAAGCATGCACAGATTACAGACTGAAACACACACACACTCACCTCAGTGTATGAGTGTGCTGATTCGGAGTTTCTGACAGGGTCCGAGGGATTTCTCTAATCACCTGAGATGAGGAGGTAGAAAGATACGGTCAGCATGTGAAGGATGGGCCGACTCTAAGCTGATCATCTCCTCCCAGGCCCATATCATTATTTCCCAAGTTTCTCCAATTAGGGAGTGCTGATGTGGGATCAGTGCGCAGATCTCCCACAGTCAACGCTTTCATTACGAAGAGAAAGGGCAGAACCGGGAAGAACCGAGGGACCGGATCAGCAGAATTCCTCAAAAATCCTTCTCAAATGAAGCTTCACGGAGCTCTGGAGGTCGTTTCAACTCTCTGAGCCCTCGTTTCAGATAAAGTTGTGCTGTGTGGACTTTTGTTGTGTTTTTGTGTTAAATCACTGCGGTTAAGTGGTTTCGCAACGTTGCAGCCAGCGTGTGCATATTAAGAAAGTGCAGAACCTATTCATCACCTGTGGTGCCCTCACTGTTGTGTCGATGCTGCCATACAGTTTTTACTTAAATGTCGGTGCTTTTGTATTAAAGACTTTACCTGGCAAGTTCTCTGTCGGGTGTTTCATTGGTTCTAATAGTCCGAAAGTTTTACCACAGTAATGCCAAGTAAATTATACTAATTTGAAACTGTCTTTTAAAATGGTATCACGTTATCCTCTTCAGTGTGTGAACTAGAGAATGTGAGAACTAAAGTAACTGATTGATTTCCTTCTTAAGTTGGATACCACACACTGTGTTCATGATGGATCGCTGTGTTAAGAGTAATTCTGACATTCAATATTGTGGCATTGACATCATACACTCAACAAAGCTCTTTAACATTTCACAGAATAAAAAGAACTATAAAAATGTTGTTACACTGAGGGTCTGAAAATAGTGTAATACCCGGAGTCGGCTTATTGTCTCATTAGACAATAAATGAGCCACAATAATTAGAAATCACAAAGTGCTTACGTCAACATTTTAGAACTTCTGAAACTTCACAGAGAACTTTGTCAGTCCAAATTAAAAACAGATTTACAGTCCTCTGTTCAAAATTAAAATAGATATATTAAAGCGATGCTTCTGCCATAGAGCAGTGTGTAATAAGACAGATAAACAAGCTGGTGTATGCTCAGCAGCCTCATCAATGTGCCAAAACAAGAACAGCAAAATCTATATCTTGGAACTAATGCAGGTATATAATGTTTGCAAAGATTTATACGCACAGCAAGAACAGAAATGATGCAGTGACAGAGAGTCTGAAATCTAGAGAGAAACAGTAGAGGGAAGAAAACAATGTAAAATGACTACTCACATTAATGCTAGACTGTTAGTGCTAGGTAGAAATTCAGGTGATGCACTGCTCAAAAAAATAAGGGAGCACTTAATCATTGTAGTATAACACCAAGTCGGTTAAGCGTCCGGCATATCAATCCGTCCATGTAGGAAGTACAAGTGATTGTGAATCAGTTTCACCTGCTTTTGTGCAAATGAAAGTGACAACAGGTGCAATGGAGAGGCAAAAGCAAGACAACCCCCAAAAAGGGAATGGTTTTACATGTGGTGGCCACAGACTGGTGGCATGTGGCGGTACCTGAATCCAAGTCAGGTTGCACAGGTAGTCCAGCTCCTCCAGTGTGGCACATCCACATGTGAGGTCGCAAGAAGGTTTGCTGTGTCTTTCAACACGGTGTCAAGAGCATGAAGGAGATACTAGAAGACTGGCTGTTACACAAGGAGAGCTGGACAGGGTTGTCGAAGGGCATCGACCCAGCAGCAGGACCGGTTTCTGCTCCTTTGTGCAGGGAGGGACAGGAGGAGCTCTGCCAGAACCCTACAAAATGACCTCCAGCAGACTACTGCATGTTTCTGACCAAACTGTCAGAGAAAGAGGGTGTCATGAGGGCCCGATGTCCTCTAGTGGGACCTGTGCTCATAGCCCAGGACCATGCAGCTCGATTCCCACAGACTGTCCAGGAGCTCAATAATGCCCTGATCCAGGTCTGGGAGGACCCAAGACACCATCTGCTGACTCATCATGAGCAAGCCCAGACATTGTTGGGAGTGCATACAGACACATGGGGGCTACACACTACTAAGCCTCATTATGAGTTGCCGTGATAAAATTTATGCAAGTTGGATCAGCCGGTGATTTTAACTTTTTACTTTGATTTTCGGTGTGATTTTGAATCCGGCCAGCAGTGGGTCGATGATTTTGGTTTCCATTGACCTCCGTTACATCATTTTGTTCTCAACAAATTATACAATGTACATCAGTTAAGATTTTCAACTTAATTAATCCTTTCATCAAGATCTGATGTGTGCTTTAAGTGTTCCCTTAGTTGTTTTTTTTTTTTTTTTTCTGGCAGATGATAATTCATCCATTAATTAATTTATGCATCTAATATTGTTAATAAATGCAGCTCGGGGTGCAGTTTGCAGCAGGTGGAAGACAAGTCATGCATTTGAAGAGTATCAACAGCAGCACTACAGTTCTCTGATACTGAAATAAGATGAAGATAAAGTGAGGCTGAGGGCTGCAAAAACACTTTCCATCAGCAAATTCAGTGTCAACGTTCAGAGCTGTAATTGACACTGGTGACACACCTGGACTGAGTCTTTAATGATTCCCTTTAAGGTTGGGGAATAAAAGTACTGTGAGAGGAATTAGCGGCTCAGTGGAGCGGAGCCACGCAGCATATGGAGGTTTAAAAAATGTGAATGAATCAGCAGCTTTTACTTAAAGGCAAGTCAATGAAAAAGGCTTTGAATCTTATCGAGTTTGAAAAGCTGAGAATGTTTTCAGCAGTCTGTGTGTATTTGCATATGTGAGTATATGTAATGTATATGTAAGTCACTGGGTGCCTTGAGGCGAATGAGTTCAAGTGGCTCAATTTATATCCCATCCCATCAACCCCGCTACATCAGCTCGCATACATTTGCACAAATTCACACAAAGTGCACACATTACATTCCTTGAAACCTGACCAGATGGCTATATACAGTATGTTCCATTAACATCATCTCATACTCTCTATGTAAATGCAATCATGTAGGATACAGTAGCCTATATCAAACTAAAAAAGAATTTGATATAACTTCTGTATAGACACTGCATCTGTCAGCATTAATTATTTCATTAATTGGGCTAAAGTCAGACTCACAGCAGAGTGTGCTAGCCCGCATCAAAAGGAAAACTCCCGCATTTTTGTACCTTGTATTTCCCATTAATGTCACAACTGTGATTCTACGGGTCATGTTAACTGTAGACTTACTATCTCGGTTGCAAAATTGCTGAGTTTCCTACAGCTTTCCAAACAAGCATTGTCTTTACATTAAATATTTCAAACACTTTTCTTAAAGTCTGACTAAAAGTAAAGGATAGTAGCCCCTTGGAATGAAATGTATGACCCACATTGACACAAGTTAGCATGACCCATACAGAGTCATAATGGCCACTTTGCCAGGAACATTGAAAGATATCACAAATCTCTGTAAACAGTGTCATGTGACAAGGTCAACAGCTGTCTGACAAATGACACAATCACGTATGTAGATACTAGTATGTATGTGGATAGTATGTGGATACTAGATGTGTACCATATGGCCCTACAGTAATATCACGATATTTCGGGGTATTTTTGCGCTAACGACATCCTTGACGATGTCACAAATTAGTAAAAAACAAAAAACCAAAAAAATATTAATTAGAGAAAATAGAGTTGCAACAATATAAGTCATATTACATGTCAACCTAACAGTTTGCCTTCAAATATTCAGTTAAGACTAAACAAAAAAACATCTCTCATTTCTTTAGTTTGTAAACAACAACAGTAACTCAGAGTGAGATTCAGATTCTGTATACAATATTAACAGTTCAACAAAATAAATTCTGCCACAAATTACACATGTAAACAGCTCTCAGATAGAAAAAAATGTACCCTGGGATCTATATATGTAAAAATCAACAGGTGATTTTCTTCTCTTTTAGTAAAATCCTAAATGATTGAGTTGCTTTTCTTTCATTTCATCTGGACCTTTATGCACTGCCATTTCTCCTATAATCATAAAGCGCCCAGGTTGTATCACAGTATGAATTTTATTTTTCTACGATCATATGTCATTATGCTGCCACTGTTTTGGAAAGTTTGTCAACCAGATTCTGGAACCAGGAAACAGCCACAAGGGCTATCCACTTACCTGGGGCCATATCGTTTATAAGCAAGTCCAGTCAGACAATCAGATCAGAGAGGACACTTATACCAATGCACTTAGTTGCAGCAAGGTCAGTTAAACAAGCCAAACTGAAAGCTCCATGATATAGTATCAGATGCAACTTTACAAAAAGCAGCTCCCATATAATTGGTTTGAATACTCACAATATGTAATTTTCAGCCATTCAAGGCTACTGGAACATGGTGCCAATGCAAAACACACAAATAGCTTTTGTGTGGGTGCTGTGCACTAATTAATTTAGGTCCAATTTGGAAGAAAACATTCATTTAACCTCTGTGTCATGCAAACATAGAATAACTGCAGAACGTCCTCTCACAGAGACAGAAATATGTTGTAGAGGAGAAAAGTTTCTCCACTTACTCTCTGAAATAAATAAATGCAGATACTACGGACGCTGAAATCATGACTTGTTAAACGGGAACTCTCTCACAGTTCTTAAGTGACTGCAGCAGCTGCTCCAACAACAAGACTTGCCACATTTGGCACTTCAGTCACAGAAGGCAAAAGGGCTCGAGCCACTTCAGCCACCACATGACCTCCCTCCTCCTCAATTTTATTACATTTTTATCCTTTCAGAAAACAGCTTTCATTCCCCACATGTGGCTCATGGCCGTTCTGCTGACAGAGGCTGAGCTGTGAATGCATGACACGCTTACTGATGTCACTTTTGTTAATCATTTATTTTCTATTCTACATGGAGAGTGCAGGAATACAGCACCCATTACACACGCCGCAGCCCAATTAGAGCAGGAATGTGAATTAATGAGCAGGTCAGGGCAGGTTAACGAAGGGTGGTGCTCATTTGCTGAGGGCTGAAATTAAAAAACTGTATCCTCAGTCCGAATAAAGTTTCACAAAGGCGGCTGCTCCCTTTGACTCGCAATTATCATGTTAGTGCTGTCTTGTGTCTGTGCTATCAGTCATTAAACTATCATGCAGCGCTGAGCGGCTGCTGTGAGGGCGGGCTGTGACGTGTCATATTTTAAAGGCCGCTGTCAGCCTGCGGGGCTGTCGTCTCCTGACTTTATTTTCACTCTTTCATGGAAAGAAGATGAAATAAGCCAGTTACAGTTGGGAGAAAAGAAACAGAAGTGAGAAAGTAATGTGCAGAATAAGGACTAATGAATGTGTTTATTTGATATTTTTTATCGGCTTTGCAAGTAATCTAATACTTGTATATCAGTTTACAGGGAAAACTAACATCCCCTTGAGATAATTTAATATCCTGAAAATAAAGTGCAATCTCCATTTTTTACAAGTGTTTCAACATCTCATTTTAATATCAACTATATAAGCAAAACCTGAAATTACCTATTACACATTAAGAGGGGTGATCATTTCTCCAGATACTCTTGCTGATGAATATTTTGTAAGTGCAGCTGCAGGTGTTTCATTCTGGAGTGAAAGCCTTCCACTGCAGGTTGTGTGCATATCTTTATGCCCATTCACGACACATGACTTGGACTGTGGTTGTCAGTGTGAGACTAATTTAGTTTCCTTGGAGAAACACACGCTTCATTTAACCACAAAAGCACTAAACTCAATACAATTTAAGCACTGGAATTTCAGACTGCAAGTTAAGGTTTCTCTCATCAGTTTTTTTTTTTTGGATAAAATGATGTGTTATGTGAAGGGTGCCGGTTATAGCAATGAGCCCACCCAGCTCTGCAGTCCCTCTCAGCTCTATGGAGATGTTAAGCATCTTTCAGCTCATTGTTTTGGCTTAACAGCCCAGTACTCTGCTTTTATCAACCTTGTTTTCAGCAGGCAGCTGTTTTCATTGAGAAAAAAAAAAAAAAAACCCTAAGGTACCTGTCCAGCACCAAAAAGCCAGCAGACACAGCTAGCGCCACAGCTGCTGAGTTAGTGCAGACCAAAAGGAAGCTAAAAGGAAATTGAACAGTGAATTAGCATTCATCACATGTCCAGAAACAAGGCTCGACATAACTGCTTATGTTGCTATGCATCTGCTGGATATGTAAGAGAATTTGTTTCCTAACACCAAACTATATAAACTGATGTGGCATATGTAGCATTAATGTGTCCAAATTTTGTTTACAGGCTTTTCTACATCGCCCAAGTGGGGGGAAAAAAAAATCAAATAATGCAGCTGTAACTCTGAGGCAAACATGAGAGAGGAGAAAGGCAATGTAACAAAGGTTACAATATTGTAACCCTAGTTCTAATAGCACAGGTGTAGCCCTTTACTTGACTCTTTGGGTAAAACGTCTCCAATCATGAGCAATCATTAGTGCTTTAGCACACTGAGAAAAGCATAGATGTAGCTGGCCAGTCAGGTTGTGCCTACCTAAATATGTATGGACCCCACAATATATAATGATTCAGATTCCTGCAGTCACACATCCTATGCCCTCTTCAGCGAGCGCTGTAAGAGCAACAGGGCCCCTTGGTAGAGGGCTGTGCTTGTCCTAATAGAATCAGGTATACAATATTGTCAACTTTGTTGTATCTTACACTGGCTTCTCCCTCTAGTGCAATCTTTGGGCACAGCTGGTGGAGCCTGATGAATGAACACCCTATCGCAACATAACATCGACCCAGCCACACTGATCCTGACTGGCTTAAGGCTAGTGTGCAATTTGCTGTTGCTGAAGAGAAAAATAATGTCTGATGGCAGGAATCCACCTCATATATACATGCTCGTGGTTAGAGGAGTATTACCAGAATACTCGAGTAAAGGGCGGGACCTGTGACAGAACAGCTGAGGGCAAAGGTATAGCCAGTTATTACAAAGATCATAGCCAGTCAGACACCTTTACAGTCACCACTTACAAAATCATGCTTACTGGCTTACTATGTGTCTAAAAATGGTGTCTAAAGCTAAGCTTAATAGCTATTTAATGTCTTTTAACTTGCAGGACAGCAAAACTGTGCTAACTGACAGGCTAATGTATCTTGTTCAAACCCTTTTCAGTCGCAATAGCAGACGCCTACTTTGTAACCTCAGTGACTTGCTGTACCTTTTCTTTCAAAACACCCACTCTCCACTGTCCACAGCAAGTTTTAGTGTATTTGTATATTAAAATAGCATGATAAAGTGACATCTGATCCTGTGTACAAGTCTGACATTCAGCTGAGAAGTTTGGCAAACATATTGTTTGTCCTTTGATCTTTTAGTTATCTAAATCAGGACAGTCTTTCATTGCAATTTCTAATGATCAAAGTAGTCCTTAAAAGATGAGGTGTGCCTGTCTGCATGTTGTAGCTATTAGTAAAGTGTGCTGTTAGCTGGGTGTCAAATATGAGTCAGGAAACCCGAGCAGATAACTGAAAAACATCCACAAATCCTCAGACTCGCTTGACAGACAAACAACTGCATAACAGAAACAAACCTGCAAACCTAACGAGTTAAAAGAGAAAACGTTTCCAGCGGGAGACTTTGCATCTGCAGGGAAGGATGTGATTCTAACTGGCAGAGGATTGTTTAACCAAAAAAAAAAAAAAAAAAAGCAAAACCTAACTCTTTGGGGGAAATGAAGGCTTCAATTTCCTGGGCAGCCTGCAGAAGCAGCGGCTGACGGCGCACGGGGCTCAAAAGGACTCAGAAACTCTGAACACTGCAAACATCCTGCAAGCGCTGCAGAGAAATGAGCTACTGCAAACCAATCAAGCTGCACTGAACCAACACGCTCTGCACTTTCCAAGAGGAGATGGGAGGCGATCATGTTTGCGGCACACACATGAAAGGACACCTGATATCAGAGATGGGAAGAGGCAATGAGCAAAGACCCGGTTGTTTTTGTTTTTTTTTCTTTATACATTCAGACTGTGTCTTTTTTTTTCTGTGGCAGAGAAAACTCAAAACTAAGAAATGAGGATCACAACACCCAGGGGGATTGATACTGTAGTACGGTTCACAAACCTTACCCTCGGCACCAGAAGCTGATATTTATTTTTCATTTTCATGTTGACTGACTTTATTAATTACTGAAAGAGGCATAAAGGGTACATTAAACTAATGAATACTTGTGGGTGAAATAAGATATGCCTGATTACACTCCATACTGTTCCAGATGTTTGTGGCAGCCAAAGATGTATCTCAAATAGGAAAGAAAGTCTGCTGAAGTAAGAGAAGTGAAGGAAGGAAGATGAAGAAAGGAAAACAGGAAAAGACAAAAAAAAAGATCAGGAAAGGCAGGGGATGAAAGGGAAATAAATAAAAGGAAATGGGAGAGGGAAATAGAGGAATGGAAAGGAAATGAAAAGAAAGTAATGGAAAGGAAAATAACAGAAAGGAAATGAAAACCTATTGTCTATGGCTGTCTGAAGTGATGCATGCAAAAGAGTGGCTGTATCATTTTCACTGACACTTCCTTTGTTTTCACATCTGCCCTTATTTCCTTTCACTCTTTGTAAGTTATCCTCACACAATGTTTTACTCTCTTTCCCACCTCTTTCTTATTCTGACTCTCTACCTGCACCTTGTTTTGCTTCTTTCACTCCTCCTAATCTTCCCTCTGCCTAGATTTCCATCCTTGTTACTCCATCTCCTAGTTTTCCATCTGTTTTCTCCATCTAAACCTTGATTCCATTCTCTCCAGTTCCTCAATTTCTAGGTCACTCTCTATCTCTATCTCACTGTATTAGCGCTACAGACTTTACTCTCGCTCCCTCTCTATGTGTCTCTCCATCTCTCTTTCTCTCTCCCTCCATCCATCTCTCTCCAGCTAAGAAAGATTAAAGTGGAGGCAGAAGTCGTGTTAATGGCCATCAGCTCATCCTGTGCAGGCAGTTCCCTGTCTGCACCGCCTACCTGCTTAATTAGTCGAGAGGCAAACCTCTGGCAATGAACCTGGCATTAACTGCTCGCTTACACACACACACACACTCAAACACACTAACACACACACACATCCCTGTGCGTACAGGATGTTCTTATGGGGATCTTTTCCTCTTTTAAATTTTGTGACCCTACCTTACTCCTTGCAGCAATATTTTATCCAGATGAATAATCTGAGTTTGCTGGTTTTTTTTAAATCAAATTGTACAACAAATGTTGATCAACCATCTATCCTGTACCTTGAATATGTGCTGTTGTAAACACTCAGTGTCTGGTAACTACTGTGTTTCCTAGGAACATTGCTTAAAGTCTGTAGCCTCACTCATAGAACCATGAGGCTGCAATGCTCATTACACATCAGGAAAAAAAACAAAACTGTTGAGTTTTTAAAATGATAAAAAGTTGTAGACTACCTTGAGTAAGGCTGAAAATGTAAAGTTTGTCTCCAGGGTTGTGCCAAGCTATCTCACAAATCAAAAAAGGATTCTGGATTCACTCTACACTGTCTGACTTGGCTTTGACTCCATCAGTTTAAAGTGGACTTTGCTCATAGGACTTAGCTATGCTTAGGCTCAGCTGTGCTCTAAGATGAACATTAGCATGCCAGGACACTAATTTTAATTGTCTTACATAACATTTACATGTTACTTAGCATGTAATATTTGTCCTTTAGCATGTGTTGAAATGCATGTACTGTGAGCACTAGGGCTGTCTTTTTTATTCGAGTTTCAGACATTCGTTCGGACATGAGGTGAAAAGTTCATGTTCGAGCTGTAATTACCTATTCGAAATGTCGGCTGCAGTCTCTACAGGCGCATCAGACAATTTGATGTAGTTTGCCTTGAGATCCAACAGAGGGCGCTCTAAGAATTCACTATCATGTTGACCTATTGCCTGGCCTACTGACCCATCACTAAACGAAGCTAATGTTAATGTGTTGTTTTGCTATGAAAATGGAGGACAATAGTGGGCAAAGCCGTCCTGAGCGGACAACCACAACACCAAAACATCTGAGGAGCAGCGTGTGATAGTATTTTGAGTTCTACACCGTAGATGGCAAAGTCACGCACAAAGATAAGGCTGTTTGCAGCTGTCTTACTCTTCAGCAACAACAAACCTGCGGGCTCACCTGCTAGCTAACCATTCAACTGAGGCCTCGGAGGCAGAGGCACCACAGACAAGCGGAGCAGCTTGTACAGCCTTGTTTGACTGCGTATTATTCTGCACACTCAGCCTCAGCAGGCCCCTTGCCAGAAGCTCTTAAGGCGCAATGTGTAATACCAGGCCACATGCTCTTAACTAATACAAGCTCTCTGAGCTTTATTTAGTTGAATTAATGTCACAAAAGGAAATATTCCTTTACCTATTTTCCTCATTAAGCTAAAAAAAAAAAAAAAAAAATCACACAACTTCTGAATTTCTGTCATTGAACCAAGACTAGCCCAACTACCTTGTTAACTTATCATAAAACATACTTCTCTCAAACACGGCAGAAACAAAACTCACCAAAACCTTCTTGGTTAGTGTCTCTACTCAACTCTGGTTTGATCAGAATAAACCCCTTTATTCACCTTGTTAGATCTGAAAATACGCTGGCTCTATACATCGTTTCACCCTGCTGTTTCTTGCTGCCCACTGAGCAACTCTAGCTCTTTCTTCAGAGGCAGACCATTAAACTAGCAAAATAAAATGACAACCCTACTAACAAGCCCTCAGGACAGCTCTCCTTCATTGTCTTCTCAAATTGGCATGTTGGACTGAGGACAGACTGTACACTACAATGACTCATTATCACCCTTTCAGGCAGTAGTGCTATTTGCAAGACTGGATGGGCTGGGGCTAGCTGGTAAGCATGCTCATTTCAGTAGGTTTTTCTGCAATACAATATATAGATATGAAGCTATATAGCTATAGATATATAGCAATATAGTTTTGACATGCCATCAAAAACTGCTACTTCTTCACATTCTGTTGATAATAGTAATTCATGTTTTAAAATGTTTTAAAAACTCTGGCAAAATCTTACACATTGCACCTGTAAGACTTGGCATGTCCTTTACCGAAGCGCTGGACAAGCAGGAATTTGGAACTAAATGAAATGTCAGGGGATAACTAAAGTCATTGGGAGGCATGCTCTGGGGATCATGAATGTTGGAACCAAATTTTATGACCACCTATTTAATAGCTGAGGTATTACAATCTGGATCAAAACGTTGGCCTGACCTGGTCATGCCAACATTAATATCTCTAGAGACACACTGCTATCACACATGAAATGATGCATTTTATGTTCTTCATACATAGAAGAACACGGTAGTAAGCATGATCCACAATATGATGACAGTTGATTTTGCCAAAAAGCAGAAGGCTAACAATCACAAAAATATATTCTTGTGCTGTAAATGATTTAGAAAATGCCATATCTTGTTGTGGCTTAAATATTTTTACCTTGTTGGCTGTCTGTCTGTATGCCATCATGGGAGATGCCATATGGGAGATTACGGGTACCAATGCCTGTAAAGATCATCCAAAGTCCTCACATTGCAAAAATGTCCTCACTCTGATAGTCTACAGCTTAGGTCCTCACCAAAATGGGAATACGGGAATACAGGAACACACAGACACACACACACACACACACACACACACACACACACACACACACACACACACACACACAACTTCATGCCTCCACATCCAGCAGGCATCCACCATTTTTTTCTAATTAGTCCACAGAGCTTGTAGGAACAGTGTGTGAGTTATTAATAGTCTACTCCCTAACACACTTACAGCCTATTAATGAGTAGAAGATTTGACGGATATACCAGCAATATTTCCATTATTTTAGATGTTTATCATCCCCTATATAATTGTTTTGAATAGATCTAGCTTTTTGGTTTTCAGTTCTGTAGGTGTTGTGTCATGTATGGCTACCGTGTTCCCACAGTGTGCTATTGAGATGGAAAGACAATTTTCCTCAAAATCTCTGTGAGAGTTATTAAGGCTAGCAGCCTACTAAAAAATGTAGGAATTATATGAATGTTAAAATGTGCCTTTTTAAACTAAGTTATAGTCAAACCTGAGCTATTCAAGAATAAGAATTTGACCTTGCAAACAGAATGAATGGCAAGGTTTAGACTTGCGTGGTCAAGACAACATTTTCAGAATGTTACTGTGACCCTGGACTGACCTTGTCAAATAGAGACATCATGGTAAGTGAGAGCTGAGGAGATTGAATGTTTTATTTACACAAACAGAAGTGCTTCTTAGTACTGGAGGGGATGTAAGGTTACTTTGCTTGTTTTGTATCCTCATTGCTTCGAGGATGACATCAGTCATAACAAGTGAAATATTTAATCTTTAGGTCTGGTAAGAGGGAGCTATGTGCGAAATCTGATAAATGTCCTCAAGTGATGTCACTTGAGTCAGTGTTGTTGGAGGCTGACAAGTACAAGTTTGAAAAGAAGAGGAGTGCTGCTGTTGATGCTAACATTTGCTGCTGTGATCTGTCACATCTTTAGCTCTCTAGATGCTCAGTTTGCACACATGGTGTTGTACTTCTTCTGAATACCTGGACATTGGGTAACATTTAACCAAATACTATCGTATTTGGTTAAATGTCTTAATTGCCTTTTTAACGACTGCATTAAGTACATTATGTGAAATTATGTCGGCAAATAAACTCTTCCCAGTGGGACAGTGAAGCACTGAATCAAACTGAACCTTAAACCACGATGGCATCCCCTGGACAGTGACCACAGCAAAATGCAGTACATGTGTGTGATCTTGTAAATCCTGGGCCATCAGTGAGGCTCCTGTGTGTGAAGACAGGATTAATAAACCACCCTGGGTCCTTCAGCTCTCACAGCTCTGATGACTTATTACCAGCTGTATCAAAGCTGAACGCCACACTACAGCTCCGCAGAGAGGGGGCTTGACTGTGTTTATGACCGCAATACAAGTAAGCTTTCCTCTGTATGTGCTTATGTGGCTGAGGAGAAACTATGGAAATACAGAATTCACGTAAAAACATTTTTTTTCCCATCTGCCTCCATCCTCTACTTCTTCTTTTCCTGGCTCTAAGCCTCACTGCACCTCATCATTCTGATTCCTCACACACACAAACACAGACATACCATGAAGCATTGACATGGGGCATGCTATGCAGAAGACACGCGAGAATTCACTTTTCCCTTGACCTTTAACTGGAAATGGAAATACCCATTAAAAATAGAAAGCATATCATATCGAGATTGTGTGTCTTCTTGTATGTGTGTTTATGTGTATGTGCATGGGAGGGAGATCTAGAGTTCATCTGACTTATTCACTTTGCAAAAGGTCTCATGTCTATTCTCTGCTCGAGGTAAAACCATCTTGGGGCTGTTTACACTGAACTATAATACCACAATGTAGAATATCCCCCGATATATTTTCCAGATTTTGCCAATCTCTACACTTTAAGCCACACAGGATTAGTTTTCTTCATGTAAATAAGACTAAAATTCCAAAGTTCATTCAGCTGGCCCTAAAGGCTCCAATATGCATTTATCACACAGCACTGGAATGAAAGAAAAATATCATGACAATCTGTCTGTTAAAATAGTATAAAATAGTATACGATAGAATAGAATAGAATAGAATAGAATAGAATAGAATAGAACTTTATTTATCCCCGAAGGGAAATTCAGCTGTCCAGTGGCTCATAAAACACAAAAAACAACCACACTTCCTCTCATTAACAACAACACCACAGTGGTATTAAAACAGACATAAGATAAAAATAAGTGCACAAATAGAAATTTAATTAAAATCAAATTGTCCATTCCACAGTCCAGCCAGTTGTGGCTAATGTGATGTGTGTTAGTGTGTGTGTGACTGGATTCAGGAGATGTTAAACAGTCTTATTGCTGTGGGAAGAAAGGATCTCCTGAAACGCTCTGTTCTGCAACACATGAGATGAGCCGACTGCTGCTGCTGCTCCTCTGTCGCTCCAGGAGGCTGTGGAGAGGGTATCTGCTATTGTCCATTATAGCCTTCAGTTTGTTCAATGTGCCCCTCTCCACCACTATTCTTAATGGGTCCAGTCGCTTGAGACTTGGTGTTTCTGTCTGTCAAGCTGCTTCCACAACACACTGCAGCGTAGAAAATGCACTGGCCGCCAGTGAGAAGATGTGATAGAACACGGTCAACATCACACACACATCAACGGATCTTGCATATAAGGTTTACAGGTTGTCAGGGCAGGGAAGCATTGGTGTTTTTAGCAAATTCCATGGCAATATGCCTGAAAGATTTTGATACTGCTTGTGTATAAATGGAAACTTTGGCCTGATTGTGATGCTAGAGGAAAGGTCAGAATATCACTAGAATCTTTAAAAGTTTTGTTATTTGTTCCTTGTACCTTTAGACTTATTAGATCTATGACAGTCAGAAAGGACACAACTGAGGGAAATGGAGAGATTAATGGAAGGGCAATATCTCCTTTTTTTTTTTTTTTTACCAATTTCATAGCAATCTCAGTCAAGATACTTTTCTCTTGATTAAAGTGTTAGACAGACAGACCAGCCAACATTGCTATCCCCCGGCCTCACTGTGTATCAGACACACGCTTCATCACAAATCAAAGGTCAGGCTGCATCAGGGAAACATTCTCTGACTAACAATTGATATGCTGTCGATTTGCCTGTTTGACTTCTGATATTGGTGTATGGTCACAACTTGGACAGAGTCTTAATCACCGGTAACAACAATACTTTTTCTCTTATTAACCCAGTATGTACTGATTTGGTGATTTGAAGGTAAAAAAAAAAAAAAAAAAAAACAGGGCTAATGTTGGGTAAAACGTGCCCATTTTATAGATGTCAAGGTTACATCTAATTGGTGCTTCAACAGAATTCAAATGACTACATCAATGTGAAGCAGGTCCTCATTACAAGATGGAAATATAGACAGTGAGATGCTGTTGAAAGTATGGAAGCTAGGGACTTTTTATCCAAATTCAGCCCAGTGTTGATCTAGTCATCTGCATGTCTTTTGACAATGTTTTCTTGGACTATGAGTCTGTGCTACTTGTTCACTGTCTTAGCTTTTGTAACATGTTGGATTTCAGCTTAAAGCAAGAAATGTAGATGGGCCACTGACATTTCCAGAAGCCTATTCGAAAACCTTTTGTTAGTTGTTGCTAATGACAGATTTTGAACAATTATTTAAAATATAAAAGTAACACACTAAAAATTATAATGAGGTGCTGATCACTGGCAATAGATTTTTCAGCCTTAGCCATGATTAGTGTCACCAACTCAGTATCTGACCAAATGTCTCCCCTTCTGTGTACTGTGAGGTATGTCGTAGAGTATTGGCTGAAAAAGTATTTTCGCAGAACATTATAAAGTCACAGTAAAGCTGACCTGTGATCCTTTTGGATTAAAAAAAATGTAATTACTCATTACATCATTATACCCTACTAGACATTTGTGTTAAGTGTTAAATTTGTGTTAAGTGCATGAATTCTTGAGTTATCGCCAGAAACATTTTGTAAGGTCAGTGACCTTGACCTTTGACCTTTAACTACAACATTCTAATCAGTGTATTCTTTAGTTAAAGTGGACATTTGTACCAATTTTGTACCAACTTCCTCAAGGCCTTCTTGAAAAATTGCGTTCATGAGAATGAAACAAATGCAAATGCAATGCTTTTACCACTAAATTCTAATCAGTTTTTTGTTAAGTCCCAGTAAACGTTTGTGCCAAATTTGAAGAAATTACTTTAAGGTGTTTTTGAAATATCATGTTCACAAGAATAAGACAGACAAGGTCACAGTCACCTTGACCGATTTTGACAACCAAAATCTAATCAGTTTATCGTTGAGTCCAAGTGAGCGTTTGTGCCCAAATCTGAAGAATTCTCCTCAGGGGTTCCTTGAGATATCATAGGTCACAAGAATGGGATGTATGTACATAGATACATATCTACAGACAGACGTGACAACCTAAAACATAATGCCTCTGGCCAACTCTATCAATGCACAGAACCATAACAAGTAACACTAACCAAAAACACACTTTATCCCTATCGCTCTGCCCACCATACACATAGACACGTTTTCCATCAAGGCAGTATTTGGGAGGAGATATAGTATGTGTTTTTTGACTACTTGAATGCAGGCCAGATGTTTTGAAAAGCTACTAAGTATTTCTGGAACTGCATAACAGTTTTTTTTTTTTTCTTTTCATCAAAGATATGATTGGTGTTGTCACTATAATGATCTGAACATCCTGTCCGATCAGTACCATGCATCTGTAACTGAACAGAGATGATAAGGAAGTGAGGTATCTCCCTCGGTGGCTACTTCCCTACACTATAAGTTGTTTGCATATTTTATCATAGCGAAATATCAGATGTATGTATGCTGGGCTAATCGGAGATTAATTTAGGCCAGATATGGCCTGCAGGCTGCAAACTGAATAGGCCTATTTTCAATATGTATGCTTGCATCCAAACATTAGTTAAGGGTTTTTTGGGGAGAACTTTTGCTTAACCACTGTGAGGGTCCAAAGAGAAAGGGATGTTGTATGCCGTTAAGCCCTCTGAGGCAAACTGTGATTTGTGAGATTGGGCTTTATAGAGAAAACTGAAATAAACTGAATTAATGCAACTTGTAAATGATTATTGAGTATATGCAATTAAAATTCCATTTCCACTATTTTTTTCCCTGACACTTTCTGAACTTAACACCGTCTTTGGAAATAGAGCACAAGGGCAACAACAGTTCAGCAGAACCGCAGTGACTATTACAGTTAATGTCAGTCAAGGGATGTGTCTAAAATGTGGTATGTACAATATGACATACAATAGAACAGGACTGTATCAAGATTTGCAGCATGTTGTTGAAGCAGAGAGCTCACACAGTATGTTACATGGCGCTGTTTGGTCCAGGAGGTTAAACCTCAAGAGGTAGGTAATTCATCATTGCTTGTCGGTTTAACCTCGATCAGTGTTGGCATTGATCCTGTGTATACGTGTCTCTGTGCATGTCTGCACGCATAAGGTGAGTGTGTGTGTTATCAACAGCAGCGTAGAAACTAAAAGGGCAAAAAAGTGAGTCATAGGTGCAAACAGCAAAGGTTAAACACAAAGATTTGACAAAAGATTAACCTCGATGCTCTTGGAGCTACTCACACACAAACACACTCACAGGCTCATGAGTCAGCGTCGGCTGGCAGTTTGATGGCTCCTAATCTGCTCTGAATAGACAGTGACAGACAGAGACAGACAGACCGAGAGAAGGGAAGGAATGTAAAAACTGAGATATGACGGAGGACATGACGAAATGATGAGTTGAAGGCCAGAAAGATAATGAGGGGAGGCTGGAGAATGTAATGATGAGCAGAGGAGCTGAGAGTAGAAAAAGCGTGAGTGGAGGGAGCAGAGAGACAAAAAGAAAAAAAAAAAAAAGAAACGGAAATGAAGAAGCTTCTCCGTTTCTCCTGCTGAGGAGATTAATACAAAAAAGCAGCAGCTCTTCCTGTTTCATCTCCTGTCACCATTCCCAATCCCCGCACAGCATTATGGGAAAGTTACAGTGTGCAACGTGTGGGTAGATGAGACAACCTTCTTCCTCCCCCAGTGACCTTTAAGACGTACTGTTATTCTCTTCTGATCTAGCGTGACATTTTCATATCAGACAGCATCTGTTCGCTATGAATCAGAATGAATATTCTAGAGTTTGCGTGTGCAATGTAGCTGATAGTCAACAGATACTCAAGTTAGGTACTAGTTATCTGCATGTGAGGGGACACAATCCTAAAATCTGTACAGTATACAGTATATCATGGCAAGTGAAGAGAAAAAAATGTTCTTACAAAGTTATTTACTTATGCATTATAGATATTTTTTTAAATATTAGTCCTACTGGAGATTGTAGGATGACACCATCCATGTCATACAGGAATAACAAATTGCTGTTGCATCTTAAAAAGCAATTTTGCTTCTCAATTCTTTTACACACCTTTCACAGACACTTACTGAGTTATAAACACAAATCTAACCCATATAATTGCTGGTCACTGCCAATATTGCTACTACCTATTGCTACTAGAAGCAGTATACTGCCCCCTATAAGTGGTACTGTTACTGCTAACTGCTGGTGCTTTTGCTGGAGGTAACTACTATCAGTAATGCTTCTGCTGCCATTAAATATGGTTACTGCTGCCAAATGTTGTCGCTGTTAACTGCTTTAGCTGGTGTTAAGCACAATTTCTTCAGTTTACTGTTTTTGCTGCTGCTCAAATGTGGACCCCCCCCCTGACCATCAGGCGTGCACAGTCAGACTCAAGGGCCAAGTCAAAAAGGATGTCAGCTGGTCTCCAAATACTGAGAGCATCCTCTTGCCCTGCATTTTATTTTTTAAGGGGGTTCATCTTTTAGTTTGTTTCATTTCTTTCCTAATGATGGCAGACTCAGAGAGCTTCTCCAGGGCCACACTCTCTCTGAGCTCAACTGTTTGACTGTTTCATCTTCAGATCTACGGGTTGATGAGTTTTCTTGACAGCTTTGCATATAGTCATTATGTCAAATTTAATTGTAGGTGCTGTTATAAAAACTGATCGACTTTCAACTGGAAGGAGGATGGTGAACACTTTGTCTACAAAGGAAAACAAATCAAGTTTTGAGGCATCATCTGTGATTAAAATTAGGTTTTTTCTAATAACTTTTTGTCTCACATTATTAAATGTAGGGCTGCCCCCTAGTAGTCATTAGTCAGAAAGATTTCATTGGTCACCTGGTTGCAGGAAAAAAACAAAACAAAACAAAACAAAAACCCATGAAAAAGGACAGACACAGTCGGAGTACCCAGAGGAAACCCACGCTGACACAGGGAGAACATGCAGACTCCGCAAATCCAAAGTGTGGGATCATTTTGAGAAGGTGAAGGATGAACGCAAGGTGATATGTAAACTCTGCAGGCAAACATTTGCCTATCATTTGTCGACTACAAACATGATGCATCATCTGAAACATGGAAGTAGCTACATGCCCATTAGCCACTTAGCACAATCATAACTGCTTTGGTGACAGTATAATTTACAGGCGGCTCGCTCAGTGTGTGACGTGCACTTGTAGATAAATTATAGGACTATATTAATGGAGGTTCATTAGTAGAGTCTTGTATTGCTCTGTAATATAGCACAGTGTAAACGATGTTACTTATACTATTCTTTTTCAGACCTTGAACTCAATCCTTGAATCATGATGCCCCGCCCAAACTAAATTAATACCATAAACATGCAGGTGGCTAGTCGACTAATGGCCCTGAATTGGTCAGCTAGGAATATTCTTGGTCACGGGCAGTCCTATTAAAATGAAGTTTCATCTTTTTATTTATTAGATTTAATATCCGATAATAGCACACAGTGTCAGGGAATGCGGTGACATTCATTTCAGGTCAGCTGGATTTTAATCCTCAACCAAGTGGAACCTCTACATATTTTTATTTTGAGGTTCAAGGTTTATTTTTGTCTTTGTGAAACAAAAATGAGAACTCATTAATAGTAATAATAATAAGGGTCCTTACTGAGTACCTGTATTAAATTAACTAAAGTCAAGGAGAAAAGATGTCAATGAAGGAACAAAAGACATACACAAAAGCACTATAAGCCTTGACACAGAAAAAATAGAGTGCTCCTAATGTTTTACCAACCAAGTGTATTCAGCGATGGTGAAATATGCTGTGCAGCTGGTACTCTCGGGCTTGCCAGGCTCGCTTTGCCTTCTTGTATCGCTGGAGCCAAAATGAGGCCTGCCTGCTCTGCGTTCAGGGGTTTGCATTCCTTTGAATGCGAGTTATTACGGATGCCAACATTTATCTGCTGGAAAAAAGAGGCAAAAAATATTTGAAATGATTGCCTGTGGAGCTCTGGCTGCAGCGAGTGTAAGGGTATTAGGGTGTTATCTGGGTTTAAAATACATCCAGGGGGGAACCCAGGGCAGCTGCAGCCGGGCAGGAGGGGGAGGAGGAGACTCTGCAAAGAGAAACTCCAGGGCAGATAAATGTTTAAAACGTTGACAGAATGTTATTTGTTGACATTTACCCACAGAGAGACCCAGATGTTTCAAGCATGACAGGGTAGCATTCACCATATTTCTGACTAGTGCCAAGGAGGGGGGAAAAAGTGATTAAATAGTGTCTTCAGCAAAGGGCACAGGCCACTGTTCCAGAGACCTGCCGCTACTGCACATGAAACCCAAATAAGCCAATTCTTCCTGCCAACAATGAGTCTCATATAAAGAACAAATTACACAGAAAAAATGAAAAGTAAACATCTCCAGACGTGGTCCAAACAAAGGCTGATGTCAGAACTACTACTCCTACAATGAGAATACTGACATTGATGTTTCTTTACAGCAATTCAGTTTCGAACAACTTCTAAAGTTACATCTCACCCACACTTGTCGTTTTATGAGCCAATTTTCTGGTTCTGGATGAGATCATTTCACTAGTCAAAGCTCAGATTGGCATGGTTGTTTTTCTTGACAACAGTAAAATGGGTTTGCATTAAAGAAACGGTTTTCCCCAAAATTAAAAAATACATGTTTTTCCTCTTATCTGTAGTGTAAGAGCCTCTTTTCAGACCAAAGATTCAAAATGAGATGAAACCGTTTTAGAATGTTGCAGAGAAAAGTTGCAGCGGTGTGAACTGGCCATTTGAGCTTGACTCAAGCTGGCTGATGGTGTCACCTGCAACTCAGCTGGTCAAATCGACAGCGGCTGGTTTTAAAACATAAAGCTCATCACCTGCCTTTAAAGCCAGTTGGCTTGTAGTAAAGTGCACTGGTCAAGTCAAAATGACCACAGACAGCGTGTTCACCTGCTGCGGCAGGTGCTCTGTCCGCCGAGCCCTCTGTTTCTGTCCTTACAGTGTGCCGGTGTCAGACGTTGGGTCACTGCACATTCTAATTGACTACGTAACTGGTGTTGCTTGCTTGTATTATTGTGGAGTATTTATTATGAATACAGTCTATCTGAGGCGGCACGGTGCTGCAATGGTTAGCATTGTCACCACACAGCAAGAGGGTTCCTGGTTCGAACCCAGGGTAGGGAAGCCCTTCTGTGCAGTTTGCATGTTCTCCCCGTATCACGGTGGGTTTCCTCTGGGTACTCCAGCTTCCTCCCACAATCCAAAGACATGCAGGTTAGGTTAATTGGTGACTCTAAATTGTTCGTAGGTGTAAACGTGAGTGTGAATGGTTGTCTGTCTCAATATGTTAGCCTTCTCACCCAATGTCAGTGTCAAAGCTGTTACAGAAAATGAATGAACAGTCCATCTGATGCTCATGTTGTGTCTGTTCTTCACCGTTGCATCACTACTAAAAATGCAGCTGTAGCCAGTATCTCACTATCACTATCCTCATTCATATTTTGGGAAGCTACAAACTTTATTCAGCCACAAAATAAGCCAGAAAAGCTGGTAATCAGAACAGAAGTACAGAGAGTTGTTGCACAGAGATGATACACCATCTCATCTAGTTGCATTGGTGTGAACCAGCAGGTTTTTAGAAAACTGCAGAATGGTGCATTGCAAGTAGGTGCCTGTTTCAACTAGTATTGTTGTGAATCTTTGGTCTGAACTGGGCATAACTAAATGCATGCTTCCCTCTGTGCAGTGATACGGTTGGAGGATGTAGTTTGGGAGAATGAAAATAGTCCCTATGTCAAACTGCTAACAACAAGATTAATGGTTAATCCTGAGTAACCGAGTCATGATATCCAGAAAGAGACATCATTGTTGATTTTTTCAAATTGAATTTTTATTGGCACTTTGAGCACCACAAGCAGAGTGCCACCTAGTTCCATTATAGTCCAGAGAAGGCAGACATCTCTACAGCCAATATCTCCAAAACTCAGCAACTCATACCAAAACAATCTAGATTAATTAATACCACAACAGTGAAGAAACATGTATCTTTGATCTTAGGGTGGCCTGACACTGATACAAGAGTATTATTACACAGTTTTGGCACACCGTTGCAAGACAAGGAACAACATTGTTATTATTTTTGTCCCTGAGTATATGTCTGCAGATTTTCATCTCGCTGTGATTTTGTGTAGTATCAGGGACACGTTTTCCTTATTCCCCTGGAAAGCACACCCTTGGGTCCAACACACGGGCCAATAAAATATACAGCTATCGTCTTTGTATGGATTTGTAATTTGAGGATGAGATGATTTACTAAACTTTGATCTGTAGAGTCTGAGTTGTTTGATGGAGAGATGAAAAACTGAAACAGAGCGGTAGAAGAGGAGAGAGAGGGTGGTATCAAAAATAAATCCTGAGTGGCTAACGTGGAACAAAACAAAATAAAAATAGTCTAAGAGTCTGGGTATCAGTGATGACAGAGACAGATTCGCTAAAGATGGAGAATGGCCAAGGAAGCGTGAAAGGTAAAAAGCAGCAAGTTGAAACTATAAAAAGTGCGACGTGAGAGTGTTAACATAGGGGAGAGTGAGAAAGACTAGAAGAGACAGCAGAAGAATGAGTGATGGAAGGTAAGAGGTAGGGAGAAGGAAAGAGTGACACACAGAGAAAGCACAACAGAGATCCTAACCCTGCTGTAGGGGTTTCTGGGTAAAAAGCATCAATAATCTTTCTCTCTCTTTCCCCCTCCCTCTCTTTTTCTTTTCTCGTCTCCATTCTTCATCCTCGGGATGTTTTTCAGACTCCGAGCTCAGAGGATTTTATCATTCTTCTCCCCGAGGGACTTATTCCAGTTTAAAATCATTGATACTGATTACCCCGGGCCCTGTCATATTGATTTTTGAGATTTATTGTTGGCCGACTCCCTAGCAGAGGTCCCTGGCCCCTGTGTCCCCGAGCTGGCAGTCATTTGTTAAACACTCTCCCCTCCTGACAGGGTACATGCCGAACTACGTGCAAACACACTCGCAGGCTTGTACATAAAAAAGCTCAACATGTAGAGCAACAGCTGCTATTGCTGCATTTACACTACGAGCAGTTGAGTAGATAGGCTGATATGAAGTATACGATACATGGTATGACGTTATAACTAAGGTTCGAGATTAAGACCATGCTAATGAAACCACTTGTGTCTTATTGTTTCAATCACAGGCTCAGACTTATTAGGTGTCTAACCCTGTCTCTCCTGTATGTCTCCAACACATTCTAAGCCAGATCTGGTCACATATCGCTGTTTGGTCATGGAGCTTCCATGTCAAGGTACGACATAAAAGATACCCTGGGTGTGTTGGTTGTTGACGTTCTGGAATGCCATGTCAAGTTGTGCCTGATACATGCATGGCCTTCTTTCGAAATTTACCTTTAACAAGCAGTCTCTTTCAGAACAAATGCACTATATTAGTACAACAACGTGAATTAATGTTTTTTTTTTCTCCAAACAACTAATGTACGTGGTTGGGTTTGGGCAACAAAAGCATGAGGTAAGGTTTAAGCAAAAAGAACAGGGTCTGGTTTTATAATCTTACAGGACGTAGACACCGCTCTACTCGCTGAAAGTCTGTGTTTGTTGGACCCATAAACCACCCCTCCCGCCCACCCTACTTGCACTTTTGCCACCTTAGCTTTCGTTCTTGTCCTATCGCTGAGTGCCATTAAACTATAATGGCTACCGGCCACGTATCATGCTGACGTTAAAGGACGGCTTTTTTCATCAGTGTTTGACGCTGCAAGTCACTGCCCAAGCGCTGGATTTCGACGGCTGTGGAGTGGCACAGGGTTCATGTCTCAGTTGTCACAACCCTTGTCCCAAACCCCTGTTATCCCCCACCTTTCGTTCTCAGTAAGGCGGCACAGTTGCTCAGCCGCTAGCACCACTTTCTCACAACAATTACATCCTGGATATGAAGCTCATCAAGACGTATCCTTAAGCTGAGTCTAGGCACCTGGGTTCATAAACACTCCAGCTACAACACAACACTGTTCAACCGTATTCATCCCCATGCTATCCCTCTCATTGACCCCCATCATCCCATCTTTCTCCAATCCTCTCGTCATCCCAAGTAAGACTACTTTTATACCATACATATGCCGTAGTCTTTGCTAGTGAACTATTCTATAAATGGGCAAATCATGTATTTCAGGTAGTTTCAGGTACCAACACTTTCATTGCAGCTGAGCAAGTCAGACAACCTCATACAACTTTTCCAGGGAATGTTCCAGCCAGATGAACAACAGATCTCTCTGACAGACAAAAATCTTGTTCAGTTATCTCCAGGTTTAGATAAACAGTTATATTGAACATTAAATTCTTTATTTTTGATTGCTTTTGATGTGTACACGGTTCACGTAGTTGTGATACAAATAGAAAGGGTTATAATTGCCATCTAATTGCAAAGTTTGGTGCCAAGAAAGCAAGTAAAGTGCATTAAAATCAATTTTATGAATTTTAAGACCATCCTTTGGATACTGACTAAATATTCCAAGAAATACCATCTCAAAACTCTTATTTTCTCAAAGTATCCCATATAAGTTGACCACCCCCATCTCCCCGGAGAGATATGGGTTATGTATGTACAATGAATCACATTGATTCAGATCAGCTATCATAAAAAAATTCCCACACAGTTATTTATAACTGCGATGAACCACACTCATTCTCATACACACATACACACTCTCTCACACACACAACACACGTTGTAGTAGCAGCAGCTACTTGAGTTCCATTTCCCTCCTCTCCTCTTATTATTCAGCTCTGTCTCACGATTTGACCTTCACCCACAGATCAGTGAAAGCAGGTCAGTCTCCTTCTCTCATTACTTCTTTCTTACTAGTGAAGATGAGTCAGAGGAAGGAGACAGAGAGCAATGAGTACATTCAGAGGAAAAGTAAACAAGTAAATGACTGCTAGCGCCCGGGTGATCAAATGGATTAGGAGAATGACACAAAGTCGAGAATGGTCAAGAAATACCAGCAGAGCAGAGGGTTCAGTGAGGTTTTTGGGAGAGTAGGATGTTTGTCATCTTGAATTAAGCGATAAGAACCCCAATGTAAGCATAAACCATGAATTCCTTATAAATGTGTCACTCTAGCTGTGCCCAAGTCCAAGGGCTGGATCCAAAAAGGACACGACCCATGACGGTTGGTTCTTCAGAGTACCTGAAAGCAATTGAGCATTGAGCCTGCACCTCACTCCTAAACTGGTGGTGCGTTCAAGCACATTCACATTTTTCACTATGGCAGTTGTCCTCAAGTGTCCAACAAATCATAAATACCAGTATTACACTGACAAGGTCCCTGATACCTGAGTTCACAGTATAAGCTATTAGGTTTCACTCAAACACATGATGGGCAACTAGCAAATAGCATACCAGATTACCTTCTATATCCTTGTAACGTCCTTTTATTAGGAACAAGGACACATACTGGAACTTAAACTTAACCTCTACAACTGGCATCCTGCAGCAGCTTGTCTGTGTAGTTCATGAATTGAGTGGGGACCACTTGGTAAATCTGGTGGCATCACATCAGATTCCCTTGCTGTAGTTGATAAGGATCATCTCAACACACCATTACAGAAATGACGCGGAGTGCACACAGTGGATATGGGATAGTGAAGGCTGCACTGATACTGGTATGTCCTCTGAATGACAGTAGCATTTCTTAGCAGCAACTGGGACATAATTAAATTATTCAGAGTTGCATAATTCAGACTGATATTTATACAGAGATAGCAGTTAATGATAATTATCCCACATTAGAGTACTGCCCTGTAAATAATACAAGCTTGTGTTGATTTATATTCAGAGTGAATCAATACATTATATTTTTTGTTGAGGATGGTGGTTTAGAAAGCACAGGGGAAAAATACAGTAATAATTGTTTTTTTCCAGCATTTTTCAGCTTTCTTTGGCATGTGTTTTTTTTGGAATTCTCCAAATGACACTAGCCACATTTAGCACATAACTGCAAGATGCCTGGAGCTCAAAAGCACTGTGAAAAATGTTCAAGCTTGTTGAAGTCATCTGAAGAGACACCTCCTGCACAGGAAACTTGTTTAAAGTGATTGCAGCTTTTGTCTACCCTGCGCACACCCCAAAGGAATCTACCCACATGTAAACTAACACCAATTTATTTCTTATTCTCCAACCTGGGCACGCACGCAGACACACACACACACACACACATACACACACTGCACGTTGGTAAACTTCTCTTGGATACACCAAAGGATGACCCGTTAATACCTGAGCAGACAGTTAAACAGGCTGCAACAGATGCAGTAGCTTTGTTCACCGTCGTCACCACGATGCTAATGTGGTGTGTGAGGTCACAGGAGCATGATGGGACGCTCCTGGGAGCAACATGACCTAAACTGCCCTGCATCGCAGTGATCGCACCACAGCCTGCATGACTAATTAAAAACAAGAATAACAAGCCAGGCTGCTGAGTCCGCAACAGGCGTCTGCTGCTGCACCGTTAGCAGCGTGGGGCTGGTGTTAGAGGGGAACTAGCACAACATGGCACTTGTGCCACATACAGTGTCACAGAGAAACAACATGTGTTTGTGCTTTTAATTGGCTGAATATTTCAAATTGTTTTGAAGGAGGAATATGAGCACTGAGCTGCACAGCCTTCTCAAGAAGAAAGCAAAGTACAATGTAAATGTGCAGATGGCAGAAATCACTGAATATAGATTCTTTTGTCCAACATCAAAATCATTTCTGATTAAATGAATATTGGCCCAGCCTATTTCTAGGGGTATTTAATTCACTAGCTTTATCATGATTCAATATCATATTGATTCTTTGGGCTATGATAATATATTTGCTGTTATTGAGAAGTGTAACAACAATACATTTTCAGTTTGATTCAATTCAGGGGCCTGCAACTGACATGAGACGATATCATATGCCCATTTATCACATTTAGTTAGACAAAAAGCCTCCACCCCTTTCTTTTTTGCTTCGGCCATAAAAGATAAAAACAGCACATAAATAATGGTAAATATTTGTAACCAATTAAGTGCAGTGAAGTTTACTCTAAGTTGACTCCACTAACACAGCACAGGACTTTTTGTCAGAAAGCCCTTTCTTGAACAAATCTTTTCATTTTGCCCCAAACTGTGATCTTTTCCCTAAAACTTTAGGGTTATCGAGCTTGAGGTCCCTGAAGGCAAATTACTCCAAACAGCTATAAAACATGGATTAACAACAAAATCATTTCATAAAATTAGAAACATTTTGCTTAATAATTACTTTTGATGCTCAAAGACAAAACAATTGTTTTTTTCTAGTCTGTCATTATTTGCTAAAGCATTTTACATCACATAAATTAGCCTAACAGTTAGCAGGCTTTTCCTCTACTCATAACAAATTACATGTAATATGAAGACTTTTCCATACTCACCGCTGGTTTAAGTCATTGCATTACCCAACAGAGCAGTACAGTTTAATTACATTCTGCATGCTTATTTTTATACAAATATTGTTGAAACAGAGCGAAGGCGTAATACTTACACTTGTCACCAAGCAACAAACGTCTCGCTTATTATATAGTGAGGTATGAGAGCACAGGGAGGAACGATTGTCATGGACTTTTAGTGATAGCAGATATGAGGCTGAAAGTCACAGAGAGAGAAGTTAGCAGAATAAGATGTTTTCACTTTGCATTTATGATACTAAAGCGCTGATCATTAAATCAATACATTGATTAAGACTGATGGATCGTTACACCCTTACCCATGCCTTCCTTGAATGTCTTGCAAAACAATTTCATCGAACCGTTACCATACTTGTTACATATAGTTTTAATGAGGGTTTTCTTTTCGTACTGTTTTCCTACAGTCATCATTTGTGTGTTTTTGTGTGACCAGTGAAACAAACTTTTAAAACCTTTTGCAACCGAAGCAACACAAGACAAATTCATTGGTGTCTGGATGTGACCAGTCCTCAAAAAGCTCTACTTCCTATTATCAAAGTAAAACCACTTAGAGGATTGTGAAACCTCTATCACTGGGAAATAAATGTGAATGCTTGTCTTTTTCCCGTCATTGACAGCTTACACAGCGTCTGAATCTGATGAAAACATGCCTAGATGTTTTACTTGTTTTCTTTCACTTTTTTTTATTTTTTGGTAATAATGCAACTGCTCGTTTTGCTTTGCTTTTCAAATCAAATCCCAAATACTATGATAAGAAATAAGATGAGTGTATCAGAGTATATCAAGGTTAAGTAGTGAGCAAACCATTTTTTATTTGAAATGAAATGCTCGCCAAGAGTGACACAGTATCTAATAAAAGAATGACTGTTGCTCTGTTAAAAGAAATCTGATCAAGAGCAAACAAAAATGAGAATAGCATATCCTCCAGTTTGAGTGATGAATTCAATCACTACGTGTTACCCAAAAAACGAATATGAAAATTCAGATGGTAGGGATAGAGAGAAGAGATGCATACTTAACATCCTGGTAAAAATAATGAGTTTTCAAAATTGCTCTGCAATATTCAATTTAAAAATAAGTGTTTGTGCATCATTTAAATGCAATGACCTTCAGTTCAGACTCTATTAGATGTATTTGAGATCTTGACTAAAATTGAGGTTCTGTGGGTTTAAACAGTTCTCAGCATGAATTTATGATGATGGATCCACTGATGCCTCTGCTGGGTTAATTAGCCCAATTATCAGTGTCATTCATACAGGTACTGTACTTATGTGCCTGTAATCATAATGAAGCCATAGCTTGGTCTGTTTCTTGCATTATGAATTCAGCCAAAATGAAAACAAAGATAAGTCACAATGTCATGATAATGACTAATTTTCAGAAATTAGCGTTTGAATAAATTGGATTTTGTGTTTGTGGACAAATATTTGTTATCTTATCATCTAAAACAAACCATCTGAAGTGCAAACAAAGTGATTGGGACTGAAATGAGCACTGAAGAGAGTTTTGTGCTGCTGCTTTTGTCGTCCAGCACAGTGAAGCCAGAAACGTGGGTGAGATATGAAAGAGGATGATCCAATTATCCAATCCGATCATCCTTGAATAGAATTAAAACGTATTTTTGAATGACTATTTTGTTTAAAGTCTGCATTTTAGATAATGTCAACTTGTCTAATGTCAGAATGGAGGAAGAGTAATGCAGAGAAAGCACGACAATTAAGGGATTAAGGAACAAAGAAAATTAAACAAAAACTGTGGGGAAAAAAATCATAGACATACTTTAACTAACCCTTTTACACAGCACACTCACACTGTGATAAGAACATCATCAGTAAAATGACAGTTCATTTAAAATACAATGTCAATAACATCAGTGTTTACTCGAAAGTCACAGTGAAATGTTCCCTCATTCTCCATTTTATCATTGGCACTAAAATGCAGATGTCAAAACATTTCCTGTGTGTCTTATTTGGGTCTCATTAATTACTAACTTAACTGCCTTTGAAGCGTTCTCTTCCTCTAAGGCATAAAACTTCAACTTGTCACTAAGCAACAAATGTCTCACTCACTATAGCGAGGTATGAGAGCGGAGAGAGGGACGAATGTGACTTTTAACCTCATATCTGTCATCACTAAGAGTCCTACATATCAGTTCAAAACATCTCTGTTTCTACAATGCATGTTTGTGTCTCTGGATGCCCATTGTCTTGATTCTTCCATATGTTTTTTATGATTAAACTTTTTGAGGCATTTTTATGATGTTACCTCAGCGCACTAATAAAAGACTTGGCCCTCAGTGTGCTAAAAACGTAAAGGTTACATGGATTAATGATCCCGTTACTCTTCCTCTCAGTAAAGAAACTGATTATGACTCAATGCTACCAAGGTGAAAAAAAAGTATAACCTTTGTGTGTATGCATGCATTATTTTGTGCATATGCAAGAACTCTAAGGAAAAGAGACTCAGGCTGACAATGTGAAGATGTTTGGTGCATTCTCACAAGAAAGCTTTGATCACCACCACATGCACAAGCTGGTCAGCAGAACCTATCAAGATTTTTGCATCACCTCCAAAACCACCACAATACATATGTCAGCAAATGGCCGACAATGTCAGGTGATTGGTTGCAATTTTTTGGGAACTGCATGTTTTCAGTTTTACATCTTGCTTGAAGCAGCTTCTGAGTCGAGCCTTTTCCCACCCAAACTCATGTCTACATCTGCATGCACAGCATTACATTCACATTTCTGAAGCTGTAATGAATATATTTGTGTTCACAACACAATATGTTTAACAGCAGTTAAAAGTCCAGCTTCCCTTGGAAATGCTTCCATATCAGACAATGCAGTGTGCCCTGTACAGTGACAAGTGGGAGTGTTTTGGTCGGAGTGGCAGATGGGGATGAGATCGGAATTCAGTATCATCACATGATAATTCCATGTTATGTTAACCATAATCACAGTACCTTCACTAATTGGTTTGGCTGCCTAATAATTTTATCCATACATTATTTGCATAACCACTTTCCCTAACCTTAACCATACTGCAGTTGCTATGCACATATATTAGTAGCATAATGTGAGAATTTAAAGAACGTTTGCATTCGATGTAAGAAGATCACTACACATAATTCAGGGTGTTGCAAATGGATGTAACAGAAGGAAGCATACCGAAATATGGCTTAACATACTGCCTCCATCTCAATCCTCCCAAATCACCCTGATTAGATTGCAAGTGTATCAATTTGCCGACTCACTGGCTCACATTTCATTCTAAAAAGTTAGATTATGTTACTTAACCAGAAGAAAAGAAAAGAAGTCAGAAATATAACCTATTATAATCTCTACAAAACAAATCTGCTGTCTTTTGTGCGGTACTTTCCACCTGTAAACATTCATTCCCCCTGACTAAGTGAATCTGTACTCTGCTGTGAATTTCATGTCGTCTTCTGAGTGTCTGACTTCGAAAGTTAAAATGCCAAGTTGTCATGCTGGACTCTGCTGGGCTGACAGGCAGATTTGTCATTGTGCCATGTGGCCATGCAGCCTCGGATCACCTGATGGATGGTGGGACAGAAGGCCACGCCTGTGGTCTGGGAATCCCCCTTTCATCTCTGCATTAACCCTTTCGCGTTGTCTTTTGGCTTGCCCTAACTCATCTCTTTGCCTTAGCTTGGTCCTCTTCTTTTTTATGCTCAAAAAGAAACATTGCTTTTTTTACCTTTTCTCCTCCCCTCCCCCCGGGTTTCCACATTCAACAGCATCTGGCCTCCTAGTCTCAGGTTTTCCTTTGTCTCTTCTCTCTTTTCACCTCTTCTTCCTCACTTCCTGGACAAGGCAGAGGGCTATGAACGGCTTTGCTTTTTTTTTTTTTTTGTCAACCTCTCCTCACCTGCCTGCACTGATGTGTACACTGAAAAGAAGCCTGGATGATAAACTACACACCTTTCCTCCTCCCTTGTCTTCTAACTATGTAAAGGGGGGGAAAATCAGCAATAATTAGTTAGATTTTCTTTCAGAGAGGCCTCAGTGTATCATCAAATCTCATATTCAGCCTGCCATTCAGTTCGATTTGATCCGCTTTAACTGGATTTTCAGCTTCTCGAATCTTTATCACTGCCATAAATGCAAATCAGGAAAACAACAACAGGCTCATTCATCAATAATCAGAATGAAGAACACTTAGGGCACTAGTTAAAAGAATGACTTATTTTCAAGGCCTTTGTTTTTAGCTTCAAACCGCGGCAACTGAGTGTGTCTACATTTCAAAAACAAAATTTCTCTACTTCCTACTCTTGATCTTTTAGTTGGCAGCACATAGAGCTTACAAAGACAATTTGTTTTAAATATTAAGCCAGTCAAAACCAGGGATTTTAGAGTATTTTTCAGCTGTGTATTAAGTCAATAAAAAACACCATCAATGACAAACCTCCTGTTCACATCAATTTTTAGTGAGTCCAATATGTCAAATCAATTCTGTCGGCTTTCAGAGCTGTAATCTTTTTTTTTTTTTTTTTCAAACACACTGTCTCCACAGTATTACAGAGCTTTTTTGGTCACCTATCTGAGAGCAGTTGATGGTACTGACAAGACCAACACCAAACCAACTCCCTCTAACTTCCTTTATCAATGTCATAAAAATAAATGTATGTACTATAATGACTTTGTTGACTGCAAATGGCAGTGGCGGCAAAATGGAGATGTTTATTAAATGCCATGTGTCTTTCTGTCACTTACTTCATCCCAAGAGGACCTGGTATTTCTGGGTGCCTCTGTCCCTCAACCTCAGTCAATCCCCTGGAAACACCCGAAGGGGAATGATGAGGCACACATTAACTACATGAGGTTTTAAACAGAAAGTTTGTGAGTCTGAGATACAGAGACAACATTTGAAGGCCAGCTTGTTGTAAATAAAAAATAAAAAATAAAAACCAAAACATTACAGGTAACTCATTTCGTTTTGGTTTTGCAACTGTAAACAAAAACAACTCTGCAAGTTTCTTATTAAATCCAGTCTGCGCCTAACCCTCAAGGCAGCGCCGCTGTAACTTTTGCTGTCATCACTCATTGTGTAGGAAAACAAGATGCTTCAAATGATTCTGTCTCTGATCAGCCTTACGCTCATTCAGACAGAAGCATGTAGCTCCACCGTAAAATAACTGACCTTAAAATTGCTCACATAAAGAAAAAGAGTGCTTTCATGCATTTGAATGATTAAGGTCAGCTGGAAACTCTGGTTAAATTGAGTGCAAGTGGGTTTAACTACCACTGCACCCACCAGTCCTCGCTCTCTCCGTCATATTTCCTCAAAGCTGTCACAGCTTGACTGTCAGCTTTGCTTTGCTTTTATTTCTATGTGATGGAAACAAATTGCTGAATCCCGTGTTACTGAATCCCTGTATTGTTCACTGACCATGGACTAAATCACCTCTACAGAGATTTTTCTGTTAACCTTTATTCACCCCGAGATGAATGACTAATCATATATGCAATTTTTTTTAACTGTCTATGAGCTTTTATCTTCTATTCCCTCCCAGTTGAAATACAGTGAGACTTTCTTTTCATCTTCTCTGTAATCTATCTTGTCATATGCAGTTCCCACCCTCAGTATATGCACATATATTTGCAAAGTGACGCAGTGTGGGTCAAAATTGGCTCACATCACTGGGGCAGAAAGTTGTCCTGGCATGGGCCGAGTTCACAGATGGTTCACTGCGAGCTATGAATATGCTGACATGAATATACAGGAGGAGACTGGAAACCCAGAGGAACAAGGTCAACAGAGCTTACAACACCTGCTCAGACAACCACAAAATGTAACAATCGCATACAAAGGTGACTGCATGATAGTAAGAAAACAATATGGTGCCGTCCTCAAACGGCAACCTTAGGGGTTGAAAAATTAAGCCAACACTGAAGTGCCAAAAACTGCAGTTCTGCAGAACGGCCGCTTGAGGCTGGCTCTGGAAGTCAGTCAATCCCCATAGACCCCCGTGTTAAAATGCCTGACTTTACAGCAGACATAAACAGCCTGGTACAAAAGACAGTTTTGGGCTCAGTCAGATCCACCCCTCACTCCTCCACAGATTCAGCCTCTCACCCAAATGTGGTCATTTCCAAATAACCAGGATGGCAATGGCCAAAATGCCAGATTTTAGGCTGCAAAACAGAAGCACACAATCCAGTGGGTGACATCATGGAAGCTATGTCCATTAAGTCCCATTTCAACCAAGCAGTACAGTACAGTTCAGCTCAGTGCGCTTTTTTTTTTTTTAGTTTCCACTGTGAGAAGTTGTAGATGGTACCAATGTTACCATTCCGTAACATCCCCATTTTTGGTCACCCTTCTGTTGGGGTACTTGCACACAGATCTGGTACTAAAAGGTGGAACTAGAGACGTTGCAGTCTGGTTACTTTTGCTCAGGGCTGAGTTGTGGCTGGTTTTCAGGCTTATGTAACCACTGTTCATACCGTGAAGAGTTTAACTGTTACTATAAAATGAAAGGATGTTTTGCTGCCTCTTGCAGCAGCTGAATGAGAAAGAAATAACTTAATTCATTAAGTCAACTGCCGGCAACGTTTAAGGTAGAAACTCAATGAGTTATGGAACTCAATGAGTTGACGACGTGAATCCATCCAACTTTGAACATTACTTTATTTTTTATCATCTCACTTGGATGACATACACTTTTAGTAATGAGTGGATCTCTAAGCGTTTAAAAATATATATTAATTTTGACCGGAATATGTGAACTGCATATATCCCAATCCTCACTCGGAGAAAAAAAAAGGGTCATGGAGCTTCATTCTGACAGGCTCCAGCAACACTAAACCCCTGACACTGCCTTAAAGGACTAAATGCACAAGCCCGCTATTTTGCAGCCAGTTCTATTTTGTTCTGAAAATGTCAGTGTGCAACCCCGTTGTATGGACAGTAAATGAGGTGTAGACTGATGACGGAGGACATACAGTGAGTGCTAAATGGAGCAGTGAGTGACAACAACCCGGCCACATGAAAGAGTACTGTTTGTGGTGGAAACGCTAAGCCCACCTAGGATTTAGGTACCATGTCTGAAGGGTTACTTTTGCTTCCAAAGGCACCATACCAAATAGTTTTCTTGTGTTGCAGGGATTACAACATGTCCCCCAGTGTAGACAAAACTAAAGAAATTATTATTCATTTTAGGCAGCACATCTTAAACTAATTCCCTGGAACTTCTGAAGGATTTAGGATGTAGAGACATCTATTAGCAGAAACGGTACATAATACTCCTAACTGTATTTTTCTTAGTATATAATCTCTTGAAAATAAGAATCTTCATGTTTCTGTTACCTTAGAATGAGCTGTTTGTGTCCAAATATAGGGTGCATTCTGAATGGCATACTTTTTCTTTTCACTCTTAGCATGCACTGCAGCTGCCCTTAAAAGCACACACTGTTGCATGCTGGGTCATAATACTGTCTCATGACATTAAACCCTGAGCTTTGACCCTCTTGTACATATATTTACTACCTTGGAGATGAAACAAAACGTGGCTCATCAAGCTCGCCAGAGAAGGAGGTCAACCTGGAGAGAGCTGCTGTTGTTGCTACTTTGCAATTAATGTAGTTTTAACTTCAAAGTTATAACTGCACAGTTATTTTCATGGTTTAGTTTTGTTGTCGGCTATCTTCATGATTATTTTGTTCATTTAAACAATTAATATTCCTATTATTACTATTCTTTGGTCATCACTTGAATTTTCTGACAGCCGTCATTGCGGCTTCTGAGAGCTGTCAATCAGCTGTCATCTGTTTGCGGCTCAGTTGATGTGACAAATCTTCCACTGTGCAGAGGATTGTGGGACAGAATAACCAGAGAGCATGCTGGCTTGCGTACTGCAAAATACAACCGGATGTAGTAGAGCATCTTGGTATTTCTGGCATACTGCATTTCAAATACTCTGACTTGGGACATACTGAATCTTTTTCTGGCATACTATATAGTATGGCAGTACAGGTATTACAACGCACAGAGTGGGTCCTTTACCACGGACTCTGCCATTTTGTGTCTACAGTAGGTCAGAATGGACAAGCCAGACATTGGCTCTATAGCTATTTGTGTTTTCGCATCAGCCATCATAGTTCTCCAACATGCTTAGCACATGAGAGAAGTTTCAGTTCTGCAACCTCACCACTAGATACCACTAAATCCTGCACACTGAACCTTTAAAATTCTAAGTAATACAGATCTCCAACTGTCTCACTTGGCCTATAAACTGTCACTACCTCCTAAGCAAAGCTCAGCAAAAGCTACATGACAACAGAGCTGTTAAGCAGGCGACCAGGAACACAGGTAGAAAACCCCTTCACCTGGGGGACACTTGGAGACACTGCAGGAGGGCACAGGGTATAAATCAGGTACACTACCCATCTACATCATCACTTATTCACAATTACCATCTGGACACCATCCCTATACCACCACTCAACTCGGAGACCACTTTAACCCACAGCCCAACCTCATTTGCCAAATGTGTTTTGAGGGAAATGGAGTGCTGCCTGAATTAGGTTCGCTGGCATCATTTTTTCAGTGAAGTGAGTGCTATGTTTTTGTACCACACACAAGCTACAGGGTGGATGTTGAGGTGAGTGGTGGGTGTACAATGTTCACATCCTGAGCCCTGGTTATGTTAAGGCTACAAAAACACTTGAGGGAAGGTTAGCTAAAATCTGTAGTTTTGGTTAAATATTAATAAAGTAAACACTTTGTGACAAGTCAATTTGGGCTTTTACATATTTAACCAAGACAATGACCGTTACATACGCTTAACCAAGCACTTTGATTTGACCAACCACAATATTGTGGCTCATGATTTGATAGCTAAATGCAGCTTTTCTATTTCGAGAGCAGATACTGTAGGAAAAGCAATTAAATATGTCCTCAGTAAAAAATTTGCAGATACCCACAGTATCAACATTTACATTCCAGATACATTCAGTAAAACTTACTGAAGGTGACATATTTTTGTTTCAAAACATGCAAATTACTAGTATATTCAAGGATTTTCAAGGAGACAGTGTTGCACTGGCAGTTATAGAATATATAAAAAGGAACTAAATGAGAGTTACAGCACTGAATTTTACAGATTGCACATCTGTTTAATTTTTAATTCTTTCAAATATTTACAACCAAGCTTAGGAGGTTACAAATCTGGTGGCTGGACAAACAGCAGTTCAACCACAAATGTGTTGTCTTTAATTTATACTTTGTCTTGCTTATGCGATAAAAAACAAACAACAAAAAAAAACATCATACTGATCATACTGTATCATTTACCTGTCCAAGGACTAAAGAGAAGACAAGAATAAGCCAGTTTGCTAAATGTGCCACATTAGCATCAAAGGGATCTCATTTTATGTGTACTGTAAAACAAATTATCTCTACACTGCTGTTATCTTTAATGCACTTGCACCACAACAACATCTTATGCTAACAGTGTCATGTGGTACTTTCTCATTTTTTTTTTTTTTTTACTTTACTAAAACATCATAAATCCAAGATTGAACGCCTTCCTGTTCTGCTATCAGTCTCTTCACGTCTCTCTGCCATCAGGATAATTTTAAAGATGCTATAATAATGTAAACATTCCACACATAGGAGCTTTAAAAAGCATTTTCTCTTCCTCTTCTTAATCCCCTGTTTTACTCTTTCACCTGGCTCTTAATGCACAGCAGAGTGCAATAAAACACATTAAAATGATACAAATCACTATTTTGCATGTAGCCTAGCTCTCTTTGATGTTACAAAAAAGGAGAATGAGAAAATGAATGTGGGAGCATGGACTGGTGGGATGTAGGAGGTATAAAGAGAAGGAAGGGAGGTAAAGAGTAATGGTTAGGGTGATTATTTTTGTTTGGTAGTTGTTATACAGGCAGCTGAACAAGAGCTGGGTACTCAGCCAGAAATTACACATGAACAGTCTTTAACCTCTTGAACTCTATGGTGTTGCACTCGTTTTGCACACAGTAGCTCTACAGCAACAGTTCTCCACAGGAAAACCCAGTCACATTATGTTTCTGAGGTCATGAACTCTATTATTCTTTGCAATATTGTCTGTTTTAGGTTATAAAAAACTGTCAATTTCCACTTTGCTATAATAACACCTGATCTGTTTTTAGGGTGCCCCTTTCTTTCCACAAAGTCTTTAAAATAAAGTGGAAAGCATTTGCACACTCCAAACTATGCAATATTCATTCATCGAGGCAATCTTTCTGTCAGGGACATCTTCAAGAATCAACAAGAGCCAAGGAAACATAATAATATATTGACACGAACACAGTCACATCATTGTTATGGGAATTGCAGAGTCGAGCTACAGACGAGCTTCGAATAGAGACAGTGCAAAGATGAATAGCAGCGCTTTGCCATCAAAACACTTAATTACAGTAAGTGACACAAAGCAAAAGAAGCTCTTCCTGTTTTTATAGACCTTCACTGAAACTGCATTACCAGGCAACAGCTTGGGTACATGTTTACATCCTGTCAGCTGATGTCATTCATGTGCAGACTGAGTCACGTTGTTCATTTAGAACAACTTCAGGGTCACATACATAAAATGAAATGGCACTCAGCAAATGCTGCCTCAATTTGTTAGTTCAGCCACCTAAAAAAGGCTTACCTTAAAAAATAATATCACTTTAAGTGTATGGTGTATGTAGAATTTTTTTACTGCTTTACCTTGCCTCCAGACAGCCTTTTTCCAACAGGGAGCTGAAGCTATTATCTTGAAGCCACCAGACTTCTGGCTGGTCTACCACTGCCTCCATCAGTTTGTAATGTAAAATAGTGAAAATAAGCCAAACATAGCGTACACTTAAATTAATTTTTTAAGTAGCCAAAACACATTTTGCAGCAGCCTCTGCCCACAGCAGTTCATTGTTTAGCTTCTGTGCCAGTAGATTTGGTTTATCAAAGACACAATCAAAGCAAAAATAATGTAAATAAATAAATAAATAACATACCGCCGCTACTGAATTTAATTGTCAGTTGTCTACCCGTTAGCATTGGCGCCACGTCCCAGTGATTCGGTCTATACTACCAAACACTCCACAATGAAAAACAAAGGGACCCATTTAATGTTTACGTCATGAAGTTTGAAGGAGTCGATAATTCTAAGCTTCTGTGCCTTTTTGTATTACTGCATTTCTTCTAAAAAGTCCTGTTCAGGAATATGGCCAAAATACGCCAAAACCAAAAAGTGAATGTTACTTCAAAATTCAGTGTGCTAAACATGAGTGACTATGTTCACCATTGTACTATACAGGCTGACACTTTTAGCTGACAGTTATGCTTATGTTGGTAAAGATGCTTAATACAATAGAAGGCATTTGTAGCCAACAGTTCACATCAACAATGCTAGTGGAAGAGGTTGCACAGTAAAACTGCTGTGACACTAGTGTTACATCACTTCTGGTCAGATTCACAACGAACAGTGAAAATTGTCTTCAGGCAGTCTTATTCTTATAGCTATTTCTAGTGGACCATCTCTTTTTCATGGGACCCAGTCATTGCTACAGTGAGTAAATCTGAGAGAGACCCTAAAAAAAGGATAGTCCTGAAAAGCCGCTAACCTAATGGGTCGGAAAACAAATAAACAGCCATGAGGTGAGAGGGGCATAAAAATGAATGAATTCCTTGCAGGGGTCACTTTATGTCTGTTCGTGTGTCTGCGTGCATGTGTGTCTGTATGTATGTGTCTGTGTGTATGTGTGTGTGCGTCAGTTAATGAACCCTCTAGAGCTGAAGCGGGAGGCCCCCACCACTCTTTTACAAGATCATTTTACAGCCTCAGTGAATCTCCGAGAAAGCCATCAGTGTGTGTCTGAGTGTGTATAAAGGCATATGTGTGCTCCCATGAGGTTGTGTCTACTTGATTTATACGCCTGTGTGGGTGTGTGGGTATATGTGTGTGAATAAGTGTGACCTGAGACTGTGCCCTCACATTTTATTGTGTGCAGTGGCACTTTCAAACAAAATAGAAAAAGGACAAAATGAAGTACAACAATCCTAAAACAGAGCGACCGTAAGTCAGATGGTGACAAGCTGCACTTGCATGCTATCACTGCTGTCCTTTGGAAACCTCATCGGTCCAGTGTTGTTGGATTATCTCAATCAATGCCAAACTTCCAAAGTTCAGTAAACAGGGGTCCTTCAAACCACCTTATGAGCCAATGCCAAACTGAATAATAAGATGATTAAAATGGTAAAGAAAGGTTCTCCTCAAGGAGGTTCACTAAATAGGCTCTGGGGTAATAATGATGAAATATCTTACAACCAAGTGAGATAACAAGGTATCAAAAAATACAAACTAGCTAACTAACTAACTTACTGTAACACTGTATTCCAGTCAGCCAGCTCATGTGCAATGGTTTATAATGAGAATGCAAAGTATATACAGAGCTATTTGGCTCCTTTTGACCTTGTCACTCCCTGCAGGCATACACCAACTTTTGCACAGCAGACAATGGAGAGTGATGATAACTTTCCTATAGGGATTTTAAGGCAAATTTAAAATGCCAGCATTTACTTAGCTGTGAGGGTCCGTGTTATGTAATTTTCCCCGGCTGTTCATGTCTAGAAGTCTGCGCAAACCGAAGGACTCTGCCCAAAATGTATCACTGAAGAGTTCACTGTTTTGAGTTCTCATGTGCATTTGTAGAACACATCCAATGTAAGATGTACACTCACCAACCCAGCTGATCAGCCAATCATATGGCAGCAACTCAATGCATTTAGGCATGTAGACATGTCAAGATGACCTGCTGAAGTTCAAATTGAGCATGAGAATGGGGAAGAGAGGTGACTTAAGTGACTTTGAATGTGGCATGGTTGTTGGTGCCAGACAGGCCGGTCTCAGAAACTGCTGATCTACTGGGATTTTCACCACAACCATCTCTAGGGTTTACAGAGGATGGTCCCAAAAAGAGAAAATATCCAGTGAGCGGCAGCTCTGTGGGCAAGATGACAGAAAGGTAACAGTAACTCAAATAGCCACTGGTTACAACCAAGGTATGCAGAAGACCATCTCTGAATAAACAACACGTCAAACCTTGAAGCAGATGGGCTACAGCAGCAAAAGACCACACGGAGTGCCACTCCTGTCAGCTAACAACAGGAAACTGAAGCCACAGTTCACACTGGCTCACTATGATTGGACAACAGAAGACTGGAAAAACATTGCCTGGTCTGATGAGTCTGGATTCATGCTGCAACATTCAGATGGTACGGTCAGAATTTGGCGTAAACAGCATGAAAGCATGGATCCATCCTGCCTTGTATCAACAGGTCAGGCTGATGGTGGTGGTGGTGTAATGATGTAGGGAATACTTTCTTTATTTTCTTAGCACCAACTGAGCTTTTTTTGAATGCCACTGCCTACCTGAGTATTGTAGCTGACTGTGTCCATCCCTTTATGACCACAGTGTTCCATCTTCTAATGGCTACTTCCAGCAGGATAATGTGCCATGTCACAAATCTCAGATCATCTCAAACTGGTTTCTTGAACATGACAATGAGTTCACTGTACTCCAATGCACTGGATGAAAAGTGGGATTTTCGTCCCCGTAAACGCCCGGAAATCTCACTCATTTTCGGCAGTTTCCGACAATTTACAGGCTGCGAACGCGGCGTTTACGGGTCCCGCAAATTGTCGAAAACGGACCCATGACGTATGTGGAGACCTCCCGGGAGGTGCTAATGGCTCTAATTAGCATATGAATAGCAACGGAGCCGCGTCTGGCTTGAAATTCCTCACTCCAGGATTGGATGAAACCACTACTTTGAAACAAGAAATATCACTCGTGATTGGTCGGCAGATCTGTCGCTATTGGTCACTCTGGGTCATTATAAATGTAAACCCCTCCCCTACAATAATAAAATATAAAAATAATTTAAAAAATAATACTTATAATAATTATAATAAATGTATAATTATTATTAAAAATTAAAATAACATTATTATTATGTGGTATATTCATGTCATTGTTATCCTATGGGCTACACTATTATTACCATCAAGAACATGAATGAATTTATTGAGTAAAGGAACATTAGCGAGGAACATGTTTATTCAAAGAAAGAGCTTTATTTATAACACACAACTATGTAGTACAAACAGGAGATTTCAACAACAAATCAAAATCATACAGCGCCATCAACTGTCTATTATTCGCCGCCTCGGAGCTGTAGGCATCTGACGGAGATCTGTCTGCATGTGCTCAAGACGTCTGTGGTGCTGCCCTGTAGTTCGGGTTCGCCTCCAGTCTGACTGCAGTGTGGCACAGAGTTCAGTCAGCTCCTGCTGCGGAACCACGGAGGTGGCACAGTCCACCCAGACACCCCGTCAAGTGCGTCGTCTTCCTCATCAGACATCATGTCTATGGTGGCGCACATCCATAGGTCCACCTCGTCTTCTGCCAGGACACTGTGTCTCGCTTCCAGCAGCTGTAAAAACAATCAGTAAAGACAATAAGTACTGCGCAGTACACTGCATATTGACACAACACATCTATTAATGCACCCGAAAAATAGTCACACTGACCAACAACGAGCCTGATCTAAAAGTCACAGTAAAAAGTAAAAAATAAACAGTAAAAGTTACTTACACACAATGGCGTCATTATCTGCATCAAGTGAATCCGGACTGACAGACAGAGGTCTCAGTAAATAGCAGTTCACGGCCTCGTTATGAGGAGAGGTCAGTCTGTGAAAAACAAAATGGACGGTTAAGATCGGTCAATACTGTGTCTGAACGTTTCCTCATACAGCACAATGAAAGCATATTCTTTAAACTTACCCTCGCTCCGGTTCGTAGTGAATACAATTTGTCTCCGAGTTGTGGAGACGGCGCACTGCTTCCTGTAAATTACAAGACCAAAAAATACACTTTAATAACCAAACTTAGACTGGTTCTGCTTCTTCATTTGTTCTTTTACTTTTAGCTTAGCTAGCAGTCACTGAATATATTCTTACCACCGTTTGGGGATTGTGCACCGTCTCCTCTTGTTAGTTAGTCTCCTCCACACGAGTTTACTGCGGTGAACTGCTGAGTCATATCGGCAGCAAACACAGCAAGCTGGCAGACAGCCCACTGATAGCGTTCAGCTGTGTCTTCGTCCATGCTGAGGAGTTTCCGGGTGTTGAAGGAGAGACGCTGTCCAGACATTGTAGTTTACGAAACAGCAAAACAGCGAAAAACACGCGACATGGAGGAGACTGTCTGAATATACAGGAGTAAAAACGGGACTGGTGATATGCTCGTCTCGCGAGGTCTTCCGTTTGAATCATGCCGAGCTCGCACGTGATTGGACGAGGGCTAGACGGCTCGTCGGGCTCCTCCAATCACATGATCATTGTTTACGGAAGAGGTCACTGTAGTCATGCCACTACGCACAGTGGTCGAGCTCCAGGAGACTGTGACGTTGTTTGCATGGAGTGCACATTTGACCTTTGTGGCAAAGCCTGGTTAAAACTAATTGTTGAAATAAACTGTTTTGTGTATCTTTTTTATTGAACATTGACCATTGCTAATGACCATACACAGTAATTAATCTAGTATACTTTCATGAAATAAATCAATTCAAGCTAAAATTTAAGAGTCTATAATTAGACTATACCAAGCCTCATCTATTTATACCAGAGATGAATGAAGCTAATACCTTTTAGAGAAATGTCACCTCTGTGTGGGGAGTGAAACTCCCCCTGCTCCCCTGGTTTGCATTTCTATAGCTCACAGCATGTTCATTTACATGTTAAAGCCTCCCCTAGAATTAGGGGAAGGGGGGACAACTGCCAAGCAAGGCCCACGACAATTTACGACAGTTTCCGGCAGTTTTCTGTGTTGCCTGTAAATTGCCGCGCGCAGCCGTAAACCTGAAATTCCACGGCAATTTACAGTGCCGCATACTGACGGAAATCCCTCTTTTCATGCAGTGATGGCCTCCACAGTCCCCAGATTGCAATCCAGTAGAGCACCTTTGAGATATGGTAGAATGTGCAGCCAACAAATCTGCAGAAACTGTGATACTATCATGTCAATATGGATCAAAATCTCTGAGCAATGTTTTCAGCACCTTGTTAAATCTATGCAATGAAGAATTAAGGCAGTTCTGAGGGCAAAACAGGGTCCAACCCGGTACTAGCAAGGTCTATCTAATAATGTAGCCCGTGAGTGTATATAATCATGTGTATGTGTGATCTACTGTTTTCTGCAGTGGTATTGCAGAATATCATGGCTCAAAGCCTAGGTGCTAGGGTGGAGCCTATCTACATATGGGGTGTTTCTGCTGCCTGTTTCAGTCTATTGGAACTTGGGCAATCTCACACCCTATTCGTCAAATACCAACACTTGGTCAGTGGTCCTTGGGGCCTGATACAAACGCACTGAGGCGCCCTTTAGCGTCTTTATGAAAAGCACTGGACTTTGTAGTTTTTGGAAGCTCCAATCAACTGATGTAGTATAAAACGTGGACAGTCTGCATAGAGCAGTAGCTGTGGGTCAAGCAAACACAAAACATTCACCCAAAGACTGTTGTCCATGTCCCAAGTGAAACCAAAAATCAACGCTGCATTATTTTACATACATAACCTGGTATGTTATGTGATATATGTCACATTGGTTAACCTTGGTAACAAACATACTTATTGTAAGCCAAACCATGATGTTTTTTCTAGACCTAACCAAGTACTTTTGTTGCCTAAAACTAAAAACTACGCAAACCTATGTTGGTTTAACTTTATTTCAAAAAGAGACTGTGTGAATGTAACAAGTATAAATTGACACACTGTCCCTGAGGGTCCAAATCTGACACTAGAGAGGTATCTAGAGACTCATAGTGAGATGTGTAGGGCCACTGACAAAGCATCAGTATTTGATTGATTTGAGATTCAAATGAGAATGTGTTGGTCAGAACAAATGTGCTTATTTTAGTCCATACATCTGTTTTACTTACTGTTATTATATTTTGAAAAGCGTCATTTATATGTAAAATGCCTTTTTAGAGAATGTTTACCTTGTTTACTTTACCCTGTGTTCAACTACTTCTGTATGGGGTGGCATCATCCTGTCTTTACTGTGCTGTGTACTACTGCGTTGTGAATACTTTTTTTTTTTACTCCATACGTTGTTAATATAGCCTTGAGTTAATAAATCTAAATTCAAAAATTAAATACAAAATGTAAAATAAAAATTATATTTACAGTAAATATTTACTGATATTCTTTTTCATAGATCACTTTGACTGTAAGACACTAAGTGCATTCTTTGGGAATCCATTAAATCAATTTAGATGGCTGCAATTGTTAATCACTTTCTAGCTGTAGTCATCTTCACAAGATGTTTAATACGAGGTAATTCTCTCCAGCAGATGGGAAGGAGGGACAAAAAGAGGCACAGAAGCATGGAAAAAAACACCTCAAGTCCTTTGAAGATGAAAATCACTGATGCATATCCAGAGCATGAATACAGCATTATCAAGCTGAAAAACACTCCTGTTTCCATGTTTTTCTCTACCTTTATTCATCTGGTGCTTGGGAATGCTCTTTTAAAGCTTTAAATGTATTTTTTTTAGCACTATGGTTCCCTTACATTCACACAGTTACACACCTGGGTTTGTTCAGCAGCTACATAGCAGCAGCTGGAGGTGGAGTACCTTGCTCAAGGGTACTTGATGGGTGTTTTAAAGAGTAGAAGAGAAAACGGTACTTATTCCCTTTCCACGCTAGATTTTCAAACTGAACCGGCACATATGTGCGCACAGACTCACATCTTCCACCCTCAAGAGATTCTATTTTTAGTCTACCACTTTTATCAAACTTGATAACAGCTGTGTTAAAATAAGCTGCACCTTACACCCACAGTGAATGCACCTTACTGCTTTCTTCCTGCCTCTCCTCTATTTCTGAATTGAAACACTTTAAAAATGGTTATGATAATGGTGCACTCAGCTACAATGAAGACCTCAAGAGCATTATCGCTTTTATACAATGCACCAAAATTGTACAAATATTGTGCATACATGACAATGCAAGAGCGCGTACCAAAGAGTGCAAGAAGAATCACTGATTTGTTCACAGAAGCACATTTACCATGATGTTGATCAGTGTGGATTGTCTCTAGACAAAACAGTGCTAAAATCCCCCTCAAACCAAAAGATCACTAGCTATAGAATGTATTGATAATGTATTGATAAAAGCTCACTCAAAGTCACAAATGAACAATTAATTTTTGCATCCAAACTGCAATTTAGAAAGCGCCATTTTTAAACACAAGAACTTGACTTTAGAGATGGCAGAAGCAGAAAGTTTGCTGATTTGATGGGAAGTCAGAATGCCTCCAGATCAGCCCCCCAGGGAAAAAATGCAGGCATTGGTAGACTGACGACATTTTGATACTAGTTGGTATTGTTATTTTTTCTACCTATATTTTAGTTGTTATTGATACCTTAAAAGGTATCAAGTTCTGAAACCCGATTGCAGCCGATTAATGATGTCATGCCTTGGCTAAACAACAAGCCGGTGTCCGTCTGGCTTTGCTGTCATTTTGCCATTTGTCATTATTGTCATTTCTGTAGCTTTTTTTGCCAAGTCAGACCTACAGTAGCTGTCAGAAATGTATAATATTGCCATCCTGGAAATACTGATGTGAATGGTTTCTTGCCCACTGCACCTTCACCAGACTCAATCCAGTGATAGTTGGTTTGTATATACATGATTGCATTGCAGGAACTATTCATAGCTCCTTCTGCATACTTTTGATAATTTGGCCAAGTGTAAACGTAGACTTGGAGCATGATTACCCCCCAAATCAAGGTAAGACAAAGAATAACAATTGGGAGTTGGAGGTGTGCACAGTTTGACGGCTGTTAAGTGACTTGTCTGTTAGTCTGAAGCAAACATTAGCTCAGCAGCTGGCCAAAGAATTGTTTGGGGGGAAAACCATGAGATCTCAATGCTTTCATGTGCAATCACAAATGGAACCTTTTCAACACTGACTGAAAGATGCATGATTGGATTTTTGCTTCACAAATCTGCAGGCATAAAAAATGACCATTGATTTGAATGCCTCAGACAATCTCAATGCAAACTCAACATTACTGGCTTCAACAAAGTGGCATTTACTGTGAGACTACTGCAGCATTTGTTATTTGTTTCTGTGCCTAGTGTGTGTTTTGTTTCCATATTTGTCGACTCGGTAAAGAGGCACATCGACTTTGTCGCAGAATCACAGGAAATCCAACACCTGGGCTGGTGTTGAATGTCATCCTGTCTCCCATGTATCTCCTGATAAAACAGAAAGGTCATTGAAGTAATGTTAAAAAAATGATCTGGGAAAAGCCAGTCTCTGCTCCTCAGCGCCTCTCAACATTACCTCAAAAGTCTTTGATAACCTTCAAAGAAAGTTTGTGTTAGCAGGTGGAGGCAAACAATTAAAGAGGCACCAGGATGAAACTATTTGAGGTCATGATTAGATATCAGTGACGTGATCACTGTTGTGATGAACAGAATGACAAGGTGAAGAGAAACTTCAATTAATTGTTCGTCAGGTTTTTAATCTGTGAGAAGCAGAGGGAGAGAAAGAGTGTGGAAAGATGGAGATGACATGAAAGAAGACAGATGGAGTGAAGACTGACAGATTTTGAGGGAGAAAGTGAGGGACTTAGTCAATTGTTCACACACCCTGGTGTTGTATAATGTTGCCATGACAATGCCAACTTCCCCTAACAAAACAGAGTAGTTGTCAATAATCCCTTCAGGCAGACTGGGACAAACTGGGACGAGCCTGCAGCTGCTGACAGATGCCAAGTTGTACTGAGTCTCTCTGAAGTGCTGGTAGCATAATGAGAGCTTCACAAAGAGGTTTCAATTAAAGCAGGTTTGATTATCTTAAAAAAAAATGCTGGAGGAGATTAATTTAAGTACGCCACAAAATCTGTGCTAAAAGAGAAGTGATAGAGAGGTGACCATTTTAACATATCTTACTTTTTAGGCTGTTCTCACAAACTGAGTGTTTTCCTACAAAAATTAATGTGCCTCAATTTACACATATCCCTTGGATTTTGAAAGGCTGTGATCACATGACCAAGGTACTGACAGGAGTAAACAGGAATGTGGTCCTTAGTGGTCTTGTAAGGAGACAAACTGAGGTTGCGGATGGGTCACATCCACTTTCCCCAAGACTTTTCCCTGTAACTTGCCCCTAAAGACACGTCTTAGAACTTTAAAGGAACTTTGAGTCATTTTAAGGTACGTCTTTGTCATGTTTCATTTCCTAAACCCAACCACAGCAGCTTTACTTGCCTAAACCTATCCTCCCTAACTTAATGTTAATTACATGACTGTACATGGATAACGTAACATCATTTGTGGGACACTAATTCGACGTTCTATGAGAATACATTGTACTTTTACAGACTCTCTTTTTGGGCATGGAAATACTCACCCCTCTCTGTTGAGTTTATTGTTTTTTTCTCCACTCTGTTTTGTTCAGGTTCTGTTAGATTGAACATGAAGCATATTTTCATGAGGTTTGGGAAGGTTTAAGTTCTTTTACTCTTTGGTCTGAGCTTTGTTTAAGTTGTGTAAAAATACTCCTTACAAGATCTGGAACCAGGGCATAAAACCATCCCATCTACATCTGAACCAGTTTGATCATCTGGATATTCCTTAAAAAGGCTCCTTTTCTTTCATTAAAAAAAAAAAAAAACATTTTGATGTTTCCCAACTGGCACCAGAGGTCAATATGATGTCAAAAAAAGACGTTGGAATCTGATGATGGACAGACGTTAATATATGGTTGGAATGAACATCAGATTGTCATTGTTTTAAATGTCAAACTGCATTTCAATTTCACATTGTGTGGACACTGTCATGCAGTTTTTTGTCGGGTTTGTTTTCCATATGTTAGGACTAAATAATGTTAGCATATGTCAAAATGATGTTGACATGAGATGTTTAGAAAATTTGGGATTTTGGTCACTTTACAATGCATTTTTAAAGCCAACAAAATATCGGCATCATCTGTTGTTGACACTGGCATTAGGCGTTGTCCTGACATTGAATTTTGGTCACCCCACGTCACAACCTAAATCCAGCCAAATATCAGCGTCTCATGATGCAGGCTGCCAGCTGAGTTGTAACTGTTGTGAGATGTTCTATCAAAAATTTTGAAGTATGATGTGAAACATTGCCTTTGGTGTGTGATGGAGATACATTTCTTTTCTTCTCTATGATGTGGAACACTATGTTTCATGCAACTTGATTTCTAAACACATTAAGATTTAAGTGTTTTTATATCAGTCAAAATTCTGACAACACTTGTCATTATTGCACACTTGAAGACACTGCATTAAGAAATACATCAGAAAGTTGAGTCTTCAGCAACTACAGCTACCAGACTTTGACAGCACCGTCAGCATCTCATGGAGACATATCATCTCTCTGAGATTGAAGCTGTTCACCGGAGCTGCTAGGTTTGATGAGCGTCACATGGTACAGCAGCTTCCTTGTTCCACTGAAATGACCATTCAGATAAAATGAGTTTAACAAGAGTCTGTTCCATCTCTTCATATTCTGTGATTACATCCTCATGAATATTCATTTCCTATGAGGACATGAGCTGAATGAGGCGACACCGTCTTCTCGTTTTCATCTTCTCATTAAGCTACAGTGGCATCGGTTTCCCTAACTCTGAAATATTACCTCTTTTGTATCATCAATTAATCATACTCCTTTATTATTATTGTTTTTTCTTCTACTCTCAATTTTTTCCTGGTGTATCATTATGACTGAGAGCCATCACTTTTTTTTTTCTCCAGCAATATTAAATCTATGCAAGGAGACAGTTAATAAGTAAGACTGTTATTAATCTAACTTCTTAGGGACCATGGCCATTTCATCTGCTGAAATCGAATTGTAATTGCTCTATTAAAATTCTGTCGTCGGAATACATCAAGCCGTATATTATTGTAATTACATTATAACCACTAAAAAAGTGTGGCACAGCAGATTTTTAATTTACTGTGATGTCTTTCCACTGGTTGCAAAATTACCATTGACAGTCCGACTGTACAGACAGAGGCGGTCATCATTCCAAAGTGTAATGTGACAGTGGATCAAAGGTAGTACGTTTATGACTGCCTCTAACACGAGGTGAATATTTGATACCATTCACTACTTTAAACATCTCATTTGGACTATTTGCTTTGTTTTCAGCTTCTCTCTTTTCCACTATTTTGTATGATTCTTTTTTCATCTTTATTTATGATTATTTAACTGGTGTCCACAACTGTGCTTTGGGCCCCACTGTCCTGAAAACTTATATTATGTTTTGGTTCAAACTGGCTTATTATAAATGAACCCAAGTGTTGCAGACATGAAGTCTCATAAATTGAAAGGTAATTTGTTAATTTGACAGTTACAGCTACTTCATGGACCTGTGGTGCAAATAGGGAAAAGTTTATTCTAGTGACATACTGTCAAATTATTCTTCACTAACCGTGCTTGAAATGCATTTTCTCTCGTAAGGCCATTAATCAGGACTGGACTACATTCGCAAGGATTCTAAATAATATTGTACCTCCAGAAACAGATGACAAGGATGGAGTACACCCTGCACAATGACATAATTGTAGGGAACGTCTGTCATGATCAGCAGACTAACATGGAAAAAACACTTGCTGTACACATCAGAACATGTAATTAAAATGCTGCTGCCTGATGTGCTGGTCTGTAGAGTGAATGTGATAAAACTGCTGCTGTTCTGGAAAATTGATATGCATCAAGATGCCACTCATGTGTGTGCTTACTTGACAACAGTAATGGATGTTTTGACATGGGTCATATTTAATTTAGCATATTTGCATTCTCTTGAAATTCACATGGTCAAACACGAAGTGTACAGGTTTTATCCACATCTCAGCAGCTTGGTTATGACTGCTGGTCAACACTGTATTTATTGAGCCGCAATTAAATTTCACACCAATTTAGAAGTCTGACAACAGAAACAGAAAAATATGTAAATAAGGACAACTACATCTTCAATTCAGAAAAGGGCCATCTCCTCCCTCCCTCCCTGCCTCCATCGCTTTTCTTCTTTTGTCTCTTTAACTACAACACACAAAAACAAGTTTTACATTGTATGAGTGAAGACAAAATACACCAAATACCAAATACACTTAAGTTCTTTTATAGCACTCAAACAGGCTATAGTAGACTGGAACACAACCACACAACCACTAGATTGTAGCCCTCCCTGGATGACTACACTTAATTTGTATTGGTTGATGGAGGCCATCATTTTGTGCCTATGACCTCACTTTATATTAAAACTGGAACAACTTTGTTAAGCCTTTCCTTGACCTTATAGCAGATCCAGAGGTGCATAACAGCAGGATGGGAAACATTTGTGTTCACTTTTTTGCCTTAATTGTATGCCTCCACTTAACTTGTGTGCCTCGTTAAAATAATGAGTTATTTGCATAGACCTCAGACTCAAAGTGCAGAATAACAGCATTTCAAAGAAAAATTTATAAAAATGCAAAAACAGAGTGGGTGTGAGAAATTATGGCATTACACACACAAATCGGTATTCACACACAAACACACAGCCAGAGCCAAACACCCAGGCATCTAATGTATGCTGATGAAGAAAAACACTTGAAACAAACATAACTACAGTACAAACTCACATACACTTAGCCAACCAACCACAACCACACAATCACAGCAGCCTCCCTCCTGGCTGGATTACTGGTTGGCTTATAATGCACGCTGCTGATTTATGGTGTAATCTAGTTTAGGGAGGGAGAGCTTCTCATTCTAAGAGGCAGAAAGACCAGCGTCGACCTTTGGTGTCCTGCTTGGCTTGTCAACAAACTCTCAGTACTACCAGAAAGAGGACAGGAGTGAATTAGAATGAACTGAGCAGGTGAATAACAAAATGTGGACTGATTAAATTCACTACCTGGTTAGAATGATGATGGTGGTAGTGGCTTCTTTGTACAAAGAATGAGTGGAATTATCCTGTTATCAACAACAGCAACAGCAGACTCAAGACAAACACATAGCACTTGGGAATATGAATTTTATGGCAATCTGCCATTCTAAGAATTTATGCAGAAAGCTGGCAGGTTTGCTTGAGGATGTCACTTAAGTAAAAGTGTGGATATTTGCTTGAAACAAACTAAGTTGTTGTGTTGTGTATGTATGATGGCTGAAGTGTTTATAGCTGTCCCAAAGAGCCACATTTGAAGTCAGGAGCCTTCCATCATGGCAGTTAAATAATGGCACACTTTTCTGAAAGATAACTTTAAAAAAAAAAAAATCTGCCTACTTTCTGTCCTTCATACTTCTGGTCAACCCAAGCAGCAACCTCTGGGGCTAAAAAAAATTGAGCATAGCGTTAGTTCAGACAGGACACAATGTCAAGCTAAGCTCACATCACAGCCACATCAGCTGATCTCAAGCAGCCCAGTCATCTGATGGATCAGCTGATTGATCAAAGGGAGTCAGCTGATAGAACACATGATTCCTTTTTATGCAACCAATTGGCAAATCTCATGCAGGGTACCCTGTTTAAACTGCTACAGCCTGCCTACTGTTGCTCCTTCCTCTAAACTACTTTGCAACCCGCCTCCACCCCAGCTCCTCCTTTTCATGCTGTGTCTGACATATCAATGTCATCTCTGTTTGTCATTGATGCTGGCTCTGTTCTGTTCCCAGGGGGGTCTTTGCTGCTGCTCTGCCTGTCTTTGGCTTTCTACATAGACACGCAGAAGGACGGAGAGGTGTGCTCTCTCTGCCTTGGGCTTTCCACATAGGCATGTGGAAGGGCAGAGAGGTGGGCTCTCTCCAACTTCGGCTTTCTGTGGAGGCCCAAAGAAAGGCAGAGAGACGCCAGAATAAAGCCATGCAGCCAAATGTAATACTGCAAAGGGAAATAAAGTTTTCGTTAACTAAAGTGGTCCTGACTGAAATGAAGCCAATGCAGTAGTACCAAAAACTGCAGTTCCTTGAATGGCCAATTAAGGCTGGCTTTAGAAGCAAGTCTTTCCACACAGACACCCATAATAAAAACCCCAACTTAACAGCAGAAATAAACATGTTTAAAGCCTAGGACAAAAAATGGTTTTGGTCTCTCATGCATTTAAATTTTATAAGGGCTTAAAGTTATGTATATTTAAGGGTGGGCTGCTTGAGTAAGAGGCTGTCTGCGAGGCATAGCTACAGTCTGAGTCAAATCCACCCCTTGTTTCTCCACATCCCCACCCTCTTGTCCAAATTTGGTTGCCTCTGACTCCAATAAAATAAGATGGAGACAGCTTTAATGCCAAACATGAGGCTTCAGAACGGGAGTCTGCAGACCAATTGGTGATGTCACGGTAGTTACCATTATTTCGTACAGTCTAGGCGCCAACTCCCGCTTGAAAATCTACAAAATGTGTTCCCTATTACGATGTTGGAAAAGTGCAGGGTTTCAGATGCTGTTTGAACATCTGACAAGCACTTTGTTTAAAGCATGGTGACTCCATAAGAGGGTCCCAAACAGTAAAGCGCTAATCCTCTTGGGAACATGAATATACTCAGTTAACTTCATGACAATCTTCCCATTAGATGTCATGTCCACAAGTTTTCACTTTGGCCTGATGGTGGTGTTAGAGGAAAGATAAGAGGTTCACAACAAATACTAATATTTTCCCTCTTGGAGCTTTAATATTCACTGCTGGCCATACATTTTTGACATACTTATATAGATTTAATTGTTGGTCATGAATGACTGACCTGATAATCAGGTTAACAGAAAGGGTCAGCGGATCACCAAATCTCTCCGTCTGTTGGGAACCATTAATACCCAACTTTTGGCCAGTAGATGTTGAGATACAATGGGCCAACTGATTGATGGTCCAACCATATTCAACATCCTTGCACCCCACTACAAGCAGAGAAACAAAGCAGAATGCTTTTTTTTTTAAAGGCTAAGACAGTATTAAACAGTCATTCAAGCAACAAAGGAAAGAAAATTATTGATACAACAATGCGCACAACAGAAAATACAGTGTAGCTTTCTGCAGCTGCTGTGATGTGAGGGGAGACTAGATACAGTCATTATATAACTACTGAGCCGCATAATGGCTGTCACTATGGAAAACACTCCGAATTTTTGAGTTCAGATTTGCTCCAACTTAAATAGCGTTGTGCTTCACACTGACAGCATAAGAAAAATCTAAAATGTATTGGACTGGGAAGTGCTTATAAATAATGCATTTGGTTGTGATGAACTCACACTTTGTAGATGGTATCTGTTTTTTACTGTAAATATTTTAAAAAATATTTTAATGTATTTATTTCTCTTTCCACCGCAAGTGTGTCTGTTCTGAAGTTATCCAAATAATGACCTACTTCATCTACCCTCAAGTAACCCTAACATAATGAGATTGAGCCTGTTTCTTCTTACACAAACAGGTTTCAATAGTCCAAGTCTGAGCATGTCTCTCTGCCTAAGTCCTAGCGTGACTTTGAACTCATCTCTGTCTAATCCTGACCCTGATCTTGTCCCCGTGTCTGAGCCATTCTGAGCTTTTCTACATGTCTGTCCTGACTCCTCATCTGTAGCCTGATACCCATTCTGGTCACCTATTGCCAGTGACCTGTCTGATGATTTCTGGATGTTTGCTTGGTCTGACAGCCTGCACACTGCCAACTGTGACAGTTTATTTGACCTCTGAAACTGCCTTTTTACCCTACCAGGCAGGCCTCGGTGTTTGTATTTGCATCCCAATTCCTGTTGCGAATAACCTGAACTCCAACATTCAGAAGATCAATCCACAAACTGCACTAACTTTATAAACCCCAAACTCCCAAATCCTGTAGTCAGCGACACACACAGCACTCATTAAAACCAACCTGTCTGTGATGCTTTCAAAACAGAGACAAGGGAGGTAAAAGTTTGATGTTAGTGAGGCTGGCTCTTTCACTTCTGTTTTAATCTTAAAATCTGATGCAGACTTTTTTCTTCATTTCAGTTCAGTAAACAGTGAAAATCTGAGACATCTTAATAAGTGGAGAAGTGACGCTTGTCTCTGTTGTGGGGTATGTTAGATGTATTTAAAGTATGAAGTGGGTCAGGCTACCCACTTGGATCTATCTGATACATTAAGGTATGTTTCTTTGAGTCTGTTGACTGATGGATAGTTTTAGTGCTGGGTGTCATTTTTAACCCAGGCCTGAGCATAATCCCTCGGGGCCATAAAGTCACTGCTACTGTTATTGTAAATTTAAGATAGTTATCATTCGCCTAATATCCTCCTGAGACCCAAACTTGTTTGGTATGTTTTTTTTTTTTAATTTCTCCCAGTGATTTGGGATCAGCAGGACCTTATAAGTATAAACAACAAAACACTGTCAATGATTATAAAGTCAAATGTCCTCAAATGAGTACTTCCTAATTAACAGTGTCTTAGCTTCTTAGTGTCACTAAAATTGGTCAAATTTGTTGCCATGTCAAAGTGCAAATGTAATTAATCATAAATAAACAACTCTCTACAGTAAATTGTGATCAGGTTTTGGACTTCTTCATTTTTGTGTCAGGATCAGCTGCAGACTGACTTGGCAGAGATGGCTGCCATCTTATTTTTACATGGATAAGTGTGTTATGGTCTTACTACCACTAGATAGCACAGAAAGTGTCCACATTGGAGGACAATGGTAGAATAACGTATAAGGTCAAGTAAACCCAAAGTGTGATGTGCTCATGTGAGGACGCAGGGTCTCCGGAGGTTAAATCTGAGGCAATGCTACAAGACTATTTCATAATACTGAGGTTCCAAGAAGAAGCTTATCCGTTTAAAAATGCTTTGAGATCATTATTCAAGACAATAAAATCAAACGTAGCCACTCATCTAGTTCTTAGATCAAATTATCATTTGCAAGCACACTTTGACCCATACAGTGAGAAAGGAAGCCTCAATACATTTCCTAGGATAGCGAAAAAAGTTACACACCCTACTGTCTCTGTGATTGGCTAGTACTTGTTCCTTCATTGGTTGGATTGGTTAGGTTTTAGCAAGAGGAATGAGACTGGTTAGGGTTAGGGTGAGAATGTCTGGGTAAGCCAATCAGAGGCAGAGTAAGGGAAGTAGGGCAGGTCTTTTCCTTGCTATCCTGGGAAACTCAAATTTGCTTGCTAAATGGTAAAGCTCAGACTCTTTCTGTCAGTAAAAGCTCCTTTTGTGTTTTGCTTCCTCGTCTCTGAAACAATGGAAGAAAAAAAAAAATCATGTAAGTCAATGCGGAGCTCCTAACAGTCCATAAGCACTTTGTTTCCCTGATCCACATCATCACCGAATCCCATCCTCATCCACACATTGTACACATTCAGTGTAGGACACGCGGCAGCCTGATGGATGGGCCTGCTTCAAACCGAGCAATGAAACAATTATTCCTGCACTCCATCTCTGTCAGGACTCCGCTCAAAGAGTTCACTGTTCAAAAAGAAAAGGGCCTATAACTCAAACCAGTGATCATTTGAATAACAGTCGTGTGCGTGTATGTGTGTGCATTTTCATCTTTCGGGAGCTTTCAGCTATTAAAAAAAAAGGAAGGAATATTTAGTTTAGAGGGTTGAGAAGTTCAGAAGCTATGAATAAATATGAAGAAAAGAAAAGCAGCTACTCAGGAACTCTGGTGACACAAGTTTAGAAAAACTTAAAGTGCCAATGTTTTGCAGTATTTAAAAAAAAATAAAAGTCATCTCCTCTACAGTGTTTACTGTAGTCATCCATGCTCGGGTCATGGCCGTTAGATGCAACTTTTGAAAACCTATTTAACTGTATAACAGACAAATTGAGTTTAATGGAGACCAGTTTTTTTGGTTTCTGAAAAGAAGGTCATATTTTAATTCATGCAGACCAAATGCATGTATGTCCTTATTAACTGCTACGGAAGATGGATGAAGCTTCTTAAAACTGATTGCGGTAGAAGAAGAACAACGCCAAAGAAGCAGAGAGGAAGAATCTAGTGGAGTATGTGACCTCTTTGACCCCAAGAAGTGCACCAACAAAAAAGCTGTTGTTGTTTTAACACAGGTGAGCTGAGGCTTCACTGAGTCAACTGTGTAACAGCACATCGTATCTGCTGATGCCATTACTTTAGCAGAAAGTGGGTTTGCTGCCACTTCCATTTTAAAGATGATTGTTCCATAAAAATAAAAAAAAAAAAAGCAGAGAGCAGCATTTTATCCAAACAATGTCACTGCAAGCTCATATACACTTCCACTACCCCGCATAATTAATCTGGAGGCAGTTGCCTGTTGCCTTGGAAGTGTTATGTGTTAATTATGAATTACTGTCAGGTAGTGTGGTCAACACAGCATCGTTACTACAGAATTAATGAAGCTACTTAAAAAAAAAACGAAGGTAATTAGTGAGTTGGAGGGAAAGAAAGAGGGAGGCTGTGTGGGAGAAAGAAATAAAAAGAATGACTGAGAAAGGAAGTGTGACCTTTTTTCATGCCTGGAGTGAAAATGCACAAAATTTGTTGATGGTGACCCAAATTAGCAAAATGCAGGTGATGTGACAGGTGATGCTAAAAGGTGCACGTTACATTCTGATAAATGTGCTGATCTGTATTAGCTGCCTCATTACAGTTTGCTTAAACAAAGTGCCGCTACAAAGTTTACTTTCTAGCATATTGCATCAAATTCTAAATAAACAGTACTTATATTATGATCAGTATCAAGTGTCTGATATATAAGCAGGACATTCTAGTCCAAACCAGAGAAGATTAGTCTTTCCATGTCATTTAGTCATTTTCCTTATCCTGTTGGAGGTCATGGGAGGGTTGGAGCCTATCCCAGCTGACACTGGGTGGGAGGCATGGTACCGCCTGCCGCCGATTCTTAACCACCGGTATAAATTTGTGAGTTGCTTCCAAATTTCTTACACAGTCAACAGAATAAATGTTGGCATCTTTTGGTATCATTCATTGGTTGCTTGTGGTCATTAAACTTTTCTTTTATTTTTAAACTCACTCTGTTTTATCATTCTCTGTCCGCTCTCTAAATTCTGAGGTTTTTGCCGGTCCATGAACTCTTCATATGTTCTTTTTTTTTCTCACCAGTAGTGCATGGAGTTTGAGTTTCAGGGTTAATAACTGATCAGTCGATCAAATCTGATCAGAGCTGATCAGATCAGATAGGCACAGCTGCTGCAGAGGTGAGTAAATGCAAACTTTTACACTCAGCACAATGAATGGTGAAAATTCACTTTCACTGCACCTGATGTTCTGCTGCTGTCTGTGACCAGGGAAGGCTTTGCGCTCTGACAGTGTGGTTCAATGAATAACCAAACGGTATACGTATTCCAGCTTCAAAAATATGTAATCAATACATGGCGGCAGATGTTATCATGGCGGGCCACCACAAATAAATGAATGCGTGGGAAACTCTGTATGAAAACTACAACGCCTAATGTTTTCGTCTGGCGACCCAACTGCAAATTTCCTGTGTAATCATGCAGTGAAGCAGTACCGAGCCCAGTAAACTAATGAACAGCCTCGCTCCATTTTATGTTGTGAAGTTCTTTGCCTCTGCAGTATGTATTAAAAATATTTAATATATCCTCAAGAATAATTTCCTATTGAGATTTGTCCCATCAGCAAGAGGATGACTCTTTTCAGCAACAAGCATCCTTGATTTACACCATACCTTTAAAGGGACACTGCAGATTTAGTGAGGCATTTCCAAGTATAAAATTGGGAGATACATAAGAAGCTAATAACATGACTAATGGTCAAAATCAGAGCAGATATCCAAACATCCCTAATATGGGTCAAGCTCCAAAGACACTACATTTCCCATAATGCAACTCATTACTTCTTTTATTCTACACTGCTAGATTCCTTATGCTCACTTCCTTCAAACCCTACACCTCCAGTTTGCAACACAGAGTCCCTGTTGGATATTTTATCTTTCCAAGGCCAATCTCAGATAGGTCTGATGACTTCACAGTGACATCATCAGGATTATTTGTTTAATCTTTTCAAACAAGGGAAGCTTCTCCACAACAATATAAACATCTTTCTTCACAGGCTGGGCAGTACTCATTATGATGAGTAAACTGAACTTCATGTGTAAAATAGGTGGACTGCCGCTTTAAAGCTCAGATGAAAAGATGAATGATGATTTTCAGTTGTAACAGAATGAACTTTAGTATGTTTACAGAGCAACAAAACAGCCTGTAAATACATAAATAAATGAGGAAGCATGAGAAATAGTCAATTCCTCATTAGTATTAATAATGTGCAAATTAGTGTCAAAATATTGATAGAAAAGAAGGTCATGCAGAAAGTACTGAGGCATACACGTCTTTAGGCAATGACCTCACACAGCTAAACTTATTCTCCAAACTCCTTAAATAATAGAATATCTACAGTCTTTTTTTTTTTTTTTTTTTTTTAAATCTGCAACTTTCACAGAAGTTTCCAAAAACATAAACACTCACTGAAAAGATACAGCTTTAGTGTAATAGACTTCTTCACTTTGCCTCAAGCGACATTTTCTCACTCTGATGGTTTAAGAAAAGGCTTTTCATCACAACAAAAATAATGATGTAATATCTGTGTCACAACAAGTCATCCAAAGTAAAAAAAAAAAAAAAAAAAGAACAACAAATAAATAAAATAAAAACTATCTTGTTTATCAGTGCCTTTCAAAACTCTTACAAAAATGATTCCTGTGACAGTGTTTTGAACTGCCACCTCAGTTCTTAAAGGAATAGTCTATGGACATTTTGGGGAAATACACTTCTTTGTCTTCTTGCAGACAGAATCTTTTTTAAGGACAAAATATGAAGTTTGAGTCAGGGGATTATTAGCTTAGTAAAGGATGTTGTTGCTGCCAGCCAAGAAATGGGTACAACATGTGTCCCCAATAAAATGAAAAAAACGTGTTTTTTTTTAGTTGGTACAACTTTATTAGTGTCATTTGTCATAAGTATGACTAATTATGACGTCAAAATTAGTGAGAACAATGCACTGATGTCATATATAAATGTAGTTAGTTTCAATCATGTAGTAACAGTAGGCAGTTGACTTAGTTTATAATGCCACTGGCCTCATGTTACTGTACATAAAATGATTCCAACAAATGCGGTGCAGTGAGGTAGACAGATTTTAAATATGTGAAAAAGAAAAGTGGTATTGGATCGGTACTTGATGTCAGAAAGTTTAAAGAAAGAAAAGAAAGAGACAGTTTAATTGCGCATCCCTGAAAAAAGGCAGTACTGCAGTGGTCAGCATTGTTGCCTCACAGAGTCGGGGTACAAGTGTCTGTTCTCCCCATGTGTGCGTGGGTTTTCTCCAGGCACTCCGGTTTCCTCCCACAGTCCAAAGACATGCAGGCTGTGTAACTCTAAATTGGCTGTACTGTAGGTGTGAATGTGGGCGTAAATGGTTGTCTGTCTCTATGTGTCAGCCCTGTGATAGTCTGGCGACCAGTCCAAAGTGTAATCCGCCTCTTGCCCAGTGTCAGCTGGGATAGGCTCCAGCCCCCCTGTGACCCCTAACAGGATAAGCTGTTATGGAAAATGAATGAATAATTCCTAAAAGAGATAAAGTTGCTTATTAGTTTCTTGAATAAAAACTGTATAGAATATAGTCGTTGACACAGTGTAATTCAATTTGAACAGATCACTTAATAATGGGTGGGAAAATAGCCTTTTATATTGTCTGAGAAAACTTATTTGGATAAAACTGACATCACAGATTAGATACTGTGTGGCATATCATGTGTTTTTTTATTGCAAAAATTGAAGCAGGACAAAGGAATGACGGGATATTTCCTACAGTGGCTACTCTGCACTTAGGTAGGACAGATGTAAACGCATGACACAGGTTCTCTGTAATGGCTCCAGCTGAAACGAAAAGTAAAACAGAGACAATCTGTGGGAAAAGTGATGAGACAAAGAATTATGAAACAGAGGGCTGTTAAAACGGAACTCTCTGTACCTCGTAGGAAAATGCTGCGTGCTCATTTCTGAGCTCTAATCCCGTTAGTGGCCGGAACCGACTTTCATTATGGGGACATTATCAGCCTCTCCACACATATGGCAAAAAAATATGTGCAGTAACACGATTTCTATTCATCAGCCCACTAACGCACACAGCCACCTCTCTCCACCTCAACCTTGTCACGTTTTTGTGGAGGCAGACTGTGAACCGAAACAGCAGTTTTTGTGATTTACTGTATCTTTGGGAGGCGAATAAAGAGAGTGTTTAAACAGACAAAGACAAAAACATAGTCTATGCTACTGCAGACATGAAAGGAGGCTTGTGGGGTGCTTTGTTTGAAATTTAGCACTTTTTCCTTTAAGTTTTATGCTTGAACAGAGGTGTGAGTTTCAAGTGGACTTTTGGTTTTTGAATTGCCTTTGAGCCTCAAACGATGCACATCGATTAAATCATCAAATTAACTGTAATGCGTGTCATGAGGTCTTCACAGATCTCACAACTCTCCCTTCCTCTAATTAAGATTTTGTATGAGTCAGCCAGTTATGTTGAGCTGAACAGCCAACACGTTCTCATCCTAGGTCATCAAATATTGACGCTCCCAGGTTGTCAAATACTGACGTTTTCTCACAACCATCGCTTGTCATACCAGCACCAAAGGAACCCTTTTGCATCTCTATGAGATGCACTCTTTAACATTTGTATGTGACGCACAGCTGTCTCCTGGGTGAAACTTGCTGTAACATGTGGTAGAAGTTGCTGTGGTTAGTTTTAGGCAACAACATTACTTGGTGAGGTTTTTAAAAAAAACATCATGTTTAGGGCAGCATGGTGGAGCAGTAGTTAGCACTGTTGCCTCACAGCAAAGGGGACTTTGGTTTGAACCCCGGTTTGGGGATTCAAACCCCGGCGTGAGGGAGCCCTTCTTTGCAGAGTCTGCATGTTCTCCTGTGCCAGCGTGGGTTTTCTCCGGATACTCCAGTTTCCTCCCACTGTCCAGGTTAATTGGTGACTCTAAATTGTCCGTAGGTGTGAATGTGAGCGTGAATGGCTGTCTGTCTCTATGTTAGCCCCGCGATAGTCTGGTGACCTGTCCAGGGTACTGTCTCTCACCCAATGTCAGCTGGGATAGGCTCCAGCTCCCCCGTGACCCCTAACAGGATAAGCAATTACAGAAAATGAATTAATAAATCAGTCATGTTTTGGGTTAAATTAAGTGCAAAACTTGCAAAATACATAATGTGAGTGATGTAAGAGTGTCACGGATGGACATAAGTTATGTTAAAACAGCAGTGATTTTTGGTTTCACGCAGAACATGAAAAACAGGCTCCGGGCTAAAAGTGTTCTTGTTTGAAAAATCTTGTTTCCATATTAACTGAAAAGACAATCAATTTGACTTTGACATATTTGTTAATGTATGGCCTAGTCACAAAAAGGAAAGTTTGTTGTTGTATTGACGCTTTACTCCAGCATATTGAACTTAAAATAAATTGTAGCTTTAGATCAATGGTTCCCAACTGGTCCAACCACAGGATCCAGATTTGTCCTTCGTCATTAATTCAAGGTCCACACAATATAAAATAGTCAGCGTCATACTTATGTTTGGCCATGTTACTGAGCTGGTTTGCTGTCTTTGTCAAGTAGCTGTCTATTATTCACTCACTCTACGGCAGGAAACAGCACTTCAAAATAAATAAATTCAGTGTACTTCAAAATAAAGTGTGTTTTTTAAAAAAGTTGATCTCTTTGTGAGTCACTTGTGGTCCATTCAGAATGGACCTGCAACTTACTTTTGACTGTGACTTTACATTCATATTAGGTAAAGGTGTAGTAGTCACAGCTCTTTTATACACAGTAGGGGTAGCTGTGGCTCAGCGGGTACAGTAGGTCATCCTGTTCCACAATGCAGCGCCGTGCATAGCAGCTCCGCCAACATCAGTATATCCATATGTATGTGAATGGGTGAATGAGAGGCAAATTGTAAAGTGCTCTGTCCGATAAAGTAGAAGTGTGCTATATAAACACAGTCCATTTACCATTTAGTGCCTCAATTTTTGGAAATGCAGCAGAACAGTGAACCTAAACAGAGCTAAAGCAACCCCTTGGTGAAGATTCTTAGTCATCCAGGTCACGGTAATCTTAAGTGCTATACATATATGGATGAGAGGGTAATTGTCTTCAAGAAACTCAAGCAGGTCCAGTTGGCTACGATATAGCACTTAAGACAACCAAGGACCGTTTTTATGGCCAAACAGAGGAGTGGTCTTGACTTGACCACATGACCTCAAAGCAACTAACCATGCGTCTCACTGCTGAGGACACGACTAGAGGCAAAACATCCAAAGATCCAAACAGAAGCAAGAAGTGAAGATGGCCATAATTTTTTCTGAATAAGGTAATCATGACTAAAAAGAGCAGGATATCACCACTGACAGTGGAACACAAGCGTGGAGCTATGTGTCTTTTGTTCATTACAATGGAGAGCAGAGCTGATACTGAAATGATTAATTAACCAGCAGAACTTCACCTTGGAACGTAACCTAAGCTCAGTCTTTAATTATAAAATGAACACCTCCCTTCCTAGCTTCTAAATGAAAGAAATTAACACACAGTCTCATCCAACAAGCCACTGCTGTAGAAAACTCTCCAACTCTCTGTCCAAATGTTGTATAAAGTTGTTGGAATGGAAGACGGGGTTTCAAAGTTGAACATAATAGCTTGGCTGCTGTAATGTATTGCCGAGCCACCAAGTCATCAGTAACTTACGTACATCGGAGAGTAAAAATGGCTGCTAAGTGGTGCAATTTATTCAGTCTTGTCACATTCAATTCACCACTTTTCACATTTTGCTGTTCTTGTCATACTCTTAGTGTTGGTAATTGCCTCCACAATGAGAATGCAAATTTGGAAGTCAAACAGGCAAGAGACACCTGGCTCCTCACCTCAAATTCACAAAGAGGAATCTTTCAAATGAAGATACGATCTCAATCAATGTACACCCGCCTTGTCAGAGTTAAATGTGTGTTTACTCCAAAGGGAATTTGACTCTCCCTTGACAGCAGATATTCAGCCCATTATCCTTCTCCTGAGCTGAGACAAATTGTCGGAAACACTCAAAGAAAAAGAGCTTCCTCAGAACACACAACAGAATAAAGTTACAGGTTGACTTTGAAGGACATCTGACACTCTGAGTGCCAGGATTAAATTGAAGCGTAAAGGTGCTACAAGATTGAAAACCCACACACAACCACACACACAAATGCCAACTTTTTGTTTATGATTCTCAAGCTTGCGATATAAAGAACTCTTTTTTCCCCTCGCGTTAGATTTATTGACAGTTTGCTGTCCAAACAATCAAAATGTGTTCTTTGGCTGAGCTGAAATGTAAGAAAAAAAACTTGAATGAAGGACAGTTTTATAACTTAAACACACAAAAATCATGAGCATAAACTAAAGAGAGGTAAACCTGATTTATTCATGAACATTTCTTTTTGTAATTTGGGTAAACTGGACCTTTAAGCTCCTTTCACAAAAGCATGCCTCATATTTTCTGGGGTTATAACAAGAGTAACAGCATGTCTGCAGGAGTGAGTAACAGTCACAACTGGTCCAGAGACTTTAGGTCTGATTACAGGTTGGCATTAACAGCTTTCAACAGCACTTTCACAAGTAGTGTTAATGGACGGATGTGATCCAAATAATGGAAAGTCGGCTATTAAGGTTGCGAGTCACTGGTGAGTAAAATCACATTTTTAATGCAGTCCTGTTGTATAATAGAAGACATCTCCTGCCGCCTTCATAACAGAAACATAATGATCTACAATAGACCTAATTATTGTTTCTCATGCACAAGGTAATGGGATTTGTTAAAGCAGCTACAAGGAGTTTTCAACTGGTTATGAAACGGTCTCAGTTTAATACTGATGCCTTGATGACTTGCATAAGTAAACAAGACCATCTGCGAGATGATTTTATTTCTATATAGTTATTCTTAATGCCTGTTTCCTAGTTTGATTGCCTACGAAATCAGACGAAAAGATTTATGGTACTGATCCTAAGCGTCTACACTTACATTTTCCCAGGCAACAATTTGCAGTGAGTAGTTTGTTAGCCAGTTAAAAGGAAGCAGAAAGAGATCTGTCTTTAGAGACTTTTATTTTTGACACTATAGTTTGTAGTCATGGCTCTTACTGTGGCAGGATCAGCAGAGAAAAAGAAAATAACTTACCAAAGTACAAAAAGGTGAAAGGGACAGTGACAGAGCCCGAGCATCAGTCAAACTTTGTCATCATTCAACAGACTGCAGATTGCAACAGTTCCAAAGTTTGAAATGATTCAAACTGAGTCATCTTCCTCCTAGACAGATATGAAACATCTTTAGCTTCCTCAACAAAATTACTAGTACCAGCAACCAAAGCTGTTAGTTGTCGGCTTACATGTAAGCTAGGTGTAGAAAAGGTACTAAAACAAAGTCTGCTTCATCTCACCATCATCATTTTGCAGTTATTAATCTCACATAGCTACATTTTGAAAAAAATAATACATCATTGCTATGCATCTTACAAAAGCTGTGTTTAAAATGGAAAAAAAAATATTATTACAAAAAGTTGCATCTTTATTTCACTTGTTTCAAAAACAAATGCATGGGCTTGCCAGTTCAAAATCTTTATGACACGAGGTAGCTGCACTCAACAGAAATGCAGTCTTCATTTCAGGAAACACTACCCTTTTCGTCCACAGAGGCTGCCAAAGTCAACACAAAGTGAAAGTTCCTTGTAGTTCATGGTTGTTGTGGCAATCCAGTTGCCAGACAAAAATGTTGGCATTGTACATTTCTGCATCTCAAGATGCATCACATTTGTATGTTATTATGTAGCAGATACACTCAAACGTTATGTTTCAGAAACGCTATGGTTAACATGTAGTTAGGTTTGGGCACAAATACCACATGGTTATTGTTGGGAAAAGATTATGTTTTGCCTTAAGAATATCATGTCTGGGAGCACAATCCTGTGATGACCCCTCCCATTCTGCCTGTCTTACTCTGCTGTTTGTGTCTGAAGATACTGGGAGTTGGCTGGTAGGTGGAGCTGGGAGGGCCATCTTAAAGGATGATAATAGCCTCAGTGTTTCCCCTCAGGTTATTGGCGAGGAGCTGAATATTCAGGTAGACTGCTAATAGGCATCAGTGGTGAATGTAAACTATACTGATCTAATTCAATAGTATGTATACAAATATTATAGAGACAGTATGATCCAGTATGAAAGCTACTCTCTCTAAACTAGAGACCAACGTATTTAGAGCGACAGATGTTGCCAACAGAGTAAGAGGACACATTTTTATACATATTCAAACACCATATATAATTACTTAATACCAAAGATTATTATTTAACAGCATTAATCAATTGAGAAAGAATTTCACTGGTAAAGCCAAGCGCAACAGAGGATTTCAGAATGAGCAGGGCTGATAACAGTGGACTGATTATTAAATGGTTTTCCCTTCCCTGTCTGTTTAATGTAATTATTTTTTTTGTAATTTATCACTTTTAGTTGGTGCTTTTCTGCATTTTCCGGTCTGCAAACAATAAATCAAGCTGAACCATAAAGCCCAAGAAAGAAATATTATTCTTTGCATGCCAGCTTCCCTCTGGATATTATTATGAATGAGCTTCACCTTCAATCCACTTTGAAAAAGTCAGAATCTTTTGTTTTTTTAAGAAGGAAAACGTCCACTGAGGGTCAAAGGTTTAATCTGGACTTTTAACCTCCTTACCAGCCAAACATACAGAAATGTACTCTCATACATGTGAGGTGTTTTGAAGAAAAGCGTTCATCCAGTGAAATATTTTAACTTTATATTTCCTGAACATGCATTCCCAAGAGGATTCTGCATTTCAACAGAGTGAACAAACTCCTGAATGACATTCAGAGATGATTCTAAAAGTAGATATCTTCAGTTTGGAAAAAAAAGGTGACAGTTCCTCTGACGAAAGTATATGACAGCACATAATTAAAACACCTTTTTTAAACATGGATATTCCCTATATTAGTTTAAAGAAAAGTATGCCTTTTAAAATGCTGAATGGTGTATATTTTAGAGCTGTTCAAAGATTAACTTCAGGTAATGAGCCTTCTCAATGATCTGAACAACACAAGGCTCCACTTTGCTGTCAAAGCCAGTCCCAAGGTTACCTAAATGTTAAGATATGGAAATGATATTAAGAGACAGGAACTTGGAACAAAAGCCTTGATAAATAATCTTTGCCGAAAATGCTAATTCCTCGCCTCTGGAAGAAGACCAACTGCTCTGACTCGGCCACTCCCCCGCCAAACTGCAAACAGGCCAAGGGCAGCAAAACAGAGCATCAGGAATCTGCATAACTCTTGCTCAAACATATGGTGTGAGCTGGTTGAGGTAACTTTCAAAATACAGCATGATGCAGAAAACCACTTACAGGCTAAACTCTGTAATTGAGCTGTTTAACCATGCTGGGATTTTCACTTTGACTTTTGTTGCAGTGATATTTCACTACAACAAAGATAGCAGAACATCTAAGTCAAGTTCGTTACACTAATTGGCTACAGTTAAGTGACGTCACAATATTGATGTAGCCACATGGCTAACTTTGTTAATGCTTCGCACAGTGTACAAAATAGATTAATTGGACTTGAACACAAACTTATATAACTGCAAATGATTTTGTGTAGTATTACTGATGGTCAGATAAGGCTAAGATGCCAAATAACCTGAAAACAAATGTTTAGTTGGGTAAAGTTAATTTTTCTGAACTAGCTCTGAGCTAGACTCCACTATTAGTTTGTACAGCAGATGTCCAAAAGAAGTGACACCATGTGGTTGTTTCCACCACAGGGAAGGATTCCAAAACAATACCATCATCTGTCTCCGGGATGTCTGACTCGGCACTTTGCAATATGATAGTGCCTGAAAACCAACCCAAAACAAGTGCCATTTAAGTTAATTAAACCCACATACAATATATATACTGTTATACTGTCAATAGGGTGTATTTTGAGCCATTGCATAACCAACTTAAACAACATACAACAACATTAAGTTGTCTGAAAATCCCTCTGTTCCTACTCAGAGTGCACTTTTCAAGTTTAAGATCTCCGCCAGGTGGGCAAGCAGCCGCCAAGGCTGACTGCAGCGACTCTAGACAATTCTTGTAATTCCAGCAGATTTAAGAAAAAAAAAAATCATCATCTATTTTTCACTTATTTAATTATGAGGATCAATGTATTTTACTACAATCAAAACACACAGCCACAAATCTGTGATTCATGTTCATAACTGGACTTTTAACGGCATTAACACTGTCTGTAAGCGACAGAACAACAAAGCAGGAAATAACGACTATGAATACAACTGAAACAGACAAAAAAAACAACATTTAACTAGATAGCCTGCTGTTTCTAACACATATTACGATACAACTTAGACACATCATCACTGATGTAACCTGAGGTCACTGGGTGTTTTGGGTCTTTCAGCATCAGACACTCTCACCCAGGCGATCCAGCAGGGAGTGATCAGGCCTCAGCTTGTGTGGTCTAGGGATCGCCCTGCTTGAATCACAGCTATCTCGATACTTCTCTGCGGCATCAGTGATTTTGCTGATGGCTCTCCTGCTTTGCAGCTTAAGTGCCCTGACAAGCAACTGGCCTGCAAACCCTCGACGGGGCTGTACTGTATCCTCCATTCCCTGCTTTGGCATTCACTTGCCAGCCACTCATACTTGGCCCTGTTCCTCTAAAAAGCCTCTTCTATCCATTCTCCCCAGGGAACAGTTAACTCCAGTAGGACTACTTGCCTTGTTGATTGCAAGACCAGAACTTTGTCTGGCCTCAGTGTTGTCGCTGTGATGGTTTCTGGGAATTTGAGCTGTTTCCCGAGGTCGACCTTCAGCTGCCAATCCTGTGCTGTTGCCAGAAGCCCCCATTGTTGCGGCTTCTCCCCAGCCTTGACAAAAGTGATGGAGTGTCTTGCTGGATGTTGCTGCCCACTGGCTGGGATCCCTGCGCTGCTTACTTACTTATGGTACAAGCACTAATATCATTGACTCGTCTCATGTCCTGCCTAACATAAGTGGATCTTAACATATCTGGTATGGAATTAATCTGCAGATGCTCTTCTTAAAAATGAGACCAAACTTTTCTATGGACGTCAGTTTTTTACCCACAATGAAGGCCAAAATGCTGCCTGCAACAGACAGTATGGCTTGTTGATTTTAACTGAGTTGCTTTCTGGAACACACCCCTTCCGACCGGTGAAGAGGAGTGAGGAGTCACCAGTCAATGACAGTATAAAACAGCCAATAAAACAGGTTTTTCAACAATTGTGAATCACTGCAACCACAAGAGGTCCTTCAACATACAGTCATAAACATGCACACAAAATACTAGCTGACTGGTCACATAGTTTGCAAGATTAGCTGCAGACAGACAGACACACGACCATACGCATGACCCCCTCCAGGCTTACGCTTGGTGGAGATAACTACAAAATTAGATAATTTAAAAAGCAATGCAATCCCTGTCTGCACAAAAGAAGCAATATGCACAACATAGGCTACTGTGGACTCATAATAACATGCTTTATAATGAATGTTTTTGCGATTTTTGAATGAGGTTTTCTGTCTTTCTATCAATCATTCAGACAGGCTGTGAGCTGTCATACCAAACTGAGAGTTTAGCCACAGTAAATGTGTTGGTCTGAACTTGCTGATGATATTCCCACCTTTATCTAAAATTAAAATGCATTCCGTGCTTCACCAATGAGACAGCATGTGTTAGCTAGTGTCAAGAGAAAACACTCCTTCAGCTTTGTTCCTCAATAAATAATGTTACACTGTTTTCTCTATTGGCACTGGATTTTGCCACCGACCATAAATTAGTGAAGCTGTGGGATGGCATCTACCACAAATCATAGACAAAAGGGTTGATTTTTTCTTGCTTTGTTGCATAAAAATTTGCCACCTTTTGCTTGAGAAGCATACAATCTGTATCACTGTAAAGCCATTTTAGTTTGTTGTGTGACCAAGAGTGAAGTATTGTCTGCAGTAAAGTCATTGTAAAATGCCAGTGAAATACCTGCTGGGCCTGAATGCTGTATAGGCCTAGCGGGGAGTTGTAGGGCTGTAATTAGGGACTGTATATTTGTGTGCGTGTGTGTGCAGAGGATGGGGGGTAGTGGTCTGACACCGCAAGCAGCATTCAAAACATCTGTCAAAGGATAAACCTCTGTCACTGCCTGCTGTGCAGTTAATAAAGTCAAGCTGTGACTAAATGAGATTTACCTTCCCTTTCTTTTCCATAACAACGTGCTTCAAACAGCATTTTACTGCTACAAAGTCAGATGAAAATGAGAATAATGTTTTACATAATAGCTGAGAGAACAGAAAGTCTTCACAGAGAAGCAGAGGAGAGTAAAGGAGACAGACAAAAAGGAAAGTGGAGATGATCTAACAGACACAAAGTTGATTAGAATGGATGCTGGTGGATGCAGCTTTAAAAAGATCACACAATGGAAGTCAGTGATCAGCCACCTTTTTGTTTACCACCACATCACTGGAGAGAAGGAAGAAGGGGAAATAAAAACCTAGAGAATGGTGAGAAGTAAATACAGAAGAAGAAAAATGAGAGGGAAAGGGAGTGAAAATGGAAAGAGACAGGACAGCGTTTACAAAAAAATAAGCACACAGAAGGAGTGAGACGTGGTGGAGCGAGGCGGGTCTTTATTTACACTGTAGGATTTATGGCGTCCTGCGTATGCTGTGTGGCATGGGAGCCATCGCCTCCTGGCCGGAGGAAGCAACATCATTTCAAGCTCGAGTGCCCGCTGCGCCGTCAAGTGTCCTGCCAAAAAGCGCACGGCTGCAGAATACCAACAAAATCCACTGACCTTTTCCCCAACAACTGCTGTGTTCATCTGAGTCACAGCACAGAAAGGCCTCTCTCTCGTCACACTGGAGCCTCTGTCTCCCCGCTGACTCTAAACGCTCACAGCCAACATGACTCTCCCATCACAGCCGAGCATGTTACCATCACAAAGAGGTTTTTCCATGATATGCCACCGATCTCTGAGGAAGAAATTAATGTTTTTAGAACATTCTCCCTGAAACAAAACGCACAAAACTCACATGCTGTGGACGCAGATTTCGAGATGAAAGGAGCTTCATCACGTCAGCTGTGCTGTTCCTATTAATGTTGAAGTTTTGTGACACGTCACCTGTGTCACAGAATGCATTAAACTCAAGAGATCCGCAGCATATCACCACAGTCTGTTGGGTTTTTCATTAAATAGTTGTCCATTCTGTAACACAATAATGCACCATGCACGTTTCTTGATATATGGATAATGGGAACATTTTAAAGTATTGCACACCAGTGTGATTAAAAACAATAATGGCTCTGCTCCATTTCAGTGTCCCCGTAAACTGCACGGGTAAGACCTGCATACATACTATCTGCTTGTTCCAGCTCAAGTGCCCAAATGGATTGCAGCCATCATTAATGTTATTAGTTACACCTGTGCTTGACAAGTCAAAATGTCTGCCGTGAGAAAGGTCTATTAACGTGATTAGGCTAAGCTCAGGCTTGATGGATGCACAGATTTGTGCGATAATGAGGTTGGCCGCGGCTCCATAATTGTTTCAACATAGTCAATAACATCACATCTGACATGTTTCCCTGCTTACCTCTCTTTATCTTCCTGCCTCATCTTCCCCCTCCTCTATCAGAACAGCACATAAGCGCAAAGGCATTCCCTCAAAATCAAGCAAAGGCCACAACTAATTACCTAAATACAGTATGGTTGCTGTTACATTCTTATCATTTCCCTGGCCATTCCTTTCATACTGTCCCATTAAAATGCCAAACTACAGCTGCAAGATGGTCTGTTTAGACCATACGGCTACTCTCAAACCAAGACGATTAAAATATTCACAAGATTACTTTGTGAAAACATGTCTTTGTGGCAAAATAGACTCTTGAGGCAACTGCTCTCTCAGTTTAAAGAAATGAAGCTGGATGACTGGAGACTGTGGCAAACATGGTGCATTTCCAGTAACATTTTTAAAAATGTGTTCCACTATTGAGCTTGCAGAGCTGTTTATGCTGTAAAAGTTTTGGAATTTATTTAGTTCTTTCAGTGCTTTCAACACAACAGACTTTCACCTGTGATTGAGTGGTGTTAGCAGAGGGACTGCTAGCAGCTTCAGTACAAGTGCAGGCTGTTCCTGTTTTTCTGTCCATCCAAATAGTACAGTATGTTTTAAAGCGCAATAACAGGAACAAGTTTTTCCGTTGCAGTCTTTAAAGAGAAGAAGAATTAACAGAGTTAAATCAACTCCGTTCTGACTCACTCACAACAACATTAAACATGATAATATTCACAAAGGAAGTATTTATTACAAAACCTTTGGGCTGCATTGCATTATGTATGTCCACTAATACAATCCTACTTACACAAAAGGAAAATATTTGTTTGTTTTTTGCTGCTTCACATTTCTAGTTTACATAAATGATGTCTTTTTATGCTCAAAGAACATAGTTTGCATTTTGGGAAAACAACTGTACTAGAAAAAAATAAAATAAAGCCATTCACTTGCCTGCATAACACACACACCATGACACACATTCTTTCACCAACCCCATACAGCTAGCAAGCTGTGTCCTTTGACTTCACCTCTGAGTGGACATCAAGTCCATTGATTGGCTAATTAGTCTCCTGCTAGCACACCTGGACTGGCTGCCTCTTCACTGCCACGTTTGCTCACTGTAACAGAGGTTCTACATTGAAATCAGCCGCCTGGCTGAGTTTTAATATTCACATAAAGAGACTCTGACCGAGATGATTCCGGTGCTCTCGTAGCTGGGGATGATGAGGCACTTTTTGTCCAATCTTTCCTCTTCTGTTATGCAACTCTTCTTTCCTTTCATTTACTTTTCCTTTTACAAGCTCTTTTACAGTCCCTCCTTCAGAATCCACTGGGGGATTTATCACCGAAGCACATCACGTGTATGGATGAGTGTGTTTGATTCTGTGTGCATGCAGTGAAGCTTGTTTCTGGAATAAATCTTAATATTCGTGACTGCCTAATTGATGCCAATACACTGTTTATGCATTGTTTGTGAACTGTTGATATGATAAGAGGACACAGTAATTTTTAAAAGGTCAAAGCTTATGAGCAAATCAGAAGTGTTTACAATAAAACAGTAATGGCTATGATTAGCAAGTTAACAAGCTAAAATTATCTAATTATCTAATCAAAACCAATTAGATATATCAGTGACAAAGTTTGTAGTTGGAATCAAAGGCACCATTATGAAGCAGGGACGTTCTAACACAGCTGCCAGGGTGTTTGAGAAAACATCAGTGAAAAAAAAAGTAATGCTTTAAAGGAAAATATCCTATTTTTAAAACCTGGCTTTTGTTTTTTGTCAATATGGTTATCACTTGTGATCAGTCATGATTATATGCACCAACTCATTAACTTCCAAGCTGAGATCTGGGATCACCCTGATTACTACATTTGGAAATGAAAACCAAGGTCAACATTAAAATAATTACTTAAACTGATGGTTGAAATTGTCTGATTTTGCGAATACAGTCTACTGTCTGGATCAGCTGTTCCCTATGTTTTTTCCTATGAAACAGATGATTTTAAAAGATATCTCTACCTGACATGTGAAATTAAAGTTCAAGAGTTCAAGCAAGGGAGTTCAAGTATCTTCCGGTCTTGCTCACAAGTGAGGGTAGAATGGAGCATGCGATGGATCAGCGGTTTGGTGCGGCGTCTGCAGTGATGTGGGCACTGTGCTGGACTGTCTTGGTGGTCTCATTTACTGGTCCATCTACATCCCAGCCCTCACCTATGGTCATGAGCTCTGGGTAATGACTGAAAGAATGAGATTGCAGATACAAGCGGCCGAAATGAGTTTCGTCTGTGAGGTGCCTGGGCTCAGCCTTAGAGATAGGGTAAGGTGTATAGACATCCGGAGGGAGTTCTGAGAAAAGCCGCTGCTCCTTCGCATCGAAAGGGGTCAGTTGAGGTGGTTTGAGCATCTGATCAGGATGCCTCCTGGGCATCTCCCGTTAGAGGTGCTCACTGGTGGGAGGCCCCGGGGCCGACTCAGAACACACTACAGGGATTACATATCTCATCTGGCCTGGGAACGCATTGAGGTCTCCCAGGAGGAGCTGGAAAGCCTTGCTGGGGAGAGGGACATCTGGGGTGCTTTGCTTGGCCTGCTGCCCCCGTGACCTGGCCGGATAAGCAGATGAAGATGAATGAATGAATGAATGAATGAATGAATGAATGAATGAATGAATGAATGAATGGATGGATGGATGGATGGATGGATGGATGGATGGATGGATGGGTTGAAAATTCAATTTTCAAAGTTATTTGGAAAAACAAAAATGTGAACAAAAGGAACAGTGAAAGGATCAAACTCTAAAATTTTTGTATTTTTAATTAAATTTCAGTACAGAAAGGCTCCAGTTGACCAAAAATTACCATAAAAATCAGCTCACTACAAAACACCAGTTTCCAAATTAGATTATTTGTCAAAGAGAAACTAAGAGGATGATTTTCTGAGGTAGTTGGTTGTATTTTTCACTGCATTTTAAGATCTGATTTCTTGTGACATGCTTTTAAAAAATGCTAGTTTGAAGATTTCACTAAATTGGTTTTCATTGCATTTGTTTTTTGAGGTGCATCACTTACAATTGGCCTTTTTATTCATGTTCATTCTTTATTTATATATATAGATATATAAATATAATGTTTTTATTTGTTTTATTTGTTTTTTTGTTGCTTTTTTACTTTCATTTTAGGTGACTCGATGGACTCCTGAACTAAATGTACACCAATGCCCCCTTGGAGTATGTCTTAAGTTTGTGTGTTAGTGTTATTATAAGTACAGTGACGAGGAGGTTTGTGGCACTTTTCTCTCTTGTAATTGTCACTGTGTCGTGCAGATTTCTTTCCTCCCTGTGTTAATTAATAACAGAACTTAATCTTATCATTTATTTAGTTCAATTTAGGATCTAAAAACCCTGTTAATAAAACATGGATTATATTACTTCCTTACTTACTTCTAATTATTTACACAAAGATAAAAAACAATGAAAAATTTAAATCCTAAACTAACAACTACAGGTTGCTGCATTCAGACATGCGGGAATGTTCAGACAGAAGATTAGCCCTGAGCATCCTGAAGGACAGCAGACGGATGGACAGACAGTCCTAAAGACACAGGAGAAGGCTGCAGAATAACAGTCGCCCGAAGCTCTAATATAATATCACCACCTGCCTGTCCTCACGCCCCGTCTGACTGCAGGCCTTGTTTGACCGCCGCCTAATAAAACACAAGGCAACGGTCGGCAATGCCAACGCCTTTGCAGAGGCATCCTCATTCTGCTCCGACAACAACCCCACCACTGTCATCAAGGACATCCATTCCCGCACAGTGTTTCAAAGTTGTCTGAAAGTCACGCCCAGAGAAAGAGTTAGGGGAGAGGGGAGTTAAGAGGGCGTGATAACAGCATTAAACGCCTCACCACCACCACCACTACCGCCGCCACCCCCAACCGGCCTCAACCAGGCGTGCACGGCACTGCAGCCGGGTGCAGAGACCCTGGGCTGGGGAGGAAGGGCACAGAGCCCCTGGGAAAGCGGACTGGCAGGGGTTGTTGGTACAAACAGTGAACCAGAGGGCTCAGGGTGCGCTGGGAAGGTCTTTGTGCTGTGAGAAGTGACCGAGATTAATGCCAGCACCCACGGGTGAGCAAGCCCATAGGTGGGTGATGCTCTCGCAATGTTGCCAGGCTTGCTGTGAGCTCGCTAAAGACGCTCTGTTGTCCTTGAAACGAATGATTATTCAGCATGTTGCTCCACACCGATGAGAGAGAGAGACAGACCATCTAATAGAGACTAACAATCATCGCTTGCTCAATTTTAGGCCCATAATTCATGCAAATGTGCCGGGGGAGTGTCCCTTTGTTGAATTCTTTCCATTCGCTCCGGCTTTTGCTGTCTTATAGTTTTTTGCAGATTGACTTTGTGTTTGACTTTGCTTGCTTTTCCCAGCGCTCTTGATTGTGTTTTGATGAATTACATCTTGTTATATAATTTCACTTTTACTTATTTGTCTGTTTGTTTGCCTGTTTGCCGGCTCGCTTGTTCATTTGTACAGGAGTACAAAGGGGGGAGGGGGCCGCGTGTTGAATTGATAAGCAGCTCTAAGTGGAATTCCTGATAGAAATTAGAGAGAAAGAGGACAGAGGGCTCTGCTGATGGAGAGAGAAGTAGATTAAGTGGTTGTGGGGGGAAAGAGGAAAGTTAAGAGACAGTCTAGGCAATTGGGGAGGGAACGCATAAAGGAAAAAAAAGGAGGGAGTGTGGTTCTACCTGCAAATGAGTGGATACACTGCAATGGAAAAAATAAATCCTTCTCTTGCTCATTTTCTTGTCAATTGCAGTGTAAGTTCCTCCTGCCAATCACGATCCAAATGGCTCTAAATCCTAATGCAAAATAGAGCTGCTAGGGGTGTAAAATAAGAAATAAAAATACAAGTGAATATCAGCAGTGTAGCACCAGAATGCTGAATATATCGAGGGAATAATTCATACTGCAGTCTGCTCGGGGATATTGAAACTCTTTGAAAGTTTCTAATAAATGAACACAGTGGTCCGGCTCGCCATGAAGTTACCTCTCTCTGCCGTTGCCTTCCAAGAGTCTGTTCATGCATGCTGAAGTGACACGGCCGAGCACAGCGAGAGACACCAACAGTAACAGAATGAATGAAGAGAGAAGAGGAGAGAGAAGGAAAGCGGAAGATAAAGAAAGAGGGGGATCTCTGGGAGGTGAGAGAAAAATGCTGAGCAAAGATGTATGGAGTGAGGAGGAGAGAAAACTGAATATGGAGTATGAGGAGAAAATGATCGAGTGGATGCAAGAGAGGATGGTTAGTGAGAAGGAAGAAGAAGTGGTGAATAAAAAGAGATGAGGTAGAGGACAGACTTAGAAAATACAGAGAGAGGAGGGAGGGAATAAGAGGGAGTGAAGGGGAAAAGGGAGGAGAGAAGAGAGAGCTGGGGGAGGAGGAGGAGGAAGAAAGGTCACAGATGAGTAGGAAAAATGTAACAGATAACATTTTTTCTCTAAAGTGATGAACACCGTGCAGAAAATGAGCTACCCACTCCAGACAAAAGTCACATTGTCATGTCTGCAAATTTTTCTTTAAGAGAGCAAATACCCAAAGTAGAAGATTATTTTTTTCTGCCTAATGCTGCAGAGGGGAAGCTTACAAAGGCAGAACTGTTCCCTCCCAGTAAATGGAGCAGATATAATACTCACTACCTGCTCACATTTAAATGCATAATCCTTGGATTACACCAGTTCAGTAATGAAATATGGTCAGTTTAAGATACTTCTATATTGCTCTGAGTCCAAAGTTAAATATGATGTTCAGCTGTTAGTTATCATGAACTTAAGAATGTAGGGCTGTCACATTCTGGGTCGGTCGATATGCTCTTGTCTGACCAAATTCTCATTGGTTGGACAATCGCTGGTGTTACTATAACAAAGCTGTGTGTCCAGCAAAGCATTTCTTAACCCATCTGAAAATAGCAGTTGTTATTCAGCACTTGTAGATGCCCCACTTGACGGCTGGTCTTTGTGGTATTTGTCCCGCCCTCCTTCAGCTGTGATTGCACAGCTGGTGACATTGACAGAGTGGCACTTTACCCACAGCTAAACATTTTTCAACTCTCATTTCAAAGCAGATTAACAGATAAATAATCTCTAAAGACACTCAGTGTCTGGTTTATCAATAATGATTTATTTTACTTAGCTCTGAAATAGACACTGCAGTTCAAGCCTGGATTGCAAAGCTTCTGCAAGACTAAGGATCACACCAGAGCCCCTGCTGGAGTGGCAAGATGGCAAATGTTAGCGACTGGGCTATATACTACTTCTCTCTTGCATGCAGCATTACAGAGATATCTGATGTTAATAACATTATGTTGTATATGACACTGTTAACCCCAGAGTTACCTTCTATACTGTCCAATATGTCACTTTTTTCCATCAGCCCCATTCATTGTTCAGCTGGACACACAAGAAGTCGCACATACAGTCACGTATGCAGCTAAGCTTTGTGTGTGTATTTATTTTCAGATAATATTACATTGGACATCACATTCATTTTTCCCTCAAGGCATCCAATTTGCCCAAACACAAAGCTCATGTGCCCTGGGCAAGTGTTAATATCGAGCTTCGTGACAAGAAAAAAATGCTTTAGTAGATACACAATGATACCAGGTAGAGTGCAATCAGTGCACTGTAATGATTTAGTTAACCTAGACATAACTTGCTGATTTTTTTTCCTCATTATCCAAGTAGCTTTGGTACAGTGATTTTCAGGCTGTATCTGGTTAAAAACCTTAAGAGCCTGAGCACCCCTGGAACTGGGCAAACATGCAATCACGTCACAGGCATTGACACGCAAAAGGACATAGTAGCCCAGGAGTAGCCTTTTACTCAACTTTTACCTTTTACTAAACTGCCTAAGCCTTCATCTAGTGGCTGAATCTGTTACTAATTTTGTTGTTTTATGTTTAGTTATGTTGTTTTCCTTCTTTTTTTCCACTAAAGGGTAATTCTGTCCATTTGTGATAGCTTCCTTTTGATGGCAACAGGTCTAATTGATAAAGCCAAAAACAGTAAATGAATTAAAACCTTTAATGACATGTTAGTGACATTAAATGAGTTTTACAGTTACTTGAGTGGCACAGATGGTACACAAATGTGCCCAAAATGGCCAATTTTGAGATTCTGCCTATACATACTACCACTAAAACCTCTCTAAATTACCTGTGCTTCACTTTATTAGCCTCACAGGTAATGTTCAGATCTTGTGATATGGTTTGCTATAGGCTTTGGGCTACAACTGCATAATTTCAAAGGGATATGTACTCTAAACAAGTCAAGGTTTGTTAGTTGGACATAAACGCTTTAGTTTATTCTGTCTCATTTCTTTATTTACTCCAACCCAGAAACATCTATACTAATGCTAACACCTCTCAAACAAATCAATCATTACCTTTATTATGACTGAAAGAGTTTTCATCTAGACCTTGTAGTTGCAGAGATAAACTCTATTCATTTTGAGCATGTCATATTGGAGCAGGGGCCTGAGCCAGAGGATATACACAGGTTACAAAAAGGATTTTACTCTTTAACAAGAAGCTCTATATCTGTAGAGATCCTAAACTGACAGTGCGCTCATGCCCCAAGTGGCAATACTGCAGCCTGTTTTGTGGCTGCTGTCTCACTCTATACTGGACCAATTTCAAAAACTGTTGTTCCCATTAGTCACTTAGATAAAAATAACAGGTTGAAAAATACCCAAGTTACCCTTTAAGCCGATGTAAGTTTGAGAAATGCTCAACTCCAGAAACAGCACCACTGATTGGTGTCTGCGTGGGCACAAACAAGTTCTCCATAGTATAACGTAATTGGTCTGAAGTGGAACAAAACTTCACCATGTCTCTGCCCTTTTCATTCCAAATGCTGTGCTTGAATTTCTCCAGACGGCTGTGAACTCTTGGTTGATATGAGTTATGTTTCGCAGTACGAAAACTTGAAACTACTGTGTAACTTCTGAGAAAGAACAGTGTGCAGCTGTAATCCACGAGAGCAGCGGGATGAATGCATTAGCAAGGACCGGTACAATGGCTCCTACTGCCTAACCTCTTTCCAGCAGTGATGTAGCGATTTCTATCCCTTCAAAGGCAGCAGTGTAAGCCTGTGGATTTGTCAGGGTCCCAACAGGGTCTTAGCTGCTGGTCTTATAGGATTCCAGTGTATCGGTGGTCCTGCAGGACAGCACGCCATTACAAGCAGCCAGGTGCAATAATCCACTTTCAATGTGAGCCTATTGTGATAAAGCATATAAAAGCCCCTTTACAACGTGTCACCAAGGCAAAGCCTCTCTCGCTTCCATTTTCATTCCCAAACAGAAAAATGACACACTCTCTGTGGATGTCTGCAATATTACTCAGCATTAAATCAGCGCATTGTAACACTAAAGCAATTGGATACCAAACATTCCTCACTGTGCAGCAGTGTGGTTATAAGAGCAGTCGCTGTTCGAAGACGTGACATGCTAAAGCTAATATACAGTTCCTGATGTTGGGTTATGAATATTGCCTACAGCCCACAGCATGAAGGGATTAGATCAGGATTACAATTTTACAAAGTAATTTTAAAAAATCCATTTCACTCAACTGCAAAGTAAGAACAGAACAGATATTTATATAAAGAACTCCTGTACACAGCCAGTGTATCCCTGTAAACCTGGATTTCATTTCCTCAATCTAAAAGTTAAAATGTTTTTTTTTTAATCTGAGTGAATTTGATCATCTCAAAAACTCAGCGCCTGAGAGCCTGTGCAAATGGATGGCTGCCTCTGTCCATGGTGCTGAAAAGTTTGAGAGTAACACAGGGCAAGCCATTACAGTCAGGAAAATGTGGACAGTGCACTGTGCACAGTGCATAATGGCAACTTGTTCAAAATTCATACAAAAAGGAGTGATATACATAAAACTACCACATGAGCTTATTTAAAGACTCAACTTATGTCCTTGTTTGGCAAAATAAACTCACTGTAACAACATACTAATATATATATTTTTTGGTAACAGATTAATTTATAAACTATTGCACAGAACAAATTAAAGACAGATCCCCCATGTTTGCCTCACATCACCATCACATCATTTGATATCCTTTAATTGTTGACAGGGTTGTGGCGGCTATTTATGTAACTTATTAGTACAGCTACTGATGGTTTATTATATATTTTTGAGCAGTTTTATTCGTATAGTATATATTTCAGCACAATGCTAATTGGAGCATTGCCCAGATGTAAATGGTGGGCTGCTCCAGCTCTCATGATGTCTTCTGCTACCTTTTTTTCCATGATTATTTCCTGTTAGCCTATACCTTGGGCCATCACAAGTTGATAACACGCACCCCCAACCCAGGGCTGTTTGGTCTCAGGGGCCCCATAACCTGTTTTTTGGGACATGTTTCTAGGGAAATTATTTAAATGCAAATATTAGGGCACTACAATGGCATAAATAGTCATACAAGTATGACATTTGGTAAGGAGAATCCTGACAAAAAGTAGCAAAATAAGTTTCTGGGGCTTGTTGCCATTTTATTTCAATACACTACACACAACATTCCCCCTCAGAAAACAATTTGGGGATGCTTGTTATCAGCTTGTGATGGCCCAAGATGTAGGCTAACAATAAATAATAATGAATAAATAATAAAAAGGTAGCAGAAAACATCATGAGGGCTGGACCTGGCTCCCAGCCTATAATATTTCTAAGTATTTTGTAGCATAAGGTTTTTGCAGTTAATATACAAGAGATTATCATCTATGCCAACAAGAAATGACAACGAGTACACCATCAGACATCAATCAAACTGCAACTTTGGCAAAGCTTCTGCCAGTTATACTATACTATATGTTGACCTCACATCGGCACCAGTGGCATAAATCTTTGCAACAAAAACATTTTTAAGAAATCCTATACCTTTGTCCAAACTGTCAAACAAGCTTTCTCTAAACCAATATTCCATTGATTTGACATGAGGACAATTTCTTATTGCATTACGCCCTGCTCCAACAGTTAGTTTCAATGCAAAATACATCACATCAAAGAAGAACGCCTTATAAATGTTGTTCAATACTTACACATCAGTCATCAGTGAAACCAATACAGACGTATGATAGATGTTCCATGATAGCCCTTCACTCTGAATGAACTAGCAAAGCAATTCAGCTGGCTGTGTGTGGCAATCTTATATTTTCTGACATGTTGTATTAAAATATATTTAAAGTAAAATGTTACAAGAAATATTGGCAATATAGTAAATAACAAATGAGATAATGTGTTACTCCACATAATTTGGGAGAGTATTCAAATATACTGTATTACAATAATATGCATAAACCTTATTTATTATATTACATGTTTTGGGTGAAAATTAACAGCAACACTTAGCAATGCAATTTAACAGACCAGCACTGCATGCTATGGCTTCCAGCATTATCACTATCACTGTTACTATTATCAGTTGAACAAGTATCTCTCTGACACAGTCAAAAAGCAACTGAACATTAAAAACATGATGTGGGACAGATTCAACATTTAGCAAACACCCAAAAATCCAACATCACTCAGAGTTATAGGTGTTATATTATAACTTAAACAACTTAAATAACTTCACATAACAATTAAAATGTCTGTGCTCACATGGACTAAGATTAATGTCTCAGTAATACATGCTGAAGAATGCTACTGCCTGTTTGTAAAAGCTTTCCATTCCTCTTTTGACTCGGAGTGAGCCATTTGTCACAAACCAATATGCTGAAGATTACTGAATGAGCACACTGCTGATTTCAGGCGGCAAAACAACAGCACATATTTATGTGGTGCATGTGTGTGTAATACATTTGGGGGAGATTGCATTGTCACCAACTGTATTGGATGCAAATGCGCTTAGCACTATTAACATTAATATCCATCAGATACTAAATATATTTTCCCCCTCGTGATACAGAGCTATGGGGATTAAATTATTCATTACGCCTATTTGCAGACCGGAAGAGAAATGCTTGAGGGGGGGGAGAAATAGAATAGAGATCTACAATAATGTGGAAAAAGTAGAAAAAAACTCTGCTTAGTCATTGCTTATTTATTTCCTGAATGATAAATATACAGCTTAACAGACACTAAGTTTTGAGAGAGGGGTGATGAAACTCACACCACGTTAAGTCATCTTTTTCTTCTCAATTTTCCCCTCAACCTCTCAACCTAAAAAAATCCCCTAAAATATTCAGACAGTATTAGCTATTTGTGTGTCAGCCGGTATAAGCACTAAATTTAATGATGTAACAAGAAGTCATGAGACAGTCTCAAAGAATCAACTTCACGCCTCAAGGCTACAAAAAAAAGTTAAGGAGCAAACTTGTGTGAATTATTGAATGCTGCCAACAAAAAGTATGACAACAGGCAAAGTCTGAATGAGGGCAAAAGTTTCAGCATGTGATTTAGCCTCATTCTTGGACCCCATAAAATAAACAGGAGGCCCACTGCATCAACTAGAGCATGGTTTAAGTCAAAGTTTAGGTAGTATAAAGTGCTCGCCACCACATAAACTACTGTATGTTAACTGTTGGGAAAATAAATCAACTGCAAACCATCCACCATGAGCTACTGCCTAAGATGTTTTGTGAATGTGGCGACATCACAGCATAACTTCTCACTTTCTTTGCTGTTTTAAAGTCCAGGTAAAGCAAAAATAAATATGTGGAATGAGTTTTTTACACCACAAAAAAATGTATTAAGCTCCCAGCCAAATTTGAATGATAAAAAATCATAATAAAATAGGCAGTATTCTCTGCTCTGAGATACTGGAGTGTCCTCTGAATGTGCTGAAGCCACGCCCACTTGCAGGAAAGCCGCAGCTTCTTTTAATTATAAAACGACAATGGATGGAGCCACCAGAGCCAGAATCAAATTTGCAGCCAGGACACTGACTCGCCTAAAAATCAACAAAGTTCTTCTCAGTCTGCAACAGAATGCTAATTTTCATTTGTTTTCTTGAACAACAACAACATTCAATGGCACTAGTTCTACTTCAATTCAGTATTGGGGCTAGGGCCTATGCTAAGGATTGCTCCAATGCGTCATCAAGCAGGCCCTCAGCGCTGACCAAAAAATCCTGGACACATAAATGTTGAAAAACAGTTTTATAGTCCAACTTTACAACTTAGTAGTATAAACTTCCTAGTCTTTTTATGTTTTTTTAACCAATTCAGATCCCCCGTCCATTCCAATGGACATTACTTTTCTAGGATGTCTAGATCTATGATTGTCATCTGATTCCACCCAAGTGTACAGATTTAATTGATGGGAAGTCTGTAAAGGGATCACAGAGTTCTACAGTATATAAAGTGGACTGCAGTAGAGCCACACCCCCTTCTTTAACAAGTGTGGCAGACCTGTGAGGCAAACAGGAAGCGCAAGGCACGTTTAACTATCATATTGTTAAAGTACAGAAGTTTTTTTCAAATCATGTTTAAAACAAGCAGATGTTATATCACTTATCCATGTAAAAAAAATCATATGAAAGTTTTACAGCTTTTATGCAGTATTAAAAAAAAAAAAAAATCATCCATTGGAATGGACAGTGGGTCTGAATGCCACAGGGAGATGAAAAGAGGGAATACTGTTGATTTGATTACTAATAAAACTATCAGGTTATCATGCATTTCATCATGCTTTTTTCTGCATATACTTGAGTTTTCATTATGAATACAATGCAAAGTATGTGTGCAATGTGTTTAAAAACATCACTTTGTTAATTTATATGAGTTATTTATCCACTGAAAATTCATAATCTTGTTTTTTTGTCGAAAAAAAGATCTGTTAAGACCATTTATTGTCATTTTTCCTATTACCTCAATTCTGCATTAAGATTCCTCGTCCATTGGAATGGATGATGAAAAAAAAAAATAAAAACAAAACAAAAAAAGTATCCTGCTCAGAATGCAGTTATTTATGAATGCATTTATAGTAGAAATCCACTATTTCAATTTATTTATCTGGTTACTTTTGTGATTGAACATACTTAATTAACAGTTGAGTTTGGGCAGAAATTCCCCATTTCTGAACCAACATAGAAATAGGCACACTTAAAAAGAGAACCTTTCATTTGAATTTATGCAGCAATACTGCAACTGCAGTTATGTGCACAATAGGAACAAACAACATATTTAAATTAAGAATAAGACAGTGGGCAATGACAGAAACAGAAGACAATCTATATGGAAGGACTTTATGATCCCCGAGTGTCAACATCAACCAACCATGACACTCAGATCATATCTGTAATCAATTCAACAATCATCTATCTATTATTGTAAATAGTCATTTCTCTGATGCCTGGAAGAAAGTCACTTGCCAGGAGGGGGTAAACTTCTGCTGTTTTAAGTGCTTGAGCAAATGACAAATGCTGGCCGCTGTTTCTCTTCAGCTATAATTTTCAGGTAAAGTGGAATTTTTTTTTATAAATCAGATTTAAAGGCCAAAGTGCTGTCAAAACCATAAAAAATAAAAGACACATAAGCAGCAGGACTTCAGATTTATCACAACAAATGGGTTTTAAAATGGGATTTGGCCCAACTAACATTGATAGTTTGGGAGTCCTGGGCAGCAAAAGCTTTAAACCTCCTAAGTGTTAACTGAGATCATTTAACTGGAGGGTCAAAGTTCAAATGAGTGAATTATCATTTAGCCATTACAGAAAATGTAATTGCTAAATGATATGTGCTCACTGCTGATCTTTTTTTTTTTTTTTTTTGCTAACTCTTGATGGCCACTTCAATTTCACATCTGAAGATTTCATGTTGTGAAATCAAAATTGCTGCTTTTAACTTTTTTTTCTCTTGATAGCTGTCTTATCCTCTGTGGAATTCCACCCTTTCTGAGAGCATGACATTTTGAGAAAAGCCACAATAATAAAATTCTTCCTGTATAATTTTGTGCTTAAACCCTGCTTTGGAAAATAACCAGATCTGCAACAAGTAGCGGGTAAAGGTAATTTATATTTAGTCTAAGCTGCCGTGTGGATGCAATCTACCATTTGCCATCACTCACATAGGTAAAAAGCATACAAATAAGAGGTAATGATTCCACTATTTCCAACCCCCTGGTCAATGTGAACAACAAAAACACGAGCACTGACACAGCAAGCACAACAACGGGCCCTGCAAACAATGACCTGTGTCTCACTAAAGGGTCAGCTGATTATAAGACAGGTTTTCTCTACACCTTAACAACTCTGTGTCTACAACAAAGGGACTGGAACAATGATTAACATGGAGGGGCATTAAGCTCTCTGCCTCACTTGAAGACTAACAACAATGACTTTAATCACTGGGAAAATCTATTGTACCAAGAATTTAATAGATCTAACAGATAAGAACATAAAGACTGCTTAATACAAAAGGTACATCCAATTTTCAAGCGCACTATTCGGAAAGTTTGATATCAAACATCTTTAGAAAGAAGTGATAGCTTAGTTTCTGCACATTATACTGTGTTATATACCAGATCTGATCTGAATACAAAAAACTCTGAGTTCTCCTCAGAGTGTTTCTTTAAAATGAGACATGTATCTTATTATTGTTACTGTGCTTTGGAATAAAATAACCTTGAATGTGGGCGACATTAATGGTTATTCATACCGCAGATCTTAAATAAAACATTTCACAAAGAGTCTCATAGCTTCTGGTGCAAAAGAGGTTGTGCTTTAAAAAACAATGAAATCAGGCAGTATACAATGGAAGAACCTGTGGAAACTGAAAAAGACAAATGTATTTCAAAATTTACATTTTATAGCCTCCAGCAAGCCTTTTCCTAGCAATATCTCAAATTGCATGTCATTATAAGTACTGGTCATACTTAAGAGAACATATATACACCAGTATTAGGAAGCCTCATCAGCACCAAACACAATGCACCTCCACTGTAAGCATACACTCAAAACCCCAGAAGGACATGGCAAAGACATCTTTTAAAGGTCCAGTGTGTATTCAGGGGGATTCATTGGCTTCTCATTGGGAGCGGGTCCTTGTCCAAGGAGTCTTCCATGCTGTGCCATCATTTACATTTTTGTGTCAGTCACAATAGTTAGAAGCCCCTCTGCATGGTCAGCTAAACACAGATTTTTTTTTATATGTAAGTGCTCTATTCAGTGCTTTTACCAGTTTAAATCACAGGGCCCATTTGTTTTGGAGAGAGAAAGATGTCTGTGGTTAATGTGGCTCCTGGTAAAAACCTCTTGAATGTCTGGATCTTAAGCTATCAGAGGAAAAAAAAAAGTGAAAATACTTTAGCAAGCACTGGACTAACTGCCTGTCTGCAACAAGCCAAACAACACTGGAGAAACACCAATCTGAATTGCAGGTCTGTTTGTTTTGGAAAGGAGACATTCTGCGGGTGGCATGGTAGTGCAGTGGTTCGCATTGTTGCCTCACAGCAAGAGGTTCAAACCCTAAGGTGGTGGAGCCCTTCTGTGCAGAGTGTGCATGTTCTTCATGTGTCAGCGTGGGCTTTCTGCGGGTACTCCGGCTTCCTCCCACAATCCAAACACATGCAAGGTAATTGACTCTAAATTGACTGTGTGAATGTGAGCAGGATTAGTTGTCTGTCTCTTTGTGTCAGCCCTGTGATAGTCTGGCGACTTGTCCAGGGTGTACCCCGCCTCTTGCCAAGTGTCAGCAGGGACATGCTCCAGCCCCCCTATGACCCCTGACAGGATACGTGGCTACGGCAAATGAATGACTGAATTAATAAAAAACCTCCTGAACAATGAACACTGAACAGTCCTAACTGGGAGTTCATTTCAATCACAGTCCTCTCTGCTAGATGCCACTAAATTTTACACATTGTTCCTGTGAACAACTGTAACGGTGCAAATTTCTGAAGACGAAAACAACAGTACATACCTAGTTTGACTCTAATTTAAATGCATACATACAGATAATCCTTTTTTTTCTAATTTAGAATTTTCTTTGTATCTGATCATAAGTCATATGTTATAACCGCAAGGCAAACAACCATATAAGTGGATGCTAATGGGAATCATAATAAATAAAAATAAATATATAAACCAGTGGCCCTCAAATGGCGGCCCAGTGGTCTGCATCCGGCCTATTTGCAGACCGCGAGCTGAACACATGACTCCTTCACTGTGTGTTTTGGTTTGGTCAGCATGTGTAAATGGGCTGTCATCTCCATACCAACGATGTGCTGATGGAGTTTTAGCTGAGAACGGCACTTTTTTACTTTCGCTTTTGAAGTGGTACAGCTTATCAATACTTTGCCAGCAGTAGGAGCCTAGATTGAGTGAAAATGATCCAAGATCGAAAAATAAAAAAAGGTGGACAGTGAAAATTGGCAATTCAAAGATGAATGGACTGAACGATTCGCATTAGTTCTCCCTCCAACCAGCACAAGTCCAGTGTGCCTAAAATGCCAGGAGACCGTAGCTCTGGTGATGATTTCCAGTTTGAAACGGCATTATGAGACCAAACAGGAATTTTGAAGAGACCTTTCCTCAAAATTCAGAAGTAAGAACAACAAAAATCAATGCACTAAAATCTAAAAAGGAAAAGTTTCTTTAACACCCCTCCTGATATATTTGTTTTGGATTCTTTGCAGGGGTTTTGTTTTGTTTTTTGTTCTGTTTCATTTGAATATTTATTTGAATTTATGTCAAAATGGAAATAGCATTTTATTTTAGTATGTATTTTATTTGCTGTTTTGTAAAAAAAATAATAAGGACATTTTGTTTTGAATATGACAGTATTATAGCCAACTATAATAAATGACCTTTGACTCGTTGAAAAATTTGCGTGCAGACCTCTGACTTGTTGAAAAATGTCTTTGTGGACCTTTAAGATTTGTATTTGAGTACCCCTGATATAAACCATCCATCCAACACACCTGGATTTGGGCTGTTTTTCTTCTCTGCTATCTGCCTCAAACATCCTGTCAAGCTCTTCAGATTGGATCAGTGCAGTGAAATGGTCTCCAAGTAGATTTTCATCTAGTCTGGTCTCTAAAGGACATTCTGAGATGAGCTCCAAAGCCACTTCAGTGTCGCCTTGGCTGTGTCCTTATTTTGTCACACTTAAATATTCATCATTTCACCAGTCTGAAAAATTCTGTGTGTCATCTGTCACTCAGAAAACAGCATCTTCCCAGCCACTATGACTGACAGAGCTCTGCAGAGATGGTGGCGGTTCTTCGGGAAGGTTGATTCCATTTTAGCAGAGGAGCTCTGTTCAGCTGGTCATTTGGTGTCCAGAAAAGTGTTTAGGGACGGTTTCTGTATCTCAAACTTTTCAAACATGCACAAAACTACCAGGGGCTTCCAATGCTTTAGCATATTTACACCTTTCCTCTATGTATCTATGCCACAGCATGGTCTATCTAAGAGGACAACAGAAAGTTTGTTGAGTTCCTCTGCTCTGGGACCTGACATAGACCAGTGCTGCTTTTTTTAGTCATGTCCAATCACTTTAATTAGTCACAGGAGGAATCACTCAAGTTGTCGTAAAACTTGTAAGTGTAGTGTAAAATGTAAAATGTAAGTGTGGGAGTGTAACAGCTGCTGTCAACATAAAATACTGTGTCTGGATTTGCTGCATAAAATAAAACACATTTTAACCTTCTAAACCACATGGACTTTCAAGCAACTTAATATATCCCAAATGTAGACTCCAGTGCAGTACATTTTTAAATGATACTCCAAAGATATATATATATATAAAAAAAGAAGGACATCCATTAATGCAAAATCCAAGTTTCAGACCTTCATGTCTACAGCAAAATTCATACATTACTAAAAATGTAAAACTGTACACAAGACGCATCCTGTTAAAGATGCAAAAGTCCATTTCGAGAGGTTCTGAGACAAAGTTAGCTAACACAAATAATACATCACAATCATACAACCATTCAAACTGGTCATCTTTATAACAGAATATGAAGGAAAATTACAAATCAGTCACATGACAGCTGTCTGCGCATTTAAACACAGAGTTGGGTTTTCTTGTTCTTTTTCTCTTAGTAACAGTTTTGCAGTAATCTGAATTTAGGGAAGTCTGTACTAAATAAATGCGTAAAAAATGGTCCAGAACACGCCAAAAGTGAGGATAGCTGCAGGATGAAAGAAGGATGAGGAATGTTTGCTCACACAGACCCCGTGCCACAACTTCAAAACAACAAAAAATACAGCATAAACCCCCCCAGCTGCTGTGGGTTATTCACAACCTTCTACTCTCTCCCACTGTGAAGTGTAGATAAATCTATAAGGCCTGCAGCTGCTCAGGCAGAGGGGGAGTCAGTGTCATGATTGTGAGCATCAATCGCAGAGTTCAGAATGAAACGAGCTCAGGACGCCTCAGCTGTGTGTGTCACACTAACATTGATCAGTGGATATCAGTGGGGAGAATTGGTCAGATGTCAGGGTCAGGGCACAATCAGTGAACAGAAGGATTACGAGTCGATTTGTGCGCTGATGTTGAGGGATGCTGGGAAGGCAAATCATTGTTTTATGTTTTTTTCTTAAATAAAGATCCACGTTTTGTCCGCAGTGGTGCTGCATGTCACATGTTTGTGGGCTATGCTGAATGACATCAATCCAATGTGCTCAGATCTGACAACACTGTCTCAACAAGCATGTTCAGATAAGCAGAATAAACCCCAAAGAAACACAAGATACCGTATGAGTGGTGAGTTTTGGAGCGTACCCATGGAAATGCTCTTAGACTATTATACTACTATATATTTAGTGGACATGCAGCTCTACATTTTAAACTTACTATGATTTCAAACTAATCTCAACATTTTGTAACTTCATAATTAAAAGTGTTTTTTAGCCACGAGGCAGGCTCAGGTGTATGCTAAGAATAGCCCTAATGCTCAGAAATCCATGTCAAGCTAAATAATTCCATTTACTTCATTAAAATTTAATTTTATGGCTTCATAATCAAAGCTTTCCCACTAAGTTAATGTGATTTGAGCCAAGTCAAGCAGCTCATTGTTTTTTCAGACAAGGCTTTGCATGACATTTTACAATAATCAGTATGCCTGAGGATTTAGGTCTGGAATATGAAGTAGTACCAATGATGATGATGATGATGATGATGGCGTTTAATTTACATTAAAAAGTTGCAGTTACGTTATAATTAAATTGAAATTTATCGTGAAAAGAAAAGCAGAAAACAGGTTGATTCGTAGGCGATGATTCCATAACTGAAAACTTGTTCAGTGAGAGGAATATGACCAAAGCCATCAACATGTACGCCCTGCCAGTCATCAGATACCCAGCTGGAATAGTCAGCTGGCTGCAGGAAATGGATGCTGCTGAGGTAAAGACACAAAAGCTCCTAACAATGCATGGAGGGTTCTACCTAAAGTCCAGCACCCAGAGACAAGCAATGAAAAGAGTAAGGGTGAGGATCAGTGGGTGTCAGAACCCCGATTCAGGATGAAACAAGGAGGATCTAAGAATACATCAGGAAGATTGCCCCCCCGGGGTTGCCCTGCTCAGAGAGTGCCTCAGGCAGCAGAAGACAGACGGTGATGAGGAGGAAGAGGAAATATCATGGGAGACCAAACCCCTCCATGGGATGTACAATTGACAGTAAGAGGAAGTGGGTGACATTAAGGAGTCTTACCAGTGGCTCGTAAAGGCCGGCCTGAAGGACAGCACAGAGGCCTTGATTATTATAGCAAAAGAACAGGCCCTGAGCACCAGGTCCATAGAGGCAGGGGCCCATGGAGTAGACAGGACCCCTGGTGCAGGCTGTGCAAAGAGGCCCCTGAGACAACCCAGCACATAGTATTTGGATGTATGATGCAAGCTGGGACACCGTACACTGACAGGCGCAACCAAGTGGCTGGGACAGCATACAGGAACACCTGTGCCCAGTATGGATTTGAAGTCCCCAAATCCAAATAGGGCACATCACAGAGAGGCTGAAACCAATTGGGCTCAGATCCTGTGGGACTTCAGCTTCCAGAGACTAACAGCTGCTAGCCAAACAACCAGCCACAGTGGTGGAGCAGAAGAGGGCCAGTTGTAGTAGATGTGGTGATACCAGCCTGACAGTAACATCAGGAAGAAAGAGCATGAAAAGACTGAGAGGTACCAGGAGCTGAAGAAACAACTGAAACAGATGTGGAAGGTGCAGCCCAAGGAATCCCAGTGGTAATCAGAGCACCAGGGGCTGTGACCCCCAAACGGAGAGAGTGGCTCCAGCAATTCCCAGATACAACATTGGAGGTCTCTGTCCATAAGAGTGCAGTCCTAGGAACAGCTAAGTTACTACACGGGCCCCTCAAACTCCCAGGCCTCTGGTAGAGGACCCGAGATTGAGGAGGACACAGAGGGGGAGATTTTTTTTTCTAATTTCCAGTTAACCAATTTCAATTTATTGCTCAACTTTTTAATCTTTGTTCAAAAACACTGTGTGTTTAACACTCTCTATAACTGCAGGATATATTTAAGAGCTATTGATTTAGACTTGGTCAGCTTTAGCTTTGTGAATGTAATAAACTGGGATCCCATCACGTTAAACTGCATCTGACTTTGTTAGCATGTAGGTGGTAGTACCGAGTGGAACAGTGTTATGGGTTAGAGGTGTGTTTGGATGTTACTTGGCAAAAGCTTTGTTTACATTTCCAAAAGAGTGTGGTTTGCATCAACCATGTTCATTTCTTTCTCATCTACCACCTCCAGATCTAACAATGCATTTAGGGGAGGTGTGGGTGGAAAATAACAGTCTGCAAGTCCCTGATCTACCCCTGTTTGAGTGATCAAATAAAATCCCTGGATCAAATTCCGCATTTTCCATGTCATTTGGAATTTCTCACAATATGGAGGCTAAAGAAGAGCTACCAGAAATTTCAGGCTGGGACTTAAAAGATTCTCAACGTTTTTTCTTAATTAATGTCAAACCAACAGATGTTGAGGACATCTCTTTGGTTGTCTTTGGATTGCTCAATGTATATTAGAAAACCGTTGCATTTTGGAAGTGGTCTGTGGTTAACTAGAGTGGCAACATGAAGTACTTGGGTCGGACTAGCTAAAGCAGGTGTAGAGGACGGGGAGAAACACTCTGGGATGATGACGGGTAGTTGCTGGAATAACCTCTTCCGCAGCAGGATTTTTAAGAAGCTAAAATAACAGAAGACTCTGTTCACAAGGTAAAATGGATATCTGCGAGCCTGTAATCAGTAAAATGCTGTGATTTATTCTAACTCAACCTGTATGAGGCCAGAGGTGTAAAGTAGCTGAGTTCAAGTGTAGCTGAGGTTTGGAGACAAACGACCACAGGGAGATGTGAATCCACAGTGTTGCACAGAGCTCTCGCTGTTAGAAAATAAAACGTCCCGGGAGAAACCGCTCGCCACACCACAGAGTCATTAATTCTGCATCATGACCTGCCTGTCTGCTGGCTGCAGCCGAGCAATGTGTATCCTGTGGCATCATTATATTAGGAGTCGGATCAGGACAGCAACAAATAACAGGAGGGTGGTGGTGTGGGATGGGGTCTGACGTGAGTCCTGTGTATAGGTACATGTGAGTGTTTGAATGATGTCTGAAGTCCTTTCGTACATTCTTAAATCAAGGGAAGAAAAAAAAAAGCATCACAAAATCCCTGAAGTGATGCCATGATCTAACAGGGGGATGCAGAGGAATCCAAAGAGCCACAGAGGCTTAACCTTGTTTTTTTAAACCTCACACTTCCTGAGAGGTGACCCACAGCATTATTTCACACAATGTGGTCCCTCAGAATAGAGAGCACAACAAAACCTGCAGCTTTTACAAGTGTATCTCACTAGCGCCAAAGCATTTCCCAGAAGATAACACCAAAAATACAAGCCTACACTGAGGATTAAAGGAAACCACCTACAACAAGCAGTCATGTGAGCCGGACCAACATCAAGGAAACTAACAACAAAATTACAGCCCACATAAAGATCAAGAGTTTTATTCTTGCAGGAAGTGGTGAGCTGATTCAGAAGTGGTTCATTGTTTATTAAATTAAATCTGCTCTCAGATGTAATTGTATCAATCGTGTCTCTTAGAATAATGCTTGTATGTCACTAAACTGCTCATTTAATTACATTGTTGTGGCAACGCAATCGCTGCCTGGAGTATGTTCAGAGACAACGTTTCTTTCAGGTAACAAAACACTACATTTATGTATCACATAGGCTTCATAAGGGGGTGACTGAGGAGGATGGTGGGCGTACAAAGTGCACGACCTTGACGCCAGAACTTTGAGTTCAGGTCCAAACTTTTATCTTGGGTTTAGGCGATAAAGTATTTCGTTCAGAAAGTGGTACAAAGTGCAGGACCTTGATACCAGGACTCTGAGTTCAGGTCCAGACTTTATAGTGTAGATGATGACCTTGCTTAAACGGTCATTATCATCCTCACGTGACTTCAGCTAAATGATTTGGCATTGATTCAGGTCAAATTTGGTTATGTGAGGAGAAGCAACTGTTGTCGGAGATGGTTGTCTGAATAACAGGAAATCAGTGCTTGAGGGATAGGAGACACCTTCTAATGTGTATTGGAAAGCTGTAGGTGTGTCAACAAATACTGCTTGTTTGCCAGACATTAGAAATTGTCATTGATGTACTAATTCTTTAGCTTTCTCGTGAGTAAACCCTCAAATGTGCAACTCCATGTCTGAGCCTCTCTCATTTAAGTCTAGTTTATGCTACAACAACTTCTATCATGGATTTAGGCAACAAAAGCTCTTAAGTTTAGGTTTGACAAAAGATTTAGATTTTAATTAGATTTACATAAAAAGACTCTCGTCTCAGATTTCGGCAACAAATACACTTCAGTTAAGTTTAGGGAAAGATTGTGATTTTGGTTAAATGTTAATGAAAATAATGCTGTAGTCACTAAGACTGAATGCTGTGTTACAAGGTTGCCTATTTTGTCAGTGAACATTTTAATGATAAAGTCATCATATTTGCAACTTTCCAAGTAGAGGTGTGCCATATCATCTTGTTCACATAATAGCGGTATAATTTTTAATGACATATGAAATATTCACACTGTGATACTATATTTTGACTTGTTGACATATTGACGTCATACTGCTTCCCATGGCAACAACAGGCATGGCTGGAGGCAAAATAAATACAGACTCCGTGGTAGTTCCTAAAAGAGAAGCAGCTTAAGTAGTCTGGAATAAACACTCGCGTCCTGAATGTTTTATGAACAGCCCCTGACTTCTCAGACTCTTTTACAGAGTTACTGAGAGTTACAGCAGAGGTAACTCATTCAGCGGCTCCTCTGGCAGCAGCACAGCATCTCTCTCTCTCCTCCCTCGCCATGTGCACACAGGAGTCAGTGTTGTCAAGTCATTTTGTCACAAACCTTTGGTAATGTAAACTTAGGTGACACTTGTGGCTCAACAAAAAACTACATATATGTGAATGTGCAATAGTTATGGTAGCATGACAGTCTGTCACAGGTTACAGCATGATGATTGGAGGAGAAATGGCATAAAGGTCCACATGAAAAAAAAAAACAACTCAATCATTTTGCATTTTGCTAAAAGAGAAGGAAATCCCCTGTCATTTTTTATATAAAGACCCCATGGTACTTTTGTATTTGGGAGCTGTTTGAATATAAATAAATGTGAAATATTAAGATTGTACACAGATTCTGAATTTTACTCTGAGTTACTGTTGTTGTTTACAAACTACTGAAATGAGGGATACTTTTTCTTTAGTTTGTACTGAATATTTGATGGCAAACTGTTAGGTTGACATATAAAACCACATCACTTATTCTGTTGCAATTCTGTTTTCTTAAATTAGTAATAAAATATATACACATATATATATTTTATTACTAATATTTTTTTACTAATTTGTTATATCTAGAATATCATTATCGCAAAAATACCCTGAAATATCATGGTATTATTTTAGGGCCATATCGCCCACCCCTATTGCCAGTGATAATGTAATTTGCCCAACATTACTTTTCCCTTTTCATGTATTTGCTGTTTCAAATTAGTTATATATAAAGATTTTGTCTAGGAGACAGGGCTGATTTGGGTATCCATCCATCCATTTTCTAACCGCTTATCCTTTTTAGGAGTGTTTGAATGTTCATTTCATTTTCCGTAACTGCTTATCATGTTGAGGGTCGTGGGGGGGCTGGAGCCTATCCCAGCTGACATTGGGCAGGACAGGTAGAGACACATTCACATTCACACCTATGGGCAATTGAGTGTCACAAATTAACCTATCTTCAATCTTCATGTCTTTGGACTATGGGAGGAAGCCAGAGTACCCAGAGAAAACCCACGCTGACACAAGGAGAACATGCAAACTCCACACAGAAGGGGGCTGCTCCCGTACCCGGGATCGAACCAAGGTGCCTCTTGCTGTGAGGCAACAGTGCTAACCACCACACCACCGTGCCACCCTGATTTGGGTATGCTAATTCAAATTACATTAAAACAAACAAATAATAATCACGGCCTGCAACTTTAAATTGTGTAATTTTGTATGGAAGCCCAAGCCCCATGTATGTACATTATGCATTCGTATCATAAACGATGGTAGAGATGAGAAAGATTCTCATTTTTTTTTAAACACGACGATAATCACATCATCACTTATTGCTGGGTTAATTGGATATAGTATTATTTCAAATCCATCACTTTGGGGTTTTATCACCTGGAACGATGGATACTGGTTGATGTGAGCCATCTATATCTGTTTGCTCTCCAGGCACATTGTACTGTATAATTTAGTGCCAGGTTGGATATATTGTAGCTTTCAGAAAAATCTGAGTTTTGCAGTCATAATTACAACTCAGATGTTGACATGAATGTTGTTTATCCTGGAAACTGGTAATTACACTAACTACAAAATAACATTAAAGCATAAAGTGCTCGGTTTTGGCTCAGCCCACAGGAGAAACTGCTTAGCCAAACAATATTTTGCTGATTTAAGTCATCAGACGCTTCAGGGAATTATTTTTAAATTACACAATTAAAGAGAAAGTTTTTATGAAAGAATAATGCAATATAAGCTTCTGTGGATCTCAGCAGTAAAGACTGTTGCCATCCTCAGTTGGCATGTGATGTGAACTTTGGGAAACTTCAGGCTGCAGGTCTGTAGATGCAGAGCATGCCTCAGGACCTGCTAAGAGTCCTTAAACTCTGGTCAGCATCAGAACATAGAGCTGTACACCTCTGCTGTATGCCTCGAAACTCATGCAGATACACAGACTTCACAGAGTGTTCATGTGGCTGTGGAACCCTATTAGCTTTGGTTTCTTGATTTTGGTGAAGTTGACGAGATGTCCAGATTGAAACTGAGCTGAATTTAAACTACACTTCAATACAAAGCGAACCCTAACTTCACATACAGCTGTTGAGCAGCTAATAAAAGACCATTGATCTCTTAACATTGTTCTTATATTGCCTTTCATTTTGCAGTGTTTACAACTAGGCTATTAGCAATTCAGACAGCGACTACTTTAAATCACAATTACAAAGGCAGCTACACAAATGAGTTGTATGAAGTTAAATACCAATTAGCAGTATGTGGCAATTTAAATAGAGCTCTGACAATTATAGCTTCAATGTTAGTTTCCAAGGCATCAAAAGTCAACTCACAGACAGTCACTGCCAGTGTCTGGTTAATAACTTGCAAACTTCTGTTAGCAGGAAAGCAGAAAAGACCAAAAAACCATTAAAAAACTGAAGTGGTGAGTACAGTACAGTGGTCCTTCACCAAAGCCACTAAAATATCTAAGATAGTCTCATCATAAACAAACAGTATGAGTTTCACTAAACAGGTTTTCATTGTAGGGCGTCAGTGTGTTATTTTTCTGAAACACTTTACCAATCTGTTATTTTGTATACTCGATGTTTCTGGGCACAGATGGTGCCTCCTGAGACATGGAAAAGGGCTAAATTCACACCAGAAGCAAGATGTGAATGACCTGTAACTGGTACAGAAGCATCCAAGCTGTGCAATCAACTCTGCACTTTGTTTGGCCGTCACATTTCTCACAAGCAGCCGTCTTACCAGCACCACAGATGGAGGAAGGACAAACTGTCCTCAGCAGAAAGACTGATATAGGGCATAACAGTGAATACCCACAAAACTTTCACTCTGTTAAACGGACAGACGTAGTTTTTGAAGTATGCGAATGGAGCTAGTGGATCAAACAGCTGATCTTCCGATTAGCGGACAACCTGCTCTATCTCTGAGCCACAGCCAGCCTACTAACAGTGAAATGAATTAAGCAATGAAAAGAAATGCACCATAATTTGTATATATCCCATGTAATCATGAGTCAGTCATTTGTGTATAACCCCACGTATTTGGGAAGGCTGCTATCATGTGAGTAATGTGCTGACAGGAGTGAAGAAAGAAGTAGTCCACGGGAGGCAGGCTGGTTGGTGGACTGGTCACAAAACTTCTTTTTCCAAAGGACACCTGTGTTTGAAACTGTGTGAAACCAAGGGAACCTTAAATATATTGTCACCATGTTTCTTTTCCAAGCCAAACCAACAGAACTTCACGTTTCTAAACTTCAAGATACAGAACTATGTTTCTAAAGTAACTTTACTTACCTAAACCTTACCAATGTAACCTTACATTAAGTATGTACTTAACATATGTGCCGTAGCATCATTTTGTAGGGTGCTAATTCATCAGATATCATAAGAACCATAGTGCAAGCACTTTCGTAAGATATACAACTGTTGCATGAGCATATGTTGCATGAATGCACTGCCAATTTCTCACTCAAGATATATAGTGGTTAAGTGCTACGTCTGTGGTCCCTGGCCATTGGCAGTTGACACAGTAAAAACTATCAAAGCAGCCTGTTTTTAACTTGGTCTTATGAGGCTACTCGGAGTGAATTATGAAGTCTTTCTGAGCAAACAGTATTTCTTACAGTTTCTGAGTGCTGACATTTAAAGTTAAATGGCTTTACTGTATACACCTCTGCATATTTCCATGGTGTAGGAAGAGCATGCTTTCTAGATTGAGAAAAAAATGCAGCTTTCAACGTATAAAAGGCAAAAGAAATTAGTGGTATAAAAACATATCTTGAAAGAGATTGAATAGAATATGTGTGAAGTTGGATATATGGGTTATTTGACTGGCTGCCTTCACAGAGAAAATGAAGGGGAGTCGCATATTGACTCGTTTATCAAAGCTGACTTGTGGTAATATTGAAGTATCTCTTCTGTGAGAGAGACAGGTGATGGACATCAAAAATGTGAATTGTCTTTGAATGTCTGTAATATTTTCCAACCTAGAACTATAGAGACCAGAACCACTCAGATTTCCCAGAGTCTCTCCTGCATGTTCTGTAACCCCCATTAGCACAGCAGCAGCAGCAGCCACTGAAACCTATTACCTCTCAAAATGGTGCAAAATAGACCTCAGCAGACATATTGTTACACAAAACTCAAGCCTTTCAAACCACTAGTTGCCGGTTCATTGCCTCAGTGCCTTCCGGCAATTGAAAGAGCACAAAAAGATTTGATCAGCTCCTGGGAGTCGAGCAACAGTGCAGCAACGGTGAAAATGTGAGCCTTTCTGTCACAGCAATGGGAGCTGGTTTTCTTTCCTAAGTTATGTGTGAGCGGTGCTATCAGCTCATCGGGGTATAATACTGCCTTATCTACAAAGCGGCATCTTAAACTGGGCTAATCATGTACATCACATCTGTGTTTCTTGGCTTCAATTCACATTTTAAGAGGAGACACTCATTTACTTGCAAGATTAGGTTTTAAGCAGCCATGTCTCCTCTTCCACAGCAAACACTCTGACTCTTTGAAAATGACATGAAGCTAAATTTTTCTCCCCACCCCCTCCCTCTGCTTCTTGCTCTAGCCTGAGGCGAAAGGAAACAAAACAGGCTTTTCATGGGGGCTTTGGGATTGAAAATTTAAGTATCGCATATTAGGTCCTGATCTCGTTTGGGTATTCATTCAAGAGTGATGACATTTACATTTCAAATTCCAAAATGTCAGAGGTGATTTGTTTTCTCTTGACATTAGTAGTAACTTGAATCCCAGAGGCAACTTAAAACTAGCTGTAAGAGACATTTGCGTTACCTGTTAATTTTAACTTGTACTTTAAGGGGCATGCCATCCACTTTTTTAAATATATATGTATTTATATTTAGATATGTATATATACTCATACACTCAGCGGCCACTTTATTAGGTGCCGGTGTTCAACTGCTTGTTAACCCGAATCAGCCAATCACGTGTCAAGACAACCTGCTGAAGTTCAAACTGAGCATCAGAATGGGAAAGAAAGGTGATTTAAGTGACTTTGAACATGGCATGGTTGTTGGTGCCAGACAGGCTGGTCTGAGTATCTCAGAAACTGCTGATCTACTTGAATTTGTACGCACAACCAACTCAGGGTTTACAGAGGATGGTCCCAAAAAGAGAAAATATCCAGTGAGCGACAGTTCTCTGGGCCAAAAGGCCTTGTTGATGCCAGAGGTCAGAGGAGAATGGCCAGACTAGTTCGAGATGATAGAAAGGTAACAGTAACTCAAATAACCACTGGTTACAACCAAGGTATGCAGAAGACCATCTCTGAATAAACAACATGTCAAACCTACAGTAGCAGAGAGACCACACTAGGTGCCATTCCTGTCAGCTAAGAACAGGAAACTGAGGCTACAGTTGCACATGGGCTCACCAAACTTACAATAAAAGATTAATAAAACAAAAGTCTCGATTTCTGCTGTGACATTCAGATGGTAGGGTTCAGAATTTGGTGTAAACAACATGAAAGCCCGTATCCACCCTGCCTTGTATCAACTATTCAGGCTGATGGTGGTGGTGTAATATTGTGGGGAATATTTTCCTGGCACACTTTGGGCCCCTTAGTACCAACTGAGCACCGTTTAAACACCACAGCCTACCTGAGTATTGTTGCTGACCATGTCCATCCCTTTATGACCACAGTGTACTCATCTTCTGATCGATACTTCCAGCAGGATAATGCTGCCATGTCACAAAGCTCAAATCATCTCAAACTGGTTTCTTGAACATGACAATGAGTTCACTGTACTCCAATGGCCTCCACAGTCACCAGATCTCAATCCAATAGAGCACCTTTGGGATGTGGTGGGACGGGAGATTCACATCATGGATGTGCAGCTGACAAATCTGCAGCAACTGCGTGATGTAATCATGTCAATATAGACCGAAATCTCTGAGGAATGTCTCCAGCACCTTGTTGAGTCTATGCCATGGACAATTATTATAGGCAACTCTGACAGCTAGAGTAACTCTCATTCAGCATGTCCATAACCTGGTGGCAAAATGGCAACAAAGTCACCATCATGGGCAGTTCCTTCTAAATAATATTTAATATTAGCTCTAATGTAGTCAGTTTATCCCTCTAAAAAGGAGCTATCTGGTCTCACTTTTAAATGAACCAATTAGAATGGCTTAAGGGCCATTACAATAATTACCGTATAATGGAGTACTGCATGAAATCCTCCTAAGTCTCCCAATAACTTGAGGTTTTACCATTCTTTAAATTCCCCAACACTGCATGAATGCAATACAATATCAATATACAGGATGTTCTCATGCACTATTCATAGATATTTCAACAAAAAGTAATGCACCACAATTTGTATTTAAGACGTGTAATCAGGAGCCAGTAATTTGTGTATAACCCACATGGTTGAGAAAGCTGCGATCACATGATGGAAGTAAAGAACACAGGAGATTTGGAACCATATGAAACCAAGTGAACTTTGAGTTTTTTTTAAGATATTTTGTCACCATGTTTTTCTTTCTAACCCTAACTTTACGTTAAGTTTGTAACTTTAACTTAAGGTAGTAATGTGACATTCATGGGACGCTCATTTGCCAGATATCATACTTACTGTTGTAGGACAATATGTGGAAATATACCAATGGTTGCATTATGGGAAATGTAGGAGGCAGCATTTTAAATACTCGGTCTTATGTGTGTTTTCCTTTTGCAGTGCGCAGTTGTGCCAGTTTGATCACTGACTGCTAGATGCCTGATTTTAATGTCCATCAAAAAAAGGAATGAAAATCTAAAAATATTTGTAGTTTTTGTGATTCATTTATGATTTCTTTTAGGGCTGTGTGTTCGGTGGGCAGCTGCATTAGGATGGCAAACCCTACAAACTGTGTTGTGTCAATACCTTCTGTTTTACAGACTACAACAGTGTTCACTGATACATTCACAGGAAGTTCCGAAGCACCCACTCAGGAGGAAGACAAAGTACACTGACAGTCACGATGATGTGATGAAAGGACAGTAAAAACAAGCAACAGCAGCGAGTGGCAAACAACAATAACAAAAACAAAGACAGTGACGCTTCATCTATCCTGAAATGAGCTTTCTTTCAGGTTTCTCTCTCTGACTTTATAATGATTGAAGAGCGTGGATGCACCGAGGGAATAGGCAAGATTAAACAGTGCCAACAAAGACTGATCGCCTGCATAGAAATGTCAGCTCAAGTCAATTCAGAGAGAACTCACGGCAAAAAGTAACAAATTCAAAAGGCAGGTTTCTGATGAGAGAGAGGCTTTCACTCCCCGCTGACAATAAAAGAACCAACAAAGAACATGAACAAGGGGTGTATCTGTGAGGAGAAAAATGTCTTCAGGGGAGAAGCCTGCCTTCACTCGATTTATACTGGTATCGCATCTGTGTTTTAATCTTTGGGAACGTTTTAGACATCATAACACGTTGCTGTTATTTAACCCAAGAAAACTCAATTAGTTCTCATCTGGCTTCAAAATAAAAAACAACATGCAACATACAGTGCTCACTCAAGGATTAGTGGCATCATAGAAAAGTGCAGCGTCGAGCCCCAGAGAGAGAGAGAGAGTGAGTGCAAAAAAGAAAAATTAAACTTCAACAAAAGTTGCTTAACTTGGTTCTAATATACAATAAACCCTGAGCTCGGCTCCAGGAATATGCCAACACAGCCACTGTACAAGTCCCAGATGTTAATGAACCTGTTTACCTACAGCTGCACTTTTGCTCTTTTTTAATGAGTTTTAATTAATATTTTCCTCCGCTCAAGCCACGGCCTCCAGATGTCAGTCTTATGTTTGGACTGTCTTGTGCTTTGGTCAAAATTAAAATATCAGCTCTTTTTAGCCATTAACTGTTGGGACAGACTGCTATTTTTTGCAGTGTTTAGCAAGTTACTCTCAAACTGCAGTACGTTACATATTACTAGTTAACTTCATTTGAAAATCATTAGTTAATTTACTAATCTGTGTAAAGTAATATGTTACTTATTTAACTAATTTTGAATTATTTTTACCAAATGATCAGAAGAACGACTAGGCATTATAAATGGATGAGGCTAATGTTGTATAGCAGCTAATCAAAGCACAGAAGCTCCAGTTTATTACAGTTCATTTCAAATCCAGTGCTGCACAGATCTGACTCATTCATGCATTACCATACAGTGGTTACACCTTATTATTAAATTCTCGTGCTTATATTAACAATAGCATGATGATATAAAACAATAGCCTTGGATGGGCAGGCACATGATCTAAGTCTGAGATATGGATGAATAATTTTGGCCCTATCATATGTAACACAATAGACAAATGCTGAGGTTAGCATATGTAAGGTATGAGGTATGTAAGTAAGTCTCTATGATTAGTACAAATAAATACATCAGAGGCAGATGATCCACCTGCCGGTTCTCTGTGAGCTGGTTAGCTGCAACAGCACCTAAGAGAGAGTTATGCATAAGAACGGGACTTTGTATCAGCATTGTTCTGCAGTGGCAGGGGATGTGAATAGAAACACATTCAACATATTAGTTCACATTCGATGGCATCACCCATATGTGCCGATAACCGAGATGAGAGGCCAGCTCCTTATCCCAGCTGCTTTCTAGCAGCCTAGGACACATAAGCAAAATGGGATATGTTGTAGACGTTGCAGGTATATGAATGGAAACATAGTGAACATGATAAGGCACGGTTCGACATGGCACAGATGTGCTTATCGCCCGCACCCTTGTAGTCTGTTATGACATGACAAGAAACAATTCTAGTGGGGCACTGGCAGAAGTGGAGCCGTCTGGATCAGCAAGGATGAATGAAAAATTAAAACAATGAAAAGTTTCGGGTGGTAACTCATTAAGTGACATTGTAAATGTAGTAATATTGCCCTAAATCATGTTGGTAACATGTTATATTACTTTTTTCTGCTAAAATGTAATCAATTACTGTAACACATTACTTTTGTAACACATTATCCCAACACTGATTATTTGCAACCTTGCCACTGTTTGTAACTAAAAAAAGGGAACTTAAAGTTCCACTTCAAGGACTAACAGTATTGATGTTTTCTGTAATATATCAAAGTACATGCAGTAATAGAATAGCTTATAATAAATACATATACTGTAATGTAGCAGAGTTCTTCTGCATGAATGGCACATGGGAGAAGCTCCAGCTTGTTGCAATATGTAACCTCACCACTAGATGCCACTAAATCCCACACACTTGACCTTTAAGATAAACTTTAAAATGATATAAACATCATTATACAATTTTATTAAATGTATATACATAATCGTGTCAAGTTTATTGACATATAACTAACTTTTACTGAGTTTATTATAGTGTGATTTGAGTTAGGTAAACATGGAAGTCTGCCTCACTGAATGTTCTTGACTTCGGTGTATTAACTAAAATATGTATTTTGAATATGAAACATTATTCTAATTTTTCACTGGAGTAAGATTAGAGCTTGTTAAATGGAATTTGAAGTGACACGAGTCCAAAACGTCCTTATCACCTCTGTGTTTATGCAGAGCTTCGAATGGAACTACTTAACATTCAAAAGGCCAGCACCAGCAGATAACTCCCCCCTTATCACTGGACGGGGATGTAACAGAGTTGAACTGTATTAAATTATTATGCCTTTTTTTTGCCCAGAGAAAATATTAGCATTTTAGATAAATTACTGAACCCCAGCTTTTATCTCACTTTTTAGAACTTATTATTTTACACACTGCCTCTCAGTTTGGGGACAGAAATAAGCAAGGATAATGGAAGGTGCTTTATATTTCATCCTGAGGGTTATATAACGAGTTTATGACATAGGGTTTTCCTTTTAGACGGCCATCAGGCGCTGAAGTGTTAGAGGTCTTTAATCAAAATTTACTGGAGTGTCCAATTATACGAGCAATTTTATTGATGCATTAGCAAAAAGATGAATGTCTTCATTCAGGCGCAGTTGAGGGATGTTGGAGTGACCCTGCCTAAAGAAGCCTGTATTTGAAGTAACAGACCAGATGCTAAGACCAGGAGAACTGCTTTTGGTTGTGAGATAGAGTCTCGATCAGCCACATCAATGACTATCTGGCTAAAAGCGTAGTCAATCCAAGAAGCTTTAATGTGTTTTTATACATTGACTCACTGCATGTCTTCTTTCTGAGAGTAAATGTGATTGACGACCATTGATGTGAACATACAATGCCAATGAAAGGTTTTCGTCCTTTTTTTCCCCTGTGATAAAACATCTTTTTAATCACACGCAGCTCTCACAATGTGATGCAGGTTATTGTTATCTTGACCTGTGGTTCATGCAGCTTTTGTCTTGTGATCCTTTAAAATTAAGCTATGACTGAGTCCTAATGGATTATGCCAATGTTGAAGTGAATACATCAACCAAAAAGTGTTTTTTTTTAATAAATAAAAAAATATTAAAATAATGTGCTTTAATTAATTTGAAAACCTTAAAAACAAAGATATTTCAAGAAAAAAAGAAGAAGTTTTGCTTTACTTTCCTGTCAAAGGTCTAGTGTGTAGGATTAAGTGCCATCTAGCTGTGAGGTTGCAGGCTGCAACCAACTGCAATTTCTCCTGTGTGCCATGTAGGAGAATTACGGTGGCTGATGCAACGTTGCAAAATGTGAATGACTCTATCTAGTGCCAGTATGTGAATTGTCTGCTCTGGGCTCCTGAAACATGGCAGTGGATGAGGACCTGCTCCCTCGGTAGATATAAACAGCGCATTCTAAGGCAATGAAAACACAACAATTTTATTTTCAGATGATTATACACTAAAGAAAACAAACTTATTATATTTCATTTCTGCCATTATATCCCCCTAAATCTTACACACTGGACCTTTAATCATCTCATTCAAACATATCCTGGGACCTCTTGCTGAGCAGCAGGCTGGGAACTGCTATTCCAGACAGTAAATTGTGGTGATTATGCAGGCAGTGATCTTCAAAGACATTGTCAATGCATCTACACTATGAATTCAACAAAGGTATTCTACAGGACTGTAAGTATGAAAGTAAACAAATCCTGCTTAAGTGGCCCTATTTGCTTGACAAATGCTGACTCCATGTATGTGCCTCTCTATTTCTTTAAGATAAAAATGTAGCAGACATACTGCTAGATTGTTTTGTTCTAATTTTTCAATGCTTTTTTGTGGCATGACATTTTCCTATGACCCCAATGACAGCTCTGTTGTGAATAAAGGACGTTTTTAAAAAGTACACAAAGGATCTAATGATAGTGGGTCAGACAGGCAGACTCTGACTTCCCGCCAAGTCTGCCCTCATCCCATCCAACTGGACATTCTGCTCTTACATGATCCCAGATGACAAGATATAATTAGATACACCCAACACTCAGCCGCTGGTATCAAACAGAGCCCCCCAAAAACCACACAAAGCCCTGAGCGCCTGCGGTAATGGCTTCGTAAACAGCCCGCTATTCTGGTAAGTAATGACCCATGAAGGGACCATTCTGTGAGCCAGTGGCTATATCTAGCCGATGGCTTTTGGCCTGCTCATGAAATGCGCTCTGACACTGACAGAGTGGGACAGGTGGCAGAGGCTGGAATGGATGCTGAGGCTGACGCCGCTCACTGCCTCTACAGCCGAGAGGCATCTAGCGCTCTGCGACAAGGCGTCGGAGCCGCTGAGGGTTTGCCGGAGTATTTCCAGGTCACCTCCCAACGCCGCTGACAAACCGAAGCTTCAGAGTTGGAAGTTAATTTGCCATTCATTTGTGCTGCAGGGAGTTTGATTATTAGCAGTGTAAGGGAAACGCACCAAAAGCTACATAATTGTGGAGTGGCTACATATGTTCCTGCAGATCGTGTGAGCCAGTCAATCCATCAAGACACGAGAATGCACTAAGCAGCCAGCTGCCACACACAGAGGCTGTACGGTTATGTCACGAATCTGTTGTACGTCATAAGTGAGGTCCAGAGAAAACTGTATGCACATACTACAGTATAACAGCTGTGCATACAGTTTATGCTATGCTGTACATTAAAACTAGGCTTCAAAAAGACCTGAAACTGTCCCAGATAGATGACACCTTTTTAATATAATATTATGCTGGACATATTGACTCAGTTAACATGGTCATACTTCATTAGTCAACCAATGGTAAATAATATGTCAAATATTCCAGTGTTCCTTAATGATTTCAGTCTTAATTTCTGTGGTGCTAATGAACGTTGGCACACCTTAAGACAAACCAACACACATCCTGACAAATACCAGCTCTTTCCTCTCTGACTCTAACCCCCACCTCCGCTGTCATCCTCCTCATTTCCTTGCAACAGTCTTGTTACTTGATATACAGGGAGCTTTCATTGCTATGGCGACAACTGAGGCTCTGTGAGCCGATGACCAGCCGCGGGTCATCTTATCAGCCCGTCTGTCTGTCTGTCGGGTCCGTTTTGTGTCATTGCTGGACTAAAATTAACTTTGTGATGTCGAGGTTGCAAACCCGGAGTGTCACATCTTTGCAGCTGAGACAAAAAAATGACAGGAGACAGGACAGCTGCAGCTTTGTACAGATTCAAAGGGAGGAGAACGGGAATGGCAGCGAGGTACTACGAACTCTGGGCCAAATGAAATGACTTTGCACCTGTTTAATGTGAGATTTCTCAAAAGTTTGAATGACTTTTGTAATTCCTTTGAAAAGCTTTATGCGTGGGTTGGTTCGTAGGTTTTGTGCAAAGTGAAGGACAAATTTGGAAAAAGAAAAAATAAAATCACACTTTTAACTGAAGTGAATTGCATTATGGGCAGGCACAACTACAGATAAAGAACAGGGCCGATGACATTTGTGGATTCAATCTTTTTCTGACTAAATCCATATGTGCAAAATAAAAGATATGGCTTGCTCAATAAAGTACCCTTGTAAATTAGTTCTGCATTTCTATACTTTCTGGGGAATTGAAAGAGATGGTTTTTGAAAAGTGCTCCAAATTAATGCAGTAGAGGCTGAGGTGTCCTTACTTTTAGCCCTACATTTCTGATATTACCACAACTTTGATTACATCCTTTAATTTTCTTGGCCTGAGTCGTTATTGCGCATTTGTGACATCCCTGGAATGCCCCTTTAAGAGACCCTTAAAGATCCCGTGTGGAGAAAGTAGGGATATATATTGGCAAAAATGGTGTAGAATATTATTGACTATGTTTACATTAGTTAATAATTACTCAAAAAGACTTCAAATGAACCATTTTTATTTACATAAAGAGCAGTACTTCTTCCAAAGCGGCTGCTGTGTGGTTGCTACAGTAGCTCAGAAAGGACAAACACTTGCTCTAGAAAGGGCCATTTGTGTTTTTGCATTTTTTTTTTGCATGGGCCATTGTAATTCTCCTATACAGTTGGAACATGGGAGATGTTTCAGTTCTGCAGCCTTTACACTTGATGCCACTAAATCCTACACACTGGACCTTTACCTTATAGCCATCACTGCAGTCCTCTGATAACATGACTAATTTAACTAACAATGCTAACAAGATTACACATTTTTTCCACAACAAAGACAAGTTTTAAAAAGACAGGAAGCCAAAGTTTTACTATTTTAAGTTATTATGTTTTTCTTTTTCTTTTTTTCTGGACAAAGACATGAAACCTGAATGCAAACACTTACACAAACTTAACAATGACAAAATCATAAAAAGCTGTACAGCTGCATTGGATGACATACTCCTTCGCTGCGATCAACAAGTGCATGTGCGTCTTCCAAAACTGCAATTTCGATCTCTGAAAGTAGCTCTGCACTGGGCAGACATTACGCTTACTGCTGAGGAATACACTACACTTAGAGTGAAGGCATGTGTCAATCAATGGAACATTATGTCTCTTTGTGTGCTTTTCAACAGCTATTGAACAACAACAAAGCTCTTCAACATGCAGGCATTACTGCTGTATGTAGCTGTGGCCACACAGACAAGTCTTGTCAGCAGGATGAAACTGTTTTTGTACCTTTAGGAGAATTATTAATAAAAGATAGAAGAAAACATCATTGTGGTATGGGGGAGAGTGTGGGGTGTATAGGGGAGAGCGGGGCAAAACCTAATGTGGGGTAAATTGTAACATGGAGTTTTTCAGTAGTTACACAGGATCGATCCTTTCGTGCTTCCGGCCAGTTGACCTCAATACTGCTAAACAGTGACATGAGAAGACTGGAAGTGTTCAGTAGAGTTCAGTGACAAAGAGTGTTTTCAGCCAATCTAAGTAAATTTCTTTGTAATACTTGTTTTTCAGTTACTGAGCTATCTATCTAAGTCATCGAATCCAACCATAGACCATCGTAATAACTGCAGTCTTGCCTAAAACATAGCACTTTTTTGAATTATGTAACCAACTTCTAGCAAATGTTTGCTAGGCTTGATAAAAAATTTCCACATAGCAGGGGTAGTTTTAACGTGGTGTTAAACTAAGCTGCCTATAGCACATTTTCTCTATTTTTGCACTTCCAACTTATGTTCAGTTTGAACTAATGTCCTGAATTAAATGAGATATACTTTGTATTTTAATATTTCAGGTATATTACTGACACAAAATTCCACAGTCTTGTCAATATACATACATATAATACTCATATTTTGACATGTGGATCTAGGTTACCTACTCCATGTACGTACATCTCTCGGTCCAACCACTGAATATCGATGATAGACTCACATATGGATGGATACCTACAGACACCTATCCATCCAATGGAATAGATGGAGAGACAGGTGTCTACATACATCTATCCATCAATCTAACACAGATGGAAAGAAACAATATATATTGTATACACATACCATATATCCATCTATGTGTTGATCTTTACATTCATGAAGCATTAATGGTTGGATCACAGATGTTTGGATATCTATCATAGATAGATCCATAAACAGTACCTAGTATAAAAAGAATTGTATTGAATTAATTGAATTGAACAGACTTTTCCAGCTAGTGTTACAACTAACCCTCTGTCTGTTACAATTAACTCCACCCATGGGGTAGATTGTAACATTTCACTCCCGCTGCTTCTCAGTGCAACTGTAGAAGAAAAGTAAGTTCTAGAAAAACAACAACTGTTCATGTGTAGCAGAGATATGCATGCTGTTAGAAAAAAAACTGTTAAAACATTTAGCCAAAACTAAAATGTGTTGGGTTGTGCCCCGCTCTCCCCTATGAAAGACTGAGGTGAATAGATGAGTATAAAATTCAATGTCTGGACTCATATCTCACAAATGAAATGCCACAACTTGAGCCGTGACCTACTGGAATGCCATTATAACCAGTATTTGTACATTTCCCTCTGCTGGTCTCTGATAATACAGTCAACTGTGGGGTTTTTTGTTTTTTTGTTTGTTTTTAAACTCTCTAGTGGAATTAATATTTTTAGTTTTATCTATGTTACAAAAATACAGGAAGTCCTTTTCACCACCCCCCTGCTGGGTACATCAATTGAGACAGAGATGGTAATTTGACCCACCTACATGAAATCATATTAGTGATACTAAAAATAGTTGTGAGCTGAGATTATTATTACTTTTTAGCTATATTTTCTAAAATCATTACTCGTTCTGATTTTTTGTTCATAGAGTTTAGGGTCAATGCCATTAACTCTGACTCCATCCTTCAACAAATGTGTAGTCTCCATCCATAAATAATAAAGCGCACTGTTCATGACACTAATGCAAAACTTCAACCTTAGTAAGTTTAACTTGCTCCAGCATTTCTTACACATAATTAATCCTTCTCTACAGCCTTCTACAATCAGGAACACTCAGAAACCGCGTGTCAAATCCGTTGTCGACGGATCCTTTGAGTCCTGTGGGTTGCTAGGTAAGGTACTGGCATGCCCAATGGATGTTCGATCGGATTGGGATCTGGGATATTTGGAGGCCAGGTTGATGCCTTGAGCTCCTAGTTATGTCCCCCAGGCCACTCCTGAGCAGTTTTTGTGGTGTGGCATGGTGCATTGTCCTGCTAGGGGGGAACACCGCCATCAAGGAGTGCAGTTGCCAATAAGGGGGTGTACTTGGTCTGAAATGTCGTTTGGGTGGGTGTTGCGTGTCAAGTGGCATCTATATGAATGGCAGGAGCCAAGGGTCCTCAGCAGAATATTGCACTGTAACAAAATGATCAATGTTATTCACTTAATGTTTTGGCTGATGGGTGTATGTGATGAGGCTTCACACAGAACAGGAGGACCGGTCTCCAGGGTGACAGTCTTGTGTTTGCTTGACCTATCCACCAGCCCTGCCTCCCTTCCGCCCTCGACAGACTTTCTCACTCTTTACACTATGTCACTGTCACAAATGAGTTTAAATTAAGAGTTGGCGGAGAGCCTTGTACGCCTTCTGGCATGCCGATGGCCACCTACCAAGTTGCCGTATTTGATGCACTGGGAATGAAAACGGACTGGAATATCCCCGTAAACCTTTTCATGTTATCTTTGACAACTGTGAAATTTCTGCCAGATATAAAACTTGTGTAATAAACCAAGAAGTCTAGTATTAAATTCAAACAGACTTGACCAATCACTCTTGATTGATTCATCCAGTAGCAGTTTGTAATTCAAGCTGATGTCACGTCGATCTATTTGCCAGGGGTGGAAATCACCAAAGGCTCCACGATATGATATTATAACGATATTTAAGTCACAATAACATATTATTGTGATTTTAAATGTGTTGCAATATGCTGAGTATTGCGGTAAAATATACTGCAATATATTGCGATTTATGACATTCTTTCAACTGTAACTAATGTCCCCAAAGGAACACTTTGTCAACATCTGTTTATCTTATAAAGTTTTCAGTCTGTTCATTTCACTTCAGCCATTTTTTGCAGCAGCAAATTGTATCGAGTGGACTTTAAAAAAGCCATTTATTTTATTATTCATATAGGCTACCTAAAGTTTCATTTGTATTTGTAATATTAATAATCTTTGTAATAGAAAAATCAATTCTTGGCACTTTGTGATGACACAAAATTGCCACACAATAATATTGCAATACTATGGTGCATTCATTTTTTTACCCTACCCCTACTGTTTACTGGTTGCTGATCAAACTAATTTTACTGTCAATGTGACTGCGAGTCAGCCCACATCTACACAGTCATAGTGGGCCAAAGCTGAACAGCAACGTCTTCTATTAGGAGAGTCGAGGAGGAGGCCAAGGATGACGGCATCAGAGGTGGCATTTTACCTGCTAAAGACAAATGCTCATTTTAATGGCACTTCAGCAGATAGAGCGGGTTCACGCGGAGGATACAGTTCATCAGCAATGCAGAAGACTTTAGCAGATGACTCAGTGTGGGAAATAGATGGAGGGCAAAACAGGAGAGGAAAGGAAGCCGCCTGGCATTGTTTCCCCTTCTGCATTGAACAAGATGAACATGTCCGCCCCCCTGTGCGAATTCCATGTCAGCCACGGGATATGACAGGTCTTCTGATAGAGACACTGTGCTGCTGTGAGAATGCTTGACATTTTTTATGATTTACGTCTTGTCTCTCTCACAAAAAAAAGAAAGGAAAAAGCTTTATGGTTTTGTTCATGCTCAAATCAAATTGTTACCATGAGCGACAGAAGACAGGCACGAGTGATATAAGCACTGGCACTTTCAACCAGTACCTGCAGCTTAGATTTTTAATTAACTCACAACTTCTGTTGAAAAACAAACAAATTAAGACACATGCTTGTGTGACAGTCCTATGTAAAATCGATGCCATGCTTCTTCCAGAGAAGCAGATAATAGCTCAGCTAATTAATGTTTTGGCTCTAAGCTGTGTACTGAAAGTTGTGAAGTTCTAAATTCAATCACAGCACTGCTGCATCTTATTTGTTGTCATTGTAATGCTGTAGATCATCCTAGATTATTAAAACAAGAGATATAGCCACTGAAAAGACAACAATTGCTGGTTTGTATAATCTAAAATGTTATTTTACTATTAAATCAAGTTGTGTTCTAGTGGTTAATTATCCGTTTTTTTTTTCTTCTATTTTTTAATTTCTTATTTTTTAAACATATAGTTACAATCCAACCGCTCCCACACTAACAAAAGCAGAAATTGAACCTGACTCTGGAGCACAGCACATTATTATGTATTCAAACTACATCATTTTGTAAAACAAGCATATTTATCATTCCCAACGGGCAAGAGCAAAATAAAGCTATTGGAAAACAACCCTCCCTTGAACCTTGGAGACTGAGCTGGGAGCAGCTATGCTCTGCAGTGTTGAATCTGAAATTCATTTCCCTATTGTGGTACAGATTTTTTTTTTTTTTTCCAGAAACAATGATGAAAAAACACAAACACAAAATCACATAACCACCCCAGACGGCGGCTAAACCATGTTTTTGTTTGAAAATGAAATGTTGCTTCATCTCCCAGCAGGCACCGCTGAAGATTTACAAAAACAAATCCAACATAATTAGTAAATCCAGAAAAAACTAACTTGTGCAGAGGCTCTGTTTGCCAGACAGAAAATGGCACTGAGGCCGTCCGTGGTCCGTTTAATTGCAAAGGATTAAGGCATTCGCTAAAAGTCAACACCAAAAATAGACCCGTTTTGAATGACAGTCCTTAACTGAATAACATGGGTTCAATCCTTTGACTGTATGAATAATGAACACAGCAACCATGACGTCACTAACGGCCTTCATCATCTTGGTATCTTGGGGCTAGAAATGACTATATTCGAGCAAGAGGCCTGTAACTGTTGAGGAGCGAGGGGTCTATGGGGACTGACTCGCTCCTGGAGCCAGGCTCAAGTGGTTGTTCAAAGAACTGCAGTTTTTGGCACTTTCTGGCTTCATATTTCAGACCCAGAGGCTGCTGCTTGGTCCTGTCTCCTGAATCAGCAGGTAACATTTCTGCTGAAGGATCTGACTGCTTTGTAGTTGAGTTTGGCCTCTGACCTCTGAGCAGGGATCAGGAGAATGCTGCAACTTCACTGTAACAGTCATTCAAAGAGTGAATGAAATTTGGTCCAACAGGATCTTCCCTGCTGCTTAAAAAACTAAAATATAAATTATAAAGTATGTGTTTATAGCCCCTTTGCATATGATGTCATACATCTGTGTGCTGTCCAGGCAAGACTACCAGCACGACACAAATGTTTACGGCTGTTTCAGTTGGTCAACTTGGAGAAAAAGATGCCTCTGGGAATGGTTGACTTAGTGTGTAGAAAATAATGACATTATCTAAAGTTAGTTAATGTTAGCAAGTAATGTTAGCAAGCAACATTAGCCTGACAGCGATGCATCCATGTACAGAGTTAAAATATTAAAAACAGTTATACAAAAGTTCATTTCCTTACCCAAAAACAAGGCGGTAGTGATTTTAGTCATGGACTCAGTCGCACACAAAAAAGTTGTAGTCCACGAGAGTCTTGCAAACACTGTCTTCGGCTCGCTGCATACCGTTAGTAATGTTAGGAGGTCTGGAGGAGGAGGTAATTGGTAATTTCATGTTTTCTAAATTGAGACAATTTTATTCTTGCTAAACAGCAGCCACTGTGACCATATGATGCAAACACAGGGTAAAGGCACATTGAAATTCCTTTATCCTTTATCAGTGATTATTTTGTTGTTTGGGCAACCGGAATGAGAGCCAGTGCAGCAGGACGAGAGCACGGGTGTGTTAAGAGACGTGGACGCAGCACAAGTTGGCCTCAGTGGCCATTTGACCACAGGCAGAAATGAACACACATCTCTGCTGAGGTTTGGTGTGTTTGCGTATTTTACTTTTGTTACAAAACTGTGACATGCAAGCAGCATAGCAATCGCACATGTAAAGATCCAGAGGGCCAGAAAGTCAGCACATGTCAGGAATATGAAATACAAAGCAATAAATTAACATTAGCTAACATAAGCCGCCATGAGCTTGAGGTCATATTAAACCAAGTAGGGCTGCAGCAGGAATACACCTGAGTGTGCTTAAGTGCGGTTTATTGCTAATGAATTTAACATTTAGCTTTTTAAAAAATGGAATTTGAAAACAGGAATAAAAGCATAATTAAGACCCATGCCAGTTAGACACATGACCATGCAAAACAGACTCCACAGGCCATCGCAAGGACCAAGCAAGCTAACATTCTGATCATGTTCTTAGATGACAGTTTGACAATCATCCTCTGACCTGTGGCGCTTCAACATTGCTGTCACACATCTTTCCTGCCACTGTCTAATTAAGCACAACACCCTTGATATAAAAACAGTGCAGATTGGCCGCTTGGGAAGACGGACAGGCTGACAAGACAGTTGGGTATTTAGACTGAGTGTTTTCTGCCACAGCAGAGGAGAACTGGTCCTTCAGTCCGTCAGGGAGGCTGGGAGGATGTGTCAGCACCCGCTAATGTCAGATAGCTTGTCGACTCTGCGGGGGTGGCGGGTTTCTGCCAAGTGGAAGCTCGACCTCGTCTAAAGGGGATCTTGTGGGGTCATTAGCTGAAATAATTGATTATTTATAGTCAGATCAGAGATGCCCTTGATGGCCAGCGCTGGGGTGGACAAATGCTCAGCTGGCCTGTGGCAGTGTATAAATCAAACTGTGTTTTCTTTATTTTTTTAAATCAGGGACGGAGTGCCGAGCTGAATTGAGAAGTAGGAGGTGATGTTAATGATACCAGCAGATGTGGGTTTAGCAGAGAGGAAGGCTAAATTTGCTGCTGCTCATCAAATATAAAAAGTAGGCTTTAACCACATAAATGGGTAAATAATTGAGTCATTTAACAAAATACACCATTTTGTGATGGATTCCCCCTCTACCATTTGACCCTCACAAGTAATATAACACTCAATAAAAGCAAAGAGACTTCAGGAATTCAATATAAAGGTTCTTAAAACCACAGTAGATTGCTTGTCTTTTAATTCAGTTCATTTCAGGAGTTAATATGCTTCCAACTTTCTGGCAACATTTAAGAAAAGGCTCTTTTCCGTTTCAACATGACACTGCACCTGTGCACAAAGCAACCTCCATAAAGCCAGTCAACACAGTCACATATAGCTGTAATGAACTAGGGTCCACATACTCTAAGCCATCCAGGATGACCTCTTTCTATCACTCTCTCTATTTTCTGTCATATTCCTCTATCTAAAAAGAGGCAATGTTCCATTGAAATAATGTTAAAAACCAGCATCTATGGCCCTCCAGGAGTTGTCTGCATGTGCGATGCCTCCTGGTTTCACCCAGCCCATCATCATCTTACTGACGACCAGAGAAAAACCAGATCAAGTCAAAGTGGACGGGAGGCACCATGCTATCTCAGGCCTCAGCATGATTCTAAACGACACCATTAAACGAGGTCGTAATACTCATTTTATCTGGACCCGCACAAACGGCGAAATGATGACCTCCTGGAGCGTTGGCGAGGCCGAATACTTGGACTCAGCGAAGAGAGCCAGCGGGGGAGCTGAAAATTAATGCAGATAGCCAGAGGGTGGCGTTATTAGGGGGCAGAGACAGTCTGTTCCAGCCTATCGTAGGTGAGGACCCCCCAACAGCAGGATGTGGGTTATGTCGGGTCGCGTTCAGACAAGATGAATAAACATCATCTGGTTTCCACTCTGGGGCCAAGTTGGAGCTGATCAGGCCAGAGCAAAATTCAAAGTCAAATAATGTCAGTAAGACAGAGTCAAGAGCGCTCAGTGGGCCATTGTACAATCCTGCTGACCATTCACTGCTGGTGCTAAGTTTTTTATTTCTATCCATCTATCCATGGTTGTAACTAATGAGTACTTCCATGGATAAGTCTTTGAATATTAAAAACAGGAAATTCTCACATTTGAGAGGCTGGATAGAGCAAATACTTGGTACTGGTGCCTAAAAATGATTTGAACTTAATCTTTTTAGGGGGATCCTGGATTTTATTTTAAGCTTAATGGATCTTGGGTAGTTTCACTGAGAGCCCAGCTCTCTTTTGCACATTCACACCTGGAGGTTGCACAGTGCAATCACAAGTCTGACCCGCTGCCTACTGAGCAGCACCACTGGCTCAGCTTGGGTTAAGGGCCTTGCTCAAGCATGGTTTTTCCACCTTCCCAACCCTAGATGTATCCTGCTGGTCAAGGGATCGAACCAACCTCCTGCTCACGAGCTTCTCTAACCTTTTCACCACCACTGTCAGGCCACAAATGTAATGTTAATACTACCACTCAAGTCTTGAATGTCATAGAGGACCTGAGAATTTCAGGCACTTGTTCTTTGAAGTGGACACACACCCTTAGTGCATCTTGATATGAAGAGACAGCAGCTAGCGAGTTACTGCAGATAATTAAACTGTGACCTTTATCAGCAGACCGTCTGTTGGTCTCACTGATGCAAGAATGCTACATAAAAGGAGCACGATACGACACACATAAGTTCCTACACAAGTATGCAGGTTCATGCAAAAACATGCATACATTTACTCATAACCACAGGGGTTTGCACCCATGCACACACACACACACAAACACACATGTACGCACTGCAGCCCTCCTCTAGTCCTCTCGCTATTGTCTCCTGACAGCATTTGTTCTTTTTTTCTACCATTGTCTAACCTGTCAAGCCCTGCCAAAATATGTTTTCTGTCTCCCTGTGGCTCTGTGCACACAGACGCTGCCTTCCAATTATCTAAAGAGAGAGGCAGACAGAAAACTGGGTTGATAAATCTGAGGAACTTTTGACAGTGAAATGTTTCACAAGGTGATTCTGTTCCTTTTTTCCTCCTCTCCTTCCTTCCTTACCTTTCTTTCTCATGTATCATTTTCCTGATCCTTCCTTACGTGTCACATAACTCAACCCTTAGTTGCCTGACTGCTCTTTTTCTCTGTGTGTCTCTCAGACAGAGGCACATAGCTCTCAAGGCTACAAAAGGTGAGTTTGACTGTGTCAAAAAGACGACTGGGTTCTAATTACCGAGGTTGCAACATCACTACTATGTGTGTTTGTGCGTGCACGTACATAACTCTATGGATGTGAATGTGGGGGGTTTGAAGCGTGCATTCTAAAGGTGTGTGTGTGTGTGTGTGTGTGTGTGTGTGTGTGTGTGTGTGTGTGTGTGTGTGTGCATGTGTGTGTGTGTGTGTGTGTGCGCATGTTCACATATCTCAAGTCTAGCCATCTGCCATTCATTCCTCAGCATTGTGCAGGGGAACAATGCCCTGGTGAAGTGAACACAGTAATTAAGCTGAAGCCATCTTTACCTGTTAATTAAATAAATAAACAAATAAATGAATATAAAATTAAGGAACCATCATATGTGGGCAAAAAGATTGTCCTAAAATAGTCATTATTTAGACAGATGAATGCTACAAATGTGAATCCACTGGAAAAGAAATATACAAAATTATACAAAAAAAGCAAAAAAAGAAAAGTTTAAAGACAATAAAGATGAAGTAAAAAGCAAAAAAAATAGATAAAATAACAATAAAATCAACTATTAATTTAAAGAATAAAAGTCAAAATACTACAAAATTAAAACAAAATAATTATTGCAGATCTACATTGCTGATGTTTTATTATATATATCATAAATACATATCCTATATGATGAACATATTGCAGTAATGTATGGTGAATACTTCTCACAGCTATAAACACAGACAGTTCAGACTGCAGCTGTGCAGTGATTATTAATATTGATAGGATGTGTTGTATAATCACTAAAGCTCAAATGTCTCCTCAGAGGTTAAGCTAATAGCGGAGAGCATTTACAGGGTTTCAAATGATACCATGAGGGCCATGCTATCGTTTTCAAAACAATTGGGACAGGCGCCAAAGCACCAGCAGCGAAGGTGCACTTTTCTCACTGGCTAATGACCATAAAGTGAATATACATCTCCTCACCGTCGCGACCACTAAATCTGCAGAAAAAAAAGCCTCTTTCTCCATCATGGCGGTAACCCACGGCGGAGATGATATAATGTGATCGTAAAAATGTGGTCTGAAGAGAGGTGGAAACTCTCCGCTTTTTTCCCATCAGTGATAATTTGTTTTCCCCAGGAGGTCTCCTGGCCCGGGTTTTACCCGCCGCCTCGCCTGCTTGGCTCCCAGCATGCAGTGGGGTGCGATGAGCGCAGCGCTCTGGTTCATATCCGTCATTGTAATGGCTTCTGTCCTCACTGGGAGGCCTGTGGCCACTGATGAATAGGAGAGCAGTAATTTATTTACATTGCTTCCATTATCATACATTTTTAGTCCTGTCTAGTCTACACTGAATACAGATTTTATTTATTTATTTTAAATCCTGCTGCCTATAGGCTCCAGCTTTATACGTTTTCAGCCTGTAGGTAAAACTGAGAGCCCAGCCTGTGCTGCTAAGTCATTACTTAATCCAGGAAAAGCTTTTGCTGTTGCTATCATCCTGTTGTTTAGTCCTGACCTGCTTTAAACAGAACACACAATCGTGCTCTTGAACGTGCTTGGGTGATGACACCTGCTCATTGTGTTAGGACTATAACGATTTTGAACCTCAAAACAAATACCTAAATATTATGGTATATGATATGGTCTGAGAAAGGAAGGGATGCAAGTCTCTGCAGGTAATAAAATATATGTACATCTATCAAATAATGCATTCACATTGTCACTTTCATTTTGGAGATGAGTCATATCAGCAAGTTTTAGGCCAATTTTGACTTAAGAATTCAGTAAAATTGTCTGAAATGCTTAAAAACACAGCAAAAATAAACATCAAAGACTTTGCCCTGAGAAATATTGAGAGATTAATCAAGGGAGATACACGAGAGATACACAACAGCTTAAGCAGGCTAAGTACAGGAAATCATCCTGGTAATGGCTTTACTGAAACAAGTGCATTATCCAGTGGTTACAGCATTTTTTTTCTTTTAATATGGTACACAGCCACAGCGACAAGACTTTACCTTTGATAACGTGTACTTTAGCTAGTAAGATTATACTGACTTGGCTGCAACTGCCAAACATCTCTCTGAAGCATTAGCTTTGAGCAACCAATCAAAGACAGAGTGAACTAGAGTTGATTTTGCATTAAATTACCATAGTCTATGTTTGATATGAATTAATATTGTTGGATTTACTTTAAAAATATATATTGAATTTAGTTTTGATTTAATTATTCACCAGGGTTGTCTTTTGTCTACAATTTTTTTTTTGTGGTATTCATGGACAGGATCTCAAGGCACAGCCAGGGGAAGGAAGGGGTCCATTGAGTGACCTCAGAATTGCATCTCTGCCGTTTGCAGATGATGTGGTTCTGTTGATGAGAGTCAAGTCTGAGGCCATGGTGGATTGCCCCCACTGGGTTGGGAGTGAGTTACTCTCCCAAGCAAAGGAGTTCAAGTATCTCAGGGTCTTGTTCACGAGTGAGGGTAGAATGAGATGGATTAGTGGGTTGGTGCAGCGTCTGCAGTGATGCTGGCACCGAAAAGGGGGTTAGTTGAGGTGGTTCCAGCATCTGATTAGGATGCCTTCTGGGCGCCTTCCGTAAGAGGTGCTCTGGGCATGTCCAACTGATAGAGGGCCCCAGGGCAGAGCCAGAATGCGCTGGAGGGATTATACATCTCGTCTGGCCTGGGAACGCCTCGGGATCCCCCAGGAGGAGCTGGAAAGTGTTGCTGGGTAGAGGGATGTCTAGAATACTTTGCTTAGCCTGCTGCCCTCACTACCCGTCTTTGGATAAGCAATAGAAAATGGATGGATGGATGGATGGATGGATGGATGGATTCAATTTTAAAACTAGAGGACATATTGAGGGGCTGCTTAGGAGGTGCTCGGGTACTTTTCAGGGAAGCTCAAGTGCCCACTGCAACCACATAAACTTGCATAGACCAGATACTGTGTTTGAAGTGAAATGAGGACATTAAAATTCATGTTCATGCTTCCTGGTTAAACCTTGACTTTCAGTTTTTTCTTTTTGTATGCACTGTGCATACATGTAGGGTTGTACTCTTTTGTTGTCTCTTTAAAATAATATGGGCTATTGAACTGGCCTTGTTTAAAACCTGTCTGATTTATCGAGATGGCATTGCTTGTGTACTCATGCTGTAAAAGTGTCTTGTGTGTGTCTTGGCTCACTAAAACTTTTTAGTAAACTTTAGTAAGTTTGTTTTGGGCCACCATACCACAACTTCTATCTGAAAGCTGCTCAGAAAAGAAATTTCCTTGAAATACATGTATTATTGTGGCCATTGAGCTCCCTAGCTATCTCTACAAATCACAACCATACTAGATGATTCGGCACCTCCCAATATACTCCCAGTGCTGGTGCAGAAAGTAGTCTGTCCTACATGTCTGTAGACCTTCGGCTAAGACCAGAGTTTGCATCCTATTATAGACCTGCATTTACTATTCACGACAGGAGGGAACACATGACAGCCTCACCACCTTTGTCAGTAGATTTCAGATGTCAGCGGGCTCAGTCAAACACGACCCAGAATAAATTTTACAAACGGATGAATAATTTTCTGAAGGTCATGGCAGCTCTGTAGAGAGTGTGTAAACACATTAAAGTGGAAAGTAACTGCGCCCTTAAGCTGCAAATGTACACATCTGCATGCCTACACACACACACACACACACACACACATACATAAAGTCATGGCCTTGTTGAAGCCTCCCAAGTGGGACAGGGAGGTCACTCAATGAAAAAAAACTAAAAACTCAGTACTCTTATAGACTTTAATGAATGGCATTTCGCCTTTGAGGGATTCAAAGTCAAAAGTTAAAGTAGGGTACAAAGCGTTTAATAAAACACAACCTAAGTCAGAGGAAAACATGAACCTCACAGTGCGTTTTCTGTCATTCACGGGCAGTGGCGTATTAGCAGGCAACACAAACAACAAAATTTGCCTGAGGAAGTTTTGGAAGTTAGAGACAAAAAGAGAGTTAGAGAAGACAGAGAAAACTGGAAATAGTTGGAGGAGGTTACAGAAAAAGAAAAAATAAGTAAATAAGACATTTTTACTGCTTTCTTAGTATAGGGCCAATTAAGTACACAAAAAAACTCTGAACATAGATGACAGTTTGAACTATAGCCCAGGGGTCAGGGGTAAAGGCTGATTTATACAGACTCCATGCAGAGCCAAAACCATAGCCTATTCAATTGGTCTACGCCATTGTGAGCATTTTTATTTTTGCAGTGATTTGTCTGTGTCGCTCTGTAGTTACACCTCTAAACCGCTAGTTGGCAGTGAGGTTTCTGTGAAGTGCCGTAAAGTCTGTTTCAAAACACACCTAAAAAAATACACAAAACATGGCTTAACTGTAACAATGTACTAGACACACTTCCTCCACAAATACAACATGCTAACTCTATTATAATAAACCAATGACACTTTAAATTGCATTAATTAGCCTCCCGGGTAGCAGAGTTTTCCTCTACACATAAAAAGCCAGAAACAACAGCAACATTTAACAAAGGTAACGTTACAAAATTCGGCTCCATTATATCTGACAAGGTTCACTGACAAAACAATTATCTTATACTAGGCACATTTTCCCCATGTATGCAACATGCTAACATTATTAGCATAAGCCTATGACATTTTACATTGAATACATTAGCCTAGTGGCAAGCAAACTTTTTTTCCACTGATATGAAGTCAGGATGAATCACACAAAGGACTTCAAATGCTTATTGTCTTCATAAGTCATTGTTTCTTGTTAGTGGAAATGAGTCTTTTATTTAATTTTATTTCACAGAGGGAAACAATTTTCAGCTCTGAAAAAAGAGCAGGAGGTCTGTGTCACTGGGACATGTAGTTCCGTTTTTGGGGAGGTGCACTTAAGGCTATGGTGTATGCTACAGCATAGGGTACGCATCTATGCAGAGCCTACGCTGTAGGTATGGCATCGATTCACAGAGAAAGATAAATCCCACATAAGGTTTAGGCAAGTTTGGTCACTGATTAAAGAAATGTACCAATGTTGACTGTTGGTAGGAGATGGGATGCAAAGTTTGTTATCACTATTTTTGGAGCCATCCATAAACCTTTACCACACTCACCACAGCCACTGTTCAAAGTTTTACCACACTTTCACGAAATGTTATTGCAATTCCATGCAATAATTTTCCTTTGAAGAGACTGAACTTAACTGAATGATTTACTACCATTTTTCTTTTAACAGGCTCCAAACCTCAGTGATATCACTGCCATTTCAGGGTGTATACCGTTTGGATGTTAGCGACATCAAGCACATCACAAATATAGACATCAAGCCCATCATAGCTGCCAAGAAAAAACTTAAACTTGAAACGGATGTAAGATGAGCTAAGCATGCTGCAGACAACACATACTCAACAGGAGTGAATGTCAGCTTTGTTGTTTCCTGCAGACTGGCGGCGTCTTCAGTGCCTGTGGAGGCTTCACTGATGCTGGTTACCTCAGCTTCGGGCGACAAGCTTTGAAGGAAGACAGCTCATCAAGGTGAGCGGCATGATGAGTGACAGGTCAAGAACTTTACAAAATGAAGCTGCAGAGGGCAGGACTTGTTTGTGTCTCTAGGCGAGAATATGCATATTGTAGCTTTAGATGTATCGTAGATGATTTAGCGCGTTCAGGCTTTTGAAGTAACAGCCAATAACGTGGACAGGAAGACAGAGAGACGACAAAGAGAGATGAAGAGAAATTCAATGGACTATTGGCCGGGGAGCAAGAGGAGGAAATATGGCGGTCAGACAGAGAAGAGAGAGTGAAAGGAAAGACAGAGAGGGAGACGTGGAAAAGTGAAAGCTGGACAAAGGAGGACTATCTTCTCTCACATGTGACAACATAATTGGAGGAGGAAAGGCTCTTTTACACCTTGTGGGAGAAAAAGAGACCTACAGAAAAGTCTTGTTTCTCTACTTTTTCACACAACACACAATACTCGTAAGAATATGTTATTATATGAGTTGTTATTTTGATCTGTGCTGCGTCAATCTCATACACACTTTTCTAACCATTTTTGTGTTCTGTTCTGCCACTGGCACAGGCAGATGATGACCCCATTTTAAGCTTGCCTACAAAGCTCTAATTGGCTAGACTGTTTTTCAAACCAGGGAAGCAGTCATCAATGAGCACAACACCAGGCCTATTTAAACCACTGAAAAAAATTCTGAGGTCTGGAATCAGGCTAGGCTGGGGCATGTCAATTAAAATCTTAAAAAGGATACCTTTGTGTCCTGATATGGAAATCTTTCTGGTGTGTTATTTTCATATATCAGCTTGTAATGTACTGTACTTCCATTTTTTTATGTATTTGTTTCTTTGTTACAGCTTGATTTTCTCTCTTTGCAAAAAAAAAATTTCCAACCTAATTATTTTAGTCCATTAATGGGCCCTAAAGTCTGAGTTTCTTTAAACAAAAAAACATAGCAAAATGGGAAGGGAAGAAGTGAGGTAGAAATATTTCAGCCAGTTTCTGCCCTAGAGAAGTGACAGTAGAGTAAAAGTTTTTCAATTTGTCGGGGAAAAAAAAAGAATATTGTGCTTAACTCAAAGCATGCGCTGCAGCTTACTAACATCAGAAACAAATTAAAAACAGGAGAAATTGTGGGGTGGAGTGTATATGGAGAGCAATGGAGTAAGAGAAAATGAAAAGGCAAAAGCCATCCGGAGCCCAGTAGGACATTAAATTAGCAAATTTGCACTCACTGTATTCTCTTACTGATTATGTACTGTTATTGTTTGTTAGCTAAGTTGTTTATTTGTTTTGATTTTTCATCAGCTCTTGGTCTTGTTAGTAATAAATTCAATAAAAATAGAGGCAAGCTTGCCCAGGGCGCTGAATGTGCCTGGTCTGGCACTGCCACAGGGGCTGCTTTCATCACTACATATGTATATCTGTTAATGTATTAAATTTTTATGCTGTCTGCTATCTCATTTTCACGTTATAATGTGCAGTTAGCCAGGTATCCATATAAATAACAAAAAATAAAACAGATACATGATCCACTTTGGCGAAGCACCGAAACAGGCTGTGGTTTTAACACACCTACAGCCTCATGCATCAGGCATGAAGCACTGACAGATTAATTTTCGAATCAGCTCTACCCGTAGGACAAATGAAAGTCAGAAGCCATACAACTACTAACAAGTTTATTTTCCAACATCCTCCGAACAGAGTGCCGCCGTGATTGATGCTCTCGTCCTTTCTTCTATTACAGAACGCAGAGTTTTTGAAGGAACAAAACCACTCGAACACAGCGATGTCGGGCCAGAAGGATCCTCTGCATTACAATTCTGCCTGGTGAATCCCTTTCACATGGAGCACTTTTTATGAAGCAAGCCCTCTGATGTTGCCGTATGCATAAAAAGTCTCAGTTCTCTTCCGAAGGATTATAGCAGCCTGAGGAGTGACTCTGCCGTCCTTAACTGCGCCAAAAACTGTCTATGTGTGTGTGTACGCACATCATCAGCAACAGTGGGAGTCCCTAGGAATACACTTATTCCAACAGGTCATAGTACATAAACAATAAAATTGGTTATGTTCCAAAAAAATAAAGTATATGTTCTCTGTAGTGGAGTCCCCATGGTTGAATTATTGCTAACTTTAGGCACTGACGCATTGCACGTTAAGGGATTGTCTTCATGATTAAGAGTAACTGGGATGGGAGCCACACATGTTGGCAATGAAATGTGGAGTCTATTAACATGCAATTTGGCAAACAGTGATCACGGATATTGTCTCTAATTTTCATGGCATTTTAAAACACATCAGCTGTGCCCACCAGGTTAGAAACATGTGTCCAGGGAGAAATGTTTCTACCAAAGTCCCAATACAATTAAACATGTATATTTGGAAATCTGAATACTGCTAGAATTTTACTTACTTTATGGCTGCTTCTCTTTCTGCTTTTATTAACTGTTCACATCTCTAAACACATCACAAGGCATTGAAGTCATACATGAGGATACCACTCCCACGTATACTTAAATTCGCACATACCCATTTTTACAACACTGTAAGAAGCTTTGAATGCAAGTGACAGAAAACACAGGATTCATTTTTAGCCAATCACGCTTTCATATTTTGTATACACATTGCACTATGTGTACAGGAAACCAACACATGATCTTTTTCTGGGGTGGGGGAGTCAGGTCTGAGCATAAATACTCTGTCTTGTTCACATGCAGCACTGATGGAGTAAACTGACAGAAAGCTGCTCAAAGTGGCTAACAGAGTGCAGTGTCCCCCGTGTCATAATCCCTCTCTGTTTGAAAACACTGCACTTAAATAAAATCCTACACGGATATGTTGGTAAGAGAAAAAAAATCCAATGCAGAGCCTTAAGCACGAAGATATCATTATATAACCATTTAATGTGGCATCATCTTCCCATGCTTGAATTTTTTTTTTTTTTCCTCATGAATATCCACATACCTGCTGGTGGTATGTAAATCTACAGTGAGAAAAAAAAAAAATCATCAAAGAGCTGTAAAAGCAAATCCTCAACCAGAACAGGCAGGTGGGGGTTAAATCAGCCATGTGCAATGGATGCTCAAGTCAGCTTTACCAAGAAATGAGCACTTCAGTGCAATGTTTTTGTTCCTAATCGATCTGAATACACACCAGAGAAACATAGTTCTTATGTATATTTTAACAAAATATTATCTATGCTCTTTTATCCTCAGTGTGACTGTATTATTGCCCTATTTGTGTTGTCTTTATTGCGCTTATGCTGTTTTTATGTTGGTCTCTTAGCCAGGACCCTATTAAAAAGTCATTTTAGTCACAGTGAGATTTTTACCTTGTACAGTGCAAAATGACACTAGACAAACCTTTGTTAAAGCATCTTAGCTGCTTGACTCATTTTCAAGACTCATAAAGTGAATTGCGATTTGCAGTAATGATTTGGAGAAGACAAATTTTTGTTGGCACATCATATTCCTGCATTTATTCAGATGTAGACAAGTGACCAGGCTTTAATCGAAAATATCAATAGCATGCTGAGTAGAAGGTAAGAATTAGACTTGCACTGATTAATCGGCAGTGCTCGGAATCGGGCCGATTCTCACGTGATCGGCCATGGTCGGCGACCAGGGCTAAAATATCTAAAATATGCCGATTTAAAAACGTCAAATTCTCGTCGCGCCGCATGACTGACATCGCGTAACACCAGCAGCGCACACACACGCATATGTGCAACTCACTCCTTGGGCGATGTGAGGAAGGGGACCTCAGGGTCCTTTGGGTAGGACAACTATGGAGTAAATGATTCCGGCCAGATAATCAGGTTGGAGAGGATACTTTCATTTTCAATGCAGGAGGTTCACAACACGTGTGTGTGTGTATGGTTCTGAAATAAACAAAAGGAAAAATAGCTTTACACTCAATTTTTAGAAATGTGCACAGTGCTTCTCTATATGCAACTAGCAGCTGCTGAAATACGACCGCCGCTGCTGAGTGTTTTCGTTTTTTTTTTTTTCGTCTCACACAGTTGTGAGTAAAGCATATACGAGGAGAGGAGAGGGCTCTGTCTTATCTCTTCATAAACTAAAGTTATATTATTTTGGCCATAATCAGTTGCTTTGCTCAGAGACAAAGTAAATCCTGGCAGAGCTATGGCACAGATTTCAGCTTTGAGGAACTAAGGATTTTTTTTGCCTTTAAGTAATTCCAAAGTATCTTGACCTCTGAGCAAACGGAGAACGAAAAGCGTAATTATTCAGAATGCTTTTGGCGAGGATCTGGAAGTGGTTGCAGGAGTTTTATTTAGCCAGTTTTATTGGACGTTGAAGGTTAGCTTGGGAATTTCCAATTTTTACCTTTGTTAACCGCAAAACAACCAAAAAAAAACACTGAGCTCATTATTTACAAGGTGGACTGGCTTCCTACATTTAAAACTACACAACAAAACATCTTCTATCAGAATTACAAATGACAGAACTGTTGCATTTTGTAGTTTTAACACTTCAACTTCAACTTTCAACTTTATTTGTCCCCAGAGGGCAAGACAGACAAGGACACACAACAGAGCCTACAAAGGGTACACTAGGGGGGTAAGGGATATAGGCACTGAATGTTATAGGCTCAGGAGAATAAGGAGTGGCAGGTTGACATTACAACCCAATACAAAAAACAATACGTGCTAAAATTCAGATTAGTAACCAACCATGGTAAAAAAAAATATCACTAGAGTAAATATAGAATTTAACAATACAGTTCAAGAACCATGGTAAAAAAAAAAAAAAAACCCTCTGACAATACATGACATAAACAAGATCTGTACAGTAGGCAGAACCATGAGAACACTATCAACACCAATGTCACCATCATCGTAGTCACCAACACATCACATCAAGACCCAAAACAACCATCATCATCATCATCATCAACAATAGTAACAGCAGGGTAAATACTTCACATATATAACACAAACGGACAGTGTGCCAGCCAGGATTGACAGTAGCCTAGAGAGCACACATATACCAGTATTCAGAATGCATTATTAGTCCATTAGATCTTGTGTAGTGGCTGAGAGTCCTGGCTCTCACTTTGATTGTACTGTTACTGAATTCCAGCCAATCAATCTGACATGCCCGGGGCATCATTTACTGCCTGCATTGTCTTCCAGATGGGGGATGTGGTGGGTGATGGCAGTGGATTACCTTATGCCATGCTTGTTAAAAGCTTTTATTCTCTATAATCATCTCTCCCTGGGACGCACAAAACTCCCTTAATTAGAATCCAAGACTTTATTTCCCTCCCTCAGTCTTTTAATTCCACATCGTAAAATTCAAAGCAAGAGCCTCGAGTCAAAATTAGATCCATTTTTTTTGGCGAGAGAGTGCAACCAGAGCACCTGCGCAGGTCAAAAGAGGCAGCTTACAGGCGCTGGTGTTATGGCCGCAGGCGAGAGGCCATGAGAGGAGGAAATGAGTGCTGGAGTGTTTTAATAAGGGCTCTTTTTTGGAGCACTTTTGCTTTATTCAGTTCCCTGTAGTGGAGAGGTGGGAATGGATCGGCCCATCTGGAGGAGCGTTTGCCCTCTGGAGAAGGTGAGATGAGGCTCGCTGAGGATCCTTGTACATGTGACACTTTCAGCGATTATTTATAATGTTCGGCGCATTTAAAAAGACAATGAGTAAAGTGGTTGTGCATGTTGCGGTAAGATAACTGCTGCAATTTTGCTCTTAAAGCTTTTATCTGTGCTGTCATTATTTGTGCTTTTATCCAGATAGTACTGCGGAGAAGTACACCGAAAAACTGCTGATCGCAATCTTTATAAAACTGCTTTTTTAAAATCTATCTACATATTTATACATATACATATTTCTGTAATGTACTTAATGTAACACTGTTCCATGTCCCTGTAAGGATCACTAAGATGTTTGTTTAGCCAGACAACACATATGAACATTTACACAAACACACACACATATAGAATATATTTTTGGCCTGCTGAAACACCACCCGAAGCTACATGGAAATCATGTGTTGGCTAACTTAGTTTTAATGTGTAACATTCAAGGGGAAATTGCCTGTAGTGTGTGATAAATGCATTAAGAGGGATTTTCAAAAGCTTTACTGTCAAAAAACAGACAAATTTGGAACCCATTTTGGAAAGACATGACTTTTAGTCCTGCACCTCTTCCGTTTAGCAGGGAACAAAAGCAGCTCTTTAACCAACCCAAAGGATTTGTACTGTTTGGAGGGGAGAAAAAAATTGAAGATTGTAGGCAATCTTCTGCTGCAGAGCTGAAAGGCTCGCTGAGTCACAGGGATGAAGACACCCTGCTTGTTTTAGTGTTAGGACAAAGTGGATGTTCGCCCCAAAGTGCCTGATGGCATGTGACAGGAAGCTGCCACACTACCACAAATACAGTGCAGTTCATTGGACAAGTGCCTGACATAATGTATCACAACTAACTGGGACTCCTGTGTGGCTGGAGCAGCTTCTTCACCATAGGATTATCCTTCTTCTGAGGAGGCATGGAAGTAACTACTTCTACTTCCCTGCATCCATTCTCTGCACCTGCCTATTCATATTTAGCCAGAATACAAACGAAACAAAGAGTCTGAAATTTCAGGATTTTCTGGCTGTGAGATGCGAGCCAGGAGCAGATGTTTTGGGGGTCTGAGACAAAAATAGACCTGATCCTTTTGCCTTCTCACCCATTTTCTGTTCAAGCCAAACCAATTTATGTATAAAAACACTAGTAGATATGCAAATGTTGTGCAACTCCGGTAATTGCCTCTTTCCTAAAAAGACTTGTGTTCATGTCTGTAAGTTCTATTGAATTAAACACTACAGTAGGGGGGCGGCTTCATGAAAACAAAAAAATAAATACATTTCCCTGTTCTGGTTTCATAATTCTTCTCAAAGGAGATCATAGATAGAAACATATGTATGCTGTACTGGATGAAAAAAAAAAAAAAACAGAAGATGGAAATAGTGAGAATAAATATATTACCTTTAGGTTTTCAGCGTCTTGCTTTATTGTTTCATTTTCTCTGCCCACATGTTTCATTTTATCCATTTCAGGGACACTGATATGGATAAAATAAGCAGTGTGAGGGCTATTTTAAATTGTTAGGGGACACCCTTTGTTGGATGCTCCAGGCAGTCTTCCTCATCCTATTACATGTACATTTATTTTGTGGCAATGGTGTGAATATCATATTTGTATATAGTATTTCAGCACCCAATGTAACATCAGTTGTTCTGCATGAGAGGCAGAATAAAGAGGATTGGTTACACAAAGCCCTCCTGTAGTGCTGGTATAAATTATGCTGGAGTAAACAAAACCACCATTTGAGGTGTTTGATAATGTACAAGCACCTTCCATTTTTGTATAGTTTCAAGGTAGTAGAAAACAGTGGGAGGGAATGCTAAAATGTAAGTACTGTGGCGCTTTAAGTGACAAAATCCCAGCAGGGATTAAACACATAAAAAGCTTTGCTATACCTTCCTGAAGTATTTCTGCGCCATCTACTTTGGCAACAAATACAGCATATCAAACAAAACGGCATCCATTGCATAGACACTAGCATTTGTCAGACCTTATGGGCATCACTTTTGACTGAGCACTTTACAGGATAACATGTAAATACTGTATATATTTGCCAATTCAATCCCCTCTACTAAAGCTAGTGGAGGGAGTGACCAACACACACCTTTTAGTCAACTCTGGATATCACTACTCATCAAAAAGGAGGCAGGTACACAGATAAACACAGTGGTTGACGTGGAGAAAGAATCAATTGAAAGAAAAGAGAAAAAAAGCCAAGAAATGGAAAAAAACAAGGTTGAGACTGGGAGAGAATAAAGTGGAAGAATGTTTTGGAAAACTAATCAGAGAAGTCCTGGATGGGAGAGACTCATTACGCAGGACCAGCTGTAGTCAGAAGACTGCTGACACCAAGAAGAGTCCTGCAGCACTCCTGTCATGGCTGACCTTATGTAAACTGCAAATCTCCCAGCATGTCAAGAATGATGACAAACACTTTGAGAAGTAACTTCAAGATAATTACCATCACATATCACAGCAACTGTACTTTTAAGAGGGCGATCTCCACTGGAGTTTACCTGTGGTTGATTGCAAAATAATAAAAGTAACTCCAGATTTGAAATTTTAAGTAAAGCTGGGCTCAGACTACAGGAGGGGCTGCATCACACACACAAGGAGAAACCTCACAGATGTTCTTCACTCTAATCTCAAACATGTACACACTACAAGAATTGAAAATAATGGTGCATCACAAACTACAGGATATTCTTACAATTATCACGCTAGTGGGAGCCAAAATGAAACACCTCACGTGAACTCATAAGGAAGTGGATGGATACAAAATGGAGACTGTCGTGGGGCGGCAACTTGCTGTAGTTTTGACAATGCAAAAGCAGAAGGCTAAACGAGTCTGGATGGGGAAATAGTTAGGGAGACATGGTCAACCCAGGTTGTCTATTCCTAAGCAAGAACAGGAGGTGGGATTTTAACTTTCAGTTTAAACATCAGTCAACAGAAGTACGCTAGCCAGGGCTAGTCTCACAGGCTAGAATGTTTACCATTGCTTGGCAACACCGTCAGCTGCTCCGTGCTCATGTCACCATAGCCCTAATCATCCATTATTTTAAATCCCAAATATCAAGCATGTTAGAAATCGGGGTGGTCCCGACAAGATCTTTAACACATTACCTGATAGGAGTGGGAATCACCAGAATATCCACTATACGATATTATCACATTACTTAGGTCACAATACAATATTACTGCAATTTTTAACATGTTGTGACATCTCTCAAAAGGGGTAAATCGGGGAAAAATTAGCCCCAAACTCCAATAGTCTGAGCCTGACTCAAGAGTTTTATCAGATATTCTTAAACTTCTTATTTTAGGATACCAATATGTTGCAGGAAAAGACCACATTTGGGATTAATGATGATATTCTGGTGGAGCAGACCTGCTTATGATTATGTTGGGAGAATCTGATAGAAGCAAGATTAGGATTAACACTGTTCCTGTTTGGCAGACACTTCCTTCTTCAAAACGTGTAGCAAACCATTCTCTGCTTGGTTTGGCCAGCAAGCAACATCTATAATGTCAGGACATTATATTTGTGCTTACCCATAGCAGCCATGAACATGTATCCAGCAGGAATTGATGGCGGCTGTGGAGCACAGAACTGTTGTGGAATACAAAGTGGAACTGGAGGATATTGTGTGTAACAAAAGCTCCATTGGTTTGCTCGGGGGAAAGAAATGTCTAGAATATTTTCCCACATCTTAAGGTGAGGTTAAACTCAGGGCAGAAGGCTTAAGCTTTAGTGATACTTTTCGGCACAAGATTTCTAGATTCTACAAATTAATGGCTGCTTATATAGAAGATAGTGAGGAATTAGCGATAGCATATTGGGCTAAAGCTTTTGATGGGTGACAATGGTCACTCAATATATCACCTGAAACATAAATCAAAAGATCTCTGGACTTTCTTTCCATATTCATTCACTTGAAATGTATTATTTAGTTCAGCATTCTGGGGAATGATTCTGTAAATATCATTTTCATCTTGGCACACATCAGTACGGCTTATTTGCTCTCTTGGGTAGTTTCCCAAGTGCCTACAGTGCTAAAATGGGACATTAGCAAAAACATCAACTCTGAATATGATATAATCACCACTGAGCTCATTCTTTTTCAATTACCTCACACAGACTTTCCAAACCTTGATCCAAGCCAATCCTCTGTCACGATTAAGTCACACTCACTTTTCACCAGTTTTCCCATCAGACTGTTGGTGTTAAATTAATTGGATCTTTTCTCATGCAGCATCTGTCTGCTGACAAAACCAACAATACATTCTGCTCACTTCTTTCTGTGTAGTCATATTATTATTATTATTTTTTTTCAGTTGAGGAAGCTCGATCCCAGGAACTGACAGAAGACAAGAAAATATTCCTGACTTTGCTCACCATCAACAAAACAGACAACTTCAAATGCACTTTGAAATGGCATTCAAGCGACACCTCATTCATTTGTACTGTCTGGCAGACAGACAGAGCTGTGTGAGTGAGAAATGACTGACTGGAAGCTGGAGAGATTGATACAGCAAAACAGGGCGGGGCGTGGGGAGTGAGTGGGGGATTGTTACCTTTGCTACATTCTCAACGACAACACAACTATTTGCTGTGACAAACACTCCCCGTACGCACACTTGAAATATGCCCGCCGAGGATTTGTGGATGTTTTCAATAATTACCCATTTTTCATTTCTGCTCGCCGCCTCCTCCTCCCTCCACCTCTGTATCTTTTAATTTACGCCAACCATCCTTGCAAAAATCGGGAGTTAAGAAAATGAAAAATCAGGCAGTCATTAGTCAAAGCAGCCATCCATTCAACAGGTAAATATGACTATCACTCAAACAGTCAATATCAGCTCACATACTGCTGGCCTCAGCATATTTAAGCTCTGGATCCCTGTGGCTAACTCTGCCCTCTGGTAAACAATAAACCAAGCACAGATATACGGGAGCTAACTGTGCACTTACACACATAACCTATGCAAATAAACATATAGCCTATACACAGACACATTACCATAGAGCCATTGCAAAAGCACATTCATATTCCACTGGTCCAGTCAGCATAGTTTTATTATGTGGCTGTAATGCTTATTAGAAAAAAAATAAACAATAAAAAAAGAGCTTCAGTTTTGACGGACATTTAATTCAGCTTCTGACCGATGCTGAAGACGGGCTTCTGCCTGGAACATCTGCATTAAAATGATACGCCAATGTTATTGTGCACTTATAGCTATATGCCAGGGGCACTTGTGCTGAGCCGGTTATAGTGTGGGATTCAGTGGCCGGCGTAAGGAGATGGAAATCAAATAATGAATAAATTTTACATCCTGACTCATTTAATTTTCTCAGTGGCTCAGGGAGAAGAAGTCTTGTCTGGAAGCCGGCAGTGATTTCCACTTTCATGTAAACGCCACCGAACATGAAAGTGCTAGAGCGCAGAACGCGCAAGCACTAATGCAAATTCATATTCACACACAAATAATGGTCTGTAAAGTAGCATATCTGCACACACTGGTGATTCAAATGAGTCCCTCCTCTGAATATGGCATTATCGCAGGGATCCAAGAGCAAACAAACATGTAAACATACATGAAAGTGCTCATAGAAACTGCAAGAGATGTTTTCCCACAACACGTCTTTTAATCATGCAGAGAAAAAAAGACGAGCTTGGAGTTACCTGATAGCACGCTTATTTTGAAAGCATGATATGTACTTCTACTATGTAAATAAAAATTTTGAGTTCAAGCGCAAGCACAGTATGTGTTTCTCTGCTTTATCATATTTAAAGCAAAGCAAACAAGAAGCTTAAGTTTTATACAATATATCCACTTTCTAATCCATCTTTAAAGCCAGCCACTTCTAGCAGAGACAACAGTAGTTTGAGATAAAACAAAGCTTCTACTGCATCAAAAGAATATCTGAAGATGTTGCATGTCTTTTGTTTGACAGGGACAAAAACAAAATCAAACCACATAATGAGTTATACCAAGTATTACTTTGAATTATTGTTAGTAAGTATTATTGTGGCATTTTATGCCACAGATGAGATCAGAGAGATGACAGGAAATGAGGGAAAAGGGAGATTGCATATGATATGCAACAAATATTTCCAGCCGGACAAAAACCAGGGTTGTTGTGGTTGTGGTTCATGGCCCGTGCCTTACACCCCCCAGCCCACTGTGGCACCAATCAGGCAACATCAAGGTAAGGACTTGATTGGACAGAGCACGTTTTGCACGTTGGAAATGCGAGGCACACCGCACTGCCTTTTCTTTGTTGAATCCTGCTCCGATCAGACGGAGCACTTTTTGCAGCTACACCTTTTTTAATTGTTGCTACACAATCTTCGACTCACCTGTCCTTAGCTTAACCACTATTCTGCTGTGAAGTTAACTCTCAGATTTGTATATTATAATCTGCATTAAAAAATGGGCACTTGATAAAGTACGCTGGTCACAGGAAGATTGATATCTGTGTGGGTATATGAGACCCTCAGAAACAGGAGAAATCACAGGGAGTACCCCCTGCTACACCAGGAGCTTTGCCTGGATGTTGGCCTGTTCAAGGCTTCTTTAAGGATGAGTCAGGCACAGACTGACAATCTGCTGTGAGTTGTCAGGTGCTAATTATAAAACTATACTATAAAAATAATGCACGATGTCATGGACTCCTGTTCTAAAGCCTTGAGTTTGGCATTTCAGCCATCTTGTTTTTTGAAGCCAGAAGTGACCATATTTGGGCAAGACGCTGGAGCTGGTGAGGAGCAAGGGGTGGATCTGACTGATATGCCCTGGACACTATCAGCATACAGCCTGTCACTCACAGTGTCCCGCCCCTTAATATGCATAACTTTAAGGCTGAATAAAATTTAAACAGGTGAGTTACAGAAAAATTCACCGGCCGTATAGCTGTCACAAAGGGGGAAATAAGCTATAGAGACCAAAAATATTTTTCGTACCAGGCTGTAAACATGTTTATTTCTGCTGTAAAGTTGGGCATTTTAACATGGGTGTCTATGAGGACTGACTGGCTAGCCTCAGGTGGCCGTTCAAAGAGCTGCAATTTTTGGCACTTTTGTGTTGGCTTCATTTTTCAGCCCTGGAGGTTGCCACTTGGCTAAAACAATAGAAAGTAGTTAACAAAGTATTCAGATATGTCTTGCAGCTTGCCTAGGTTGAAAGTGAATTATTGTTAGCTTCAAACAAATCATGTGCACTATTACTTGTCATCACCACCACAAAAGGCCCACCTCTCAATTCACCTGTTTGGACGATGGGGGTAAAAAAGCCAGTGACGTCAGGCATTTTTTCAGCTGTGAGCCCAAGTTTTGTCAATTCAGCTGAAAATACAAGGTGCTCAGCAGTGCAAAAGCGACAAGTAAAACATGTCACTCTCACTGAAAACAGTTACAAAATGCCCCCCAAGGCTGCTAACACTGACTCTTTCTGATCAGGGCTTTAGTATACAGAACAAATAATAGATCAGTGAGGATGTGTTTTCTTGGCAGATATGAAATCGAATCGTATAGATGCCACAATTCAGGAGAGAGTGGGGAGAGGAGATCTCAACTTGACTGAATGTTGACCCTGCCCTCATACACATTACAACACCTGGCTCAGGTATGACTCATCCTGCTGATGATGCTGCAGCAGGAAACACGGAGCAAAAATCAGCAGGAATGACGAGCAGGGCAGAGAGGCTATTAGAACTTTGACTGACAGGTGATCTCTGAGAAGTGAAGATAAAATAATAATCATCAGACATGTCACTATAATCTAGTCTTGCATTACAGATCAACAATGTAGAAACTTGACAGAGGTATTGACTGATGAAACACAAATTATGAGAACTTATTTACCCCAAATTATTGTGTTTAAATGTCACTAACTGACTGAGGAGATCCTTGAGGGAGAAGCTGAAAGTGCAAATGGGGTGAGTCTGGGCTTTGTCCCACCAGAGCTCCACAACATGACCGAAACCGACATTTGATGAGACCATTGGGCTTTTTGAAGCCAAATATAATTGGATTCTCCTTCTTTCTCTTCACTTTCGCCATCAGTCTCCTTCATTATCTGTCTCTCATTCTCTTGCTTTCTCCATTTCACTTTGACTCTGTCATCCTCTGTAATCTTCTCGGTTTTCTTTCATTTTCTGCAGTTTTGTCTTGTCCTCTCCTTTGTTTTCTCTCTTCCTTTATATCTCCGATGCTGTATTTCATTGTCGCTTTCAAGTTTCTGTCTCTTTTATTTGCTGCCTTTTGAACTCCTCTTTCACACCCTGCTCTTGTTCTCTCCCCTTCGTTCACTCTGTCTCTTTCTGAAACAATAACCATCCTTCACGAGCCGCTGGCGTTCGCTCAGTCGACTACTCATGGTATGCTGATTACGCAATACTCTCTCCCCTATCTGAAAACGCGGCCTGCTTCGCCGTAGCACCATAAAGCGGCCAGAGCAGAATGTCAAAGAGTCAGACCTTGGGAAAATAAAAAATAACAAACTTTCAAGCCCTTTTGTTAGTGTTCAACAATTGTGTTCCCTGTTAGCTTGTCAATAAAATCCCTCAGTGAATGATGAGTTTAAACAGCCAGTCAGCAAAGTGGTCATTTTTCAGTGCCTTGTTTCAAGCTTCAATAATCATATATACATCATACAATCTATCAGCAGGGCCCCGCTGCCCTTAACCAAGGTGACTTATGTCTTGATTTACAACAATCAATACCTCATCAGAATTATTCACCCGCTTTGACAAACAAATCAATGCATGTTCTTTAGTCCCACACCAACGTCTGAGCTGTACCAGCTTGCTGTAATTCAATGCCAAAAAGGGGCTCATGTTACAAAGGACAGCTCCCTGGACTCACATTTAGTTCACAGCATTAAGTGACGGAGAAACAGCAGGAAACGCCAACGGGCATAAGAGCACTGTAACAGTTTGTGCAATGGCGTATCCCACTGATGACTTGTTCTTTCAACAGAAGTTCTGCATTTGGTACATGGATTCACAAAAAGTCCTTATGCACAGTATTGTCTTATTTTTCATCTAATTTGTCATCATCTGTTGTCTCATTTGTGTTTTCTGTAAACTGTGCTGCTACTTTGTCCAGTAATACTGAAGAGACACCCTAATCTGTAGACACTATCCTGGTCTTACAAAGGTGAAAGAAAAAATGAAACAACGACAAAACCGATCCTCTTAGTAGCAGCAGTTCTTACTCTCAAAGTATTTTTTTTTTTCATTATTTGGATTGATTTACTCAAAATGATTCTGGTTTAGAGCAGTAGTTGACCTCCTTAAATATTGCAGAAATCTCTTTCAAAAAATATTTTCTTTCAGCATTTCCACATCATCGTGGTGTTTATGTTGACTAATATTAACAGGTAGAGTTATACAGGGTGAAAGTGAGTACAGCTGACTTTTTTTTCTTTAAAATGATCATACATCATTAAACTTAAAACAAAGAAACATATTTTGCTGCAGGGATCATGATGAAATGTTGATGAAGTCGGCTTTAACTCAGGAAAGCAACATCAGCAGCTGTCAAAGGTCTCAGCAGAGTTTGATTTATGAATTATCAATACAGGTGCAGGTGTGTTGACGCGAGGCACTCGACAAGATGTAAGTGCAGATGGGTGCGCTCACAAAAAAACAAACCAATATTTTCTATATCAGCAATTATAGTTTAAATGTGTGAAATATTAATTCGGGGTATGTAAAGGTAGATTTCTGCACATGCATGTTTTCCATCACCCCACCTACACACAGCTCAACCTGCGTCTACACAGCTGAGACCTCTTAGTTTAATTCCCATGTAGGAGGATGAAAGGTGGTTATTGTCTTGTCTTGGAAAGCTGAAGTTCTGTTAATTATTTAGGAGAAAAGCTGATCTACTGTTAGAGACAATCAGGCATTAGAGATACACCCACTTCCTGTTAAGATTAAAGCACTTTGTGATGTAACGTCTTGCTGGCAGGCAGATTCTTCAGGAAAACCCTGCCCATTGCCAAAACCAGCAAACTTTGCTTTTTTAAAACATAATTCTATTCATTATTTGTCTCTGGAGAGGACGACAGTCATCTTTAGAATTTAGAGGTGTTTTTTACTTCTAAGTATCCAAGGAAGTCTTCCCAGTAAATATTAATGTATTGATTTAAAAGTCCAAAGTCATATAGATGAGTAGTTTAAAGCTGGTCTTACTTTGGTTGTAATAGTGTTCAATAAGATTCAATGATCATTTTCCAAGTTGAAGCAGGTCCTCATTATGTTTGGATGCATTCATTTGAATTCTACTTTAACAATGGTGATATGTAACATAGATGTCAGGGATTTACTTTTGCCACCAAGCCCAGTTTCCACCAAACACATTCGGTGTGGTACCTTTGAAACCAAAAGTAGCCCTTCAGACATGGTACCTAGACCCTGGTGTTTTCACCGTAAACAGTACCCTTAAATGTGGGCGGGGTTGTTGTCACTCACTGCTCAGTCCAGCACTCACTGTATTTCCTCATTACCAGTGACACAGATGGAAGTCTGCACCCTGTTTATCGTCCACAGAACACGGCTGCACACAGACATTTTCAGAACAAAATAAAATAGGCTGCAGTGAGAGTCTCTCTCCATGGGATATTAAAAAATAGCAGGTTTGTGCATTTAGTCCTTCTAAGGCAAGCTCAGGGGTTTAGTGTTGCCTCAGTCTACAGCTGCTGCAAGAGGCAGGCTGCATTTTATAGTTACAGTCTACTAATAAAGCTCTCCACGATATGAACAGTGGTTACAAAAGCCTCAAAACCAGCCACAACTCAGCCCTGAGCAGAGTGACTGTCCGCTATTGACCAATGAGCGGACTTTAGTGTTCACAGCTCCACCTTTTAGTACCAGATATGTGTGCTAGGTACCCCAACAGAGGGGTGACCGAAAATGGGGACGGTGCAGAACACTTCCATTGGTACCATCCACACCTTTCCACAGAGGAAACTGAAAAAAAGCATACCGAACTGAACTGCACCGTACTGCTTAGTGGAAACAGGGCTGCAGATGTGTTTTAACCAGCATATCACCAAATCAACACAGTTCTTGGAACAAAACTTTTTCAAAAGTTGGAAGTCCCCCTTTCACACGACATTAAATCACTTGTATTTATCATTTGGTCCCTGAAGAATCTACATCGAGCAATCAGGGATTACAGATTCCCCTTGGCCCCCACCTCTCTGTGTGTATTTATTTGATGGGGTCTCATTATTTAATCTATTTGCTCAACTTACGTGATCAAAAGCCCATCAGCTCCCGCGAGAACTTGCCTGTCTGTTTCTCTGCACAGCTGTCTGTCTGCTCACGTCTCCTCCACACCGAGTTTTCTAACCTTCAGATGGACCTTTGTGTTGGCTTTTGTTCTTCTTTACAAGACAAATCAATTCCTCAAAGGACTCAAACTCTTAAGTGAAATCAGTTCCAGGTTGCTAATGCGGGCTGTCAGTATCGCTCAGTGGCAGGGGGAGATAAAGCTATTTATGGAGAGGACAGGAGATGGGAGAGACTGGCTTTTCTTTCTCCGCCTGTCCCTCTCTGAGGTCCTGAGACTACCATTTTATTTAGAAACAGATTTGAGGACAACCACACATAAAAGCCTCAAGGTAGATACAATAAAGCCCCGACTGTCAGCAGCCAGTCTCATTTTACTTGCAATTCATGTATTTATTTTTTTCCATCATAAAATACAAACGTCAAGCAGGATTTCACTGTTTGCCTTCTAATGTTTAGCTTCAAGCAACACATTTTCAGTGCTGCTGTAGACCAAAAAAATGCCTGTTTCGTGGATTTTCTGACCTGCATTAGTACTGTAAACAGGGATGTACTGGGACTGATATTCAGCCCAGGACCTTGAGATGGGGAGGCCCAAAGGATGCAAGCTGAGAAAATTTTGGCAGTGATTTTAACACTAATACAGTTTTTGTGGTATAAAGAGAATCTAATAATGCTGAAGACCTTCAAGACACTTCAGGATGACACCTGTCTCCTCAGTTTGTACAACACCTCACCACTGCACTGATTCAACACAAGCCCTGTCCAGGCAAGCCAGCACGTGAACAGTCAGACAATAGAGCGCTGAAATATTTTACAAATGCTCACGCACGCATGCGCACTCATAAAGTGAATGCTTTTCAATACAAAAACAACAATGCAGACCCATAAAAACAGAGCAAATAAACTGTGTGAATGCAATAAGAAATAAAAACAAGCAGCTTGTCACTGAAAACAAAGCAAATATTTGGAGACAGAAACAACTAGCTTCCACGGTTTAGAGGCTTAAACCCTCTCAGCACCCCAAAACAAAGGAAACTGTCCTACCTTACATCACCAGCGAGCCTCGGAGCAGTCCAACAGTCTTTAGTGGCCTGGCAGACAGTGTCCACAGCAGCCTTGGCTCCTCCACAACGGAAAATAAATGTCAATTTGGCGCATTCAACAGCAATGTGCGCCAACATTTTTCGCAATTTAGCTCGTAATTTTTCCACCACTGCATATTTCTTCTTCAGCTCCTGTCTTCTTTCACCGTTTTCGCTAAACACGTTCAAACTTTACACAGGTGAAAACTCTTAATGATGAAAATGACTGAGCCAATCAGGTTTTAGCAAAAGCGAGGATCAGTCTAAGTGGGAGGGGCCACTATTCAATTAATTTATTAGTGTGGTGCAGTCTGACACGCAGGGCTTGGTGCTGTCTGCGGCTGTAAGCGTCAGGGTGGCAGGGCACCATGCACAGGGCCGGATCAAATACATTTAGTGTGCTCAGCAAGCTTCCCGTGGCTCCCCCGCCCCCCTATAAAAATTATTATTATAATTACCTAATATCTATTGTATTTATTATGAACAAGAACAACACTTAATGGCAGATCAACACAAATAAAAAACTGACAAAACAATTATAACTAAAACTACTGTAAAGCACAGGGTGCGTCTAGTAGCTGGTGGAAACGTGTAACACCTGATTCATCCTCGGTCAGAAGGAATAAGCTGGCAATCTAGTTCAGTTGTGCTAGACTGAGCAGCAGACATGTGGCTCGCCACTTTGGAGGTCGGAACAGACTATAGCAAAATGTGTTAAACTGTTAATAATTAAGTGTCACATGATCAAGCAAAGGCTGCTGGGAAATGGAGTTCTTAAAGGACAACAGGGTGCTTTTTACAACTACCAAAAAAAAAAAAGAAAAAGACAATGATATGTGAACATTTTCTCTAATGCTCTCCACATACACTCCCAGGCAGCCACCTATATTGTCTTTAGAGAGATCCATCAGGAACCATACAGTAACTGCTACCATCAGAAATTGAAAAATATAAACTCTGTGGCCGACAGCTGGTTCAGCCTAGAATGGTCTGGCTATTGGGAGTCCCCATGGTCAGTCTGCCCCTGAGTGTAAATAGCAGCAGACACTGTTGACGTGCACCCTCTAATCCTGCTTCCATTCCGACTGCAGACGTTTTATTCTTGTTAATAATTCACCAGAGACTTTTTTTTTTTTTTATTATGTTTAAAGGTGCAACAAACATTTTTCTCCCCTAGACTACTAAAAGATCTTTTTCCCCCTGTTTTGTGAAATGAAAAGATGTGTTATTATTACCTTCGGCTGCACACAAAGGGCCACTGCTCTAAATCAGATTTACTGGCAGTGCAAAAAATTTGAATCTAGGCTGTGAATTTTGTGAACAGCAGGTTTTCATTTGCAGCGTGAACTGTATTGTCATTTCTGTCTCCTCTGCTGACTGACTGGTTGAGTCCAGGCTGGAAATAACTTTTGGAACAGCATCACGATCAATATGCATCTGCATCCTGGGACTTTATACTGTTATTATGCTGTACAAGTTTATTCGACTGTTATTATGGTCACCACAATAAATGATTCTATCTGACAATTATGATAAGCAGTAATAATAATGACAAATGGTCACAATATAATTAACACTTGTAAAACTGAATGCAATCTGATACAATAGACCTGCATAGATACAGCCTGTGATTGTGAAACTAGTGTGTACATATAATAGAATAAAAGCACCATAGGTGTGACAATGACTAGGGAGCCAGCAAAATTGTGAAGGCACCTTGACTGTCTCCCTCTCACAAACTCTCAAAAGCAAAATCCACAGGAGGCAAAGAGTCTAAACTTCTCCAGCCAGCCAATTCTTTCCAGTTCCTCACAGACTCTGAATTTTCAGTTGTGTAAACAGTTTTACCAACAAGCTGGAAGCATTTTTTTTGGATGTAGAAGCTGCCATTTCTGTAAGGTTCCCTCTGAACTTAGACATAGCAGGTGAAAGTCTTCACTTGTTTATCAGTTACACAATCTTTACTTTCAGAGGTAAAAAGCGACTGGTTAGTTTAAATGTCACTCCAAAATGTAGTGTTTTACTGTACTGGTTAGAACCACCAATGACAGGACTCCCTGACATGTTTATCGTCTTATCATAAGTAGGGCACTGATAGTTCTCACGTGATATACCAAACTACAACGTTGATCAATACATCTCTGAATATTACTCATTTATGAAGGCATTATTTAGTGAGATCTCATCCCTACTCCTCACATTTTGATGCTTGGGCAGCAGCCCCCTGCATCATTATGCAACATTTTGCATTGTATCTTAATGCAAAAGGGCTTGGCGTTGACTCACGTGACTAAGAAGGGGTCAGGAGTAAGGTTTAGGCAACAAAACCACTCAGTCAAGGTTAGGAAAAGGGTTAGGGGTTGGTCACATCAGTTGATTCACTTGACTACAAAGGGGTCAGTGGTTAGGTTTAGACAACAAAACTGCTTGGTCAGGGTCAGGAAAATTGACTTTTAGTTTACACAGGACAAAGTCTGGTACTTATTGGGCCCATCCCCCTACAGCAGTCTTTGGCACTCTTTACACTATGCCTATTACTCTGAACATGTAATTACTGATGCTAACTGATTAACATTAAAGTTGCCTCTGGCGTCACTAGCAGCATATTTTGACACCCTGGGAAGTGAGACCAGGCTGCAGCATTGTTTGCAGGAACATTACATTGGATTGCATTAGATTGTACAGGTGTACATTATTGTGTCCATTCTTTTTACTGTATTTGCCAGTTACAAATGAATATTGCTAGGTAGCCATGGACACCACTCATCTCAGTTTTCATTTTGATGCTACAAAATATTTACTCTTCAACGTCAACATGTTGAACATAGGACATTTTATGTTGATGTTAAATGTTGGAATGCAGAACACCGAGTGAGTCCTCTACTCTAATAACCGGGCACATCCTCTCAGGAGATGGATACACATCCAGGAGCAGGTTACGGGTTGTACACAACTTCAAAGCAGATCCAATGACCTGCTTTGTTCTGCCCTTTCCTCCCTCTCGCCATTTCCGTGCTTCGTTTACGTGGCTTCATGCTGCTGGATATTTAAAGACATCAAATGCATGCGAGGCCCTGACAATTAGTGGGGACTGTTGCTGGGTAATTAGTGGAAAGAAAGTAAGCCTCCAATTTCCCCTGCCCCCCAGAGAGCGTCCCCACTCACACATACAAACTCACATGCATGCACACACGTACACAATCCCACTTGGAGTCAAAACACACGGATACACAGATTTACTGAGCGGCACACTGCTGACAAAGAATGAGAAGAAATATTCATAGTGAATTCAGAGAAGCTGTTATTGTCTTTGTACTGTTGTTTTTGAGGAGACGCAATGTTGCCTGTGTGACTAATTGGACAGGAGAGCGGACAAGGAGACAAGACACAACTAGACAGATAAACATACATACATACATATTAAGTGCAGTTGCACTGTGGTGGGGGGAACAAATGAAGGATGGGCAGAAGGAAATAAATAAAAGCAACATGACAGAATTAAGAAGCAAAGCAAAGAAAATGGGAATGAAACAAAGGAGGAAAGAAGAACTGAAGAATGACGGGGGTAAAAGAATGACAGTGGGAGAGAAGAAAATAAGGAAATTAATAAGGCAGGAAAGGCAAAACTGAAGAAGGGAGGACAGAATGCCACAAGCCAAGAAAGACAACGAAAGAAGGGGGGAAACAAGGAAACAATAAGTAAGACAGAAAGATGGTAAAAAAATAAGGAAGAAAAGAATGGAGGTTAGATGGCAGGTAAAAAAATAAAGTAACAAAAAAATAAAGAAACAAGAGGACAGGAGTTTTTTATTCAACTTGGAATGAAGAGAAGCAAAAAAACTGCAGATTCTCCTCATGACAGATATTTTTTGGGGGGCATTTTGGCCTTTATTAGATAGGAAAGTCTAGCGTGAAATGGGGAGAAAGAGGGGGGAGGACACGCTGCAAAGGGCTGGAGCTGGAATCGAACCCATGGCGGCTGCAGGCAAAGGGCGTAGCCTTTGTCTACCAGGTGAGCTACTGAGCACTCCCATGACAGATCATTTGATCTGACTGAGACAAGTAACTGAAAACACCTCAGTTCAAGTAGCTACAAGTGTGTGGACTCAAAATGTTTCCTGTGGAAAAAGTGGCATATGAATTGTAGCAAACTATATGCAACCAAACCTAACAAACGGCCGAGGGCTTGAGTACAAAATCCAATATTTAGAAAAAACTCTGTCTCCTGTGTCAGCTTCATTTATATGGGTAGCTGCGACAGAGAGAGTAATGTGCTGTCTTATTGTAGCTGTTACTGTTTCATGTAGTGTTTAACCAATGAAAGTACTGTACAAGGGCGGCTGTGGCTCAGAGGTAGAGCAGGGTCGTCCACCAATCGGAAGATCAGCAGTCCGAACTCCAGTCCGCATGTCGAAGTATTCTTGAGCAAGATACTGAACCCCAAATTGCTCCCGATGATGCTTCCATCGGTGTGTGAGTGTGTTAAAAAACTGAGAAGCAGGTGGCACCTTGTACGGTAGCCTCGGCTACTAGTGCATGAATGTGTGTGTGAATGGGTGAATGTGACTCGTAGTGTAAAAAGCGCTTTGAGTGGTCAGACGCCTAGAAAGGTGCTATACAAATACAGGTCCATTTACCATTTACAATTTACAAAGCAGACAACGGTGCTAGGACAGGCTAGTGAGTGCCCAGGTGAGCATCAATGCAGAGGCCCTGCCTTCAACAAAGTGGCCTGCTGAGGCTACACGCATGCATCCTTGAAAATTCTCTGAAGGAAGTACTCCTCTGTAGAATTTAAAAGGATCCTTGACATTGGAGGAGTCCTTTGGTGGGATCCGGTGACGTAGCCTCCTTGAATTTCAGCCATTTAAATATCCTTCCTTGACAATGAGAAGCACTAAAAGACTTGACTGACTTTATAAGTCGCTTTTTTTTTTTTTTAAGAAACGAAGCTACAAAGAGCAGCTCCAAAAACAAGTCCCAAAAGGGCTGAAATCAAGCAGACTGGCTGACTGCTCCTAGGTTTAGAAATATAGCAGGTAGTGAGAACAGGTGTGTTGCATCTACCTGATGTCCTGCCTCAGCCCTGCACAGCTCCTGCAGGGAGACGCTCCTCTTGAGGCTTGTCTCAGTGAAAATATTAAAGTACCATTGAAACATAAGTGTTAGAAGATTTGCCGTACTGTAACCTTCTTCCTTTCTACTTAAACAGTTTAAAGATTCTTCAAATACTTACTTGAAAAAAAAAGGTACCAGATGTAAGATTGAAATAAAAGATACTGTCTGTACACATTCGTACACATTACAAAAAATAAAAATTGTATCCACCTCTCCCCACACATACAGACACACGCACATATTAGAGTCTGTATCCCGAGTCAAAACAAGGACATTGAAGGCTAATGACAGACCACTAAAATGAGTTGATTTGTTTAAGGTGCTGAGATGCTGAAGGACGCAGCAGCTCGTCCTCTGGCTCCAAATCAACTTTCCTGACTTTTAGGTGACGCCCTCTGTGCTCTAATGTAGTTATGCATTGTGTGTGTGTTTGTGTGTGTGCATGTGTGTGTGTGTGTGTATAATTGAAGTGTGTACAGGCGAGTTTTTAGCCTAAGTAATTCACGAGTGCTTGCTGAGGTGGAGGGAGAGTCGTGGAGAGAAACACATCGAAGCTTCTTCTGCTCCCTGCTGCAGTATTCATCACAACACCTTTCCTAAAAATTCATTAGTCTTTTTCTTCACTGGCTGTCTTGTCCGAGTGTCCGTCAGCGCAGGCGATGGTTTCCGACGGGGACTTTGTTCTCATTGACACTAGATCAACATCTGCAGTCTCCTGCTGTTCATGCCTCCCTTTATCCGCCCTTGCTCCTTATATGTTTTCCTGCCTCGTCATCTCTCACCTCCCTGTCCTCCGTTTTCTCCCTGCTTATATGTCTGAGTCTCTAAACCTCCCATCCTCCTTTTATCCCTCACTCTCTCTCCTCACAACAACTAGAGGAGAGTTCTGCGATCTAACCCAATTCATTTTGTTAGGTACAGTACAGCTTCAGGCTCAAGCCAGGTTCCACTTTGGTTATGTCTCTCCGACTGTAATCATCTGAAACAATGCATGTCATGAGTTGAAAGCAAGCGCCATCATGAGGTAAAAACGAATTTGTCCAATACTTTTTTTTCCTTTGCTAATGTCCAAATACATACAGAACGTATGACATTCATCAGCCGCAGTTCTTTTTTGTGTTAAGTGCCAATAAGCAAATGTTAGCATGCACACCAAGCCAAGGTGGCCAACATGATAAACAAAAGTCTGCTAAACATCAGCACGTTGACATTGTTCTTGTGAGCAAGTTAGCATGCCTGACATTAGCATTTCGTTCAAAGCAGTGCTGCACAAAGTCAGGCTGCACTTGCAAACTGTGTTTTCTTATGAAAAGTAATGCAGCTAAATTTGTAGGATCCCATATATTTGAAAGGATGTGATCATGTGATGAATGCGCTGACGGGAGTAAACAAGGAAGCAGTCCCGAGTGGTCTTGTAAAGCAGGATTTATACTTCTGCATTGAATGGACGCCTTATGGACACCTCCCCAGAAATGTAACTTTATTGTTGAAAGCTGAAACCATTTCCCCCAGAGGAAACAAAGCTTTTATTTACTTAGATTTCACAGAAAAGAAACAATAAATTGTGAAGACAATATAACCTCTACAAAATAACGTTTTAGTCTTGTGTGTGATTTAACCTGGCTTCATATGGACAGAGGAAATCTTCGCTCATTGCTAGGCTAATTTACAAGTTGTAAAATGCCATAGGCTTGTGCTAATAACATTTAAATGTTATATGTGTTTGGAAAACATGTTTAGTATAAGACAATTGTTCTGTTGGTAAACCTTGTGAATTGAAATGCAGTCAAATTCTGAAACTTTACTTTTGTAAATGTTGCTGTTGTCCCTGGCCTCAAGGGAGTAAAGAGGAGTAGTAGAGGAAAAGGTTGCTAGCTGCTAGGCTAATTTATAAAATGTAACTTGTGCTAATAACATTAGTATGTTGTATTTGTGGGGAAAATGTTACCAGATAAAGACAAGTGTTTGTCTGTGAATGCTGTTTTAGTGAAGTTGATTTGTCTACTTGTGTTGAAATTGTCTCTAGTAAGCTATGTTTAGTGTGTGTTTTGAATCAACTAACTTTACAGCACTTCTCAGAAACCCCGCCGCTGACCTGAGTTTTGGAGGTGTAACTGCAGAGTGACACAAGCACACCACCGCACAAGTATAACAATGCTCACAGTGGCGCAGGCCACATGCGTAGGCTACTGCGTAGGGTCTGCCACACAAGCATAAATCCCACTTAAGGAGGCAGGTTTGAAAGGTGAATGGGTCACAAAAACCTGGACTTTCCCCTGGAGTCACATGTTCGGAACCATGTGAACTTTGAGGCATTTTAAGGTATGTCTTCACCATGTATTTTTTTCCTAAACCTACGCAGAGTAACTTCACTTACTTAACAATAACTTTAGGGATCATTCCTTTGGTTCCTGATTGGTGGGATATCATGCGAACCATTCTATGAGAATACGTTGACAAAGTACAGCCTCACAAAACTGCTAGTCTGGCCACAGACTTTTAGCTTTGTTACTTGATAAGTTACTCAAAGATAAAATGATAATCAGAATTGTCCATTATATTCTGATAATTTAGTTTGTTTACACAGTGGCCAAGAAGCCCTAAAAACATTTATTTATTTATCACTTCATCTTTTATTCTGCCCATAATAATGATACAATCATAGCCCTCTATGTTGTTACACTACGCATTTATTTATTCTTGATTATCTTGGAGAGTAAACATAATCCAACACATGCAGGGGCTTTGAATGACATAACAGGCCAGATAGGATATACTGTAAGAGTGAGGGGAACACTCCCATAATTAATGTTAAGCATTTGAAAGCACAGATCTGCCAGACTGACAAAGGAAGAATGTAAACAGCTCTTGGAGAAGGTCTCACAATTATTGTAATTGCATTTACAAGTATGGCTTCAAAGGTGACATACAATACATACAAACTGCATCTAAAAAGAGGAGCTCAACTGAAAACAAACTCAAATGAACCGACACATTTAACAGATACCGTTTAAATAAGACTGATGTTAAAAGCTATCTGGAATGGAGCCAATATTGATCACCTCTGTGGCAGCGTTTGCTCTAGAGATACTATAGGTATCTAAAGAAACACTCTCTGTCTCTGGTATAGCATCCAACAGTGCCCCCTAATCCCCCAGTGCCCATCCAGATTGAAGCTCTTTTTCATTTTCTTTTGCCTTATTCCCACAAACTCTCCCTCATATACAGTACCCTGTTTTACAGCTACAGTAGGGTGAAAATAGGGAGACAAAACAACATAAAGTGTTGTTGTAAGTTGTTGTAAGCTCTTTTGGATTGATTCTCCAAGTCTCTGGAGCAGTATCAAATAGATGAACACCGTTCTACAAGATATTCACTCATTTTGCTGTTTTAATGGTTGTTGTGGAGAGCTTGCATGTTTCTTTACTCTCTTATTAAAGTTTTCTCTTCAATTTGTCACCTTCCAGCACACAGTGTATAGTTTTCCTTTGCTGCCTTTATTACAAATGCTTTTACAAACACTGTGCTGCCACCCCAAAGGAAACATTGGAGTTTGAGGTTTTTACTCTTGTCATCTGAGTCAAGAAGCAAACATGACCCTTGTACTATAAGTACTCAGCTGAGGCAATTAAGTGTCAACTGCCCTAATTTGTTTTTTAATGCGTAGTGTTTACTATATAAACTGTTTTCATGAAACTGCTGACTGTAGCCAAAGGAGCGTGAATCGATTTTTATCAAGTTTCCATGACAGTCAAAACAAGTGGACTGCAAAATAATTTCTCATGAGTCATTTTATTGATACTTCAGCAGTGATCTGCCTTACTCTGCACTACGTCAAGCTACTGACACTCACGGAAATACAAGAAAACAACAAACTGCAGTTTCAACAGGTGGAAAATGTCTCTATTTTATGAAAAGTATTACATTTATACCAAATTGCCTGCTTTGAGTTTGATGTTTTTTACAGTGTAGAGCCTAATTCTGATCACTAATATAATCCCATTACTCCTCACACAGAGATATTTAATTGCACTACAATATTTGATGAGATTTTTTTAGTGTGTTATTGATATAGATCTTCCCAGCACTCTGGCTCTAAGTCGCGATATGCCCATTGCTTGTGGTAGCAAATCCTGCTACATGGCTCATAGATGCATCTGTGAATAATTTCAGAGCAGTTGTTCCAAGCAGTGCCTTTAAAAAAAAAGTTTTATCAAAAGTTAGGCTACTCTATCTAGCCTCCATACCCACTGACTTTCATTTGAGTAATTTATTCAACAAATGCCAGAGGGCAGCGATCCAGAAACTACAGTGGACCTTGAAATGCAATCACCCTTAAGTTTGAATTTCCTTTCACAGACATGATCCAGTAACACCATCTGTGAGTGAACATCTCAGTGACAAATATTAGTTCAGACACATGATGTGATATCCTTGCTCAGTCATTTGTACTGCTTGATTCAGAGGACGTCGCACATTGGCACAGACTCTGACACTGAATGCAATTACCCCACATCTGGTTCTCCATATAGAGATGCCCTGCAGTTTTACTGTCTTACAGGGAATAACCCACGCATCTATTGATGTACAGTATAGCAGACTGACTAAATACAAGCACAAAGCTGCTCTCTCCATACAGGAGGATGGTTCATATCCAATGCCAGTTATTCATAGCAGTTTATGTGGATGTGGATCCAGTAACAGACATCAGATCCTGTCAAAAGCAACACATTTAGTCCTGCTATTTCATCAGGAATACACCAACACATAACAGAAGTCTTTTTAATATCTGCCATGTGAGAAAATGATACCTTTGTACCAACAAACTTGAGCAAAATGAGACAGAAAATAAATCAAAAACTAAAGATAACGAGCTCCCCCTCTCCAAAGATGGATATAATGAACTTAAAATAGCTGCAGTTCATCTCTGAGTGCAGATTCCTATGCACCTATGCTAGCAGACTGATCACAATGAACTCAGTGAAAACAGACGCTGGATGCTCTGTGGTTCTAGCAATCCACTTAACACTAAACACCTCTGGCTTCTCAGCTGCAGTGCCATTCATTTCTAACCGGCTGCTGAGCAGAAAGACACAGTGAGGGACATTGCTACAGACACTGGATGATGCATAGTAAACAGGACAGAGCAGTGCGAGTCATGACTAATCAGACAAAGCTTGGGGTTGCGGTAGCAGCTGAACACTGGACACAGTTTCTTAAATAAAAAAAAGAGAGAGCTTCTAGCAGACCAAGAGAGTAATCCAGCAAAGAAAAATCTGCCACATCACTGAGACTGAGCCGTTCCTCTCCAAAGTACAGAATCGATGCCGCTCGGGAAGAGCAGAGCAGAGTGAAAATGCCAAAAAGAAGCAACACAGCAAAGTCAAAGTGAAAGCAGCCTTACCTCTCAGTCAGATGCCTAAATCGCAGTCTTGGACAAGTCAGAAAACCATAGAGCTGGTTAAGCAGCTGGTGCTCCCCGATATACAGTGATACAAGAATCTTTGGCTCGTCAGAAAGGAACTCTTAGGATCCCCAATTTCTTCAGAGCCTTCCTGTGATTTATGGATAATCTCAAGTCTGGTTTAGAGGCTGGAGTCCAGCAGAACCAGCAGCAGACGGCTCATTTCCATGTGCAACACGGGCGCCTCTGACATGCTTCTTCTTCCCTTTAGGGGACCGGGGCGCTTCAGACTGCGATCTGGCTGGGGCAGAGAAGTGAACAGCAGCAGTAAGAGTATTGGTAGTTGTAGTAGTAATATTCCTGGTTGTGGGAAGAACTGAGCATCCTTTAGTGGAGAGATAAAGAGAAGAAGAAGAAGATCCAGCGCACCAGAACCGCAGAGCGCACAGCCGGCGCAGCACACTCTCTGTCGTTTAAATTCCCCCAAAATGGGCTGATTCCAGGCAGGAGGCAGGCAGATCAACACAGCGCAGAGGGAAGAGGTGCTGTTGCATCAACATTGTTCTGAGTCTAGTTTTCTTTTTTTTTTTTTAAAGAGGAAAAAGAAAAATCACCACTAAAGCTCCAACAGAATCACCACCAGCATCATCTCCTATCCGGGGCTCCTCAAGTCTGCACAGGACCAAGTGTGACTGAGAGAGAGAGGGGAGACAGTGAGAGAAGGGAGAGTGTACGCATGCATGCATGTGTGTGCGTGTGTGTGTGTGTGTGTAAATGTGTGTGTGTGCAATAGAGGAAGATAGGCGGAGAGAGGAGAGCAGCGAACAGGCAGGAGGCTGCGAGCGCAAGTGGAGCCGGAGAGCGATGTGAGAGGAGAGGAGGATGCTCGGAGAGGAGGAGGAGGAGGAGGAGGAAGGTTGGGGGAGATGCCCAGGAGAGAGAGAGAGAGTGAGAGGCACAGAGAGAAGGAGGGAGAGACAGAGAGAGAGAGAGAGGCTCGCACTGTCAGTGACTACATTAACAGCGCTGAGTAGGTGGAGTTTTCCTTGCAGCAGCAGAGGGGGGATCATGATTTGAAACCCAAAAGAGAGAGGGAGAGAGACACACTTAGACGAAAGAGAGGGAGCGAGAGAGACAGAAGGAGATGCAGAGGCAGAGGGAAGGATAAGAGAGGAGTGAGACAGGACGGAGGATGGAGGAAAGGATCAGGATGTTTAGAGGTTAAAAAAACCTGTGAGTGGAGTGACAGCAGCTGAGGGAGGGAGAGAAGAGAGAATTAGTGGAGAGAGAGAGAGGAAAGGTGGTGTGTGTGTGTGTGTGTGTGTGTGTGTGTGTGTGTGTGTGTGTGTGTGTGTGTGTGTGTGTGTGTTGGGGGGGGGCAGAGTCCCCAGCTGCAGTAATGCTGGCACACTGACAGCCCTCCTCTTGCCAGGGGTCGTAAACATCGATTAGAATATTTAAAGACGCACGCGCTCATGCACCAAAAGAAAACACATGGACACTTAAAGGCCCTGGCACACACTCAGACACACTACAGACACATACACTATGTGTACACACATTTCTAACATTTTTCTTTTTATTACATTTGTTCTTTTAATATTTCCCTTTTCATTTTAATGATATTCTACATAATTTTATTGCCCTATTCCATGTGGTCTCTGTCTGTAAAGCACTTTGTAATTTTACTTTATAGACTTTCATTTCTTTCATATTATGTTTTGTGCATGTAATGTGCACCACTTTGTACAGAAGCCAGTTAAAACTTTGTGTAATAATTTCTTAAGGCGTACATGGAAATGATTGGAAGAAAAACGAATCTATGAATAAAGCTTCTTATATCGTATTGTTTTCACTACTTTATTTGATTCCTTCCTTTCACTGTGTCTGTAAAGCACTTTGTGTTGTAGTTATTTGTTGCTGTATATGTATTTAAATTTCAAAGACACTGATTTCATTTGTATTGAAGTGTGCTGTATAAATAAAATCATCTTGACTTTCCTTGTTAGCAGTTTACTCAAACAAAGTTTAAGTCATGTTATCCCTTTAAGAGCCTGACCGATACTTGGTGTTTGAGGCTGATATTGATATTTCAGATCCCCGTCCCCTCCATGTTGTCTCAGGGGGTGTATGGCAATTACAAATGTCGAGGGCAGACTCATTGCTTTAACACATATTATACAAATATATTTTATTATCCTAAAACAGGTGTGAAATACAAAATCAAGGAGTTAAACTTAATCCACACATATATTATATGTGTTAAAGTGTCCATGTGGTTTGATAGATGTAGGACAAACCAAATGCAACCTTATATAGCAGAACATGAAGCTGCGATTAGAAATGGAAACATGCCGCCTCAGGGTTGGGGAAGAGTATCTCAGGGCGGTTTGGTGCGGCTTTTGCAGTGATGCGGGCACCGTGCTGGACTGTTCCAGCCTAGCTGGAAGGCAAAGCTTTCAATTTACTGGTCCATCTACGTCCCAACCCTCACCTATGGTCATGAGCTCTGGGAAGTGGCCGGAAGAATGAGATCGCAGATACAAGCGGACAAAATTAGTGTCTGGGCTCAGTCTTAGAGATAGGGTAAGAAACTTGGATATCCAGAGGGAGGGGTCAGTTGAGGTGGTTCGAGCATCTGATCAGGATGCCTCCTGGGCGCCATCCGCTGGAGGTGTTTCAGGCAGGTCCCACGGGTAGGAGGCCCTGGGGCGGACCCAAAACATGCTGGAGGGATTACATATCTTGTCTGGCCTGGGAACGCCTCGGGGTCCCCCAGGAGGAGCTGGAAAGCATTGCCGGCGAGAGGGACATCTGAAATGCTTTGCTTAGCCTGCTGCCCCTGTGACCCATCTACGGATAAGCAGTTGAAAATGGATAAATGGATGGAACATCAGTCATTGTTAGCATTGTCACTGTGATCATGTTAGCATGCTGACTTTAGGATTCAGCTCAAAGCAGTGCTGTGCTTGCTTTAGGATTCCAATTAAGTGAATTAGTGGTTGTACTTATGAACTTGTTTCGTACAATATCTTTATCTAGCCAGTTGTTTTAGATTATTTTTGTATATTTCTTGTATTTATAATTGTTGCTTGGTTTTTCTACTTACAGAACTGTATCTCATTACTTGATTTAATGCATGTGTCTTATCTTTACAGACAATTGATTGAGGAAGAAGACAAGCAGGACACTCCCTCCTCCCCTTGCACTAGCTTCCCTCACCATCCCCTTGATGTGGAGAGATATAATGGAAAATATAATTGAATTAAACTGTCTGTTGTGGGGTGAGGTGTATGTAATGTGATGTGTGTGGTTGTAATGCATGATATGGGGTGTTCTTGGGTGGTGGGCATATGCACAAGTTTGTTCAGCACATGATCCACCCTGCTGCTAACTGGATACAGTGCAGCCTTGTTAAAAACACCCTTGCACTGTATGATACAACAAACCTGATGAAGCCATGGGCGAAATCCGTTGTTTGCAACATTTCAAATGAAGACTGAATTAAAAGAAGCAGCAATTCAGCCCTCTTGTGTGCAGTGTATCTGCTTATTGAGTATTTGTCTGATGTTTCCTGTTATAAGGGCTGACAGCGCTCTGCATGGGACATGTACTTTTGAATGAATTGATATTTCAGAGTTCAGATACTGTATCGTCTGGTATATTGTCTGATATTTCCCCTCCCATAATCTTTTTTTTTTTTTAACAAAATGTAATTATTTTGAACATATTTTTTGTATATCTGCACTATCTGACTTTCTTGTTCCTTATTCTCAAACAAATATGCCAGTATAAATATAGCATCTGTGTTGCTTTTTGTCCTAAAATAGACATAAATATGAACACACATTTGTGCACAACGGCACACACGCAGATACCTAAATGCTTAAAGAGCAAAATTTTCCATGACTCACACACTGCTTAGTTTGCTGAGAGAGCTATGGCACAGAATTAATCAATACTTGTTATGAAAATAATATTGTCTGCTGTTTTAAAGTGCTATAGAGTGAAGAGAAGGAGTTTATAAAAGTTCTCTGGGCTCGAAAATTTTCAGTGTTTAGATGCATGTTTTGAAAACCCTTTTTTGATTGGCTGCAGCATGTCTGGGCAGCACATGCAATTATAGAGACATGCTTCCTTTCACAGGCTTTAATATAAACCGCAGGAGTCTCTGCTGGTTGCTGATTAACCATTATGGATCTGCCTCTGAAGAGTTAGTACTTGTCAAGACACGGTCTATGGCTGTCGAAAAGGGGATCAGTACTGGTGATAAAACAATAAGCTGGTTTTCACCAATGTGTGAGACACTTGGCTTTTCTCTCCTTTGCATTGTAGCTACAACGGCTGGAGAGTGGGGAGAACAGGGCTCTGTGGCACCCCAGGATAAGTTTTAATACTGTCTCATGCTCAGCAGCACACGCAGCTTGAAAAAGAAAAAGTCATACTTGTGCATTTTTCATTCGTGATCAATAAATAATGTTCTTGTCATACATATGTCATCACTTTTTAGGAGGCTACATGCTAATGTGGCTAGCTGCTGTTACAGATGATGTGATAAATGAATTGTTTACTGGTATGGAAAAGAGTGGGAGTCAGCTATAACACGTTTCAATCAGGAGAGACTGGAGGAATAAAGTGAAGATAATATTTAATACAGAATATGAGTGAACAGATTAACAGATCATTTGTGCTGATTAAGATTTTACTGAAGTCTTTG